>JABAKD010000014.1:11131218-11731218 GCA_012845835.1 Undaria pinnatifida | reverse complement strand
GAAAACGGGCAACTAAGCATGTGCGAGGGATTCTTGATGAAAAGAGGAGTTCATCATATGCCGACCTAATTGCTCGATTGCACGATCCATCCGCTAATTGTGTGGAGTCTCTTGCGCCAGGAACGAACGGCTGCTTCATTCAGGAGGATGGGCTGGAGTGCCCTAGCTTTGGCGATGCCACGAGACCGAAAGGAGGCTGCCGCAGTGGAGGGACCACCAGCAGTAGTGTTTGGGGCATTGGGGTTGAAATGAATGGGTATGATGCTGGGTGATTGTGATTTTGTCGTTTGAACTTTGATTGTGAGCCTGCTTGAGATGGACTTGATCATTTTTCTTGTTTTTGTTATAGGATGAGGCTTGCTTGTTGTTGGTATGACAACTCTCGACCAATGACAAAGCGCCCGAGATTGAACGGGCCACGACCTGCGCAGAGGCGAATCTGCTCCAGTTTAAATATTCGTGACTTAAGTATTGTCCCACTGACGCATCGGTTGTACGTTGTCTGACCGCGCGGACATACCCTATACTTGAAAAATGTAGTATATCACCAATGTTATGAATACTCGTCAGGAATAACGAGGTACTATGGTTTGATTTTGTGAGTTGACTATTATGTTTGTTTGAGTCACACCGCCGTATTGGACAAAACAATTTTAATCTGGCAGAGAACATTTAGATGGCGATGTTTTCGCGGTATGTGTCGATTTTATCATCCCGGGGTTTGGTACGACGTACATTGCGGTTTTTGAGGATAACGAGGGGGCGAAGAACCTGGCACAAAACGCAGTGTGCACGTCGAACTCGAAGCACATCAGCGTGCGACTCCTCTTTTTGCGGGAGCTTATTGTTTTGGAGGAGATATTTGGTTATTCGAGTTTGAGTTTTAGCAGTGCAATATCCCGCCGCTATGTGTGCTACACATTTCGTCGTGCACGGAGGAGGGGGGATGCTTTTCGCCGTGCAGAGTGCAGAGTACAATTAAATCGAGCTTCTGCGGTTGTTTGCGTTTTCGTATAATAATGCGGAGGTTGTTTTTGCTGGTTTAGCTCGTAGGCCCGTAGGCCCCGTGCTGGGTACTAGTATCTCGAGGAAATCGGGAATAATCGGAGTACATTAGAGTCAATTTTCGAGAATTGCGCCGTATTTGCCTGGTAATTTCCTAGAATAAAGTTATTGTCGTTTCCACCTGGCAATGCTTTTCGAGAGTAGTTAATGTTTGCAGCATGAGACTGCTGTTGTTACTTGGTTTGAGACTTGGAGGGCTTATTGAAGTGAGGACTGGAATTTTGGTTTTTAGTTTGTTGGGGTTCTGAGCTTGATATAGGCTAGGTTCATTACGATATCACGACGTATCAACCCTGCGATATTGTGCCTCGTCATGCACAAAGCAGGGGGGATAGTAAGTGTGTTCATCGTGTATAATGAGGAGGGGGGATGTTGGTTGTCCTCATGTACATGAAGGTTATGATTTATGATCCATCTTACATCAGGGAGTTCCATATGTTGGTAAGGGATTCATGTATAAGGTGTAAGGGGACTGTTTGGCCGGATGTTTCCCGGC
The DNA here is from genome assembly GCA_012845835.1 of Undaria pinnatifida. Taxonomy (NCBI): domain Eukaryota; class Phaeophyceae; order Laminariales; family Alariaceae; genus Undaria; species Undaria pinnatifida. The sequence continues at coordinate 11,729,657 of JABAKD010000014.1, read as the reverse complement.
ATGATTTGCCATGAGCTGTCACTCGTAGTTTTGCTTCATATGAGACCGAGTCAGACTCGACGGCTGGATAATAAAAGAAAGAGTTCTGTGTCGCCGTCTTGAGTCATCACCACGCCTTCCCGCGCCAGCTATGTGTACACCCTTAGAGATCTATCAACAGAATAACATGTCATCGCTACGTCAAATACTGCTACTGTACTTGTAGCAGTATCATAGTCTATATCTCTACAGTTCATACGTCTTTTCACACAGCAAAACTCTAATAATAACACCTGCTGTATTACTCCAGAATGGAGACAAAACACAGAATAATGAAGACAAAAAACAGACGGAGAAAATCTAGATGACATGACCTGATTGCTGCCTCAGTCCGGTGCAAACGGTGGGAAGGGTTGCAAACGGTGGGAAGGGTTCTCCGCCTGGGTGTCCGTGCCACCCACACCTAGCGTCCTCCATCGCAACCAGCCACCTTGGGTAGATTCCAGCCGTGGCCCACACGTCAATGGACTTAGAAGACGAGGCTCACATGGAGCAAGACAGATACAACTCGAGGTTTAGTTTCACAACCGAACAGTCAAGCCATCTCTTCTTCCCCGTCTCAAATTCCACTATCGTTTTGCCCGCATAAACCATGTCTTGTCCCTTCGTTTCAGGCTGCTGCTGCTGTTGCTGTGGCTGTGCAATGATCTCGCTCCCAGTCTCAAGTAATTGTGGGATTACGAGCTGTGACGTCCAAACAGGGGGTGATGCCGCCGGAGGTTGCAGCTGATGCTGCTGGTTCGGTGGTAGCTGCAGTAGCTCATCCTGCTCTTCCTCCCCCGTCTCTAATTCCACCATATCTCTGCCCGCATAACCGCCATGCGTTGTTCCTCCGTCTCAAACTACTGCTGCTACTGCTGCGCGGTGCTCTCTCTCTTAGTCTCAAGTAGTGGGATTACGAGCTGTGACTCACACATGGCCACGCCCACTCCCCTCACTCATGTCTGAGTTAGCTGCCAAATCTCTCGCATTTGCTCCTGTTGTAACGAGAAGCTGGAGACCTCGAGGAGTACTTTCGAGTACTCGCAAATGATGAGTTTGCTTTCCTCAACATGCTCTTCGATTTGGTAAAACTCGTCCCACCCTGTCGAAATCTGGTGGATGGTTCGGAAACCATAACAGAAGCCACCCTCGACTTATTTCTCGAGGCGGCCCCTTCCTGCCAGCAGCTCTTCCAGCTCCCGCATCTCCACCCGTTGAGAGCTCCCCGCTCTCTCTCCCAACGCGTTCACGTCCACACCGCCCATTTTGACCTCGCCCTCAGGCATGGTTCAAAACACCTGGTTGGCCTCCTTTCAGAGGGGTGCCTCTTTTTGTGCAACACCCTGTGCTTCGAACAGGAATAGTACCGCGTACAGTAGCGGCTACGGTTTAAGAGAGGGTCGGTACAAGCCAATTTATCTCTATTGAATCCGGCTTGCTCTTATACCGTCTCGGCTACGGTATAAAAGAATATTCTCTTAAAATGATATACGATTTAATAGAATATTCTCTTACACCGTAGCCAAATCGAAAGCGCGCCAGAGAGAGACGCTCTTGTCCGAACTATATGGCGTAGGAGGTCGTAGAGAGTGTATCATTTAATGTCGCGTAACGCAGCAAGCGTTGACACGTCGGGCTACCTCCAAACACCGCTCATTCTCTTGGTTGGCGAGCACGTGGACCCAAGTACGTGGTGCGCTTTTTGGTGGATCTGCGCTTAGAAAATAAATCATCGTCGTGTCATGCGATGCACATTTTGCACGAGGACACGCAAAGTCGGTACAGTAGTGGTTTTGTTGTTGTTTCACAGGTGTGCTTCATGCTCGCACCTCTTCTAGAAGAACAACACGAGGCTACGAATGCACCAGCACTCAAGAAAGACGCACCCGTTTACACACTGCACCCCTTCCTCCCACCGTACTCTCAACACAACCCCCTCAACCTCTCATCCCATCGATTTAACCCCCCGACAAAACACGAGCCAACGAAAAAAAAAAACCTTCACATTATCACGACATCACTCGCCCTACAAATAACACAAACCCAAAAAACTAACGCTACCCTCGCGGCCTGTCAGCCTGAACACAATCTGTGTGTGTGTGATGTGTGTGTGTCCACGCGGTTTCCAAGTGGTTCGATTTAAGAGAAAATCTCGGAAGCACTAGGAATTCTCTCTTAAATCGATTTTGATTGGTACAAGCCAATTCCTCTCTCTTAAATTCGTACTTTCTCTTTAAAAAGTTCTCTTAAACGGTAGCCGCTACTGTACATGATAACCATTTTCATTGCCTTTGTAAACCCCTACGAAGCGTAGAGGGCTTACCCATTGCACAATCAGCCGTGGGGTGGTGGGTCGACAGCAAAGACAACGTGAGGCAGGTATAATATATACAGGTACTTCGTATACAGGTATTTATCTCTGTTCGGGCAACATTGGGCACAAAGTAGCACTGATCAGAGAGGGGATAGCAAGCATTTCACGGATGGAAATTTACGTGTTTCTACAAATGGCTAAAAGTTCGTAGATATAACACTCTTGGGACATTTCCCCACGTTACACTCATACGTAGCACAAACTTGCCGTGTCATTATCGGAGTCCATCTAGAGAATAGTTTTGGAAAACCGACGATCTTGGCCACCAGATACAGACATAATCACGGAAGCAAGCAGCATGTTGAACATTAGATGGTTTTCGCATTCGAAGAGTCGGACCTTTGTGACATCGCCCACCAGCCCACCCAGACCTTCGCTACGGTACCATAAAGGTCTGTTTTTGCATTTGCTCGTGGTCACTCGCGCAAGTAACCCCCCTGTTCCTCTGGGGTCCTATGTTCGCGTGATGTTTTAACTTGACGAAATCAATCCGCAATAGAATGAATGGTTATTATCTTCGAACGCCGCGCCAAATAAAGCGCCTAAAACATCTTTTTCCGTGAGGTACTGAGTCACTCGCACGACTGGCTCAAGCACGGTAGTAGTGAAAATGGGGGTGCCCCCTTACCATAGCCTTATCAACCATAGCCCAGACAAAAATCAAGTGACTGCGTGACATGATGCGAAATGGTGCGAAATGCCGTGAAATGTTGTGAAATCGCTGACACATGCTACGGTAGGGGTGCATCGAATTCGTTTGGAATTGATCCTTCTCACTTACTTGTGGCCCTTAATAACCCAAACCTTGATCTCGACAAAATCAAAGTGCAACGTGACTATAGTTCTCATGAACAAGGCGCGTAAGTAATCACACATACGGTAATGCCGTAACGATATTGCGTAGGTCCTTAGATGAGGCGCCCCATTGATCAGAAATAGGGTGACCAAAATGCACGCGCCCACTAGGAATGCGATTGCTGTGCCGTCACCACGTGTAGCAAGCACCTCGGCCCGCTGAAAAGTTATAACTCTGCATCCAAATGAGGACAACCGTTCAACTTTGCCCAATTTGATACATCGTCATGCCCCCAAGTTCGAGCCTCGGCCAAAGTATGACCATTCCATGGACAGTTTTCTCGTCGAGCCCACTGCAAGATGTCTAGCCGACCTGCCGTCGCAGCACCGGAACACGTGCTTGCGTCCCAGGGGCAGCCATTACTCCGTGCCCATTTCAACACCTCGAAGTGGCCGTTAAGGGCTGCTGCGTTGCAGGTGAAAGCATCCCATGGGCAATCGTTCGATCGCGCCCACTGGAGTATGTCTAGGCGACCTGTGGCTGCTGCACTCCAACACGTCATTTCGTCCCAGGGACAGCCGTTACAACGCGCCCACTTGAGAATAGTAAGATTGCCATCTCTGACCGCGATATTACACGTTTGAGCGTCCCATGGGCAACCTCGCGCACGCGCCCACTGCAGTATGTCCAGGCGCCCTGTTACGACTGCAGCCGAGCACGTTTCCTTGTCCCAGGGGCATCCGTTGTTGTGTGCCCACTGAAGAATATCAAAATGACTAGCTTTAGCTGCTATGCTACATACGCGAGCATCCCAGTAGCAACGGTTAGCTCGAGCCCACTTTAGCACATTCAGATGCCCTCCGTGGGCGGCCGCGCTGCAGATGCGACCGTCATCCAAGACGTGATGGCTGGCATGGATCCACTCAAGCACATGAAGATGCCCAGAAAGCGCTGCCTCGCTGCTGACGTTTCTGGACCAGGGTGCACCGTGCGCCAAAACCCACTCAAGCATGTCCAGATTCCCAAATTTTGCAGCGCCCAAACACGCCCGGTAGTTCCAGGGACATCCGTTGGCCCACGCCCACTGAATCAGGTCCGAATGGCCCCCCTGGGCAGCCCAGTACATCGTATCCGCCGTCCAATCGGCCCCGTTCGCCCTCGCCCACTGGAGCACCTCTAAGTGCCCTCTGGCGGCAGCTTGGTGGCACGTTCGAGGGTCCCAACAGCAACCGTGACCTCGTAACCACTGAAGAATAGCGAGGTGTCCGCCCTGAGCAGCCTTCCAGCAAGCGTCCGCGCTCCAGGGACAGTTTTCCGAACGGGCCCATTGTAGGATGTCGAGATGCCCTGAACCGGCGGCCTCGCTGCAAGTAGCGTCGTCCCATGCGCACTTGTTAGATCGCGCCCACTGAAGAATTCGCAGACTACCCCCTGCCGCCGCCGCTTCGCAAAGTACCTTGCTCCAGCCGCAATTTTCACCGAGTGCCCACTGGATCATGTCGAGATCCCCCCGGGCGGCGGCCTTAAAGCAAGCCCTATCTGGTAACCCACATCCATTTGAGTGGGCATACCTCAGAATTTCAACCGCACAGTGTTCGGCGATGTGTTCGCACAACATCGGTCTCTTTCTCAGGCCGCCATCGAAGCACCACTGTAGCTGGGATACAGAGGTGTCGGGCGATATGGCGACGGTGTTTTTCGGGCGTTCGCCCCAAGCCTTGTTCCAGTCCCTCGATACACCAGCGAAGAACAAGTGTTGGTTGGACAGTAGTTCCACCAGCAAATTCATAACATCTCGGTTTGTTCCAGGTGAAAACTCGCCTCTGCCAAGACCTGTGTCGGCAGCTTCGGTAGTCGGCATGGTCTTCACCTCTCTGAAGCGAGACAGGCAACAACAGGTGGAAAGAATATTTTCAGCTTTCTTATGCGTGCTCAATCATCAGCACCCACCGAAAATATGTAGCGAAAGGGGTTTCTATGACAAATTACAGCAATTGTTAGTCCAACTATTTTACAGTCGGGTCCGTCAGTCGACAAGGGTCTTCTCTACTGGAGACCAAATCGAGGTTCAAACATAGAGTAAAAATAGCCTCTTCTACTCAAGTTTTTCGACTGAGCGACCCAACTCTAACACTCAGTCAAAAACCATCATCGACTGGATGTGCCAGTCGGATTGCTCATTCGAAACCGGTTTTGAACCCATCACATTGCTAATCCAACCACAAAACCACACGCACGCCCACCCACCAACGCCAGGTGCCAAAGTATCTAACAACAACGCGGACGCTGGCTTGAGTGCCATCACGGCTGCTGCTTCTCGCCACAAGTCAGCGGGTGGCGCATTCCTAGTCCCACCCGCCAGCAGCGTGTACCATACGATGGCAGATTGTAGCAGCGGGCGGTGTTAATGACGTTTTCCCAACAATGGCTACGCTTGTTGTAGTTTCGGTGGCTCTCGACCGAGTGTAACGCCACCAACGTAGCTTTAGCGGCGTCAAGTTCCACGCCACCAAAACACTTGGACGAGGGTTTCTTGCGCGTGAGGTGTGCCGTTGCGGAGAACGCACGAAGCACAGCTCTGTTAACCTGCTACATAGTTTCGACCATCAATCAGCACTACTCTCTCACCAACAGCCTCCAAGAAGAGCATCAGAGTACACAATCGGCTCGACTGACGATATGAAGAGGACGCAGAAAAATCGAGTCGAAACCAAGTGCGGTCGGGTAAGGCCCTACTCGACTCAACAACTTGACAGGGAGAATTGGCCTTATAGCTTTGATTCCGCTCACATAGTGAGCCAAATGATAAACGCGAGGTAACACAAAAATGCTTTGCCCTCCCCGTGCGCGGTATACGACGATTTGTCCTCCACAGTGCTGCATCACACGGCGACATCATGTGACGACATCACCAAGAATAGACGCACGCGTGCTACAGCAGCAATACACGTGTTGATAACGTACATCTAGCGTTTGTGAGGCTCCTCGCTTCAAGAAATCGGTGTAACTCATCTATAAACCGACTTTGACAAACATTGACCAATCTTGCGGCCTCTATTACATTACCTGGGAAGAAAAAAACTGTGTCAGCATTTCTTCATGGCTTTACCTTGGACTCAGTGTGTTATTGCGCACCTCGCTGGGCTGTGATTTAAGGCACCGCGAGCAACAGAGAAAACGGCAAGTGCTTGGACTTGTCGTTAAGACCACGGCGGACGGCCGACCATCGCTTTCTCTGGCCTCTTGCCTGCTGGTGTAAGGACAGTTTAATATTCATATATAGATGTACATACCAAACCTGTAGTTATATTGGGGAACACTCTGGCATATAGGTCAAGGCCTGCTTTTGCATCGCCTCACAGTCGTTCGTAGGTTACCAGAGAAACCTACTGGTTGAGGCGTTTTCCCGCACTTTCGGTTGGGGTGCAAACAAGAGGGATTTGGGTACGTTACGACGCATGTCTGCACTCTCGCCAAGCTCCTCGGCGGTGATGTGAGCATTTAAAGTCGCTGAACTAGCTCGCTTCTTCAAGGGGTTGTGCTCTGCCTCGTTGAGCCCAATACGTGTGAATGGAAAACCCCAAAATTTGTTGCTATTCTAATTAGCCCGGTGCGCTCTCAGACGTTTTTACCGCCTCCAATATTTTGCCCGCTGTACAACAAACAGCCCAATTATTGTTACCCCTTCTGTTGCCTGCTACGACGCAGACACACACAGCAAGCAGCAAAAACAGCAGCACTACATCTCTCGAGCATTAAACGTAGCGGTTGCACCTAGCTCTGTGACTTCTCTTGTACACCACGCAAATATCATGTGGCACAGCACAGGCACACCTCGTCTGCGACAACTGCCTCCCTCCGCCTGTCTACCTGAGTGATGGGCACCTAGCTAGTATTTCTCGAGTTTTAATGCATCTTGCGACGCATCTGGGAGGTAGAAGCACCGAGCAAGACCAATAGAGAAAGCCCCATATGCCGCCTGCCTCGTTTCGACAGTCCGCGCAGGGCCCACAGGAACACGTGAGTTATGAGAAAAGTATACCGAAAAAGCCGATCGGCAGAAGCTACTATGAGTAGGCCCTTCTAAACACGCGTTCCACCACAACCCTCGACACTACACCTGACATCTATATATCTGACTATGTCAGAAACTCCGACGAGATTCTGCCAATTTGCCCTCCCACTCCATTTTGGTATTGAACATAGCAGTATGCAGCGATCGCATTTCTCTCATCGTTCCATCTGGGTGTTTTCTAGCCGTGTGACCTTTGTAAGTTCTCGACAATAAGATAATTTTCCATTTTTACTAGAATTTGTAATGACCGTGAGAATCGAACCCTCGATCGACCATACTCTTCAAACTCGTTCGGCCTGCCTGCGAGGTTATTGTGATGAAAGAGACTGAAAGTGTTGATGGACAGAAGCTACTACGAGTAGGTCATACTCGGGTTCCACCACAGGGTTTTTATTGGTTCTGCTGTTTCTGTGTTGCAGCTTCACACATGATCCTCCATGCTTAGCACATGTAGCAGCCACGGAACAACAGCACTTGGGCTGTGAGCGTCCTCCTTTGTGACAGCCACAGGCGGTGCTTCTGTGTGTATGTGTGTTTGAGCGCCTCTGTTTGTACCATGTATGCGCGTGTCGCGTGTGTGCTGTCACAAAAATTGGTGTACGGGAGAAGAACAGCAACTGCAGTACAGCTGCAGGAGCGTGTTCAAGCTCTTGCCTTTATGCCAATAGTCAACGAGTACGTGCGCGTTGTTGGTGCACAGCAGGATATCGAGCCACGACAAGAACAGTTTCGCGCCCACTGCAACACTCAAAAACACATGACCGCACCTCATTCGAGGTACGCCACGTACAGAGCAGTAGTAGCTAAAGCAGTAGCTCATGTTTGGTCATGATTCTTGACTTGAAGGAGTTCGTTAGGAACCAACCTCATGCGACTGTACATATCATTGGAAAGGCCATGTTTCCCCCTTTCGGCGTGCGACGCCCCCGGGATACAAAGTCAATCCCAGCCCGAGAGGAAGCCTTGTATAAAGATACCAAACCTTCTTTTATCTGGAGACAAACTGGAATACGTGTATAGGTATGTTTTTCCTTCGCCTCTACAGCAGCTCGTAGCATGTTTTAAGGGAAATATACTGGTTTCGGGGGCTCTCTAAAAAAACTAGCAGTCACGCTAAAAAAATACATATTTGCCGTTTCGATGATCGCTGACTGAGCTACAACACAACTATGAGCAGCCCACGGGCACATAGCACATAGTCTATACGTTCTTGCCGTTTCGATGATCGCTGACTGGGCTACAATACAGCTATGAGTAGTCCACGAGCACACAGCACATAGCCTGCTTATCAAGCTGTCTGCTGTCGTCCCTAAGCCTTCAAGTACGTACCTAGGACTCCTGCACGAGTACACGTGGTATAGCGCAATACGCCATGTTTTCGCTTGATGTGTCGCGTGTCGAGCACCGCAACACACTACTGCTGTGTACGAGGGATATTGCTGTAAATGCCAGTTCATGTCAGATCGACTGTGTTAACCAGCATTGACAGATGCCTAGTGCTGTATTAATAGTAACGCACCAATCTGTCAAATACTTTGTCGTTGGTACGCTGGTAGCCCAGGGAGCAAGAGTTCGACACCATTTCCTGTCGCTGATTAGCCACAGAAAACCTTAAACGGGAGGGGCTTGCACGGAACATGCTTTGGGTGGACTCTCTAGTGCTCACAGCATGAATGCCCTTTTCCTTACACAAAGTTGCGACAACTCTACACGGGGAAGATAAACGACGACCGATTTCCAAATGCCTCCCGCAAGTGTAGTGCTTGACATGCAGATCAGCACGAGTGCGACGCGTGCTCCCACGCGATGACCCGTTTTTATTATCAAAAGAGAAATTTCTGCCTGAAAAGGTATCTTTCGACTCGCCGTAAGATCGTAGAGTACATTAATCCTGAACACGAGTGTCGCCTGAAAGATAAACGACATTGATATACTTGACTGTCAGGAGAAAACACCAACTCTCGCGAACTCGAAAGTGTTGGGTGGTACACGCTCCGTCACCGAGCACGTGCTTTCGAGCACGTTGGGGTTTTGTTGCTGGTAGTGTTGCTGTGGGAGGGCAATCATATGTTAGCTCGAGCGATTGTTAAGCCATGTTGGGTCCACCAAATTTGTTTTTTCAAGTTACGAGAATCGTAACACAACAAGAGAGTAAAAAAGGAAAACCTACTGTTGGGGATCAAACTACCTCCTTAAATAAATGCAACAGCAACATGTCGTTCGCAAGTATCGGAAGATTAAAGTATCATACCTACTACGGTTGTGTCCTGCGCGTTTGCGTATATCCTGCACCCTTACCTCTTACGTTTCGTATTTCGTTGTAACGATATGTTATGCTCAACTTGTGGCCGCTTCGCCATTGCCACTTCACCATTGGCGCGAAGAGACCGTTTCAAATCCTTCGCATCGAGTAACATGTTAAAAAGTCAGTAAATCTTAATTAAACGGTGGTAGTAGTAGTAGTAGTAGTGGTGGTAGTAGTAGTAGTAGTAGTAGTAGTAGTAGTAGTATTAGTAGTAGTATTAGTAGTAGTAGTAGTAGTAGTAGTAGTAGAAGCAGTAGCCGTAGCCGTAGCGGTAGCAGCAGCAGCAGCAGAAGCAGCAGTAGCAGTAGCCGTAGCGGTAGCAGTAGCGGTTGCAGAAGCAGCAGGAGCAGCAGCAGCAGCAGCAGGAGCAGTAGCAGCAGCAGCAGCAGCAGCTGCAGCAGTAACAGTGCGCAGTAGCCGTAGCGGTAGCGGTAGCAGCAGCAGCAGCAGCAGCAGTAGCAGTAGCAGTAGCAGTAGCAGTAGCAGTAGCAGTAGCAGTAGCAGTAGCAGTAGCAGTGGCAGTGGCAGTGGCAGTGGCAGTGGCAGTAGCAGTAGCAGTAGCAGTAGCAGTAGCAGTAGTAGTAGAAGCAGTAGAAGCAGTAGTAGTAGTAGTAGTAGTAGTAGTAGTAGTAGTAGTAGTAGTAGTAGTAGTAGTAGTAGTAGTAGTAGTAGTAGAGTAGTAGTAGTAGTAGTAGTAGTAGTAGCGGTAATAGTATTAGTAGCAGCAGTAGGAGGAGGAGGAGTACAAGTAGCAATACATTAGTAGCAGTACAGTAGGTCGTTCCTCAGCTAAAGAGCCTCGGCGGTGAAAATAATCAATCCCAATCGTAGCACGCTTCAATGGCAAACAGATGTCACCCAGGGCCGCGACAGCATCCGGAATTTCGCATTTGGGACGCGTGTTACCTGGAACACGATAGAGGTAGCGTTTTGGGCAACAATTGTATGCTAATGACGGGGCTCGTCGATCCAATACGTTCGGAATGCCATCATGGTATTCATTGTATACCTTGACCATGTGATTCTTCGTGTGGTTGTATCCTTTCGTTTTTGTTTAATTTTGTTTCGTGTTTGTGTTTGTGTTTGCTTTTGTGTTGGTGTTTGTGTTGGTGTTTGTGTTCGTGTTTTTGTTTGTGTTTGTGGTTGTGGTTGTGGTTGCGTTTGTGCTCGTGTGTGTTTGTGTTTGTGTTTGTGTGTTTGTGTGTGTTTTTTGTGTTCGTGTTGATGTGTGGGGTACAAACTTCCTCGAGTGAGGAACCTCAACCATTTGTTGATAGTGCGCACCTCTATCGTAGCATGCGTCGTGAATTGCCTGATCATGCCACCTATGTATGTCTTCGGTAGGAATCCCGAAGTCTACCAGAAAAGCCAGTTGTCCGTAGAACATCGGACAGGGCGTACGACACAGAAAAACTACGTATCAGTACAACGCGAAACGTGTAAAACAAAACTACATCCCGAATTCCACAGTTGTCGGCCGTTGTCCTCAACGCAGACTACATACTGTCGTTGCTGCGTGCAGAAGGAAACCGTCCCTGGTGACCCTGCTACTAGCAGGGAGGCAGCTGCTGATGTATGTGACGAAGAAACACACATTCCGTAGCACGCGCGTTCGAAGTATCACACGCCGCACGAGAAGGCGAGTGTCGACGGTGTTTTCGATGTCACACCTGGGGTGCTTGAAATTAATCAAAACAAATGTAAATGCACAGGTTGGAAATTCAGCCCACCTATCACGTTTTTGCGGGCAATCTCTTTCGTCGGTGCGGGCCTGCGGGCTAGCCATGGTCTGCAATGACTGCTCGTTGCGCAGATGGCACAAACAAGCGTTCCAGCCACACCAGCAGCAGCAACTGCAGAAAAAATCGCAGCACCAGCAGCACGGCCAGTGGCTGTAGGCGTAGATGTGGTAGTAGAGCGTGGGAAGAAGCACGGCAGGTAGTTGTAGATAACTCCGTCTAGAGAAACCAGGGCGGCGTCGTAAATCCCTGCTTTTCATCGGGAGCGGAGAATAGGTGGGTCGACGAAGCACATCGCGAGGAACAGGAGAAGAGAGGAGCCATGTGTAAATCAGCATCAGGGCGGCGTTGCACAGCATGCCTCGGTCACAGGGTCAGGGGCCAGTGCATTCCAACCACCCTGCAATAAAAGAAAATCTAATAGCTCGGGGATAGCGACCAAAGCAAGAAGAAGGCTTGCACGCTGGGCAATAAGTTTACGTCATTATTCGCTTGGACGAAAGACGCCAACCTTCGAGCATGTGATGATAGGAAGTTTAGTCAGAGCTCCTCTCAGGTAGCAATCCACAGGATTAGCGAAAATAAACATGGTACATACCAGGATGCAGGATGCAGGATGTAGGATGACGCACTCAACGACACATGGTACGGTAAAGGGGCAACGGCTTTTCCATCATCTCACTTGAGGAGCTGTATACCTTAACCCTGCATACCATACTATAATACCCTTCAAGGATACCCTATGATACCCTACCATACCCTATGATAATTCCATGGAGACGCATCTCGGAAAATAGAATAGCCACTCGCATGAGTAGTTCCGAGTCGCTGGATTTACCTTGCATTTGATGTGGTGTAGCGAACCTAGCTGGACAGCGGTCTAAGGCACCGCGAGCAAAAGCTTCAACGGCATATGCTAGTCTTTGTCGGCGTTTTCTGCGATAGGCCTCGTGCAGACGAAAGAAAGACCATGGCGAGGACGGTCGATGATGGCTTTCTGTAACCTCACGACCTGTACATGTCTGCACGTACAATCAAACGTCGATATTTTGTAGATAGCCGCTGCAGTGTATCTGGTACATACGTACCGCGGTCCGCTCCATCCATGTCACAACAAAAAACAAACCAACTGGTCAAGTGGGTTCGACACGTACTACTGATGTGCGTAGGTACATCATATGTACCGGCAGTCCAGGATTGATGACGCCGTGTGAATTCTGTCTTGCGATGACCTGCCGTTTGCTCTCTCTTGCTGCTCTAGAGAGATGCGATACTCTGTGAGGATACACCGTTCAGGGCGGAAATTTAGAGGACGCTCGATGTTTTAATATGAAATTTAAACGGTCCTTACATTACAGATCACTCTCTCTGCAAATTCGGTGTTCCGCGCAAGTATAATGTGCTGTCTTGATTAGTCGCTGAAAACTTGTTATTTTACGCGGTGTTTTTCCCTATCGTCGTGTTACGATTGCCGTAAACAGAACTGGGTTGGTAGCCGATACTGCGGTTACTCTATTGCCGGTCTACAAAGTTTCGATTAGCGCCAACGCCGCAGCTCTGCGCTGCTGTTGCGCCGCCATGAAAACGATTATCGCTGCTGATTCTGCTGTGTGCAGTTGCTGCTGCACCTACGCAATAGTGCCCCGGTATAACGGTATTTCCGAAAGTTGGCAGGGGGGTCCAGCCTGCTGCAGTTGCGTGCGTGCTGCTGTTAATTTTGCTGTGGTTGCTGCACATCACACGCGGTACGTACTATTTTTTTAAGCAGACGACAGGAAGCGGTAAACTGCAGCCATTCCGCGCCACCGTGCGGTACAGCGGATTACACGAAGGCTTTTGACCCCGATCCGCGCCGCTGTTTGGTCAACTCAGCCTCGTACCGGTTTTTGACACCAACTCCTTGCGGTACATCATACCGCGGCTTTTCAGCTCGGCCGTCACCGCTTTCTGACGTGATCCATACGATCTAATTGGTCGGAAAATATACCATTCGGACCGACTTTGCGAGAGGCTCTTCACGCCCCGCACCCTTTCGAATTCCGACCGAATCTCAACCATGGGTGCCACGTCATGTACACTGCATAGAACTGCGCGCTGTCGTATTTCGGATCCATCCAGAGCGATCATTGCAACACCCCTTCGGCACACAGCACGAACCGCTGCTCAACCATAGATAGCTCGCACACCCCACCTACATGTATGTATGTATGTATGCATGGCGGAAAAAGGGGTGGGACAAAGGGACAAAGAGGGAGTAACAGTTCCGCTACACGCGCACGACCTCTTGGCCCACATATACACCACCTCGCGTCCGCCTTGCGCGTTCGTACACCGCATTTGGATGAAATCCTCGCTACCGATGGCGCCACCATCGACCCTGACGATGCACACACACCACTCTCTCGTCCGCCTTGCGTATTCGTACACCGTATTCTGTTGAAGTCCACGCAGGGAGAGGACGCCACGACTTAGACTTGGTAGTAAAGAACTTGGGCTCACTTGAGATGCCCGGAAAATAACCCAACATACACTAGCTACCAATACGCTAAAACCTATAAAAAATGCCCCATTGAAAAATAAGAAGAGTGGGAACCGAGGCTCGGGCGAAAAAAAATGATGGCGCCATCTGTAGTCGTTCACTGCTGGTTATGTACGAAACAACGGCCTTTCCGACAGTTGAAGTGTGACCATGAAATAATCGGGAGCATATACGAAGTAATAAAATGTAGCCTCCTACATGGTCTTATATATGTAGCCTTGTAGCCATGGAGTCTTCATGACGTGGCACCCATGGTCGAGATTCGGTCGGAATTTGAAAGGGTGCGGGGCGTGAAGAGCCTCGGGCAAAGTCGGTCCGCATGGTACATTTTCGGACAGAAAGCGGCATGGGTCTCGTCAGAAAGCGGTGACGGCCGAGCTGAAAAGCCGCGGTACGATGTACCGCAAGGGGTTGGTGTGAAAAATCGGTACGAGGCTGAGTTGACCAGTCAGCGTCGCGGATCGCGGCCAAAAATCGAGGTGCATTCTGCTGTACCGAACGGTGGCGCGGAATGGTTTCGGTATACCGCTTTCTGTCGTCTGCCCCATTTTTTTATCCAGCGTGCACAACACTCGGCAGTAGCAGCAGCGCGAATACTCGTTGTGTCGCACGAGTGCGAGCATACAGCGTCTCCCGGCCAACATCGTATCAACACACAGGTCACAGCAAAACAGAATGGCAGACCCATACAATGTTCCCGACTGGTACCATCGCCAACCACGCATATGGCATATGTGTCCATGATCATAGAAGCGCAGATAGTTAACCCATTGCAAAGGGCAGAAGTGGGGTGGTGGATCACCAGCAGCTAAATAATTGCATCAGGAATACATTGCGCTATCGCTCCTTTTTGAGCCGAGGCACAACGTGGAGAGAAGAAAAAGTACTCGGTAGGGAACATGGCGACTAGAATAGACCGGGACCGGGATGTATTCCTCCATCCCGACATCCTACCACCATGTAGCAGCCAACCTATCATTGGAAACCCCTACTACAGTCAACCGTCATATCCGTATTGTATCCAAACGCACAATCAGCAGCCTCCCTGCTCTGTATATAATACGGCATGACACCGTATTATTATCATTTCCTCAGAGTAATATGAGTCAACAAAAAAATAAAGTCAACCAAATCGTCCCAGCACTAGTGTGACAGAAATAAAGTCCCTCAAAGTACCCCATAAAGAGTCACAGTTCAAGGAGAGTGTCCAGGACCAATCTTCAAATATTAAGATCGAATTTCCTTGATCCAAACCCAAACTCTCAAATCCGAAATCCGAAACCAAACGTGCTAAATCTAAAGTCCCGAAACTCCTACATCAACCCGGTAATCAGCCCCCAGCCTTCCCGGTAAAGCGGCATAAGCTCACATAAATGTGGTTGAAATGAGTTTGCTATGAACAAGACAGCAGTCTTGAAGCCACAAATCTCCGCTATCAATCCACACCAAGTTGCCGTAACTATGTATAGCGGAACTTTACCACAGTAGTCATACGGACATCAGGTGGTGAAATACGATGATCGAAACGAGTGTACCAGGACAGTAGTCCCACAACTCAATATAGAAAAAGACAACTGGCTCCCGGCCGGATAGACAACAACAAAAAAAAACGTCAAAATTCGAAATTCTCGAAACCCAAAAGATGATAACATCGTGTAGACAACGAAGTGGGGAAAATTCACCATTAGTCCAAAAGTCTCAAATCAGTTACCTGCCTCCCAGCTCCAAGTTTTCATCGAAACATGTTCAACACTAAAATATGAAGAATCTCATTTTCATCATTGTAAGTCTTCTGACCAAAAGACACTTTCAGCAAATGCACAATTTTTACTCATTGACAACCAGTCCCGTTCTAGTTTTTTCCACACCGAGCTCTCAAGACTCGTCGGATTTACATAACGCTTTGCGTGTGACCTCATGCCGTCGCAAAACTATCATAACTACACATATCCAGCTAATATGCTCCAAATGTTCCTTCAAACTCATGATTTCGCCTGTCCAGTTGCCCTGGTAGTGTCGATACGAAGCTCTCAAGACGCGTTGGATTTGCAAGACATATTGGAACATCATGCGCGCCCTCAACTAGGGAGGCTATTAACCCAGACAACGTGGTGGAATCCCTCGGCTGCCAATTATGATCAATTTTACGTTTATGCGACCTGTAAAAAACAGGCAATGTGCCCCTTTATGTCCGCCAGCAAGCACGGATGTGGTGAAAAATGCTTCTCAGAGACCGGTGTCGGTCTTTTATTGCTGAAGTTGACCTGTGATTTGCCCACAAAGCAGTGCATGCCGCATTATGTGTACAAATATGTTTCGTCACTGCTGCGCAGACCCCCCTACTGCTTGCAAGCTACTCCAACATCGAACACCCGAGCTCGTCATGCAATAAACCGGTGGTGTCTCGTCCAGCTTTCCATCCGCCATTTACCAATGCAGCCAACCAACCATGCACCATGCATCTGCGCTGCTCTGGGACTATCATCACTAAAATAGTGGTATATGAGACTGTGACGACTATGATACAATGACGACTCGTACATAATGAGCCAGGCTATGGCATAATAAGGTACAACGGCACCGCTACACGGCAACAGCGTCAAGACGACGGTTCCTGTTGTACTTCAGCGACAACGATGCCTCCGTCATGTCGCCTAGTAGTCCAGAGGCCTAGTGGTCGCCAATGGTACCACGCATGTGGGAAAATGCGCGCTCAACCATGGCCGAAGATGGCCAACGGGGCCGCAAACGCAGATGGAGCAAACGCCTCAGCAGAAACAGGGGCATGAGCAACACACATGTCACCGGTACTGACAGCTCTAGGCGAACCATCACTGGCTGATATCTGTGCCATATTTGTCCACCCTGTCTAATCCTTTTCGTTTGCTTGTAAGACTGTTTAGAGATATACTCTGTAGTGCGCTACTTACACCAGTAAACAGTTCTTATTTCTCGCCAGACTGGAGGTTTTATGTAAGGCAGCGCATGTGCTACAATGCTCTGTGTTGTCTTTACACTAGAAAAGAGAAAAGAAAATGTATTACTACCCGACGATATGAGCACACACAGTCATCGCGCTGCTTCTTCATCCTAGAGACATACAACTTATTACGAAAAATAAAATTACACTCGATGTTAGATTGAAGATTTTGTCGGAGCTCATGTTTACGAGCCGCGTGTGATACTCCGATCACGGGCATTGCTGGGTGTGTGTCCTCATCAAGGATACAGCAATCAGTACGGCGAACCCCTTAGAACTAGCTTGTACCAGGGTCAATATAGGGTGACGATAAACAATCTGTGCACGGAAACAATAATACCCGTTTTGGAGGGGGGCAAAATCTGACGGCTGTCGAATGCATCAGTTTGTCATTTGAATCCTGTACAAATTATTTATGTGGTCACAGACTGTGAGACAGAGTAAATCAAAATCAATCGCAATTAATCAAGGTGGAGGAATTGAAATGCTAACGTACTGGGTACGAGAACACAACAAAAAGAGACAGCGGTAGAACACAACCACCTCGTATAAGGCATACCATTATGGAAAAATTTTGAGCGATTATTTCTGGCGATTGTTTTTTGTAGTTTAGAGGCTACAGAAATAACTGCATTAGAAATAAGGGGCGTCCATTATGGTTTATGAATTTTGGAAAGTGGTTCCATGTTGAAATTGGTAGGTCTTCTTTTGCCGTTTGCCTACGTATATTTTTGAACTCTGGCACGTACATTGTCGCCGGCGACGCTAGTTCACCACTGTCTCAGCGGCTGTGCTGCTGTTGTGGTGCTGCTGTGCTGCTGCTGTGGTGGTTTTGATGGTGGTGGTGCTACTACTGCTGTCGCGTTTGTGTGTGAGGACGAGGCTCTGTCTCGCACACAAGCACGGTGTGCTATCGTATGTGTGTTTGCGATTCTTTGTTGTGTGTTGTGGGATATGATAATGGGTGGCGTGTCCAGCAGATGAGAATCATACCAGGTACAGAGTGGACAGTGGTGACATGTGATACGTACTTGGTACGAGGTAGTATCCAAAAGTCAAATAATTCCGGTTCTGAGAGGTTGGAAGAGCTGTTATTTCTGGGCTCAGAAATCACCAGATCCGCTGATCCCATAGTGGATGGTTTCTATTTTTGGCGTCGGAGATCCCCGTTAAAATAGAGAAATAATCGCTGAAAACATTTCCCATGAATAGGTGGTCTAAAAAATAGCAGTGATAGGGAAAAGATGGCAGCAGTTCTGGCACTATGTCAGCACGAAAGAGGTGACATTCTTGCTTACGTGTAAAACTCGGGCCCGAAATTATTAACTGAAAAGTTATGAAGTTCTGTCGCGTACTGCATGCGAGGCACTATCCGCAGGGGATATCAAAATAGCCGGTAACGCCTTTTTTGCAACCAGACATTCGTGGGGGAAACTATCCTAGCGCCAGTCCTAATTATAGTTACACTTATCACATTATGCTATTAATAGTCTGCTACGCGGTGATTGAAAGGGTGAATTATTATAAAAATTAAAATACACTCCAGCTGTGAGATCGAAGATTTCGTCGAAACTCATCTTTGCAAGCTGTGTGTGATACTCCGATCGCGCGCATTACGAGTTGTGTGTCCTCATTAAGGATATAGGTCGGCGACTCCCCTTACAGCTACAGTGTAGCTATCAGGGTCAACAGGATGATTTTAGTCAGTCTGTGCGCGGAAACTATAAAACCCGTTTCTGAGGGGGACAAAATCTGACAGCTGTGAAGGCAAAGGGGGGGCCTGGTTTTGATCAAAAGCGAGCGGGTTTGGAGGGGGGCGGGGGGGGGGGGGGGGGGAAAGGGGCAATTTGTGCATGTAAGCTATAAATCCTTTCGAGGGGATAAATCTGACGGTTTTGGCACCAGTATATTATTGGGGGCGGGGGAGGGGGGGGGGGGGGGGCAGGTCGATATGTGCCTGGAAACTATACATTATTTCGAGGGGACAAATGTGACATTTTTGGAAATAATACATCAGTTTATCGTGTATATTCTGGGGTAAGTCGTACAATCAGTGAGTAAAGAGAGGGTGGAGTGTTCGAGGGGGTGGGGTTGGGATGGGTTGGGGGGGGGGAGGGTATGGGGTGGGGGCGGGGGCGGGGGGCGGGGGGGGGGGGGGGGGAAAGGGCTTTAGGTGAGGGGTTTGTTATACGTGTGGTGCTAGGTCTAGGCGAAGGTGCGGGTGATGGGGAAGAAAGGGGCGTTCGAGGCGGGGGGGGGGGGGAACACAGCGGCATGGATGGCTCTCGAAAGATAATGAGGTGATATCCTGTGCGTGAAGTGTTTATTAATGTGGCGGATTTCGATATTTGGTGGGGCGTTTGAGTAAGGGAGAGCAAGAGGGGGGGGGGGGGGGGGGAGAGGTTTTTGAGGAGGTTTAGGTCACAAATAATATTCAAATACACTTCGGCTGTGAGATCAAAGATATGTATCAGCTTGTTATACGCGTGGTGCTAGGTCTACGTGATCGTGCAGGTGGTCGGGAAAGAGGGGGCGTTGGAGGGGGGGGGGGGGGGGGGGAACACAGCGGCATGGATGGCTCTCGAAAGATAATGAGGTGATATCCTGTGCGTGAAGTGTTTGTTAATGTGGCGGATTTTGATATTTGGTGGGGCGTTTGAGTAAGGGAGAGCAAGAGGGGGGGGGGGGGGGGATTTTTAGGAGGTTGAGGTCACAAATAATATTCAAATACACTTCGGCTGTGAGATCAAAGATATGTAGCAGCTTGTTATACGCGTGGTGCTAGGTCTAGGCGATCGTGTAGGTGGTCGGAAAAGAGGGGGCGTTGGAGGGGGGGGGGGGGGGGGGGGGGGGGGGGGGGGGGGAAATAATCGAAACCTTCGTCATGGATGGTCAGAAAGATAATGATGTGGTATCAACTGCGTATAGGTGTTTATTACTCAGGCCGATTTTGATTGTGAGTGGGGCGTTTGGACAGAGTAGGCGGAAGGGGGGGGGGGGGGGGGATCGGGGGACGGAGGGGCGGGGGGGGGGGGAAAAGGTTGGGGTTTGTTATGAAAAAGAGGTCAGTGGAGGGGGAGGGGAGGGGGGGGGGGGGTGGGGGGGGGGGGACATTTTAATATGTGCGCGGAAACTATAAATTCTCAAAGGGGACAAACCTGACGATTGAAGCAATAAGACATCCCTTTATATCATCTGGCTTGTAGTGTTTACTATTCTAGAAGGTTTGATGTTAGATTCAGCATGCAACCCAGTGTTTAAGTGTAGTAAATAACGTGTTAAATCTTCATAGTTTGTTGTTGTATGTTACATCGATCGAAAGCTAGAATATTTTATAGAATATTTGTAGGTACCATTATTTTCTGACATCGCTAATTATAAGAAAGAGATACGTATTGTCAAATGCAACAGGCGGGGTGATGTGGTCATGCACTGTGTTTGTCACCATCATCATACAATCACCATTATTATCGACATCGCTAATTATACGCAAGAGATACGTATTGCCAAATACAGCATGCGAGGTGATGTATGTGGCCATATGCTGTCTCCGTCATTGAGCATTAGAGGGAGGGATGCGAATCGACGCTTGGTATACATGTGCTCAATTACGTTACCTCATTAGTCATACTTGGTATACACGCGCTCAATCACGTTACCTCGTTAGTAATACTTCGCTTGGCATAGGTGGGGAGGCGATCATGCAGACGGTATGTACGAAATACCCTACGTAATGGGTTGGTAAGGTTGTTTACCGCAATTTTAACACATCTGCCTGTGCTTCCTTTTCCAAATTTATTTTTGTCTCAAATAAATGTACGATTTCACGCCTATGATTTTACCTTGTCGATGTGGGGCTCTGCAGTCGTCAATTTTAAGTCAGAGATACGTCCTACAAATACATCAGGCGAAGTGGGTATATGATGTCATATATATGCGATGTCATCACTATTGATCGCGAGGGTGATTTTACTTCGTGAGGTAAATGGTGCTGTGTTTCGTAGAGGTCGTCTCAGGAGGGTATGCGATGGGTCGGCAGTGTATCACGTCTGTTTGTGCTTCCTTTTCAACTTATTATTGTCTCAAATGTGTGATTTCACGTCCATGATTTTCACCGTGCCGCTGTGGGGCTCTGAGGTCGCCAATTCTAAGACAGAGATACATCTTACAAATACAGCAGTTGAGTTGGGCATGCAACGTCATAATATGCGATGTCACTACTATTGAAGGCGAGGGTGACTTCACTTCGTCAGGCATATGCTACTGCGTTTCGTAAAGGTTGTCTCACGTGGACATGCGATGTCACCACTATTGAACGCGAGGGTGACTTTACTTCGTTAGGCACATTCCACTGCGTTTGGAATAGTAAGGGTTGTCAGGCAATCATGTAAGCGGATGGAGGCACGAAATACCCTGCGTAATAGGTTGGTCGTGTGGTTTACCGCAGTGTTAACATCCCTGTCTGTACTTACTTTCCACATTATTATAGACTATATATAGTGTACACTTATACGTCCTGTTTTCTCCCCACTGTCGTCGAAGATGTTGTAGTCCTGTAGATGTCGCGTCCATGTCTGGTGCTCTTGTTAGTGGTGTTCATGAAAACATGCCCTAACATGTAGTAGATGATCGCTCAGTGGTGTTCCTTTCCTTTACATCAAGCCAGGTAGTATATGCCAACGCAACCGCTTGCTTGAAAAACGACAAAGAAATTCCTCACACACCTGACACAGAGAAGACGCGGCCCGAAAATTGTTCAGTATACCGACGGTCAGGAAGAGGTTATCGAGCAGCGCACTTGATTTTTACTACCGCTCCTCACTCCACCTAAGACTCTACGGGCATGCGTTGGACCCAGTTCGCTGATGCCCAAAACCAATTTCAAAGGAGGTGATGTGGTGGGCGAATGCTATAATGATTTGCGCTGCTTCGATTTACCCTGCCTCTCGTTCTGTTTGTTCTTGCGTTCTTGATGAACCTGTCATTTGGCAACGAGCAGTTGTGACACATTTTTAGGTTCGTGTGAAGACTTTATGTGGACTATGTGATGTTTCGGACTCGTAGGGACCTCAGTTTGGAACCCAGGGTATATGGGTTCCACTTTTTGACTGGTGTTCGTATGCGGACACATATATGGTTCTAGTGTGTCGCGTGTCCGCGTGGTTTTTGTTTCACGTATGTTTTGGTTGATATTCTCGACTTGGTTATCGTATTGTTTCAAGGTGGTGCTTTCCGCGTTTTTGATGTTACACGTATATGTTTTGGTTTATGTTCTAGACTTTGTTATCGTGTTGTTTCGGAGCGGTATTTTCGAATGCATGTTATCTACACGTACTTTTTGTTTGATGTTCTAGAGTTCATTATTGTATTGTATCAGAACCGTGTTTTCGAATATATAATGGTGTACAGTGGTTGGGGGGGGGGGGGGGCGGGGGGGGGGGAAGGAAGGGGAAGGGGGGGAAAAAAGGTGGGGCTGGTGTATATATCTGCGAAACGTATTTTTGTACGCCAAGACAACTGCTTCGGGGGGCCTAATACGGAGTTTTATTGTATATATCTGCAAAACGTATTTTTGTACGCCGAGAAAACTGCTTCGGGGGGCCTAAAACGAAGTTGCGAGGGACGTTTTGGAATTTCAACGTTCCCCCTCGCGGCTTTTGTCAAGTATGGTTAATTGCATATTTATCCCTGAAGATAGACATGCAGTAACCAGCCTTGACAACTATGGGTTGTAGCGGTATCATAATGCACTTATGATACCGTTACTCTTCATAGTTTGGCTATGTGTGTATTACTGATTGCGCTACACGGTGTGGGTTGAATCGAAGTACGGAGTGAGGTTAGGGTTTAAGAAATAGGGGGGGGGGGGGGGGGGGGGGGATTTCACAGGAAAGCGTTGGTATATATAGGTAGTCTGCTTATTGAGTATCCCGCCATGTGGGTGGGTGACATGTGATGAGTTGTGGGAGGTTTGGGGATGCTTCGGCGACTCCACTTGCAACTATAGTGTAGCTGTCCGGGTCAACAGGGTGACATTAGTCAGTTTGTGGACGGAAACTATGAAATTCGTGGAAGGTAATGCATCAGTTTATCAAGTGAAGTCTGTAAGTCCATTATCTGGTGAGGGAAGGGTGGGGGGGGGGGGGGGGGGGGGAAAGGGGGTGAATTGCAGCAGCGGGATCTCCAGCACGTGGAAGTGTTCAATCCTGTAGCGGATTTCGATGTGGGTCGTTTGAAGGAAAGTGCGAGATGCATTCAGGCGTGATTTGGATTCAGTAACGTTCGTTGTTCCCGTGGACATACCATGTTTTGGCAGGGTTTTTTGGCGTTGTTTATTTCCTGAAATATTCCGGTTCTAGGTAGTGTGTTTGATATGTACGGCATGAATGTATGTTTTGCGTTGGTATAGTTGAGAAAATTGGTTATAATTAACATTCCTCAATCGACGTCGTCGAGAAGACACATTAATCTATACATAACAATGTTGTTTTTGAAAACGTTTTTGTAATCCTCAGATGTTTAATAAAGACGTTGTAACCTACGAACGTAGGTTGAACACTTCCATGCTTATATACACCCACAAATGCCCAGTACTCGACATGCACAGTCCATACTCACTTCCACACTCATATGTACCCGTTTCCCAACTCACACACATCCAAATGTAGACGCCTCTTCCGAATAACTCGAATCAACATGTCCGCACGCATTTTTTATTCAGGTACGACGTTGCATTACGCTTTCAGACTCTAATGTCTACGGCTATGCTTACGTGACTACGTTTCCACTTATCCACGAAAATACCCCCCCCCCCCCCCCCTTTTTCCTTTTTATATCGATCTATTCCCCTAAGGAATGTTTGTTCATTCCTCTATGACACTTTGTAAAAATAAACGTTCGAGGGACAGGCAAAATGGCCGTTCCCATAAATCATGTATAACTTATGCAATTTAATCGCTCATTCCTAAAAACCATGTAACGTACAAAGACGTACCCACTCCTCACTCAGCAGTCTATCATGCCCGGGTGCTTGACCTTCCCTTTCGATACATTTCCAAACTCCTTCAGTGACCAACCACCAATACTTCTCACGTACAACCGGGTCATGCACTCTTTTAATAGTCGGCTTTATTGGTGAGTTTTTGAAAAATGTTTGGCGGAAATTGTGGAGTTTGTTCCTCAGACGTTCCTTGGCATAACCATGTCTAATCATGTCCGTCATCAACTTAGCAGCTGCTACTTGGAAGAAATGGATTTCCGAGCACCTAATTGCAAATCGACAAAGTTGGCAATGGAGGGTCGCATACAAACACTTTTTTGATAATCGTGTTTCAATGTGGGGGTATCTACGGTACTGCTTCAGTGTCTCCATGTGGTCCCGCTTATCATACATTCGAATTTGCGACACTCCAGCAGTACTTTGAAGAATTTCCATATCCAGGAAATGCACTGTTTGCCCTCTTTGTTTCTTGGTGATAGATACAGGGTTCGCAACCTGCTCACCCTCGTCATCCAGGATGTGTTCTGGGTACATTCCACCATATATCCCCCCCTCCCCTCCTTCCCGCTTGATAATTTGTTCAAACGTAGGGCCTTTCCTACTTGGTAAGCCTGGTGCTACCGTAAGTATGTCATCTATGAATCTCTTAGTGTTACTACCGTACTGTTCAATAAACTCTAAAGGGTAAAGAGGTTCAATGTTGTTTCTCGTATCGAGCAAATATCTATTTATCATAGTTTTTAGGAAATTGAGTTCATGCATGAACGCAAAATCGTTCGCTAAATCGGGTGCGGGTGCAGTGCCCATGAATATGCCCGATGATTGCTTATATATCGCTCCTCCAAATTGTACAAACCCTTCGTCTAATACGAAGTTAATCCATTCACACAGTTTGGCTTGACCAACATTAAATTCCCTTTTGTTGTTGGTTGTTCCATTAGCATTTACAGGAGGGTTGAGAGACCAGTGTATTTTGTTGATCTTCGGTTCCTTTTCATTATTTTTGAACCCATACTTAATGTACATCGATTTGGAACCATCTTTTGTTTCTTGGTACGTGAATACCAAGTCCAGTAACTCGCCCATGATACGTTTAAGACATTTGACCGGAATGTTAGTGTACATGGCTACAAAATCAAAAGTTTCCAGGTGGTGAGGCAGTCCGTTTTTTGCCATCGCTGCTTTGTGGTCCAAATCTTTCATAACATCTACTATCTCAGCCCCACCTGAAGTAATCCAACACTTGTTTGCAACCAAACCGATACGAATACATTCTTCACGCCACAAAGCATCTAGTACTGGTCTAATGCCAACGAGTACTGCATTTACTATCTTAGCTACGCCTTCTGTGGTTGTGCCACAACACGCTGTGATACCCCGGAAAGCTGGGATCGCTTTGTGTAATTTGGGCATAAGATATCTAACGGGTACCTGCGTAGAGTATCTTTTGACATACTTGTGTTTGTGTGGATTTTGAGGATCTTGGATTTTCACCATGACCATCGGTATCGGTAAATGTTCCTTCAGCAAATATGTAATTTGCCTCGTCGTGATTTTTTCTATGAGGTCTGGGAACAATTCACTCTCAATTCGTGTATATCCTGGACCACTCAACTCTTCTGTGGTTACTCTCGCATAACAGGCTTTGCACATGACGCTCAAGCAGTTTGCTGCTTTGTCCACTTTGGTGATAACGACACTTTTATGCGCCTGTTTGAATGCGTGTCTAGCTGCCGAAATGTCGATGTTGCCTGTTACTGGACGTGTTTCAGCAGCATCTTCTGCGTATTCTAAACACCTACGTATTTCTTCAAATAGCGTGTTCCTCCAGTCTAAAGTATCCACGTAGTTGATTGCTAAGTTGCTGCAGATCTCGGCTACATATTCCTCAATGGCCGTGACCAATTGTACATAAAATGGTGCTGTATGCGTATCCTCCGCATAATCTAATCTAAACCCGGCCTGCAATTTAAGTATGGCTTCAGCATCTTTTTGCTTAAGGCACTCTGCATCCGTTGTTAATACACAAAGGGAACCATCCTTAATACATACGGCATACTTAGACCATCTAGAATTCCCGCAAATACACTGAAAATCCTGGTTGATGTCGCGTGCTACGGCGCTGGTATTGAGGAATAAAGAATCCAAGGTCTGGCCATACTTGAAACATGGAATTGTTTCCGTAATACTCTCCCGAAACCCAACGCATACAGGGGGTATCCTACTTAATATATTTGGCCGCATCAGTAATCCGCGCAGGGGGACTACGTTGGCAATTTCACTAGTGAATCCCATGACGATTAACTTAGGTACTTTCACCGGTTGGACCGAAGGCGTCGGGAACGAGCTCAAGTAGCGTTTCCTGAGTACATTGAAAGCATTGAATTATGTCCGAAATTCACCTGCTCACGAATGCAAGGTGTACGCTGACCAATCCGGTCGGGGGTCAAGTGGTTGGTTTGAAATGTACCAAAAAGTGTTGTACATACGACAGAAAAACGAAGAACGAACCACAAGCCACCGCGGCCGACACTATACCTCGTGACATACCCAATAAAGCAGCAGCAGTACGATATACATACTACTTCTCCAAAGCAAGAAAAAGTGTTTTTCTGTGTGTAGCGTGTGTTGTCTTCATCTTAAACCGTACATTACATTTTTTTTGAATTTTTGGTCTTTTTAACCGCGTTCATACCCTCGAAGAACATATAGTAAGAGCGTATGGTGGGTACCACGTTTCCCGTATACGTTTACTTTGGAATAATTATCATCTCTATATAGCACGGAAGCAAACAGTCAGGGCGGTGACACTGCTATACGAAGAGCGAGTGAAAGACAAATAACCTAAACTCATCGACAACAAAGCCAACAACAGCAGCCAAGTAGTAAGATCTGTATTAATAGCAGTCCCGGACCGTTCGTAGTAAAGAACATAGGCTGGCCCGAAAAAGGGACAGCCTTCTTTAGCCAAGTGTCCGTGTCTCCCAGCGTCAAGCACTGTATGCAGCCGATTTAGAGCAAACCGAAAGTGCAACCCGATGAAAAAAAAACATCCATGGCCTAGGTATTCTAGGTATTGCAAACTAAACATACATCGCCTACGTAGGTATTCTAGGTATTAAAACAAAAAAAATGCACAGACAGGAAGAACTAAATTTCGCCGATTGTAGTGTTGAGCTTGGTTGAGGAGCCCCGTCATAAAACACAAAATGGCTTGGTTACAAACTGCTACACTTTAGTACCTGTATCGTAGCACGCGTCCACCCTCATAGAGCACCTCTTGGCGATGCCACCTCGTCCCCGGACATCATTGGGCTTATCAACCTACGCTCCCACGCAGCACGATTAGTACAAATCGTACTTTCACGTTCACAGCCAAACCGTTCAGCCCTCTATTCTCCCCCCAAAGTCTCTCTCCCCCGTCACCATAATCGTTTTCGAATTCAGCTCGGGCGGGCGGCAACCAAGCACGGGGTGGTGCCACCGGGGACTGCAGCTACTGGTGCTGCTGATGCAGTGGCAGCGGCGGCGGCAGTAGCTCCTGCGCCTCGTTTTTTCCCGTCTCCACCTCCCAAACCACCTTCCTTGCATTTTTCACCACAATCGCAATCTCTTCCACCACGCCAACCATCCTTTTTCTACACCAACCACAATCCCTTTTCCACATCAACCGCCATGCCTCTTCCCTCCATGTCGAGCTGCTGCTGCAGCTGTGCAGTGCTCTCGCTCCCAGCCTCAACAAGTGGGATTACCAGCTTGGGCTCACACTTGGCCACGCTCGTGCCCTTATCGCATTCCTCGGCAACAGTCTGCGATACTTTCCTCCTGCCGTCGTATCGATAACCTGAAGAACTCAAAGAGCGCTAGCGAGTACTGGCAAATGATAAGCATGCTTTCCTCGTCCGGCCTTCACTTTTGTAGAACACGTCCCATCCCCCAGTAATCTGGTAATTGGTCCCAAAACTAGATTAGGAAACACCGTGGATTTCTGTTTTGAGTCGATCGCTCGTGATCAGCTCTCCCAGCTCCTCCATGGGCTTCACCCCCTGGGACCTCTCGGCTCTCATTACCAACCCTTCCACACCCGCACAGCCATTGTTGACCTCGGCATCAGGCATGGTTCAAATACAGCACCACAGCAGCCACTCAACGTTCTTCTTTTCACAGGGAGGGTCCTTTCTCGTCTTCTGCGCAATACTCTGCCTTCGAAAACGGATTTCAGTACTTCTCGGTCAACAGTGTTCCCGTGACTTTAGAAACGTAGAGGGATTACCCATTAAACAGGGCAGCACTGGGGTCACCAGCATGAAGGTGCATGCATAATGAAAGCATTTATACAATTCTATTACCGCTCTGTGGCGGAGCACAAGGTCGAAAGAAGAATAGGAGAAGCGGCGGCAAAATGGACCGGGACGTATTCCGCCATCCCAATACATCATCCCGATACTTCGAAGAATGTCACTACCATGTATCATGTACCAGCCACCGGGGCTACCATGGGATGCCTCCACGATAATCAGTCGTCACTATAATCAATCGTCACTACAGTATAGCAACTCGTAATACGCGCGATCGGAGTATTACACACAGCTTGCAAAGATGAGTTTCGACGAAATCTTCGATCTCACAGCTGAAGTGTATTTTCCTTTTTTTATAGTATACCATGACCAATCGTCACTATAACCAATCGTCGCTATAATCAATCGTCACTACAGCAGTATACCACAACCAATTGTCACTATAATCAATCGTCGTCATATACGAAGTATTATACTTGATAAACTGATGCATTTCCTTCAACAGCTGTCAGATTTTGTCCCCCTCAGAAACGGGTTTTGTAGTTTCCGCGCACAGACTGCCTAAAATCACCCTGTTGACCCTGATAGCTACACTGTAGTTGCAAGGGGAGTCGCCGACCTATATCCTTAATGAGGACACACAACCCGTAATACGCGCGATCGGAGTATCACACACAGCTTGCAAAAATGAGTTTCGACAAAATATTCGATCTCACAGCTGGAGTGTATTTTAATTATTATAATATTATATTGTAAATATCTCTAACGTATCCAAGGACAAAATCAGCGCATGTACTGCATGATCACCCGTTGATCTTATTGCTTCCGTATGGTTCCTCTGGCATTCCTATGTATCCAAGCACAAAATCAGCGCATGTACTGCATGATCACCCTTGATTTTATTGCTTCTGTATGGTCCCTCTGGCATTGGCGCGGAGGGAACAGCCCCAATCCCTTGGAAACATAATGGGGGGGAGGGGGGGCGTCCTGCCCAAGGGACTGAAGTCTGGGTCTGACCGTCATCGTCTTGAAGTGTGTGGGCCTTTCAATGGCCGTCACAAGTTAGCGTGAGGCCGCCCTGACTTCTTCGCCTTGTTGCGTTCTCTCCCCAGTGCCATTGATGCACCTGATACCCTCTAGGAGCCCAATGCCATCTTTAGTCAGTTAGTCAGTTCCTAGGGTCTGCTGGTATGACGTTTTCTCTCTTTTCCTTTCCTTGCTTCCTCTTCTTGTCTTGTCTTTTCTTGCTGTTTTCGCCTTTTCATTACGATTAGTTTCCTTTCCTTTTTCGCTTTCTTTCCATGTTTTTCCTTTCTTTCTCTTATTTTCTTTTCTTTGTTTCTTTTTTCAATAGACTTGCGTCTGACGTGCGTCTGACGTGCGTATGCGTACGAGTAGTGATAAGAGATACGTGGAATGTATACGTGGTAGGTGGCAAGCTGTATAGTCGATTTTTTCAGGCGCGATTTTTTCAGGCGCGAGTAGTGAGACGTATGCACCAGTATGGACCTGGCACATCGTAGGCAGACTCCCGAGGTCACTTGTTATCGTATGTTTCTGGCGGAGGCATGAATTGCGTCAGCTGTGGTATACTTCGAAGCATGCGAGTACCACCTTTGGTTTGTTTTCGTTTTTTCCCTGGGATATTCCTCAGCTCCAGAGTGACTAGAGCCTGTCCTTCGCCCATGGACTTGATTATGCGAGCTGTGAGAACAACCACAACAACAACGACAACAACAACAACAACAACAACAACAACAGATAGGGGAAGATTTTATAACCCCAACCCTACCCGCGAGTTGCTAGTTGCATGCGGAAAAATGCGCAGTTCTGCGTCCTTGCATCCAATTAACGCGTGCGTGGCCCGCCGTGATGCGTTGATTAATAAAGACAAAAAATAAGACACCTCCCAATAAAAACTCACTCATATTGTTTTGTACGAGTACCAACCACGCAGCTTGCAAAGATGAGTATTGACCTGAAATTCGTCAAACTCATGGCTGGCGTCCTTGAAAATTAGTTATAAAATACTAAAAACTACTGCTGTACCATAGTTGCGATGTCTAGCCAACTCACAGTATTTCCATATTTGCCTTGCCTCGCTTACTTTTGGTCTGCGTGGGAGTCATAACCCTCGGTAGGAGAGCGTCCTGCTGGTCACCGCACCACGTCTAATTAATTAAATCCCGAAACTAACGTTGGCGACACGTCTGGGACGGGTCACGATATTTACAGCAGCCGTAAGATTACTCACATCCGACAGATCGTTCGTGACCTAAATAGACGCCAGGTACTTGGTACCAGGTACCTGGTAATGCAGCGAAGTTAGGGCAAAATAATCTGAAGGATGCTTCTTATCACAACGACAGATATCGGATCTAGATCGTCATCTGCCCGCTTAGTGTGCAGTAAGAGGAAGGTAGTAGTACCACGTTCGACACGTACTGGTTCCTTATACCAGTACGTACGAGATGCGAGGTACTGGTAAGACTAAATACCTATAAATAGTACCCTCGTAGTACCAGGTATATGTTTCGAGGTGCAGATCGAACTTCGACCGTTACAGTGACGCCCCCAAGTTGGCGTGAAGAGCTTTGGTGAGCCCCAGTGGTCCTGTGTTGATTATATAGCACTTCCAAATAATCTACTCAGTCACCTACACCAACAAAATATGTGTTCCGAGTTCATTAGACTAATTGATTTTCACCGACCTCGTAACAGGAATCCCCGGGGCTCTCCTCTCGCTGCGAAATAGGTGGCTGGGAATGCATGAACCTTCCGAACGACCCTTTTTTTGCCGGTGATATCGGGGTTCTAACCGGCGCACACAAGGCGTGGAGGGGGGAGAGCCCCGGAGACCCTCTTACGAAGCCGGCAATAATCAGTTAACGAAGTCGAAAAATAGCTTTTTGTTGGTTAGGCCATTTCGTATACAGTCGGATTCCGCCAGTCGAAAACGGACCTTTTCCACTGGACTTTTTTTCGGCTGGATTCTTCTGCTCCTTCTTATCGTCAGTCGAGTCGATTTTATAGTTTTTGTGCTCTTCCTAGAGGCGGTTGGTGTGAGAGAGTACTGCTGTATGGTGCTCGAAACTTGGTTGGCAGCTCTGTGCTTCGCGCGTTACTCCCGAGCAACGCGTGCTTCACGCGCGACGAACCTTCGTCCAAGCGGGTTGGTGGCGTTGGGGTTAGCCGAAAGCCGCCAAAGCTACGTTCGTGGCGTTGCACTCAGACGAGAGCCGCCAAAGCTACGGCAGGCGTAGCCGTTGTTGACAAAATGGCATCGATAACGCGCGCTACTGCTGTTGTCGTGTGATACACGCTGCTGGCAAGCGGAGCTGGGAGTGCGCCACGCTGACTTGCGGCGAGAAGCAACAGCAGTGATAGCCAAGGCAGCGTCGGCGCTATTGTATGATACCGCTGTGTGGTACCTGGTATGGGTGTGTGGGCGTGTGGGCGTGTGGGTGTGTGTTTAGTGTGTTTCGTGGTGGGAGCAGCGATGCGATGGGTTCAAAAAACAGGTGCAAAACTTTTTTGCCTGGGTTTTTCGACTGACAGATCCAGTCGAAAAAGTCGACTTTTTCGACCGGATCCCCCAGCGGTCGGAAAACTCAGTGGAAAAAAGTTGAGTCGAAAAAGCCCTTTTTCGACTGTGTAAGAAAGCCCGATTTGGGCTTCAGTCGAAAACGGCCGGTTTCGACTGACAAATCCGACTGTAAAAGAAGTGGTCTTATATTGCACTAGACTATTAGACTAGACTAATAATATAGACCAATATATTAGCCTTGAACCCAACAACAACCAATAACCGTCATTTTATTAGTCAATTTTAGTCATTCGAAAATACCTGACAGCTGTGCGGGTTGGGGCCCAACACGTACTGGTCCCTGATACCTGCAAATACCGGATGCGAGATACGACGAACATTTTTAGGGTGCAGATCGATCTTCGAGCGCCACGGTCGCGGCCCCAAGTTAACGCGAATAGCTTTGGTGATCTCCAGTGGCCCTACTGTACCCGTCGCTGTATTGACATCCAAAGGTACAGCAGCGGTTATGGGTTGTGCTGCTGCTGTAGGATGCACAAGTACGACGAAGCGTAGTCTGGTCTACGTGGTTCCGACTACGGCTGTACGTGCGTACTCCTTCTAGACAGAATAAAACGGGCGTGGGTTGTGCTGCTGCTGTGGGATGTACAACTACGACCAAACCTAATCCGGTCTACGTGGTTCCAACCGCAACTATTGCTGTTTGCCTCGCAAAAATAGAGCGGGCGTGATTTTTCCTTCTTCGGAGTTCTCAGATGTGCAACGAGCAACATGTAGACTAATGTGCAACAACAGGGGTTGGTGCACTGAGGTCACCCAGTACCAAGTGTATTGTACTCGCACGAGTACGGTATGTTAGGCAGCAACCTGGGCCGGCACATCTTGGCGGAGAAAGTGTTAATGTATTAATAAGTCATGGCTTGACCCTTCACAAAGTTGAATGCCATCCAAGACAGCGAATAACGTCAGCTTTAGAAGCAAACCTGGTCGAAAGAGAAGTCGTCGCTGTGCGTTCTCGTATACCTGGTAGTCCATACCGTGGTACGTACCTGGTACCTGGTAGTGGTTTGTTGAGACTCTGTCTGACGGGTAACACAGGATGATGAGGAGGAAGGCATGCTATTGAAACGATCACCTGGCTACAATTATCAGCGCACCTGGTCCATGCAGTAAGGGGGGTGTCCGAGGGGAAGTGCCTATCGCAGGGACCTGCGCTGTGGTCCCTTCTCAGAAGCTCCTGGTTTCTAGGACCCCTTAAATACGACGTACGCAAATCCGATTTTCCGAAGGAAAGAAAACCGTCTTTACTCGATATCGCGTCTCAAGTGGCACGTCTTAGATTCGTGTCAAGAAGTACTACTCGTAGTCGCAGCTTAGGGCGTTTTAGAGAATCGCCACTACCATGACAAGCGGTGGGATCACAACAGGAGCACAGCAGGTCTTCAGTCAACTACTCAAACATCATTCTTTCCAACGTCTTTTTTCGTCGTTTCGAACTGCTGCTCTTGGTCTCAAGTCTAGGGTCTTCCTTCTTCCCTGTACCCGGGGACATTCATCCCCGTTCCCCGAATTTTGTCAGATGGCGTTTTGTTTTTGTTATAAAATTAAAACTTACAATTGTCACAAAAAAAAATGCAAAGCTATACACAGCCCACTTAGCACCATCATCCCAGCACACCGACACAGCACGACAGTGCGAGAGAAATTCCTTGATCCTATATACGTCATCATTGGTGGGACCACAGCAAGCGAGATAGCGAGAAGTCGCTCGGGTATGTCTGTGCGGACTTGTGGAAAATGAAAGTGTGGTCGTCATACGCACTGCACCCTCTATCGCTGGTGGTTATGGCATTGTTCCGTGGCTCAGTGGTGCTGGGGAACGCTTGCCACCGCAGGATGGGTACAGCAACGTTCACAGTTGCCCTCTCCAATACTCAGTTTTCTTCTCACACGGCTGCTCCTCTATGTGCTGCAACATCAGCTGCAACATCTGCCACTACTGCTGTGTCAGCTGTTGGTAAGTGATGGGTAGATCTATATGTTTTCATGTCAGGTCGTAGCGTATTGACGTGGTAGAGGGGCGTGCTTGAAGAACAGCAGTGCGCTCGTGTCAGAGTGTCAGATACAGTAGTACCTGAACCAGGTCAGTTTTCCAACGTGTCACACTACTGTTGGAACATGCGCATATATATACTTTTTATACTGTTGTAGTCTACTCTCGGTTCTCCGTTTTAAGGGATTGAGGGACGGACGGCTTCTCCTCCTCTCTGCTGCAGCGTCTGCCGGAGCATGTGTCGGTCAGTGCTTGGTGGTTTGGGGGGCCGAATCGAATAGCCGTGGTAGAGGCGTATGCTTGAAGAGCAGTACAATGGTGTCAGATATCGATGGCCTTACCTCGTCACTTCATAGCAGTATATATATGGAGTTCTCGATCCAATACTTGCGTTGCTTTATCTTGCACGGCGGTAACAGCTCCTTGACCTGCTGCAACATCTGCTGCAAAATGAATGGCTTTGCCATACCTTCTGGGGCATGTGCATGTACAGGTCAGTGCTTGATAGTTTTTAGAGGTCGTAGCGAGCAGACACGGTAGAGGCGGATGGTTGAAGAACAAAGGCGGTGTGGGACATTCATGGCGTCCTTTCCTAGGAATACGTACTCGCCGTTCTCAAGGATCTTACACCAGGTACGCTACCTGGTACGAAGTATAGTGGAAACCCCGATTTAAGAGCGCCCAACTGGGAGTATTCGGTTTAAGAGCAGTCAAGGCGACATGTCCCATCTGTACTACAAGCTGATATATTATTAAAAAATTAAAATACACTCCAGCTGTGAGATCGAATATTTTGTCGAAACTCATTTTTGCAAGTTGTGTGTGATACTCCGATCGCACGTATTACGGGTTGTGTGTCCTCATTAAGGATATAGGTCGGCGACTCCCCTTACAACTGCAGTGTAGCTGTCAGGGTCAACAGGTTGATGTTAGGCAGTCTGTGCGCGGAAACTATAAAACCCGTTTCTGAGGGGGACAAAATCTGACAGCTGTGGAAGGAAATGCATCAGTTTATCGAGTGAATCCTGCAAGTCGAATATCCGGTGAGGGGAGGGCAGAGTTTTTAAGGACGTGGGGGCCTGATTTTGATCAAAAGGGGGGCGGGAGGGGGGGAGGGGGGGGAGGGGACGGGTGGGGCAGGTCTATTTGTGCGTAGAAACTATAAATATTTCTTGTGGGGGAGGGCGGGCCGGGGGCGGGGGGGGGGGGGGGCTTTAGGTCGCATAGATGTAGGGGTTTGCTATACGCGTGGTGCTAGGTCTAGGCGATGGTACGGGTGATGGGTGAATGAGGGTGCGTTGGGGACGGGGGTGGGTGGGAATTGCAGCAGCGGCATGGACGGCTCTGAAACGATAACGAGGCGATGTCCAGGGCGTGGAAGTGTTTATTACTCTGGCGGATTTCGATATTATATGTGACCTAAACCTCTTCAAAACCCCTCCCCCCCCCCCCCCCCCTCCCCTTCCTTTTTTTTTCCTCGCTTTCTCTTGCTTAAACACCCCACCTTACTATCGAAATCCGCCAGAGTAATAAACACTCCCACACCTTCATATCGCCTCGTCATCGTTTCAGAGCCGTCCATGCCGCTGATGCAATTCCCACCCACCCCCGCCCCCAACGCCTCCTCCTTCCCCACCACCCGCACGATCGCCTAGACCTAGCACCACGCGTATTGCAAACCCCTACATCTATGCGACCTAAAGCCCTCCCCCCCCGCCCCCGCCCCCCCCCACCACATTACCCCTCCCTCCCCCACAAGAAATATTTATAGTTTCCACGCACAAATTGACCTGCCCCACCCGTCCCCTCCCCCCCCCTCCCCCCCTCCCGCCCCCCTTTTGACCAAAACCAGGCCCCCACGTCCTTAAAAAATTCGCCCTCCCCTCACCGGATATTCGACTTACAGAATTCACTCGATAAACTGATGCATTTCCTTCCACAGCTGTCAGATTTAGTCCCCCTCAGAAACGGGTTTTATAGTTTCCGCGCACAGACTGCCTAACATCACCCTGTTGTCCCTGATAGCTACACTGTAGTTGTAAGGGGAGTCGCCGACCTATATCCTTAATGAGGACACACAACCCGTAATACGCGCGATCGGAGTGTCACACACAGCTTGCAAAATGAGTTTCGACAAAATATTCGATCTCACAGCTGGAATGTATTTATTTTTTTATAATATTTCCCACTACGGCTGAGAGCAATGTTTTGTTAACGATTTTACAACCGGAAACCCTTTCGGGGCGACAATTTTTCTTGAACTCATCAGAGTGGAGGATTGTGGGACTCTAGAGGGGTTAAAAGCGCTTGTTTTGGCTTGTCACGGGATACCCACTGTAGCAGAGCTCTTATGGTTTACCAGGTGCCTGGTATCATCTGATGCACTGGGTACGTCACGTTAACCATGTTTCAATGCGGCCATGCGAATTCCCGCGTGACTCTACTCGCCGGTTTCCGTGGCGCTGTTGTTATAAGATAAGAAAACTACTGTAAAATGGGCCGTATCGTATACCAGGTACTGGTAGAGTACCTGGTACAGTATTGATTTCTGGTGACATTTACCACGTGTAGGTTAAGGCGAGACAGTGTCACGTGAAAGAGGTTGTTGTGGTTGAAGGGGACTGCCGATAAGCGTTGAGTATGATATCGAAAAAGAGTTGTACGAGTACAGCACTACGAGTAGTCGTAGTCTACGTACTGGTAATTGGTGGTTATGACACGCGCGGCCTCAACACTGTACTCAACACTGTACTCAACACTGTACTGAACCCTGTACTCAACACTGTACTCAACACTGTACTCAACACTGTACTCAACACTGTACCTGCAGTAGCAATATCTGCGATGCATAATATATGGAGTTCCTTGTCATGTATGTCCGGCGGAACTAACTCTGCTCTTTTTGTGGGTACCGTTGTGTTCGGCTGTTACACGACGGTTACATGTAAGTGTGCAGAGCGGGATTTACATGAAAACAAAAAGGATGCTCGGAGTCCCCGACCATTGCAGGGCTCGGCCTGTGTCGAATGCATAAGGCAAGCAGTAGTACTGCAGTTGTATGTACTGGAGTTCGATGTGTGCAGCAGAGATGACAAATAACTTGAGATAAGGAAGCACAGGTAATTCTCTCATGTATGCTGCCGTACGTGTGGGCTTACTTACGGGTATTAGATCGGGCGGCGGGACTAAATCTACTTCTACTCCTTCTGTGGTTACATCGTACGGCCGAACTAACTCTCTGTGCCGACGTTTCTGGTGCCATGGTACAATGTTTTGAAAACTTCAAGGAAAACTTGAAAAACATGCGTTCTAGGAACCCAGTTTTGGTGCCGTGGAAAACACACGTTACCGCACCTGCCTCAACGAACTATCAAGCAGTGATATCTGATATCAAAACCAGCACGAGAAGAATTGACTGCTATTTGTGCCGTGCCTCCCCAGCACCAGTCGGAACTGGCCTTGGTGCCGTGTACATTGAGTGCGGTGGACAAACGTGGCCGAAAAAATGTTGACTCACACAAACATCTACACATACAAACAGAGAAAGTCGTTCAAGGCACCCTCTACCCTCGTTTGCGATCCGATATGAGAGGCTTTTTTTCCTTGGAAAACCAAGAAAAAAATGCTCAGTGCTGCGCGCTTCGCGCGCCTCATTTTGATACAGTACCTGCATAGCCGTACCAGTACGTCCGTGGTGCTGGTATTGCTGTACAGCGATATCGAGCGCGGATTCACTAATATCGTACTGCGATGACGGGACAGGGCGTCCCGCCCCACACGCCCGCCAGATGGTACGATCAACCGAAACTGACCTCCTTGCAGGGTTCGGTTAAATGTGCAAAACTAGTGCACGAAGGCAACAGCAGTGGTAGTACATTAGAACGACAGCACAGCGGCGCTATCAATAGGGAGTATAGTGTTAGCACTGCAGTTCCGAGAGATCGTACTGGAGCCACGAAACTTGCGAGCGTCCGCGCCGCGCTCCGGAACATTAGATCACCAGAAAATATATAACATACATCTGGTGCAAAGTATGCAGCTTCGTATGCTCACAAATTTGCACAGCTTGGTATCCGTATGTCGGCGATAAAGACGGAAATCGATGAACCAAAGAGCACAGTAGACACGGGGTTTTGCATACCGTAATATCCTCTGTGAACATCCCGGACCTTGTGAATGCCCCCCGCCGAAAACACAACCGCCGGGTTGCCCAAAAACTTTGAGAACGACCCGAGCTAGTTTTTTGTTGTTTTTGTGTCCCCCCCTATCTTTGAGTTCGTCCCGGGGTGGTAGCGTTTCGGATAACTTTAGGCATCACATCGTGGGTTCCAGCGCGACAGGTCCGCGGCAAAATGTGTTCTTGTGTGTTCGTCCGGTAAGTATCTGGAGCAGGATATTGATCGGGATATTTATACCAACACCCAGGGGATTTTTCCCCCAGCGAGGTCAGTTTTGTTAGAAAGAAAAATCGACCCCCTACCTCTGAGAACGCCCGGGGTGTTCTTCTTCACCGAAAATGTTTATGCGCCCCAGCGGTCGTTGACGGGGGATATTAGGGCATTCCCAGAGGAAGGATCAAGTACTGTACCTCTGAGCACGACCCGGAGTGTTCAATTTTTTTTTTGCACCCAAAAGGTGTGCACGCTTCGCGGAGGCTTCGCGGAGAATATTAGGGTACTTTTATATTCCGACAGCAAAGTCGCCCTTAAGGCTACGAGCGTTTCTTCATCACGGGCATTACGACCACAAACTCTGCACTGCCATCCTGTCATACTCTCTAGCGAGAAAGTAGAAATTGGGATTCAGATTGCGTCGAGTCGGCACCGATCAAAGCACAGCCTGATATTTTGGCGCGAGGTGAGCCTGCTTCTGGTCCACAGCTCTAAGGTTTTTCTTCATATCGTTGTTACCGTTGCTGGCCCGTGCTTTTCCTGTTTTTGTCGATTCTCAAGACAGAGGCAAAGCAAGGAAATGGGAAATTCCGTGGGGAAACCCAGACGACAAGGTGAACGGTCAAGATGAGGACAGAAAACTGGAAAGAACGCTGCAGGTCTTGCCCGGTGCTGACGAAGTGGAAGGGTCCGACTCCTTTCGAGTCATGAGGTGATCACCGCGTCGAAAATATGGTACGCTTCTCGTTTACGGCAGGTTGAGCTTCCTTTAGCGTAATGAGGATGGCGTAAAAAGATCGTGCCGCGTCTTGGTTATAGGAAGCTTCAGCGAAGCTGTGGGCTATGAAGCTTCACGTCGACATACGAGGCCGGGTTGACCTTGACGGTATTGGGCTTACTCCGTACTGGACGCCATGCCTTTGTCGGAGGATATCGATCGCCCGTCGGAATTGCATGCTTCAGAATCTAACCACAACCCTGCATATTGTATCTTGGCATCCCTCTATCCGTCTATCCGTCTATCCATCTTTCTCTCCCTGCCGTTGGT
This sequence comes from Undaria pinnatifida, assembly GCA_012845835.1. Taxonomy (NCBI): domain Eukaryota; class Phaeophyceae; order Laminariales; family Alariaceae; genus Undaria; species Undaria pinnatifida. Next base: position 11,690,491 of record JABAKD010000014.1, on the reverse strand, counting down.
GCCTCGCTGTTTGGCAGCTTCAACATGCTGGCGCAGTCGATGGCGAGCTCGAAGATGTTTACGTACGTGCCGAAAGGACAGCTCAGGAAAAACGTCCGATGGCCGAGAGTGAGATTGACCGTGGACGTGTGCTGCGCTAGGCTAGGGGTGGCGTTTATTCGCGATAAAGAAATATTTTCGAACGGGCTCCTTAGCTAACGAAGTCGGCACACATAATTTGCGGTTTGCGATGGCATTTTCGTTTGATGCCTGGGCCATGAGGTTGTTTGTCGGGTTTTACTCATATATATTTATGTCAGTTTTCGGGTGAGATATTTAAATCCTCAACTCAGCAGCGTCAGAAAATGTGGGCGCACCCCTATCGTAACACGCCTCCATATTCCAATAAATACCATATTGGATTAAATACTGAACTAAATATTGGACTAAATATTGGAATATATGTTGGACTGATTGGGCATAGTGTATCGTAGTGCAAACACATGCTGAGAACTCTCAATACTGAGGACAAGGTAGGCAGGTATCCCTGTGATATGCTGGCACTCTCGGTACTGAGGGCAAGGAAAGCAGGTATCCTTGTCGTCGATGATGAGCCGTTTCTGCCTGTGAAGGGAATGCGACAGTAGTGCGACGAAAGGAGATGCTCGACACGCGTACAACATGACAATAATTTAACTGTGAATATTTACCTACTGTGTGCCCTTCGTATTTATAGTATATTAATAGTGGGTTGACACAAGACCTCGCTCCTCAGTCTTGAAGTCGCACAACCTAGATCTCTAAACAGTCTAGGCGGCCAGACGTGGACCAGTATAGTAGAGGTAGAGGGTGCTTGTCTCATGAATTGTCCTCTTCACTGCCTATGTGGGCCACTTCGTATTTGGCATGTTCCCCTCCTTGTCCGCTGTACGTGGAGGGGCAAGAAGGAGGCGTAATACACGTCGGTCCGCCCACAGCCGAGTCGGCCCGCAGCATCAGTACTGATTAGGGTCTGCGATGTACCGCACCACTGCACGGCAAAGTGCGAGACACTTGCCGCTGGACGTAAGCTGAATCGTGTGTGACTCGGACATGCGCATTGATGGATTGTGGATTGATCCAAAACATTTTCCGGGGTTAATATTCGCATATTCGTGGTCTATTGAGTAGAACATGTACAACATGGCGGTGTCAGCACTTGATTCTAGGTAATATCTACATACGCTGCAACCGTTTTGACTCATTTTGTTCAGTACGTTCAGTACTTTCAGTACATTCAGTGCGTTCAGTACATTCAGTATATTCAGTATATTGCAAAAACACTTCCGTTTCGTCGTCTGGATATCTACTGAGTATACCGGTCGCTTTTACTACGGTGCACGGGCGCTGTCAGCCTGAACGGCTCGAACATTACCACCACTAAAGCCAACTTTGGCGTGTATTGGTACGTGAATATTTATTGAACTTACGATTCGGGCAACGTTTCAGGTGCGGGATGAGGTTCGCCGCTACGGGGCTGATATAATTTGTCTACAGGAGTGCGACTCGTACGAGAAGATCCTAAACAGTCTAGTGGAGGAAGGGAAGTCCCAGGTGTGATTCGCATCAAGAGCGGCGTCAGACAGTTGGTTCGTCTTGTTTATTTCTTATCGAACATTACGAGCGCATGTGCGCGAACTAATAAACACGGAGTTCGCGCCTTCGCGCCAGTTGTCTTCCTAATTTGATTATTTTTGTTAGCCGTATTATATTCTTACCACCAGAGAAAATCGGCAGCAATTTAGAGGCTGATATTGCAGGTCCTTATTGTACTCTGATCAGGTAGACTAGCTACATGACAGATCGTGTTTTCATCGTTGATTGTCTATTCCGCACGCCAGTGTAATGTGCAGGCAGGGGTGCTGTATGCAGCTGGTGCAAGTAGTGTTAAAGTAGTGTTAAAGTAGTGTTGAAGTAGTGTTAAAAGTAGTGTTAAAGTAGTGTTGAAAGTAGTGTTACAAGTAGTGTTAAAGTAGTGTTGAAGCGTTAGAGTAGTGTTAAAAGTAGTGTTAGAGTAGTGTTAAAGTTGTGTTGAAATAGTGTTAAAGTAGTGTTGAAGTAGTGTTGAAGTAGTGTTAAAGTAGTAGTGTTATGTACCCCAGACTCTAGTTGAAGGGTGCCATCGATCGCATCCATCGGAATGGCGGGACACATGGTCACCCGTCTGCTCGCTAAATGTTACGTCTCATCCCAACAACAGCTGGCGTGTTCGGATTTCTTTAATCGCTCAAGGGCGAAAGGAGAACGGCTCCCTGCTAATTGTTCGCGCTACAGTAGACCATTGATAAGATTGATTAGGAACACCTTTACACTGCGTGCTGTGTTCTTGCTGGCCCCGTGCCCATTGCATGCGTTCAGGGAACACGATTTGAAGGCGTTTACAAGAGGCGCAAGGGGAACAAGGACAGCCACGGCGTCGCGGTCTTCTTCGATTCCAAGGTGCATTTTCGCCAATTGTGATGGCAGCTCTTTTCGTATGAGCGTCGTATTTTCTGCCAGATGGCCTCAAGAGTTTGCATGTATTTAATGGGATTCGACACGCGTACATTTCATCAGGGTGTACATCACGTACGTTGAATTATTTGCAGTATGTATGGTACTATTAACTATATACTCCGGAGTATAATATATAGTTGATATATACGGGTATTAGCAGTAAGGTACCGGTGCACCGAATTTTTCTGAGGAATGTTAGCTGTCACTTCAACGAGTCTATGCCTCACGCACGAATTGTCCTTGACAACAGATAAAAGGCAACCCCAAAAATTATGCCATCACCTACTAGTAGGTATACAAGGAATGCAAGGAACACAGGAGTGAATGAACGAGATAAATAGTGAATGAATGAACAATGAATAATGAATGAATGAAACGCGGATGGTATTCCATAGTTTCTTAGTTCTTCGTCTAGTTGACCAAGCTAGTGTTATTTTTAGACTGCGGTTATGGATAGTGTATTTGCTATTAGTACCATGCCATGAGTGACGCCGTGAGTAACAAATGCGTTGGCCAAAAAGTGCTACCATATCCTATTGTGTCCTATCGTCTTGCTTCTGTACCCCTATCGTGTTGCCGCAGTGTCCATCACTTACTTACCTAGTCTACATAGTCTACATGGTCTACATGGTCTTGCTACTGTACCGCGCATATCTTTGCACAGCAATGGCCTTCACGGATGTTTTCCACTGTTCGATGCCTACGTTGGCGAACTCACTGCCTACCTACTGGGGTTATTATCAGGGTTTGCCTTATCCTTTGACCAATAAGTGTTTCGGCGAATGGTTCCCGAGGAGGTCAACTTCCCCGTTGGCGTTCTGATTGTCACTGCCCAAATGTCATGAGCGGGTGTTCCACCCGCTCGCGTCCAATTCTTTCGATTCCGGTCGAGATCTTTCTCAGGGGGTTGAATGGCTCGCGCAAAGATATTACGTCAACACTTTACTCCAACCAAAGTGATGGTCTTGACGGATGTTCCCCTAGGGATTCGACGCCCCCGTTGTCATTCTCATTACCGTGAGTCACCCGATTTGCAACCGACAGGTCTTCCGCCTGCTTGCGTCGGAGTCTTGCGATTTCGGCCAAGAACTTTTCTCAGGGGTTGGATCCTTCGTGTTGCTTCAAGATCGACGCCGCCATCGCCACCCCGCGGACTCCGAGAACGAAACACCGATACATGATGACGCCCATGTCGTAACACGGGGCAAACGTGGAGATGACGGCAAAGAACGGGTACCCGTAACTGAAACCGTGGACCGGCAAGAAGCGGCGGCATCTGGGGTGGTCTGCGTGGCGACGACACACCTCTATTGGCACCCAGATGGGTGAGAGATCTACAACCGAAGCGCTAGGAAAACATGCCGGAGGCGTTGTTTTTTGACCGGATACAAGCAGGATCTTCGGCAGGAGTGGCCGTTTGACTAATCGCCAAAAATGCACCAGCCACTCTATGATCTTTGTCACGGCGTGTGTCTTGAGAACAATGCGGTACTGGGGTGGCCTGCGTGACCGCCACACATATGTATCGTCATCCAGATGGGTGAGGTATCTGCCTTCAGCATGCAGGTGGCATATTTCGCTCCCATCCACCTCCGTCACCCCCCCCCCCACCACCACCACCGCTACCCCCACCCCCCCCTCCCCGTCCCCCCTCCTCCCTCCCTCCTCCCTCCCCCTCCGCCTCACCAAAAATCAAAATCCGCCAGAGTTATAAACACTCCCCGACAGTTGATGTACTCTATTTGCCTTTCGAGGTACGCATACAGTAGCTCCAGTTCAGTTCTCGTATATGGTCTTTAATTTTTAGTAATCCCCCGCCCCCTTTCCCCGCCACCCCCACTATCACCTACTGGCATTACGCGTGTACTAAGCTCGTATTCATTTAGGCGACCTGTCCCACCTATACCCGCTCCGCACTCCCCTCACCGGTCATACGACCATAGGATATACGTACTAAACGGGTGCATTCCACACCTGTCAGATTTTGTCCCCCTCAAAAATGGGTGTTATAATTTCCGCACACAGACTGACTAACATCACCCTGTTGACCCTGGTACAAGCTACACTCTAGTTCTAAGGGCGAGTCGCCGACCTATATCCTTAATGAGGATACACACCCAGTAATACGCGCGATCGGAGTATCACACACAGCATGCAAAGATGTGTTTCGACAAAATGTTCGATCTCACAGCTGAAGTTTATTTTTATTTTTTATATTATCTGCAACGGACGCGACAGGACGAGAGGTGACGAAAAAAAATGAAATTGCGAGACGAACCGAGTACACCATTCAATTGTAGGTCGCGTTCCAACAAAATAAATACCGCAAAAAGAAGAAAAATCGATAAGTTGACTCGCAATAGTCCCGCTGACGAGCTGGAGGCGCGGTTGTGGCGTACTTACAGTAGGTGCCGAACAGAACGGCCGTGTTACCATACGCGAGACAATGTACCACACGCTATGTCGCTGTGTGTCACCAAATGGCCACGAAACCAAAACCTTACTCTCCCAATGTCAAGGCTATTACTAATAATAATAATATTATTATTAATAATAATAATAATAATAATAATAATAATAATAATAATAATAATAATAATAATAATAATAATAATAATAATAATAATAATAATAATAATAATAATAATAATAATAATAATAATAATAATAATAATAATAATAATAATAATAATAATAATAATAATAATAATAATAATAATAATAATAATAATAATAATAATAATAATAATAATAATAATAATAATAATAATAATAATAATAATAATAATAATAATAATAATGATAATAATAATGAAAATAATAGCTCGGGATCTTCAATGTCGTCATTTCGCAACAGCGTGTGAGGATATATCAACAGCTACGTCGTTAACAGGGAAGCCGCCAAGGCGCGCAGGCAGTTGAGTTGTGGTTAGAGTTCCCTGTTGTCATCAGGAGCTACTGCCCAAAACGCAGTTGGCCGTGGCATCAGGAGGTATTTCCTTGTCGAAGAATGCGGTTTGCCACCTTGCCACCTTGCCATGCTACGATAGAGGAGATACGTCGATTGTGACTTGTGGCTACTGGACATTGGACTATTGGGCTATTGGGCTATTGTACTACTGTACTACTGTACTACTGTACTATTGTACTACTGTACCACTGTACTATTGTACTACTGGGCTTAGCCCCTTTGAGACCTCATAACCTCATACAAAAAAATACGATTATAAAAAATGACGATTACAGCATGAAACAATTCGAGTTGGCGGCGTAGGACATGTAGGACATATGGTCGAACTGCAACGCAGGGAGATAGCTGTGGGGCAAGCAAGCGCGAGGCATGACGATACTCGGATTGCCTTAAGTTTTCCTTATTGATGCAAGCGCGAGGCATGACGACACTCGAGTTGCCTCAAGTTTTCCCTATTGATAGACGCTTCATTAAATCGCGCTCGTCGGTTTCTGGTCTGTACGAATGTGTGTATGAGTGTGTATTAATGTGTGTATGGAAGTGTGTATGAATGCGTGTGTATGTGTGAATGAATGTGTGTATGAATGGCCCCCAAAAGGTTTAGGGCAGTAGCAACAGCGGCCGTACGCTTTTCTCAAAAACGCGAGCATAATAAATATGTTCACGGCGGTGCATACCAAAAGACCCAGAAAAACGAAAACCAAAAGTTGAATTGCTCCAAGTAAGTGGGGTAGCACTCGCGGCAAGTGACCCTGAGGAGATGGCAAAAACATATCTGAGCAGGAGTTCGCCATAACGTAGCCTTGCAAAGTCCGGCAAATCCTTCACTAGTTTGTTTTAACGGGTGTTTGTGGTTGGACATCGCCGTATTTTTATGCGTGATTCCCCAATAACGTCAAGAACGACCAGCGTCGAACACGGATCCCGCGGGTAAGGGTGTTGGCTGAACTTTCAACGTTTGCCGCGTTCCCTACTCTGCAACAGGTCGGCTATCCGTCTGGCCCAAGCTGAAGTTCTGATCGCAAAACTGGAGGCCTTTCTTCGTCAGCGCTTCGGCGATAGTTGCCATTCCGTCCCGATAGTGCTTGCGGGAGACTTAAACAACGTGCCGGGCGTCGATGTGTACACGTAAGTCCGTCAGGTTTAAATCGATCTCCTATTTTCTGACGACATGTGCTGCCCTGTATCAGAGATTTCACAAGGCTTAATCCTTCACGGTGTATTGCACCCTGATATGTTATCTAATGTAATAACCTAGTCGGAATAGTTCGGCTGCCACAGTTGGTACAAGGGACATTTGCAAAGCCTGAAGGTTTGCGTCTCGACGCATGTGTTTATCGTTTCGGGCGTGTTGACCAGAATAACGAGGGTGGCAGAAATAATGTGACTAACGTGTTGCCAGGGCAATGCTAACCTCGGGTTGCTAATCATAAATGGTGTACCCTATCGGAGTAGCGACCGTGTTTAACCAACACTCTCTTACCTTTGGCGGCACTATGCCCCCTACCGTCTGGTGGTAGAGTACCGGAATCGATCGACTACCACTAACGTTGATATTGAGCTCGTGGTAGTTGCCCAGAAAAGAGTTCCAGGTTGTGCTCCAGCAATGCTGCTATAGTGTGGTATGTTTCCTGCGCTTGTCAGAGGTGGGGTTCGCGAAACGTAGATGTCGACCCACGTTATTAATCCGGCAAATAATATTGTGCGTTTGGCTATGTGTGTGGACGTATAGTGTATGTGATAATCTCGGAGCTCATATTATTCCTAACCATGAACGAAGGCCGATGGCACTACCGTACTACCGTACTACCGTACTAGTAGTAGTAATATACCTGGTACGTGCTTACCGTGTGGCATGGCACAAACCGCGTGTGAAAACGCCGCTACTCTGACCGTGTGTGGCAGCCTTTGCTCTGGGTTTGTTTTGTGTGTTGTTTTTTATTGTCCTACGGCGGACGGGTAAAACTAAACGTTACCATTAAGCTCACCGCTCGTCCTTGTATTTTTTTGTACGTAAGTGCGCGTTGCGTGTCAATTTAACTCGTATTGTTCGCAGTCTAGCGCTACCGTAGCTGCGTTTTGCACAGTTGCTGCTCTGTCAGTCTAGGTTGCCGCCCGCTTGAGCTTGTGACGCGTACGCGACTATGTAATCCTACTTCTAGCCACGTCTTCTCGCACTAGTTCCTGTTGTTCTGTGTCAATCCAAACTACTGTATACCGTCGCTACCTAATTGTATTCCGAGGCGTTATCATACTTTAGTCGCTGCTCTGTCGATTCAGGCTATTGTCCACCGGAGCTTGCGACGGGGGGACACCGCAAGCGTTTATGCGAAGACGCTTGCTCAGGGCAGCGGCAAGGCGTGCGGAAAAACTCCAGACACTTCGGGAGGCCAACAGAGCTTCCGATACTGTGCAGGTGAAAAACGCGGATGTTAGCATGCTCAAGACTACGGAGGCACCCGGCATCATCAACATTAGCGCATTGGAAAGAAACACCGCAGGGACCCGAGAAGAAGCAACCAAGGCATCCGACGTCAGCAGTAGCGCAATTGAAGAAAACACAAGAAGGACCCGAGGAGAAAAAGAAATGTACGCGGACATTGGCCTCGCCCCGAGGATACCGCCTATCGTCGAGGAAATGAGGTCGACTGCTAGCGCCCCCGCTAGTGCTTTGCCTCATGCTGTGCACACTTCCAGGCAGAACGTTCAACATGGAAGCTGCGATCCAGGACAGGAACAGATTGCGGACGCTCCACCGGACATTGTAAGCGCTGCTCAAGTAGGAAGGAACATAAACGATCCAGGGCAGGAGAACATTTCGAGCACTCCACGGGCGGTTGAAGGCGCTGGTCAAGTAACAAGTGAATACCGCCAGAAGACGGGTCGAACCCCCGCGATGGCTACCCCGGGTGTAGGTAAAGACGAACATGTCAGACGATACGTGCAAGGTTTTCGCGGGTTGAGCAGTGCTTACGGCGACTACTCCAGCGTATTCGGTTCACAGGTAAGTAAGTTTTTTTAGTTTGCGCTCCTAGTAGGCGTTTTTTGTGCAGTGATCCGAGATACGGCAGGCGGGGATAACCTCAATTCGAAGCTCATGCTACTAAAATTAATATTAATACAAATTGTGGTACTAGTGGTAGTAGTATTAATAGTAGTAGTATCAATAGTGCTGTAAGGGTGCACCTATTTTTTTCTGCGGTGACTCTCTAAAGGACTGATACGCCTCACCCTAAAACATTTCTTGAGCAAATTGCAAGTGCAGCAACACGCCCAACAGTCCCATGGCCCAAGTTCATGACGAAAAAAAACGTTCATTGAAAACATCGTAATGAAGTGTAAAACGTTGCAAAACGACAACCGACATTGGGTAATTCTGTTCAAAATTATAAGGACTCGCACCAAGTAGAAGTATTTTATTCTTGGAGCGTTACCCGAATCGTGGCACGTGCCATCAATATTTATAGCTTGAAAACAGATCAAGGCTACTGCGGCAAGGGTACTCCCGTTTGTGTCCACTGCCGAGTTCAGGGCGATCGCTTAAACGTCACTTATGCTGCGGTATTAGACTATGCAGTTACATTTTGGTATGGGTTATTCCTAAAGTAGTAGTATTATACCCCCGTTTTGTTTAGCCTTTGTTTAGCCTTTGTACGTCACTGAAAACCTAAGTTTACTAGTTGCGTTGGAGCTGCGTAAGAAAGGATAATGTGGCTACCGTGTATTACTGTGTATAATATAGGGCTGCTGCATAGCCGTGCATATGGTGAGACCAAAAACCACAAATATGCAGGGTATGGTAGGCGATATCTTCAGTGCCTCTGACCGGCTGAAAAAAGGGGACATCAAACTGACCCCCCTACCTTAGCCTTGGCCAACCATGCCTTCTCCTGCCTTCTCCTGCCTTCCCATGCCTTCTCAGCCTTCTCCTGCCTTCTCGTGGCGCAGCGTAACAAGCATTTCCATACACACCGAAAACCACAACAGCGGTAGCTGCTCGCGCGAGGGGCTCTGACTCGTTGAAAAAATATACCCTGCAAGCGGGCGTCCTAGTGTACATGCTATACACAAAATAAGGCCTTGGTCGCAGGAAGAACATGTTTACTGAGGACAGCAGTCCTTGCTGTTTTTGAGCAGGTTTACGTACCATTAATATCAACTGTACCTGGTACGCTGGTTGTGAGTGGCACCCTACTGTGGCGATGCCTGCCCTGGGCGATGTTTGCCCTTGCCGTAATACATGAATACATAGTCCTTTTTATAATGTCGTGACTCTTACGGAGGAGGGTAATTTCACTAGTTGTTACTGCTACGAAAGATAACCCAAGTTGGACGTTACTCTCACGAAGGGTAGCCTATTTTTGACGTTACTATTTCGAAGGGTAACGTAAGGTTGACGTTCCTCTTACGAAGGGTAACATGATATGAACGACACTATAAACGTTGCTCGTATTCGGGGTAACTGCCGTGCCCGACAACCGTTTTAAAATGCCACCAGGGGGTTTTCGGGACATTGCTTGAAGTTAGTCAGCTTGTTTGTAAGAAAAGGATCAACTAGTTTGGTGCACAAGATTGCGCTAATAGTACTACTGTACTGTACATATACCGTTGGCGGTGTCGTTACCGCTTCAACTTGAGCACCAGACTGATCTTCACACACCATTCCGGGCTTTCAGCTTTCAGCTTTCTCTTTATGTTCCTTTTCTCCTTGAGCACACAATACCTCCCTGTGTGTATCTCTCGATTTCGATGAAACCAGCTACCCAACAGGTATCCTGTTAGTCAGGAATCAATTTGTCAAGCCACGGGACGACGGCTGATCGGGCACGTGCAGCTAGGAGTACGAGATGGTCGCAACGTGTATCCCCAAATCAAAGATAAGGCCGTCGAACCGGAACTGGGGGATACAGCTCGTTCGGAGGAGCTGTTGAAGGACAGATCGACGGGGGAACCGCAGTTGACCACCTGTACAGACAAGTGAGCCGTACATTGCTTCGCACCGCCCCATTGAATGCGTCTGTGTATCACACAGATGTCGAGTGCAATAGTCCTTCGCGGTAGTATCGCAATCCGTCCGTGTTCAGGGGCTCGTGGTTCGAAGACCGCGCTTCCTGTCAACCTCTCGGCTGCCAAAGAAGGATGTTATATGTACCTCGAGCAAATGCGCCTTGCTGTTAGAAACCTCGATAGGTGTGTCTGTGGGTCTGAAATGTGTCTAAAACCACAGGTGGCGTATCAATGTCCCGTAGGGCGTATTGCAGCTGTCGTGAATAGTTATGTGTTTCTGTTGGGGCCATGAGGCCCAGGTCACACCCTTGCCGCATCGACACTTCCAGTGGTTTGCTCACCCCAGACATTTTAGTATCTACGCCTGTATGCGGAAATAGACATCACGGGTGCAGATGTCCTCGGTGACATTAACAGTTGCGATTAATATTCCCCTTCTTCCCCATCACCCGCACCATCGCCTAGACCTAGCACCACACGTATAACAAACCCCTCACCTAAAGCCCTTCCTCCCCCCCCCACCCCCCCCGCCCCCACACCCCCCACCTCCCCCCCAACCCATCCCAACCCCACCCCCTCGAACACTCCACCCTCTCTTTACTCACTGGTTGTACGACTTACCCCAGGATATACATGATAAACTGATGTATTATTTCCAAAACCGTCACATTTATCCCCTCAAAGTAATGTATAGTTTCCAGGCACATATTGAGCTGCCCCGGTTATTCGACTTACAAGATTCACTTGATAAAAGGATACACTTCCCTTCACAGCTGTCAGATTTTGTCCCCCTCAGAAACGGGTTTTATAGTTTCCGCGCACAGACTGACTAAAATCATCCTGTTGACCCTGATAGCTGCACTGTAGTTGTAAGGGGAGTCGCCGACCTATATCCTTAATGAGGACACACAACTCGTAATGCGCGCGATCGGAGTATCACACACAGCTTGCAAAGATGAGTTTCGACGAAATCTTCGATCTCACAGCTGGAGTGTATTTTCATTTTGTATAATATTAAACCGCTGCGAAACTCCCTATTGGCCTGTTTCTTGTTTGTTGCTGTCTGCGTCCGTAAAGGTTTGCGGGAACTGTCGACTACATTTGGCACACACGGCAGCTCCTTGTACGGTCGCTGTTGAATCTGCCTTCGCTCGAGCAGGTGATCTCATTCTGTTTATTCGTTGCTGTTTCTTTTATGTACATTTGCCGAAACCATCCGATACTCCGTACTCCGTGCGAATAATATGTACGCGCACGAAAATACATGTCAGCAGCTTTGCTACTCCTGCCTAAGCCCGCAACTCGAAACCCTGTATAGGCGTCTCTGCATCTTATCCCGTTTATCCGCGACCATGCAGCTACTTACTAGCGTATACCAGCGTACTAGCGTACACCGTGGATTTGGTGGGCGTTGGCGGCAACACCTGTCCATCTTTACCCCTTGGAAACTACGGCCTGAGCATTTTTGTACAGCCGCCCTGATGACCCTGGTATTGGTACTATGGTAGTAGATTGCGCCAAAGGGGGTTACAAGTCTAGGTCTTTCATGAGGACATATACAACCCGTAACACGTGCGATGGAACTATCACACAGCGCGCCAATACTAGTTTTGACGAAACTCTTGATCACACAGCTGAGGCGTATTTCAATGTTTTATGTAGAGGGTAGAATAGGCAGTGGCATGTGACACCTCTCTGGGCTCTCCGATGAAACTGGGCCACCTGAAGAACCCTTCTAATATCGTCTGTCCGGTTTCACTCTATCTGTTGTGCTGTTTTCTATTGTGCCTTACCGGCATGTTAGTACAACTCAAAGGCATACGCATTGATACCTTGGCCAGTTTCGGAAAAAGAAAAAATGAAAAATGAAACGGTCAGGGGTAGCGTTGCTCAGGGTTTGTCGAAGTTTAGCCGCATAAAATACGTTGACGGGTAAAACAAAACAACACCTGAACAACCTGCTTGCTCAGGGAGGGAGCTTCAAAGATAGCTCCCAATCTGGGCGATAAACTGCAATCGGTTATGGTCAGGGAACATAGCACACACGGTATAAAGTTGTCTGTACCGCTGCAAACACGAACGCTGACTCGCCTCCAATGCGTAGCATGGCAGGGCCGCCATCTCCTCGAACCAGAAGTGATTTCGTGGTGCTGTGGGGACGAAATTAGTAGTAGCAGTGTTATACAATCATTATCACACGACAGGCACATATTTTTTTGTGCTCGTACTGTCACGAGCGAGAGAGAGACAAGGATGACGAGCAGCCTCTCAACCTGGGCCACGGTGAGGAGGATTGGCGGGGCGGACGCCCACTCGATGCCAAAGCGTAGAGTATCACAGGGCGTGTCCGTTCCTCCAACCAGTCGTTGCTTGGTGACACTGCAGTGGCGGCGAAAACAGCACATCGGGTACAATCTAGGCAGACAAGATGAGAGGAGGGGAGGTGTATGGTGTTGTGTTCCCAGCGCAGCGCAACACAAATAGCAAAGCAAGCAACGCAACCTCGAGCTGGGTGAAGTCAAGGACGGCGACGACATCTGGCCATTGTGATAATGGGTTAGGGAGGCGGAGGGAGCAGGTGACGGCGAAAGGTGGTGGAGCACCGTGTGTGGGAAGGCAGGAAGCTCGAAGGTCGTTGCATATCAAGCGCAGGTCTTACGTTTCGAGCTCTCTGTTCGTAGAGCACGACGAAGTGCCCTCGAGCAGTTTTTTTCTTCTTCATGTTTTCAAATTAATATCCTGAAAGCACGCCCCGACCATGAACAATCGCTTCTTCAACGCCTTCAATGCCTTTTGACAATTTTCACTTTGTTGTCCATTTTCTTTTCCGAAACTCTCTACGTATTGTCATCAGCACACACTTTGCTTTTAATTTCGACCCATTCACTTGCAGGCTGTGCAAGTATGTGGTTACCAACAACTTCTCATCCTTCAGACCACCTGTCCATTATGGCGGAGCAAAAACACGTTGTCGTTTAATCAGTATTACACATTTTGATTTTCATTTCGACTTGTTTGACGTGCAAGCTGTGCAAAGTCGTGGTTTACCAAGAATGTCTTGACTTGCGCAGCACTCCTGTATAAACAGTTCCACATGTTTTTATTTTTCAATATCGGCTCTCGCACCTAGAATCAACGCAAGGGGGTGGTTCCCGAAGAACGTCATATCCCGTCTGTTGTGGCGGAGCTCCGGTCCAGTGTATTATAGTCAACATCGCACGACCTGATTTCAGTCTCTGCTCGATTCATTTGCCGGCTATCCAAGTGGGTGTGTTGCTGACGCATTCTTACCCTTGAGATGACCTGCCGATGATGGAGCAAAACTCACGCTGTCTTGTAATCAGCATCCCACTGATTCATTTATGCCTCGACTTGTTTCATTTCCAGGCTATGCAAGGGGGTGGTTTACCATCCACGTGTTATCCTTCGGACCACCTGTCGATGATGGCAGAGCTTCAATGGCGACGCCCAGCAGACGATCAAGGTGTTCTTCCACCTTAACAGCATATGTATACCAATACCTCGCGCCAGTTTACGATGGAATATCATAATGCATATGGCCTCCAGAAGAAATCCTTGCGGAGTTAGCACTTAATATCTGTGAGTACACTTGCCTTGTTATGTACGAGGTGCACTGGCCTTACGGGCAGGTTTGTTTGTAGACGCAGTAGCGACCTCCGCAAAGGCAGTAACGAGCAAAACGTGATGTATTGGCATAGATCATCAGTGGGCTTGTCTATGTCGGGGATCTCTGGTAGAAGGAGCAGGTAGGTGGAAACGAAGAGAGCGTCTTGGAGCAGATCTGACTTGTGGGTGAGCAAATCCGGATTTGTTTTTTCATGTTCAAGTATGTCTGCGTCGGGGATTTTTTTGCTGGATCTAAGAGTCAGTGGATGGAATGAAGACAGCTGCTGTTGCGTTCTTTGAGCAGACGTGATGTGTGGGTCAACAAGTCCACACCGAACGCGGGCGAGTCAGGGTCCTTCCTGAGAATGTCTATTATCCGGTTCAGCCCGTGCATGGGTGGACGTTTTTTTGCTCCAGTACCTGGTACATGTGATAACATATAAAGTTGGCGATACTGCTGGCGTCGAAAAGACACTTGCAGTGATGGTGTCTGGTGATTGTGACAGCATACCTCATAGACTGTCGTAGGGCACGCAGAAGCCCAGCAGTTTGTAATCTACAGCTCGATCGATATGCACAAATGGGGTGGCAATTAGCGTCCAGGCTGGCCTACCTGCCTACCTGCGATCTAGAAGCATGGAAGAACACGCAGCTTAGCGCCAGCATCGCTGACGCACCCAAGCCAGAGAACGGCACCCACATGGCACACTTCGTTTAAGGGGCACAATGGTATCAGAACCCGTTGGGGCAGAGCACACACAAAATGACTATGGCACAAAGAACGACAAAAAATACCTGGCACCAGGTATGGATAGAGGGGGCGTATGCTACGTCAGGGTTAGACCTGGTTTGTGTTATGGTCCTTTATACGTGACCTAGAATGCGAATCAATGAATATTTGACACATGAATTATATTTTGGCGCAAGATGCGATCGATCCTATTGCGAGGCGTCTAAAACATGTATCGCAAACGTGGATAAGTCATGTCATGGCATATCATTTCTAGCCACGTCATCGTATCCAAATAGATCGTGTGATGAGGCCTCGGTTGAGAAAACCCATTGGTGAGAGACGGTTGAGCTCAGAAGTTCTACAGCACAAATAAATGCTATCGCAGCTGGCTAAAAAATGTTGTCTCCGTAAACCCGGTGATTGTTGTGTTCTATGTTCCACGGAAGCATCACCAATCTGTTGTGCCTCCGTCAGATCGTCAAGATATACATACTGCACACCCTATGATACCCGGGAATGGAACCAGGATGTTGTTGTTGTTGTTGTGTTCTCACATTAACTCTTGTCCAAAAATCTAGATAGAGTCCGTGGTCACACAAAGATCCTGGAGCCTTATTAATAGAAGGATCCGAAAAACGAAAAGAATTCAAAATTCGTCCGGGAAATACTACGCTTTTCCGCCTAAAAACGCACGATACGGAAAAAGGCACCCAAGTGAAAAGGTCCAATGTGCAAACTGAACTCACATGGCCGCGTGTATCCACTCAACTGCAGCATAGAGGTCCCCCGTTCCGACAACTAACCAACTCGCGGCTACAAACTACAGCGGTTGGGCTGCCTGCACCGTGCAAACCGCACGGTAATCGTGAGTATAGACGAACGCGCCTGCTGTCTGGAGTGCTGTCAGAATGACGATCCGCGGGCATGCAGTGAAACCAGCGCAATCGAATCAAAAACCACAGTACAAAGATCAATGATCGGCCCTCCTTCTTGAGTTATTTGGCAGGTTGCAGCGCAGCTACGACACCCGAGCCTGAAAATTGAAAATTGCGGCGGGTCGTTCCCCATGATGGGTATACAACTCTTCTACAAATTCTACAAAAATCAGTGACGTAGGTAACGTGTTGTACTACTGCCTCGTAAAACACACCCTGATAAAGAAAAGACGATCGTTGCTCTCATGATGATGATGATGATGATGTGCGTGCCGGTCGTGGGTCTACGTATGCCATCCTCCTGGAATGGTGTGGTTCTCCGTGGCCGCTTCATCGCCTTAGCTCACTTGGCCCGCTCCTTCGCACTTGCTCTCGTTCACACTCAATTCCAGTCGGTTCCCCTTCTCCCCCGTCCAAAAAAAACAAAATGCTCCACGCAGTTTGCGGTGCTGATCTGAAGAACAAAATTCTCGTTCAGGGAGAGTTCAATCCGTCTCTTCCCCGCCCGTCGACGGCCAGTCGCCCTCCTCCTTCGTCGTCGAATCCAGCCTCCTGCCGGCGCAGTTCCCTCCACGCAAACCGAGACTGCGCCGTAACGTGGCTCGTGGTGGCGCCTGCCTCCGCGCACGAGCATCATGATTAAGCATTGCTGCTCCGCCGCTGCTGCCTAAAAAGACGCGCGAATCGTAGGTGACCATGTCTAACGCACCACGTACGACCCAACTCTACCGCCACGCCTAAGCCTCGCGGCCACACGCAGCAGCAAGAAGGTGAGGGTGAGTCCGGCCTTTCACCCACCAGAAAAATCGCTACAAGCCTGCTAGGGCATGCTTCGCAGCATGCCTTACCGAGGCGGCAAGGGGAACGAAAGTGGATATCCCTTGGTGGCTACATGACGCAGAACAAGACACGTCACGCGGGATGTTTTACTATCTCAAGGCTCTTTTTGCCGGCGGAGCATTGCGCATGAACTCGGCCCTCCAGAGCTGGGCCACCGACTACTTGATGCGTTGCCGACGCAAGGCAGACCATCAGCACCTCAAAATGGCAAGTTCGTCGATTGCTATTATATGGCTTTGTTTGGGTAGGCGATTTGTTATCCATTTACCAGTAGTAAAACGGGCTAGCCCCCTCGAAAACCCTAATATTGTGCCCTCTGACGCGCCGCCTACCTGCAGAAAGGGAGGTTGACGGATACATGAACAGAACGAGCATGCATACGTTTTATCTCGCACAACTAGGCTTTTTTTGGCTGGTTTAGAATTGTTCATGTCGAGATGAGCTACGAGCTTGACGATCTTGGCTATTGGCTACCGTTGTAGCACAAAACGTGTGGCGTGCACGTTTGCATCACCACATTTTGCTGAGACAAATAAATGCCCCAAGCTGACCTTCAGGTATACCCGTACCTAGCAAGCATAGCATGTACGGTATGCACCGGTTATCAAGGTGTTCACGAGATGCTCAGTAAAGTGTACCAGGTATGTGGATATCGAAAATACGACAGTCGGCTGTATGGCAGCGAACAATGCGTGTTTGACGCGTTGGCGTTACAATGGTTTACGATAGGGATAGCTCTTGTTCACGAAAGTTTTTGAACCGACGGTACTGTATGATACCATTAGTAATAGTACAGTCTATGCAGTCTAGACTATATGTAAAATATTTTCTTTGTTTGTTTTTAGCTCGCTGCTCTCCGGTGCCCGAGGGTTTATTCTCGCACGTTCGGCTGCGGGGCAGCTAGCCTGCCATGGGTGCATTATAAAGTATGTCTGGATCTCGGCCGAGCTCCGTAACGGTGCTCGGCGCATTAAACGCCGCTTAGCTGGCTCTAATTGGCAAGGGATTCCGTTCCGCCTCCTTGAGACGAACAGGTCGCTTGAAAAACCCAAAATTGTTTTTCTAATTTCGACATTTTGCTTACCTTTTACAATTGTTTATCTTCGTTGTTTTGTTCGTAAAAAAATGGCCCGCTACTCGACTAACCTAAGCAGCAGTAATAGCAGCAACCGCTCGGACTAAACTAACGTCAGCAGCAGCACAACAGCAGTAGCAGCAACATACAGCAGTAGTAGCAGTACACATGCGGATCGGATTAGTGTGGGGTTTGCGGGCGCGCCGCCCCGAGCCGTTTCGGCCCCGGATCTCGACGTGGGTGCGTAGGCATGGGTGCAGACAAGGAAGGGTAAACCGGCCTGCGCTCTCCCGCCCGCTCGTCGAGGCAGGGGCGAAGGCGTCTGCGGGCGTGGTTGACCCGATGTGTTAATTTTGGTTTTGCGGCATAACTAGACATGTCCGAATGCAAGGACCGTTTTTACTTGAACAAAAATACATATGCCAGCAGCAGTATATTTCCGGACAAATCAGATGCCAACAGGAGGAGGCTGGGAGGTAGAGGCCGGGAGCAGCGGAGTGTTGGAACAAGCGCCACAGGGCACGGCTTGCATCTGTCCGCGCGGGAGACGGGGCTCACAGGGACATAGAGCAGGGAAAGCTTGGAAGATGGCGCCGAGCGCGGCGAGGGTGGCAGGCATCGCGAGCACAGCCATAGCGTGTTGGTAAATCCGTGACTCCTGGAGAAAGAGATATTGTATTAATGAGCCTTGGTCTGCAGAGACAGGTCGGGAAGTGGAGTGAACGATCGGGGCGAGCACAAAGGCTGCGACCTCCCACGCGACTTCGGAAAGATGAACACAATCGGACCATTGCAACGCACCGATCATGGCAATAAGCCGTTAATCGGACCTCTAGCACAGGAGTGTTCTGCCTGACAATTGTCCGATGTACCATAATCCTACGGTCCAATATGTATAACCCTTAGGTGTGTACAATCTACCGAACTATCGCAGCACCACAAATAATATTCCTATGTGCTATCTCGGCAACCTCAGATCGACAGTTCCACTATTCAAATAATCCAATCAGATGTCCTACCGCAACTCGGTCGATACACACGGCTGCTATCACGAACAGCACGCGAGTCTCGACCAGGCCACGTATTGTTTTTGAGCAGAGTGGAACCATGGGTAGGGTTCAAGGATATATGACTCCTTACCGATAGCCAAACTGAGGTATAAACACGGTGCTGCTGTTGCCTAAATCGGATACATACAGTTATATTTCAGCGTTCTCCGCGCGCCCAGGACGCCATCTGATTGGCTGGGTGGGTCGATTCTAGGTCTGCTGCCATTATCGTACACACATATCATAAACACATAATTTTCCGGCCACATGCATCAAGTAATAATGGCGGGTTCAGGCGAGAACACTAGTGTATCGATCTAGCTCTACTTTCTACGGGGATAAACAACGACTACATACATCAAGCTTTCGGTTCTCCTCAAACACAGTACCAAAGAGCGTTGAACACTACGTCCAACTCATGGAAAATCCTACCACGTACGCCACACATACCGAATATATTGTTGCCGCCAACCTATTAGTTATTGTACAACATCTACGAGCGATAGGCATTGGCTGGTCAACCCTATCCATTACCACCAAAAAAAGTGCAAACACATGTAACGTACTATATAGCAACGAGCACTTTTAACAGAGTTTTCTGAAAAATGAGAACGGCGCCTAAAATGAGAACCAAGCGTTATCTCCAGAACCATGTGGTGTATCAGAGAACCGAAATGATCCTGCGAAACCCCTTGGCCAGCCCTGTGAGAGGAGCTCGTCAGAACGGTCATGCTCCATCTCATGCCTTCGGGTGGGCGCAAAAAGCGATATACGCTGGCTCTATGGTGATTTCTCTAGATGCTGGCTACCGAGGCGATGCCGAGGACTTCCAGCCTGAGCGACAGCTCATTCGAAGGCTGCTGTACAGCCCCACAGGATTGTCATTTTTTTTTTTTTTAGTTGTTCATAATTGGTTTGCTTTCTAAAAAAAAACGTCCGTTCTCATTTTAGGCTCCGTTCCCATTTTTCAGAAAACTCTGTTTTTTCCACGTACGGTACACAGCACCCCCTGACCACTAATAATTTGTTTGCGCGTACACCAGTACAACGTGCACCCACAGCCATCACACTCTTCCCGCTGAGTACGACTCTCTCTTGGGAGCAATGCATTAGCTCATGCAACACGCTTCCTCTAAGAAGAGCAGTGGGTTTATCTATGTGAGTACGCGTAACACCATTTTAGGTGGGAAAATATGTAGAGGTGTGTTACCGGTGTCTCCCTTTTCGCCTCGCGACGCCTCCGGGATTTAACGTTACCAGCATCCCGAAGGGAACCTTGTACTGTATCGAAAATTAACAAATACACTGCTTGAATCGGCTGTGAGGTCGACCAAAAATGGTTTTTTGATCAAAAGTCAGCTTTGCACGCTGTGTGTGATACTTCGATCGCAAGTGTTGCGAGGTGTGTACCCTCGTGAAGGATTCAGGTCGGCGACTCCCCTGCTAATACCAGGGTCAAGAGGACTGACACGTTCAACCTTATTCTGCGCACGGAAACTGTATAACCCGCATTGACAGGGACAAAACCAGACAACATGTGTGAAATTCAGTATGCATGAAACAATAAGTTAGCTTTTTTTGGAGTGGGCTACTTGGGTCTACCGGGTTTATATGCAAGTTCCTATTAATATCTACTCCCTGCATATGTGGCAGGCCAGCGGAGATCCAGCCCAGCAGGCCTGATGCTCGCGCTGTTAGTGCTGTCGAGTCGTGATGGAACATGCGGGGGGTGTCGATCGCTACTGCTCCGAAGTGATCTCTCTTCTGCTCTTGATAAAATGCAAAGGCACACTCACACACATGTATTGATCGAATGAAGACTGACGAGTGAAATAGATATAGCGTTCTGCATCAGGTGTCGGGCGGTGCACACTTGATCCTAAAGCTCTTCGAACGCCCATCTCACACAATACCAGGGAGAACACAAACTAAAGCGGGGGTCCGAAATGCCAGTTCCCTGCACTCCCTACAGATGGAAGCTCTTCAGCTAAAACATACCGATCATTGGTGCGTGTCACCGCCGTAGCCGATTGCTTTTGCTATTCCAGGCAGCCTCCTCCCTGGATAATCTTTGGGTGCAGCCACCGTAGGCCACATACATGTTAGTGCAACTGTAAACAGGTGTCGGGGAAGGTCGGAGCACGGAACGACTTCCTCTATATAATAATATGAATGTTAATCGGGACTACGTGAATACAACAAACAAGTTATTCCCGGGCGGGTCAATTCCTCCGAAGAGTCGACGTGTTAGAACGGGCATCAGTAAAGGCGTGAATCGTACGTGGCCACCAGTTTTCTCGGGATACTCGAGCTACCTCCTGGGGCCGACTTTGAGCGCTTGATATATACTCCGGAGTATAAAAAATGCGTATACAATAATAGAAGTATACGTTGTATTCAAAGAGTACGTGGTAGGTTTTATGGCGACCCACGCACACAGGACAGAACGTTGAGACTAGGTTCTTGGCAAGTCTAGCAGGGGCACCTGTTTCCTTGTTTTGCTTTGTTATGCGTGTTATCTCGTTTTTGTGCACAGCTGTTTACATAAATGCATGACATGCAACGTATTTTTTTGCTATGATGTTAAGATACGGCCTCGAAATCTTACTATGTCCGGTATCGCACCGGGTAGTTTATGTGAGTGTGTTCTTCCCACTAAACTAGCTAAACAGTAAGAGCCACCGATCGATGTCCAATATTCCCAGCAGCGTAGGCCATCCTAGCTGGAGAGAGCCACCAAAATAAAGCTCTGTGGCGGCAACTATAAGTTATAGTTACACACCGCAAGTACGTGCAGTATCATACCTTTTTTAGGCCATGCAACGCCGAATGTACTGACTGCGAGAGGCTGAACATACGCAAGCCAGCAAACGACAGGCAACTTTGAGGCGACAAGAAGAAAGGAAACAAAAAAGGAAAAAGAAAAGAAGTAAATATCACGAAAAGTAAAATATAATGAAATAAAATATTACTCAATTGTGCGAACCCGGTACTTGAATATAATAGCAGTTATTATGCCGATTTCACTGTCGATCGATGCAGTCTGAATATATTATAGCGGTAACTGCCGTGGCCGTTGAAGGACGCCCCGCTTGCCCTTCATGGCACCTTCATGGCAGAAGGACGACCGGGGAAATTTTTAAAGATTCGAGAGTGGTGGCTTGTGCTGATTCACGTGCGCGCCTTTCCATTGGGGAAGGGACTACGGACGCTGGGCGCGCTGGATGTGATGAAAAAACGAAAGTATGCACGCTGAATAAATTGCTGAGAAGAAACGATGCAAACAATGCGGACGCTGTGGGCGTGCTGGATGTGAAGAAAAAAAGACGAAAAGATGCACACCGGAATAAAGTGGTACTCCTTACCTCATCGTCGGGGAGAATGGTCGACTTGTCGTTATTGGTATACGGCTAAACACTCCCCCCCCTCACGGGGCTGTAGGTGTTGCCACCTTCCATCCCGGGTATTTGTTGCTCCTCGTCTAACCCCCCGCCATGCCGATGGCCCGCGGAAGATTTTTCGCATGACTTCTCCCTTGTGTTAGCGCCCGTGTTCCCCTCCACATCGACGAGGGCTCGCCTCGCCATATATATATATTACTTTTTTCTGTGATTGGTTTGGCGTAGAGCCTTTCCTGCCCCCCCCCGCCACACCGGCGGTATGCGGTAGGTTCTAGAGCCTTTTCTGCCCCCCCCGCCACACCGGCGGCACGCGGCAGGTTTTCGGTGGGTGATTTTTCCCTTGTTGTAGGGTCTGCGTTTTCTTCAACTTCTTTTCTTTTTGGTGTTCCTGGCTCCATAGCCAGACCGTTAGAGTTGTGGGAGTGGGTTTTGAGGAGCCGCATCTTCGACTCATATTCTAGTTCGTAGAAGCGGAGTTTCCCCGAATCTCCCATATTCCTGCATATGCGGCTCATCAGGGTGGGCTAGTGTTAAGATACGGCCTCGAAAGGCCTGCGATTGTCCGAACTTAAGATAGCTTTGATGGGTTTCGGATGATAAGGTTGGCGTTTTATATTCGGGAAAGTTAGGAAATAGATCGGAGGCACGTGCCTCCGATCTCAGAAGCCATCCGGGGCTTTTATGGAATCGAATAAAGCTACGTCTCTATGAAGGCAAAGAAAGTGAGTACTCTCCGAGGACCTGCTCAATTGGCAGACCTGCAGGGGGCACTCTGTGTCCCCACCAATAACCTTACAATAATAATACGAGGCACAGCAAACATTTCACAACGCAAGTAGGGTAGCATACGAGAGATATACACAAATACTGCCGTGTGTTTTCTTCACATTAAACCTTTCTTTCTACCATGTATACCCAACGACCTTAGTACAAAGTCCGTGCTGATTCATCATACAGCACCTGCCTTCGGCCTGCCCCGTCCTTGGGGTGGGCCGAGGAAGCCCGCGAGGACCTGCAGCGGTCTAGCGGCAGTCACACGGGCATCGAGCCTCGGGCTGGGTAGAGAGGGAACCTTGCGCGGTCTGGCTAGTGAACTGCTCACTCTAAGGACCACGCGGGGTGGTGATGGGTTTTCTTTTTAACCCCGACGCCGAGGAGTTCATCCCCGGGGCAGGACGGGTACATCACCACAGCAGAGAGCGCAGCGTGGGCAGCTTGGGGAGTGGAGAGGCTGGCCACCGCGTGGGTACGCATGCACGACAGGAAGGATGGGAGTGTCGGCGTTGGCTGGGACGGCTGCACCCAGCCAGCGGAAACCAAGGCGCGAATCGGGCTACGAAACGGAGAGCCACAATCATCACATTAATAGAGAGAAAAAAGAAACAACAGAAACAGAAACGGAGGAGGGGACGAGCCTCTCGTCGGCTGGCCGAGAAAGCAGCACGCGAGACTCGTAAGAGACGGAAGGCGGCACTTGTGGCGGTAGCGACCTACAACGTGCGTACCCTGGCCGTAAAGGGGAAGAACGGGTATGGGCATGACGAGCGTGTACTGGCGAAAGGCCAGCAACTCGGCTGTGACTTCATTGGCCTGCAGGAAACTCGACGGCCCGGCAACACGAGATTCAGTGCAGCTGGATACCAAGTTTTTTGCTCAGGTCAGGAAAAAACAGCAGCGAGGCAAGGGCTGTACGGAGTAGGTCTAGCAGTTAAGGACTCAATATGCCGTAAGTCTAGGTTCACCCAGCAGTTCATTGACGAACGGCTTATGTCTATGCGCTTCGAGTTGGATGGTCGATGCGATGCTGTTAATTTCGTCGTTGCGTACGCCCCAACTGATTGTACCAAAGACACCAAGCTGAAAGGTATTTTCTGGCAAAAGCTGGAGGACCTGGTTGAACAGATCCCCACTAAAGAGTGTTTGTTTGTACTGATGGATGCTAACGCGCGAACTGGGCAGAGGATGGAAGGGTGCGGTGATGATGAAAGTAGGGTGCTTGGAGCATACGGACGAGATGCTCGTAGCGATAATGGCAAACGACTTTTGTCGTTCGCTACCAATTGCAAGCTAGCTCTCACCAACACATTTTTCAGCACGCGCAAGGGTGGGATATCGCATACGTACAACGGCACCAGCCCGAATGACCGTAAGAGGATAGACTACATCCTAACCCGCCAAGCCCATCGACCTAGAGTACATGATGTTAAAGTCATCCCACAGCCTCCGCCACCAGCTAAGGCCGATTCAGACCACAACATTGTGTACATCAAGGTCCGACTTAGTGGTCACTTTTCGTCCAACCGAAAAATGCTGAAACCCCCAAAACGCCGAGAATTCGACAGGCAGCTTTTTTTATCCGACGGAAAGCGTCGCCAACGAGTAATCGCGAGGGTTGTTTCCACTCTCAACCAACCTATCCAGCCCCGTAACACGTCTGGCATGGTTGAGTTTTTCACCACGACTATCATCGATGCTGTAGAGAACGAGGTGCCACCTCCACCACGTCGCCACCGCCGGCATGGTTGGTGCGAGCCTGCCGAAACTTCGGCCGCTTTCAGAGTAGCATGGACAGCGAGGGAGGATGCGAGACAGTTCTTGCGTGCCAACCCCCGAGATAGTGTAGCGTGGAAGAAATTGAGATCTGCGTGTGCGAATCTGCAGGAAGTGGTTGCCGCAGGAGTACAAGCGTACTTTGAAGAGTACCTCGCCGAAACCGAGAGACTCCTAGCGAGTAACGATCAACGAGGGTTCTACAAGCACCTGAAGAGTACGGTGGGATTGCAAGGTACAAAAGCGAGGAGCGAGCAGTTTATTATGGACGAGGATGGCACGTTGTTGCGAGATCAAGCGCGAATTCGTGAACGATGGGCGGGGCACTACCACAAACTCTTGAACACGAAATCGCTGAAACTCGATCCCACGATCATCGACCTCTTGCCACCGCGACCGCTTAAACTATCGCTTGGAGATGAACCATCCATGGACGAGATGATGGATGCGATTAAGGGCATGTCAAATTGGAAAGCCGTTGGACCAGACGGTCTCCCGGTCGAACTACTAAAACTTGACCACCCCGCTTTCGTCCAGTGTTTTCACAATATCCTTGTCAACGTGTGGGTAACGGGCGAAGTCCCCCAGCAATGGAAAGATGCTATCATCAAGACCCTTCACAAAAAAAAGGATCGAACTGATTGCAACAATTACAGAGGGGTCTCGCTTGTTGCCCACGCAGGCAAAATATTGTTGAAAATCGTTGCATCCCGCCTTAGCAACTACTGCGAGACCGAGGAAATACTTCCTGAAGAAAAGTGCGGCTTCCGTCCCGCACGGTCGACGGTCGACATGCTGTTTGTCGTGCGCCGGTTGCAAGAGCTCGGACGACAGAGGAAAATCCCCCTGTACATGTGCTTCATCGATCTGCAGAAAGCGTACGACTCTGTCGACCGGGAACTGTTGTGGGAGGTACTCACACGCCTTGGCGTACCAACCAAGATGCTTACAGTTATCCGCAACTTCCACGAAGGCATGCGGGCTCGCGTGCGTGCGGATGACGGCGAGCACTCGGATTGGTTTAATGTCACCCAGGGGCTGCGGCAAGGCTGCGTGCTATCACCGTTACTGTTCAACGTGTTCTTCGCTGCTGCGATACACGTCGTGCTGGTACGCTTCAGCAAAGACGAAAGCATCGTGAGGGATTTGGTTCACCTCGAAGAGGGCAGTGCAGTCGGAAAAGAGGAACCGTTGGCATGCGTGCAAAGGGCTGTGTGGGGCATGTTGTACGCAGATGACGCAGGAATTGTTTCGAAGTCGGCGGAAGGCCTTGCTAAAATGATGACAGTCATCGTGACTGTCTTCGAAGCAGCAGGCCTCACGGTATCGGAAAAGAAGACAGAGACGATGCTGCTACGAACACCGGACCAGACAGCCCTCGCCCCACCGCTCGCGATCGAAGCATCAGGCCAGAGGTATAAACAGACGACCCAGTTTTTATACCTAGGCGGCATTATCCACGAAAGCGCTGACCTCTCGCTCGAAATCGAACGACGGATCCGTCTCATGCGGGCATGCCTCAAACGGTTTGGCCCGGAATTGTATGACAGGACGACCGCCCCGCTTAGTCTGAAAGTCCGCATGCTGAAGGCCGAGGTCATTGAGACCCTGCTGTACGGGTGTGTGACGTGGACCCTCAATGCGGACCACTTCGCCAAGCTCCGATCAGCCCACCACGAAGTCCTTTTGCGAGTCATTGGCTTCCAGCGCCGATTACGCACCGACCACACCACCCTCTCGTACGCGAAGGCCCTCAGGATGACACGATGCGAGAGCATCGAAACGACCATCCGTAAACGGCGGCTCTTCTTTGCCGGGGCCCTGGTGCGACAACACAAGGGGCGACTGCCCCGTCGGTTGATGTTCGGGACGATCGCTGGTGGGGAGAACCCGAAACCAGGCGGACAACTCAAGACTTGGCCTAGAGCCATAGCTGAGGACCTTAGGGTGTTCAAAGCCAACGAGGGATCAACGGAACACTCCCCCTTAGTTTTTGGAGTTGGGACCGCGCTGTGGCCCACTGCAGCCAAAAAGGTGGGCAAGTGGTACCGGAGGGTCCTCGAAGCAGCTGAACGGTTCATGCGCAGGTGGCACGAGGATGAGGCAAAGCTGAGTAGACAGCGCCGCGCATCCGCCGTGGGTGGTGTCGAAGGGAACGGGGGGAGGGGGGGCAGCAGGAGGGGTAGAAGGAACACCGCAC
This sequence comes from Undaria pinnatifida, assembly GCA_012845835.1. Classification (NCBI taxonomy): domain Eukaryota; class Phaeophyceae; order Laminariales; family Alariaceae; genus Undaria; species Undaria pinnatifida. The sequence continues at coordinate 11,663,589 of JABAKD010000014.1, read as the reverse complement.
AAGGGTATGGGGGCAGGGGGGGGGACAGGAGGAGTAGAAGGGAAACCGCGGTAGATGAAAGTAGGAAGGAGACCGCAGACAGGGTAGCAAGGTACCAGGCCGACTAGTAGGTGGAACCTTTCTATCTATGCCACTCGTACCGCCAACTGCTGCGGCTGCTCGGAATGTGATGTCTTGGTACTTTGATTTTTCCGTGAATTTTTTTTTTTTCTTTTTCTTCTTTTTTTCTTTCCCCTTCTTATCCTTATGAAGGGAGTCTTGCATGGCGGGTAGGTGACGAGCCTGTTTTATTTGGCCCTCCCAGTCTTCCTTCTTTTACTTGTTTCTTTTTTCCGGGGTATTTTCTCCCTTTCTTTCCCCCTTGCATGTCCATTTTGGCTCATGCTCGGGGTATGTTTCTATCTCCCGTGCTTTGGCTCCCCTTTTTATTTATTTATTTATTTATTTTGTCTTGGTTTCTTTCGTTGTTTCTCTCTTTTACAAGGTATTTTGGTTTAATGAGAAGAACACAAAGGGGGGTGGGGGGGAAACAGGAGGAGTAGAAGGAAAGCCGTCCAAGGGAATGGGGGCAGGGGGGGCAACAGGAGGAATAGAAGGGAGACCGCGGTGGACGAAGGCAGGAAGGAGATGGCAGACAGGGTAGCAAGGTACCAGGCCGACTAGTAGGTACATAGCACTTTTCGTCTTTTTCTGGGGTATTTTTTTCCCCTTTGTTCCCTCCTTGCGTGTCCAGGTTTTTGGCTCATGTTCGGATTATCTTATTTTGGTTTTACTTTAATTTATTTTATTTCATTTTATTGTGTTTCTTTTCCGAGCTTTGGCTCTCCTCTCCGGTTGGGTTGTTTCTTCGATTTCCCCTTCGTTTTGTTTGTTTCATTTTTGTTTTATTTTTATCTTTGTTTTTATTTGTTTTCTTATTTTGTTTTTGTTTTTTGTTTTTGTTTTTGTTTTTGTTTATTTCGTATTTCTCTCTTCCAATGTATTTCTGTTGCTGACGTATGTATGTTGTGCCTGTCGTACCCAGTACTAGGGCATGACATTGCGTTGTCGAATGCATTACGATGCATTATCTCTGTGTCGTGGCTTGTGACCACAGAGCTGATCTTTCTAGGGTGAAGAATCAGTACGGACAATGGGTGTGCTGGATGTCGACGAGTAGAAAAACGGTTTAATGTGAAGAACACACACACACACAGAGAGATACATCTTCATTTTATGTGGTCACAGACTGTGAAACAGAGTAAACCAAACAGTCGCGATTCATCAAGGTAAAGCAAGTGAAGTGCTAGCGTACCGGGTACGAGCACACAACGAAACAAGCCAGATCATGAAAAAAAAAAGAAAAAACAGAAAAAAAAAAAACGCAAAAAAAAGAAAAGGAGAAAGAAAACAAAGGAAAACAAACGACAGGTACGAAGGTGTTCTGAAAAACCTGATGCAAGAAGATCGGAAAGTAAAGGAAAGGAAAGGAAAGAAAAGGAAAGGCTGCAATTACCAGCGTGTCAAGAATTTGGTGGGGTATTCTTAATCCGTGTGACCGCATGCAAAGGTTAACCAAATGCTTAACCAAAATAATATGCCTTATAACACTCTCCCCCCCTGAAACGGCGGGATAGCAGGTCGGCCGGATATACGGGCGATCTTGTCAATATCCAGGCGGTTTAACTCCCTGGTGATACCGGGGAGAGTATTTTTTAAGTTCGACAAGGGGAAACCCTGAAACAGATTGTTTTTGTGTATGGTGGGATTCGAACCCTCGACCCAAAAAAACATGGTCTGTCGACGACGCTATTTGTCAAGATATTAGTGGGGTATTATTAATAGTCCGTTTGATAACCCAAAGCTTACCCAAACTAAGCCTTAGAACAAGAGGAACACCATACATACGTGCTGAATGAAGAGGAAAAGATACTACTACTACCTGTTGCACGAACAAAACAGCACGAAGATTACTGCTGTTTCACGGACAAAAACAAGAACATTTTTTATACAAACAACACGAGAAGACGAGGAAGAAGATACCGGCATGAGGTCGGTGGGGAGGGAAACAAGGAAGCAAACAAAACGGAAAAATAAGGACGACGGCAAGGTATTACTTTCGCGCTCCCCCCTTTGAACTCAACGAAAACAAACAAAGCAGAAACTGCAACCACTCGCTCCAGAGCGTTGAGGACTATTTATAGTGGAACACCCTCCACTTTATTTAATAATGGAGAGTATTAAAAGTTTGTAGTATGAATCCAAAAGGAATGTTTTAACGAGCTCTATTAATAGCGACCAGTCAACCCCAAACGAAGTTAGTTGTTGTTGCTCCTTGGTGCGTCATATTTTGTACCGCGTGAAACGTTACTATTTCTAGATTAACTGCTGCTGGGTGTTTTGTCTTCGCACTAAACCGTTCGTTCTACCCAACGACATCAGTACACTCAGTGCCCGTGCTGGTTTTTCGTCCTACAGATCAGATATACAAATCCAATGGTCTAATGGTCGCAGGCGACTGCGGGGCAGAGAAAACGAAAAGTAACCGCTATCAATAAGATAACGCAAGTACGTGAAATCCTGGCCTACCGGGTGCGAGAATACAACACCACCACCAGCCAGACCGAAAACAAACGAAAAACGTGTAACAAAAAATACCCTAATTTTAAAGCCGACAAAAGTTCTGAAGAATGTGATCCAAGAAGGCAAGACCAGAAAGGCTTCCAGAAGAACAGCACTTGACGATCGTGCTCAAGAGGAACAAATAACTGTTGCACGCACGAAAGAAGACGAAGAAGACGAAGAAGATGCCGGCACAAGGCCGGCTGGGTGGGAAAAATACGGGAAAAAAGAGGAAAACAAGGCAAAAAGAAAGGAAAACACAATCAAGCAAGAAGACCACAAGTGTCATTACTTCCGCTTTGCGCTCCCCCCATTCAACTCAATGAAATCAAACTAAGCAAAAACTACTACTCAATGTATGGTTTAGGTCTATATAGTAGCCCACGTTCAACTTGTTTTCGAACCGATACTTTGCCACACGATCTACCTGTCCGTCCACTGCGTGACGTAGCTAGCTCTTCTTCCCTTCGCGCCTGTGCCATCTCGTCATGAAGCGATCCGCTGCGTGGACGACCCCCCCGGTACCAGTTCCCACTCTTCCTAGCTAGTCGCTGTCGGCAATAGCACCGTCGCTACTCCGTACAGCAAAGGGAAGCTATCCGTGGACCTCTCGATGGCTTTGAATGCCCTATTATTGTCGTCTGCTAGACATTTGGCCTAGTTCTGGTTTGGTCAGCTTGGTCCCGGGTTATCCCCACCACCCATCGTCCCGCATATCACGCGATGTGTCAGCCGCTCATTGGTCGTGCGTTGCACCAGAGGCATCGTTTGCGAATGGTCGTCTCAATGTTCTCACATTGCGCCTTCTTGGGAGCCTTGGCGTACGACATGAGGTGGCCGGTGCGTTGTCGGCGCTGGAAGCCAATTATCCTTGGGACGAGGTTGTGGTGTGCCGTTGGAAGCTTAGGGACGTGCTCCTAGCCGAGAGTCCAAGTCACACAAACGTGCAGCAGGGTCTCCACCACCCAGGTCTGTAACACAGGCGCGCGTTTACAGTGAACTGGGCATCCTCCATATATATATCGTAGAGCGCCCGCTTGAGCCGATTGTAGCATGCCCGTGCGTGTCAGATCCGTCGGCTTATTTATGGTATATTATTATGCTGTTTACATAGTACCTGGTACCTTGTATTGATGGTACACTCAACAACACACCTAACGCCCATCCGTGCTGGTTCCATACGAGGTGGAAACAAAGGTATAAGCTCCTAGTAACGATCGCCGCCGTAAAACAAAAGGTTAATACAACATGGGAAGACACATACCAGGTACAATGCATCCTACGATACGGTGAAGGTGGCGAAGGTGGTAAAGGTGGTGAAGGTGGTGAAGGTGCACTATTTTGTTTCTGAGACACCATACCTGCGGAGCTCCATACGGCCTGGTTCACATAACAAAAACAAAGTATCTCCCCCACGGATGCCGCTCGCAATATCTGGTCAAAGAGTGAATATCTGGTATTATTATCATGGTGACCCCCATTACCAGTGTACTTGTAAGAGGGTGGCGTGGCCAATTTGTTTTAAAACGGCCTCGGGCTGTCTCTAGGGGCGTTACTCGTATCGACCAATGACAGGCCTTCAACTTTTTCTAATACATTCAGGTTTTTTCCCAGCGGGGGCGAAAAACAAGATTGCGCCGCATTTTGCACCATCCGGTTGGACGTACTCCAAGGCATGTCTGTAAATTTTTCGCGCAAAATATTGAAGAGCTGACCTGCCTGTGTTCAACATTGAGCAGAATCTAGCGAAAAAACTGGACCCCACACTAATACCAAGTCGTTTCAAGAAATAAGATATTTTACTAATTTTACGCACAAAAAAAAGTCAAAATGTATCCACGCCGTTTTTCAATAGATAGACCCTGAATGTTTGCAAATATGTTCTCCATGCCCATGCCGAGGCCTAACCTCCGGAGTGGGGGGGGGGAGGGGTCTTTTTCGTTGAAAAACATGGCCTAAGGTGGGCCACATATATATTCAAAAAGATATTAAGCGACGAAAAATCATGAAAAAAAGAAAACACACACAGACAGGTGACGTCTTAAAATGGCACATACAACACGTAAGTGTGCAAAAATTCGCGGTCTGAATCGAAAAAACGGCGTGGACACTCGCCGGGGAATAAATTCTTTTTTTTGTCGTGAACCAGCGTGTACCTCGCCCGAAAACTTATCTTGAGTAAACTCAAAGCGCAACCCGTTGACGAAACGCATGGCCTACTACTGTAGATATAACAACAAATAAATGATGATATCGCAAAAACAAGTATCAAATAAGAACGGCACTCCGGCGATTTTGGGTTAAGTCGACCGTTATTATTGGGAAAACGTACATATTTTGCAAAAAAGTGCTACCTCTGTCGTAGCACGCGTCGGAAACATGAAAGAGAGGAGAGCTACCGCCCCCTCGTTCGCCATGGCCGAGGGTTTCCTTGTATACCGGCGTCTCTAACCAACCATGGCACGTGTGTGGCAGAATGGGTGCAGATAATAACTCGTTTGGCGGGAATCACGGATGGATGCTACGATTATAGTAGAGGTATTATTAGCCCTTATCTAGGCAAAAATAGTCTCAAGACTTCTTCTCTGACAGGCAGGAAATCATAACCCCAACCCGCCCGAATTTCAGACTTGCTTTGGGATATTACTTTTTTGCCGTTACAATACCTAGGCCATGTTTTGGGTGTTTAATCGGCTATGATGGGGTCAGGCCCATAATGCCCGCATGTTTTTTGGCACACTATATGTCAGCCTTTTTGCGCAAAACATAGGGAAAAGCATAATAAGTGCGAGGGGCATAGTATGCCCGATCATATTTTAGCAAAAAGAGCATACACGCATAGCAATAATAGGCGACGAGCATTGAATTGCTGCTTCATTTTGGGCATAAAACATACGTGCAAGGAGCATATTATGCTCGAGCGAATTTTAGCTAAAAGAGCATACATACACACAACATGAGCGACGAGCATTGAATTGCTGCTTCATTTTGGGCACAAAGCTTGTATATAGATATATGGCATAAAATGTGTCTAAGACATGTCTAACAGCGCCTGGTTTGTACCCATTCGATTATTTTGGTGGTACTTCGACTTGATTAGACCGACGCGCGTAAAGTGGTATTTGTTTAAAGCATAGTCTAGTCTCTATACCCGCCATCAAACGGAGCATACGTGGGGGCATAAACCCTGAGAAAAAGCATAACTAGTGAGCATAATTGACTTCATTTAGCATAGACTAGACTATGCTTTTCGAAAAAAGGGAGTATAAAATTGGAGACCAAAAAGCATTATAATGTGTGAGCCTGACCCTAATCGGCTTTTACGTTCGTGTTTTCAAAATCAGTTTTTGGGTGAGGAGGTCCTCGAGTGATCAAAATACCTCACAAAAAAATAGGTGCACCCCTGCTATTAACAATGCTACTGCACTGCTGTGATGTAGCATGATGTGTCCAAAATGTGGCGTTTGTTTTGCAAAAGCGGCCCGTTTTAAGGGACCTGGATGGAGGAATTGTATTTCATCTGGCCTCGACTATATGGGACGAGGTTCTTTAAGGTAGGAAAAGCCCAGGAATTTGAGATCGATTACATACCACTATTGTTGTCGCTTATCGCGAGGGCCGTTCGCGATTTTGGCGCTGAACTTCCGTTATGGGGGCAAGACGCTTGCTTGGATTTCGAATATATATATGATACTCCGTATTATTTTGGGGAGGTTAAGGGCAGTCGCCGACCTATATCCTTAGTTATTAATTGCCAAGACACTCGGGCGATCGGAGTATCACACACAGCATGCAAACATGGGTTTCGACGAAATCTTCGATCTCACAGCTGGATCGCGTGTATGTTTTGTTTTTTTAATAAAACGAAAGATTTGGAAGATATATAGTCTAGTCTAGTCTAGAATGTGGCGCCTGTTCGTTTATCTTTCGTAACGGTTGTGACACGTTCCGTCAAGTTTGGTATCAGCAACAATAAGCAGCATGAAACACACCAAACAAACGTTTCCGATCTGATCATCCGAAAGAAAACGATGCCTAGCGGCTTTCCGATGTGGTCCATGGACCCCCAGGCACCTCTCACTACAAGTACTGCGCTGTTAATATTAGAGGCTACTACTACTGCCGTCGCTGCTTTGCTGTTGGTGCACGTTTGACGTTGTCTTTCGTGCTGGGCTGCTGCTGCTGCTGTGCTGTTTGAACTTAGTTCTTGAGCTGAGGAGGCACCGATCGGTGGCTACCCTACTATTAGTATTAATAGCACGCTGGTTCCTTTCGGTGACAAGAAGTTACGCGCAGCGGAAGCGAAGCCTTCGGCGAAATCAGCTTATTGAGACAGCATGGCGCGAGGCTCGGGTGAAGACCCTACACCCATCAGGTGAGGTTAGGAGGAACTACCACTCTACGAGTACCGGTAATGTAACTCCAAATGGTTTCGCCCCGAAAACGTGTATGGGACTGCAGACGGGAACGCTGTGGGAGAAGATGAGGATTACAGCAACGGCAGCACGCGAAGCAGCATATGGGTGCTGGGCAGGGGGGGTGTCCAAAAGGCAACGTAGGGAGACCCCAGGTACCATGTATGTATGGATCACACGCGTGCGGCATGGTGCTATTTGTATTAGTCTACTACTGTCGCGCGCTCTTCCGAGAAAGCTCATGAGACCCCTCTCACTTGTCGATTTATGTGTACAGTTTCTACGCCTGCGTCCCGAAAGCGTTACTACTAGACTACACCGCTAGCTCCCTCGTTGACATGTAGCACCATCATAATAATTGTACGGAGTATATGTTTTGGTGACCACAAGTAGAACTTGACGAGTTATTCTCTAGGATGCCGAATCAGTGCGACTAAATGCACGTGCACATCAGTGCGGCACGGCTACGCTGGACGGGCACACCAATGAGTACGAGTATAGACACAGAGACAAGCAGAGGCACGCAGGGTGTGGTGGATGTGGCGGGTGGAAATAACTATCAGACTTGAAGACAGAGGTACCAATACGTATACCCTGGTGCATGCCAGGGGAGATTTGGCTGTTTCATTGTTGAAATGATATGTGTGTTCTTGACAGCAAAGTGTTTTTGTCCGCTGATCGACATCCAGCGCACCCAGTGTCCGCGCCGATACCTCATTCTAGAGAGGGAGAAAAACCCTGTGAGCATAAACTACAAAACAGGGATACTGGTATGCACAAGCACTAGACTAATTGTTTTTGGCCACGCATTGTTCCTACAAAGAAAGTATGGTTCAATTATAAGACAGCAGTATCGCGCACGCAACTGGCCTTTTGGGCAAGGAGATATGTGAAAAATCATTTTGTTGAAATGGTGCGTGTGTTCTGAGCAGTAAGGTGCTTGTTTTCACCCATCGGCACCAAGCGCGCGCACCCAGTGTCCGTGCCGATGCCATATCCCATCATGCTATTAACAGAGAGGGTGACAAACTCTATGGTCACAAATTACGAAACAGAGGTTCGTTGAATACGTCGCAAGATCAGTATGGGGATTCAGTTCTGAAAGTAAAATCCAAACAAACGCTAGAGCTGTGAGTCGGCACGACTTAAGTCACCAACTATTAATGTTGTTATTAGTCGAACTATTAGTTAGTCATTTCCCGATGGTGCCAACTATCCGACTTATCAGCTTCCAACTTGAACTTGGAACTTGTAGGAAGAGTTGTTCATTTCGGGATGGACTTTTCCTTTTAGGCGCCCCCGCCCCCGGCCGGGGAAAGCTACTTTCGCACGCTTCACTCGCCTGACGTCAGTCGACAACTCGGATCTCCATCAGCTAGCTTTTCCAGCCGGCTTGTCGACTAAAGTCAGCTAGTCGGTTAACGGCACCTACCGAATACCAGGTAGTTATTAGTTGTCACATTTGCCGACTCACAGCTCTACCAAGCGCAATGAATCCAAAATCGGAACATAAACAAGCTGCTGGATACTACTTGGTAGAAAGAACGGTGCAACTTGAGGTCACGTGATGGTCAGAAGTATCAGTAATTGCTTCTGTGTGCATAGCTGGCCTTTTGGGCAAAGGAGAGTTAGCTGTTGAAATGATGGATGCCATGGGTGGGCGTCATAGTTTGACTAAACGCGAAAGTGCGATATCGCGAGTTTGCAAAACCGATTCAAACCGACGAGAAGTCATGAAGTGGGAATGCTGAGTGGCGATAGAAATGGAGACACGCAATGTACTGGGCGGGGAGGGCGGGGGGTAAATGGGGTGGAGCCCGTGGCTAGGGCTTGTCCAGAAGGTAGCCGAGGGCAAAACCTACTATGATACCAGCTGAACTAGACAGATAAAGTGGTGACAAAAATACCCGGCATTTATACGAACTGTAAGACGGAAAGTACGAGGATCGGCCAATGTCTCTAGGTCCACCTGTATTCGAGCACGGCATCGCATTCGTTGGCTGCCCTGGCCAGAGAGAGAGCTACCGCCCAGCCCGGACTGCGTGGAGTACAGGCCCACCCGTCGGTGGTGTTGGTTATTTGCTCGCATACGGTTTGGTGGGGGAGGGAGGAGCTAGAGACCAACTGTAGCCTACGGTGTTGGCATTGTCGACGTATTCTAGGAATTGTACAATGAAATACTTGATACCTGGTACCACGAATGCACTATTTTGTCAACGGAATGCTGAATACCCCGAATCTCATTGAGAATTGATTTGCCGGTGCGAGAAGCAGCCATTGTTGCTGGGATCCACTTGCATTCCAACATGGCATTGCATTGTATGGCTGATGTCCTGGCAAGAAAGAGAGAGCTGCAGTATGTTGCAGTAATGTTGTACCTCCCAGCCCCGACTGCGTGGGGTACTCGCTCATCGATCGTACCCGCTCTCGTTCGCTTGGGGGGGTTACCGATCGACTGGCCTTGCTATGTTTGGGTTACAATATCGAGACACGTATTCGTACCAGGTAAGTGTTTTTATACTGTTACCCATACGTCCCCGAGAGCTCTGCCTCTGGTGCTTTGCTGGTGTGTCCTCAACCTATATCAATAGACTAGTCTATATCAATGCGAACCCATTTCCCAATACCAATGTGCCCTTTCTTTGCAGATCCGGTTTGCACGCGATTGGGTTTATACGGTGTACCAGCAGCACGTATTGAGTACCCTTCACTCGCTCGTGGATGGTACTCGCTCTAAAAGCTCGCTTTTATTGTGCGAGTAGTGCCTACCGATCAACTTGTCTTGTGATGTTTGGTTTGGCTCGAGGCCAGATCTATTATAGTCTACGTAGTCACACTCTTGAGCGCTTCGCGGACTTAGAGGGGCCTATTGTTTTCAACCCTTTTCAGGATACCAGTACCAACCCATTTCCCCTTTGAAGGTTCGAAATTGATTTGGGAGGGTGCGGTGTACCATTAGTCTAGACTAGTATTCAAAGTATTCCGCGCTGCGCGCAATGTTAGGGATGTCTCGGTTGCACCAAGGTATAGCTCTGTGCCTATGCCCAACTCGTTGATAGGTTAATATACAGTATGATGTACTACACACGTGGTATTATGTTACCCTTTAGCCCTTTAGTGCGATGAAACTCGCTTGTCGCGACGTCCCCGCCATGCTGCAGAGTATCGCACTACCGGGTGGGTGTCGTCATCATCTATCTGGCAAGGCGCCTTGCTAGCGAGGGACGACGAATGTGCTACACACACGTCGTATGGTTCCTGGCGTGATACTCGCTCTCGTTGTTCTTTGTGTGGGACCTATGTACCGATCCATTTGACGTGCGGTGTTCGGTTTATCGAGCCAAATATGGCGACATCCTCAAGGTTTCTGCGTACGACTCGTTTTAATAGCTGTGCTTCTCTCCGGGTGTTTGCTGGCGGCATGTCGCCAGCCCATTTCGAGATACCAATCGATTTCAACATACGATTTGCATTGCAGGGACAGGGAGTACCCTACTTGTCTCTCTATGGTGATGCTGTTCAGCAGTGCCAATTGCTCGCTATAATAGCGCCTCTGAAATCGCTTGGCACCAATGGAACATCGCGTAGAATAAGGAATAGCGCCGGCTGCCGCTGCTGCTGTAGTGCTGGTATCTCGGGCTGGTGCATACCGGCGCTCTAGAGGGACCAATACTTGTTTTTTTGTTTCTTTTCAATCCCTTTTATTATCCTTGCATTACTCTCGCGCTCCAAATAAAGTCAAATATCACCACGGTGGGAATCGAACTCATGTATTCGAGGACAACAACCACTATTATTAATAGACCACCGAGGCGGCCGGCTTGTATCAGTAAATTAGTTCGTATTGCATTCCACGTTATGTATTCCTCGCTTATACGGTAAAGCTCTAGGTTTATCCTGGTCTCGTCGACATGGTGACTATTAATAGTGCTGTGCTAAACACGTCGTACGGAATGGTACTCGCTCTCCGTCGCTTTTTTCGTGCGACCTATCGATGTACTTGCCTCGGGGTGTTTGGTGTTTGTATTACTGAGCCGAGTCGTTCTACGGTAGCCCCCTCAACTAACTTTTATTTCACGAAATCGCCGGTTTTGAAACCAGCACACACACGGCCGTACTTCCTGAAATAAATACGGTGCCCCTCGCCACCCCGACATCATCATTTGACAGCCCTTGCAAACAAGGAAATATGTGGAGACTTTTTGTTCAAGGCCACGGGGGACCGCACAGGAAAATTTTGAATAGGAGCTCGTATGAGCGCGTTTCGCGTACACATAAAACCACTTGAAAATAGAGTATGGCACCTGAAAACAAGATCCTCATTTATTTAGAATCTTGTAAAAAGCAGCAAAGATCCAATAATAATACAGAGCTTTTCAGGTGCTTTTATTGATAGTCTAGTTAGTCCTTTTTGGAATTACACCACTAACCACCCCTTCTTCGAGTGTCCCTCTCTTTTTCTCCTAACTAAGCCCACATTTTATAGAGTTGTATCATCCGTCTGGTGAGCAGCAAGCTTTGGGTGAAAACCGCTTCTTCATCGCTGATGTACCCATTCATTGTATTATTATTAGACTCCCGCGCGTGAATTGAAATATTTCAGCATTTATTTCGGTAGCTTCTTCTGTTGTCGCTGCTCGCAAGTTCGAAGTCACGACAACATCTCGTGAGTCGCTGCTGGCTGCCTACAACTGCTGGCTGGGGCACCCCACGTCGACATACACCCCACCGGGAGCGTCCCTCGATTTCGCGGGCCGTGGTTGCTTGTGTGGAGCTGCAGCTGCCCGCTAGTGAAGTGCATACGTTCTTCTGTTGGGGGTCTTTTTTTTTCTCGTTTTGTGTGCCCCAAATTTTGACTACTGCAGTGCCTCAAAGTCGAGGTGTGGACCTCTGCTGAGAACCAGAGGGACGCCGATCTGAAGAGACTCACAACACCTACCTGTGGATCAAGCCTTTTTTTTCATGAGTTTCTGAATCTGTGTTCCACGAACGAGTCGAAGCTCTAAATGTAGCGTGTTAACCTAGCCATGTGCTTTACTATTCCGATAAATCATCTATAGACTAGTCTATAGATATTAGAGTTACCGGAAAACCGGGGACCGGGGGACGCTTGGGTCCCTCCGTGGCCTTAGAAGAACCTTTCCTCGTGTCTAGCAGGCATGATTCATTTGAAACGTTCGTTAAAGAAAATCGCTGGTTTGGGGGGCTATCTTAAAATCAGTCAGCCACAGAAAAAAAAGATCCCATACATATGCTCCCACTATTAATAGGTCTGCCTCGGGGGCTTTGCTCGCATATACTTGAACCGTTTCAATCAAAATGTGAATAAATCTATTTCAACACAGTATATACGGAATCCGCTTGAATTGGTAAATATCATCGGTATTGCGTAGCATGGTACTGCTATGCTTGATGTGTCATTATGTGTATGCGCCCATCTCGTGCACATGATGTACTACATGGTGACGGTGTGCTACTGTAGTTCAATCCCCTCTCCGCATGATATCAGTCTTCGAGCAAGTGCACAAATGTACAAAATGAATATCAGATGTAGCCGATCTCCCTGTCCTTTTTTAGTAGTCTTCCACCCTCAGTATATTGAAAGGCATGGTATCTATCCCAGGGAAAAGGATGGAATGTTGGTATCATACAACCTTCTTTTTCCAGATCAGCTCACTCAGCTGCAGCTGCTTTGTGAAAGACCATTCATTCATGTTGACAAAATGGCTGCTGCGTTGGAGGCCATCCTTGTTGAAAAAATGGCTAACGAGGTGATCCGCCGCCTTGCTTAGCGATGTCCTTGCGGTACCGATCTTACCCGAACCTTACCCTATTAACAGCCCCAACCGAAGCCTCAACCATCCAATCAATGCAGTATTCAGTACATAAAAGCAGCACTATTTGTGTCTAGCCATGGTGCGTTGTTCTGGTTTGGTTAGAGTAACGGTTGTACAAATACATCTCGGCCGACTAGTTTGGGGCACAAACTACTACTTCGTATTAATAATGGGAATACTATTGATAGGAATACTATTAATAGGAATCAGTCAGTGTGGAATATGTTATGAGGTGGTAGGTACAATTTCATACTGTAAAACCGTAAAGAGGGGAGCTGGTATTAATATTAATAGCTAACGCGGATGACCGTCTAACCACAATTCGACAATTCGTACAAGTAAGTACGGATCTTCAGTCTATGGATTGTCGCCAGCGTTAAGTGTAACCTCCCACGCACTCCAAATAAATAATAAATACAACGAACCAGAGCAACAGCATGAAGGGCTCCAGGGTTCAGCCTCCTGGTAGCTGCTGATAGCTACACTATCCTGCTGCAGCGTGTTCAGAATAATTTCATAATTTCCAGCGTTGTGCTTGATCTGACGTAGGCCATATGGCGGCTGTTGGTCGATTGTGGTTTTCCGCTTTGATAAGTTTTTATAACAAAAATGTGTCCGGCTTCCCCTCCAGGAGTATGTGCGGTACAGAGGCACAGCAGTATTAAATGGTGTACAGCAAAGCAGTAGTATTATTAGTAACACCGCGAAAAAATTGGCGGCAAACAAATGGACCATTTAGGTCGTTTGGCTGCTGCTGTAACCAACGTTTTAGAATGTTTCGTATGAGTTAGAGCGATACTAAGCCAGAGAGTAGAGTAGAGAATAGTTTCTGTTTCTGTGAATGTTTCACCTGGTATTTTTTAGCAGTGACCGAAGTTGATGCTTATGATAATCACAATAATGGAGAAAGTCAAACATCAGTAAAAATGTTTGAAAAACGTTAATTCAAATACGTCAGATGTGAGTTAGACTAGTTGAGTGGTCCATACTCGTCTCTCGTGGTCTGCGCGATATTCCTGCCGCTCGTTTGTGAGCATATACTGGTAGTCCCCTTTTGATAAAAGACACACTTGAGCCTTGAGATTCTTTTTTTTTTCACGTACATGTCTTTCGTCTCTGGTTCATCTTTCACGCTGCTGTGCCTCGTTTGATACAGCTAACCCGATGTTCATATATTATAAAAATTAAAATACACTCCAGCTGTGAGATCGAATATTTTGTCGAGACTCATCTTTGCAAGCTGTGTGTGATACTCCGATCGCGCGTATTACGGGTTGTGTGTCCTCATTAAGGATATATAGTCTAGTCTAATAAATAATGTAAATACTATAATATCACTCTTAAAATATATATTATTATGCTGGCAAGCGATTATCATTATTATTGTGGTTGTGAATTTCACGAATTCGTACGGTGTGACACAGTTATCATAGAAGTGCGACACTCTGTGATACAGATATGTCATGCCAACGGGAACCAGTCCGAACGGAGAGGATGCGCTAACCTACAGCAGCAGTGTACAAGTAAGTATGCACTTGAAGGTAAATGTCCATGTATATACCCCAACCGCGGAGGATGTCATCGGAAAAGCCCGAGATAATATAGGCTTTTAACGGACTAAGTAAGGTGGTACAAATACCCAGTGCATGAGTAGCTACTCGAGCTACTGCAGCTGCTGCGGCCGCTGTAGAGCTTATAGATCTCCATTGCGTGAGCTCGCACCCCTCCGCGCGTTCAGGGGCGACGGTGGGAAGCAGAGTCTCGTTACGTTTTCATGTTTTTTTGTTATATTATGGTTTAGAGCTAAGACCAAATATTATGGGAAATTATTTTTGGGCCCTCAGAAGAGCTATCCCACGGTAGGGTTGAAGCAGAAAGTCCCTGAGCTCCTCACATGAGGAACTCAATACCTTACCCGAAAAATGACTCCGAAGGCATTCGTTCGCACAACCTGATCAAGCTTCTATGACTTAGTCCTGAAAATAAATGCACTCGTGAAGTTACTTTATTCATTGGTTGACCGGCAGTTCCTGACATACATGTCATAATGAGGAACTCAATCGCCCAAGAGCTTTGTGGCGCAATCATACAACAACCCCACCCCTACCGTGGGATGACTCAAAACCGAGATTTTTGCTGTTCATCCGCGATTTACTCGGCGGGACGACCAAAAACACCTACCTACGATATAGACTCTTCAGAATGCTCCCCGTGGTTTTCCGAGAGCTACAATGCTCCCCGTGGTTTTCCGAGAGCTTTCTGGCGCACTTGTCCGTTTCTCCAGACTCGTAGTTTGTCTGTTCGTCCAATTTGCCAGTTCTGACGACCTCGTGCTTTTTAGCCAAATATCCTCAAAAGTCCATTATTTTTGGCCCCAGTTTTGAGCAACATTGCATATACCATGGTACTCCGGAGTATATGTCTGAAAACTGATTTGTTGCGCCAGAAATCAAAACGAGAACCTGGAGAAACGGAGGACTGCTCCAGAAAGCCCTCGGAAAACTACGTGATGGATCTTCTTGAAGAGTGTATCGGTGTTTTCGACAGTCCAGCCGAGTAAAACTGGTGTAATTGGCCAAGAATTCAGTTCTGAGAGCCGAAAATGATTTTTTCCATAATATAGTAGGTCTAAGGGCCCGTCCAAACGAGCAACAGTTGAGTTTACGGGAGGGGGGAGGAGGGGGGACAAGAACAAAAACAAGAACGAAAAAACAAAAAAGGGAAGATCCTTTCGGTTTATTATAGAAAAAAACATGTTCATTCCAAACTACATCCAAAAATATCTAAAAAAAAGCTGAAAAATGTTGATCTTCCACGGCCACGCTACAACTCGACCTGCATTTTGGCAAAATGATTCAACCGCCACAGCACACCGGTTCGCGGGGAATGCACCCAACGACACAGCTGGACATACAAAACTCGCACACCCGAGGCACCCCTGAGAGTAGACGGTGCTCATGGTCCAACCCGCTCACCCGGGAGTCCTCTAGAAGTTGGGTTTTGGTCATGATTGTTTGTCGGCAGCCGTTGGATTAACGACTGGCGCCCTCATCGAAAAATTTACTGCCACAGCGACATCCTGGCCATCTGGTTTTTTGCATAGCCACCGCTTAGTCATACCCTACCCATGTATGCTGGCTTCGACGGCCGACCAGCACGGTGGCGGCCTCACGCACTACCCCGCCCACCGTGCGCCTGCGAACCGGTCACCCTATGTTCCTCTTCGCGCCATTTATCCCATACTTCGTTTTATTTTATTATAAAAATTAAAATACACTCCAGCTGTGAGATCGAATATTTCGTCGAAACTCATCTTTGCAAGCTGTGTGTGATACTCCGATCGCGCGCATTACGAGTTGTGTGTCCTCATTAAGGATATAGGTCGGCGACTCCCCTTACAGCTACAGTGTAGCTATCAGGGTCAACAGGATGATTTTAGTCAGTCTGTGCGCGGAAACTATAAAACCCGTTTCTGAGGGGGACAAAATCTGACAGCTGTGAAGGGAAAGGGGGGGGCTGGTTTAGATCAAAAGCGAGCGGGTTTGGAGGGGGGCGGGGGGGGGGGGGGGGGGGGGGGGATTTTACGTCATTTCGTTTATTTTATATGTTTTTGGGATTGAGTAAACGAAAAAGCAAAACGAGTTTGTCGGGATCTCTACGTACTGCTACGTTCTGCTACCTGATCTATGGAACTCAGCTATTCTTTACTTCTGCTTTTCGTTTTTGTTTGCCGTCATTTTCTCCTCGTTTGGACGGACCCTAACTACTTGTAACATGTCAATTTCTGGGAAGAGGTTCAGCAACTCTCCCTGCCCAGCTTAAATAATGTAGGAATTAATGGGGGGGGGAAATGGGATTTCTGTGTCACCTGGGGGAGGGGCGGGTGGTTGCCTGGTGCCCCCCCCTCCAAACAAGCAGCCGAAATAAACAACACGGAGTGATGATCGGGAAACTTTTTTTTCTGTTTTTGAGCCGAGGAAGGCACATGCAAACAAACGGAAACGGAACGTGGACCTTGGGAACATGGCCGTTCTTTTTTCGTTTCCCCTCAACGAAGTATAGTTAAAACGCTATTAATTTTTTGGCGACCGAAGGGTGCTAGAAACTTTTTTATAATTCTATAACCACGAGTGTTGCAATCGAAAAGACACGCTCGACTGGGGGTTCTTGGAACAAAATTGTACTCATCCATCGCATTAACTTATGCTTGCATTTGCGTGCTCTGTTTGAAGGCCGAAGAAAGCAAACGGAAAGGGAAGATGGACATTGGAAGAACATGGACGCTTCCTGGAAGGCGTTCGTCTGTACGGCAAGAATTGGGATGCCATCGCAGTCCTCGTCCCGACTCGAAGCGTCATGCAGATTCGGACGCACTACTCGCCCAAGTATGCTGCCCGCAAGCAGAAGGCCCCCGCGCCCCATGAGGTGAATACTACTACATACAGTACTAGTATTACCAGTTACGTGCAAACGAAGAATTTTATTACTACTGTGGAAACCCCGGCGACGGTAAATATCATCCCCGGGTTTCTGAATATCGCCGGTGGGTAACATCAAAAGCTGGAAACGGGTTATTTCCTTTTCAAGTATTCCTTCAGATCCGGGTTACTACTACTCTACATGCTCGTATGAAAACAGGCTATACTGTGCTATTGGCATAGCAGTGTTGCTATGGCAGGCCGTGATTGTAAAAGTATAATACAGTAGTATGTGATATTATAGGACACGAAATACAAACGCCAATGCTGGCTATGGGGCTGAAGTTTTAGTTTAAAAGGGATGCATTCCACACAAACTTCACCATAGCTTCTCCTGATTCATCCTTTCCTGTTCAGATCGTATCCGCCCACCTTTATTATTTTGACCATGTCTGTTGTTGGATCTCTTGTACAATACCACCTGTCTGTGGGCAATGTTTATGATGAGTGTATCGCTCGAACCTCGCTCTGAATATGAGTATCATTCCGGGTAATGTAGTATTTATAGTATTAATAGTATTAATAGGGTAGCAGTGGATGAATAAAAGTTAGGAAGTGTGGAAGACGCTTGGAGGCGATCTAACCGAGGCTGTCCTGTTAAGAAATGCTAAAAGTTTGGGAGTAGCAGCATGGCCCTTCACTGTCGACTTTGTCATAGCTAAACCCCACATAAAACTTGACCTGTAAAGTGCGGGGCAGTAAGAAAGTAGACAGCTGCTACACTCAACAAATACTAGCTGTAGTAGTGTAGGAAGACCATTTCTCAATTACAAGATGTAGCCTAAAAGCATTCTCTCGGTTTGCTATCGGAGGGCCGGTACTAGTCTAGTAACACTACTAGTAAAACTGGTAACACTACTAACACTAGCAACACTACTAACACTAGCAACACTACTAACACTAGCAACACTACTAACACTAGCAACACTACTAACACTAGCAACACTACTAACACTAGTAACAAGCAGAAATACAAGAAAATTTCGAAAGGAAAAATCCTATGTGTTGGATTGTAAAAGAGCTGGGAGCCCTGGTGCTGAAGTCAGTGTAGCACGCCCCCTCTTCCAACAACAAATCTAGCCTGGGTCAGCATGTTTGTATCTTATTATTCGAGCGAAACGAGTTTCTAATCTACACCTGGGCCTCGCAATATAGGCTCCCATGAAAACAAAATAGTTTGCGTGCGTGTCTTCGACTAAACTTGATTTTAGTGTGGGATCATTTGATGTTAGACTGCAGGTGTAGGCAGACCACCACGGAACAACAAAACACATTCGAGCAGACCACCACGGAGCAACAAAACACACACACATACACACACAGCAGACCACACGGGCAAAAACAGCAGACCACACACAGCAAACCACACGGGCAAAAACAGCAGCACACACCGCTCACACAGCCGGCACACAGCGCTCACACAGCGGGCAGCACACAGACAACGGGCGCAGCGGGCGACAATAGTGGCCAGCGGAGAGCGGGCATGGAGCGTGTGTGCCCGCTAGGGGTGTGTCCGCTGAGTGTATCTACTGCTGTCTCGTGGTGAGAGTAGGTCATCATGAAGAAACGTCCGTTGGGGGCGATTGATCCAAACTCGGTCCGTGCGCCAACGCCAGAAGGGCGACAGCAGACACGGCTGAGGGGCTTGAGAGGGACCGCTACCTAGCTAAGGGAGCCAAGGTCATGCTCACGAAGAACCTGTACCAACAAGTTGGACTCGTGAACGGCATTCCAGGCCAAGTCGTCGAGTTGGTGTTTGCAGACGACGCGCCCCCGCCGAACCTTCCCCTTTACGTTGTCGTCAAGGGTACTCAGGGGGGGGATGGTCGTCTCAGGAGAGATATAGAGGGTGTGTGCCGATTTCTCCCGTACTACTTGGCAGGACGGGGGAACGCAGGTCAGGACGCAACTGCCGTTGAGGCTCTGCTGGGCCCTCACTATGCACAAATCACAGGGCAGACGTTAGAGAAGGCCGTCATAGACTTGGAGCCGAAAGAGGCCTGCCCGAGGCTTACTTTCGTCTGTCTTAGTAGGGCTAAAAGACTAGCGGACCTCAGGGTAGAGCCAATGAGTTTCGACAGGATAGGTAAGCTTGGAAACTTCGACACCACGAAGGCTAGGTTGCGGGAAGAGGTTAGACTGGTGGACTTAGCACAAAGCACGCGGGGTAGGTACACAGGCATGGGCGTCTTCAACGCCGTCGCGGCCAACTAATGACTACATCAAATGCAATACAGCAAACGTCACATCGGCTCTATTTCACCTGTGGTGCCCGTCGCAATCACACGAACCAATGGCCCGTGGACGCACACGTCTGACGACAGTTACATCTATCAGCTGTCGCTCGTTTTAGCGACAGCTATTGTATCTTGTAGATGCCCCGTACTACATCTTTTCAGAGAAAGTAAGTATTCTCTGTTTTCAGCTCGTATAGTAAACAGTGCCTGATACCTGATACACGTTTTCCTTTTTTGTTGCCCAACAGGCGTGCGATAGCAACACAGTGCGAGGCGGACTGCCTGCCGAGCCCCAATGCTGTATGTCCAAGCCAGTCGCGGCCTCCGATTTACCGGTACACGTTGCGGCTGAAAACGTCCACAAAGCGGACTTCCCGGGGCCGTCCGTTTCCAGTCACGCCCAAACTGCGCACGGCCTCTGCGCCGGCATGACCTCCACCACGCACACGCAGGAGCTTGGATCCACGCCAATTGCTGATACACCAAAGATGGTGGCATCGCACTCGGACAAGACAAACGCTGGCCCTCAACCTCGCCAATACGGCCGGCTAGAAAGTCGCTCTCACGCACCTGCTCCGTTCATGCCTACACTCACTGAATCCGCCGGCACTCATAGGTATGGGTATGGTTCACCGATTGCAATGCCGGCTATCCGGACAGCGTCTACCATATACGGCAATACATCAAGGTGAGCTACACTGAAGATGAGCCTAGTAATAGGCTCTAATGGTGTATTTTGCGCAGACTAGGTTAGTTACCGGGCTGTTTATGGACAACGGTTGGCGGCAGAGATTCTAGAATGCAGCAGCAACAAACGTGAATACCCGCTCCGTTTGGGGTCAAAAACGGGTGCAGTCTCGGATCAAGGGCTTACCGAATAAAAACGAGTACACTTGCCAAGCGGAGCGGATGAGGCGTTCTCGGCTTTTTGCGCTGCGGGTTTTCCTCCTCTATGTGTACAATCGACACCCCTTGGACTTGTGAGCATTTCGCTTCACAGACATACTTCAGTGTGATATTATGTTGTTGGAGTTGATATCGCCACAGTGGGAGATTCGTGCTAAATGCTAAAGCATGGTATACTGCGTAGAAGGTGCACGTTTAATTAGTGAGAATCCTCACTTCATCACTTCATGAGCTCTGCATTTCACACATTGCATAGGGCTACCCATGACCGATGAACACTCCCATGGCCTATATACTAAGGTAAGTATAGGCTTAAAAGACAGTACAAACACACAAATGATGCTTGTTTTCGTGCTGGTAAATACTGCTCCCTCAGTTAAGGTGCCCCGTCTAACATATATATAGTTTGGCCAACAAGTGCTCCCTCTGTCGTAGCACGCCTTTTCTCATCTAGCAATAACACCAACACTAACAATAACACTAACACTAACGCTAACGCTAACACCAGCACTAGCACAAGCGCTAGCACTTCGTAGCACCAACTAGTCGCAACGAGGGCTATGACGATCGTGTTGTTGCCGAAACATCAGTTGCAACGACTTGTTTTCCTAATCTCTTCACTTGAGAAGCTGTATGCCCCTTTACTACACATCATAGTAGCACACATATTAATACACATCTCCACACATCATAACCTCATCTAAACCTCAGCTTAACACATCTCAAAACATCATAATCTCACCTTGACAAATGTGAAATTGAACCCGATGAACAAATCCCAGGGTATAGCTATACAAAACATGTTACTAAAAAAAGATTATGGAATTCGGACGAGGTTGGGTTGACGGGCTCAGTCATTCAGAAATGACAACAATACTCCGTCATTCAGAAATGACAACAAAACTAGTACGTCATTCAGAAAAGACAACAATACTAGTACGTCATTCAGAAATGACAACAATACTAGTACGTCATTCAAAAAAGACAACAATAGTAGTACGTCATTCACAGATGCCGAAAAGAGTCAAATAGGGCTTCAGTACCCATCCAGATAGTCTACCACCCGTCTGGCGCGTTGTCTGCCATGCACGAAGTAGTGTAGTCATTTGTTGAGAAGCCCTGTGAGTCACTAATGTTATGTTGAAGAAGTGGTACCGTACTGTATCATACCCGAGTCATCCCACACCAGGGGTGCAGTATAAATGTCTGAGGCGCTATTAAATAACATGAGCAGCTCAATCAATATCTCACCCGAAGCATGTCATGACTTCGAAGGCACTTCGAAGGCATTCGTTCGCACAACCCGACCAATATTGCTATGCACTAGTGTACTGTACTTCTCAATGTGCTTCTCCATGTACTTCTCAATGTATTTCTCAATGTAGTTCTGAATGTATTTGGGAAATAAAGATACTCGCACAATGATCGCACTGACCGATAGTTCCACACTTGAAAAGCTCAACCGCACTATAGAGACCAGAAAGTCACAAGGTGAGAAATGTTTATCCTAATAACGGAAACCGACTGATCCTACGATAGCCCCACACGAAACCAGCGATTTCTTTAACCAACGTTTCATGAATGCTCAACACGAGAAAGGAGGCGATGAAAAATACATATCCACCCATGTTCTTGTTTGCAAAGGGCTACCGAACGAACTACGTCGGGGTGAAAAGGGGCACCGTATGTAAGGATATACGGCCGGGAACTGGTTTCAAAACCGGCGAATTCGAAGGAGAAAAGTTGGCGGGGCTATCGCAGTACGACTCAACCCTTGCCGTGGAATGAGTCACCCCTAATGTAGCACGCGTCTCCTGAACTAACACACACTACACAATAAAACTAACGCTAACACGAACGCTAACACTAACACCAACACTAACACTAATAATCTAAATCATCTCTATGTTTCTGCCGCGTTGTCTGCCATGCACAGTATTTATGCCGTGGATCGCACCAACGCCAACGCTAGATATGGAACGTCGAGACGCGTAGCGGACGAAGATAGATCTGAGATGTCGAGGAGCAGTGCAGACGATGGATGTGCAATGCCGCGAGGCAGTGTCGACGCCGGATATGCAATGTCGACAAGCAGTGTCGACGCTGGATGTGGAATGTTGAGAAGCAGCGCAGGCGCTGGGTATGAAATGTCGAGACGGGTGGCTGACGAAAACAGGTCTGGGATGTCGAGAGGCAGAGCTTGTGCTGGATATGGAATATCGAGACGCGGTGGAGACGCTGGATATGAAGTGTCAAGAAGAGTGGCCGACGAAGACAGGCCGGAGATGTCTACACCTCTACGCCGTCCCACAGGGTTACCCAGCGAAGCATGGGGGGGCGACAGGGCAGAGTACTTGTCAAGGATGACGGCGGACACCGAAGAGTCAGATGAAATCGTAGAATGCTTCTGTGCTGCAGATATATTCGGTGTACTATGAGCAGTGGTGTTCTATGGAGAAACAGAATGCCGAGAAAGGTGACTGACGAAGGCAGGTCCGGGGTCTACGCCTCTGCACCGTCATACAGGGTTCCTCAGCGAATCATGGGGGGGTGACAGGCAGGGGGGTTGCCAAGGATGACGGTGGACACTGAAGAGGCAGATGGAATCGTGGAATGCTTCTGTTCTGCGAATATATCCGGTGTGCTATGATCAGCGGTGTGATATGGATATAGAATTTCTCGAGAAGGCTGGCTGACCGAAACAGGTCTGGAACGACTACATATGTGTGCCGTCCCACGGCGTTACCCAGCGAAGCAGAGGGGACGGCAAGCCGGAGTGATTGTCGGAGTAGTTGTCGACGATGGATCCAGGCTACGGTGGGGGGGTCCCTTTGGTTTTTTGGGGCATTTATTTTTCAGTGGCCTGCGGCCACGGTCACTCGTGCGAGTAACACCCCTGTTCCTTGGCGAGTTTAAGCTTTCGCGCTGGAAAAGAAAAAAATGCGTTGTCAATCCGCAATGGAATGAAAAGCTACGCTGCGCCATCAAGATCCCCTCAAGTCTTTTGTCCAATGGGTGCGGAGTCACTCGTGTGAATACAATGCTGAATACCGTAGCCTTGATCGTGTTTTTGATATTCGTGAGAACCCGGCGGTGAAAATAGCACCATATCATAACATCATCATAGCAATCGTGATAACATCATCATAATAACATAATGGTAACATGGGATGTCATAACATCCCCCCTACTAATGCCCAACCGTGGCCTTGGTCGATGATGCTGAAATGGTCGACAACAACCAAGCTCATGGTATCGCAGAATGCTTCTGTGCTGCGGAGATATATTGGCGTACTGGGGCCGCGGCAGTATCGGCGCTGGGCATGGCATGTCGAGGAGCAGTACAGAGGCTGGATCTGGAATGTCTAGAAGAGTGGCGGATGGAGGCAAATCTGGGACGCTTGTCTCCGCACTGTCGCACGGAGTTTCCGAGCGACGCGTGGAGAGGCAGCAAGACAGGGTACTCGCCAAGGATGACAGCGGACACCGAAGAGCCAGATGGGATCATAGCAAGATGCGATATATATGGTGCGCTACTGTACGATCACTGGCGTGGTGTGGTCGCCGATGTGATATGATATTTTGTGTGTAGCGTAGTGCATTGTATGGCCATTGGTGCGGTATGATCATTGGGGTGCCGTGATCATGGGTGTGCTATTACTTGATGTGCCACGATCGATGGTGTGCAAATTGTACAATCACTGGTGTGTCGCGATCGTTGTTGTGCCATGGTCATTGGTATGCTGATAAATTATCATGGGTTTGATATTATCGCTGGAGTGTTAATGGATAATCATGGGTTTGTTACTACCACTGGGATGATATGCGTGCTATGGCCATTGGTGCGCTGAGGTCATTCATGCGCTATGATCGTTGGAACCTATAGGCATTGATGTGTTTCGATCATTGGTGTGCTTATATATCATCACTGAGGCATCATGATCATCGGTGTACTGAGTGCTATTGCCGTTGGAACCTGTGGCCATTGACGTGCTATGATCACTAGTGTGCTAATATATGATCACTGAGGTGTACTGATCATCGGCGTGCTGTAATAGTTAGCGCAATCTTTGGCGTACATAGATGATGGTTAGTGTGCTATGATTCGTCTGTCAAAAAGGGGATTCCGCGTATAAAACGCCGCCCCAAAATTTGCCGCTTTCCTCTGCAGGATATCGCGCTGTTGATGGGGATTGCTTGACTAGTCTCGAGGTTTAAGTGAAGCTGTGAGGAGCACATCCGCCAATCCGCAATGTGCGGTATTTGACAGTTGCGTCTTTGGCGTGGCAATGATGGGTGTGCTGAATACAACATGTTATATTTTGCAGATTTACGTAAACGAGGCACCAAAAAGTGCTAATACTGGCTTATCCAAGGGGCACCAAGTAGGTGGGATCACGAGCCACTGTAGTTCGTTGAAAGTCCGTCCGGTTGTAGTTGGTAGCGTCATACATGGTTGCGAGGTGGGCGTGACGATGAGGGGTATATTCCGCGAAACATACGCACGTGTATGCAAATAGACATATAGTACATGAATACCTTTAGCAGTTTGTCCAAAGTCCACACTGTTGTGTTGCACATGCGAGGAGATGGTTGCTGCTCGACTGTTTGTGTGCGCGATGCCCAGTTTTTTTTATTCAAGCAAAAATGCACTCCAATTGACTTAGAAGTGGAAGGAAAACGTTGGTGCGACGATCGAAAATTCAGCCCAAGCTGAAATCCTCTAATTTAGGTAATACCCCGGGTTCCTTGTCGAAGGTTTTGTGTTCAACAACACACAATCTGTGCCTAGACGCGTGCACTATTATAGGCAGCACTTTTTAGTCAAACAGTTTATGGGCTGACTGGGCTCCTCAACTACTGTATCGCTTTTAATGCACCATCAATTACGCACTACCAGGTAGCACTACCCAGCATAAACAGAATCCAAGTTGTGTTTTATGGTGCTTCTTCTCGTTTTGTGCCAAGGCCGTGGAATTCTTTATCGGGTAATACATCGCAGAATGTGTGTTGTAATGTTGCAACGTTGTTGACAAACTCCGTTTCTCGGTGAGGTAGAAAGCCCTTCAACCGTCGAGAAGCAAAACAATCAAGTGCCCTCCTATCTTCCAGTACACTGTAGTAGGCGTCCCTAGGTTAGCGTTAGAGTTTCAGCTCTAACCCTTCAGCTAACGACCCCTGCGTGTCGGCAATTGCATCCCATGCGCGCAAACCACAACGTAGTCAAATGCTCCAAGTGGAAGCATAACGATGTTTCTTTTTGCTACCTGATGCGCAGAAAGCGGTGGGACGGCAGTTGTGCGCTTCGATGACTTGCGCCGCCACGCGCTACTGACAAATGCTCTGTTCGTATGGTACTGGCCGCAAGAACTGAAGCAATCACTTTGCCTTAAAATTAGAGTGACGTTGAATGTGACTTGCCACGAT
The DNA here is from genome assembly GCA_012845835.1 of Undaria pinnatifida. Lineage (NCBI taxonomy): Eukaryota > Phaeophyceae > Laminariales > Alariaceae > Undaria > Undaria pinnatifida. The sequence continues at coordinate 11,637,688 of JABAKD010000014.1, read as the reverse complement.
ATTTTGTTTTCATTGCATAGGGGCAGAAGGTGGACCGTGGTTGGTTAAGTGAAGGAGGTAGAAAAATAGAACCATCTGCTATTTGTATTGAGTTCCTCGTGCCGCACTTTGTTGACAGACAGTTAAAACAAAACAATAATAGACATATGGCTTTCATCCCTGCGTTTTCCGAGACCCGATCCTATTGGCCGACGGACCCCCCCCACCCCTCCTCGGCAATCAGGGGGTGGGGTGCGCGCGGCGGGAGTTGCCCCTCCGGACAACTACCTCAGTACCGCAGAACCTGGAGAGGATTGTGCCCCATCCCTGATTTAGACATCCTTCATTTTCTCTACAACTCTGACACCCCAACGACGAAAATCGAGTTCTCCCGGGTCGACAACGACCCGCATGGTGTGGAAGCCCCGATCTCACCGGCCGATCACGGATTGGCTGAGGCGCGTAGAGCGAACGCAACCAGGAGAAGATAGGGCCCCGTCCCCGGTTCGAAAAACCCTCCGTATCACTACAACTCCGACACCCCGTGGATGAAAACGGGAGTGCCCCGGGCCGGCACCACCCCGCACGATGTGGAAACCCCAATCCAGTTGGCCGATCACTGATTGGCTGGAGCGCATGAGTCCAGCGCCACCCGGAGAGGATCGATGCCATGCCCGGATCATAAATCCTCCCTATATCTACAACTCCAACACTCCGTGAACGAAAACGATGTTTTCCTAGATGGACACCGCCCCGCACGGCTTGGAAATCCCAAAGCCCCTGGCCGATCGCTAATTGGTTAGGGCTCGTACATAGAGCCAGTCCAACCCGGGGAGGATAGGGGGTAAGCAACACCTAACACTACACCAACACGAAGTCCGCGCTTCCAGTTGACCGGGAAAGGGCCTAAACAGCAACAGCACAAGGGCAGACCCCACAGCGCGACAGCACGTCTTTTACACTTCTTCTACTGCGCCAGCGAGTCTGGGACAAAAGCGGCGCCCCCCCGACACTATACCGTGACGAATGCAATTGTTTCCGTGGAGACCATTTACGACCTGTCGCTTGGCGCAGCCCAGAAGAAAAAATAAGGCCCGCAAAGCGCCTCGATTTTTGCTATTTTATAACACAATGATTTATACTCCGAGTATCAATACTTGTATGTCGTAGAAATGTGAGAGTTTTTCACCTGCAAAGTAACGGTTTGATGTCGGTGTCGTTACTTTTGCGGGAGGGCGTTGGCTTGCAGCTTGGGTGCGGTTTGTGGAACTTTTAGCTATGCATGTGTCGTGTGACGATGCCCTGCAAGCAAATAGGGCGGCTAGATTTTTGTGCTGCAGGTAATCGTGGAGTTTATATATCTGTGAAATGCGAGTACTCTGCAACCGGGTTTCCTTTGAGTTCATCTATGTCTTGCTCGAGGAAGTCGTCCGCTAGGTAATGTTACTTGGTGTTTGTTGCAGTTAGTACTGGGAGTATGTGGAATCCGAATAATATGCAACGGAGTACAGCGTTGATGCTGGTGTATTTCTTGCTCGAGAACATCGTTCGCAACATAGTAGTTGGTGTCTGTTGCATGTTGGCGTTAGGGGCATGTGCCCTCCGAGCAATACGCCGCATTGTGAGAGGTTTGAATGTTCATGTACGTCTTGCTCGAGAGATCGTTCGCGGCATAACAATTGGTGTATTCTGCTCGGTCAGGGTTAGCGAGCCGATGGAATAGTGTGTATTTCGTCACCAACGTTCGTCGCCGACGTTCATCACCAACATCCGTCGCGGTAGGGGTGGGTGTGAATTGGTCAGGCATCGTTTAAGGGAGTAAATAGATACCATGGTATGTCTGTAACCGTAAGTACGGCGCCTACTTCGATAGGGGTCACACATTTCGGCGGGGAAAGCTGTGACCCACGGGGCTCCTTAACCGAGGAGTAAGCGAGGAGTACTTCTATTAATAACAACACCAATAATAGCACTAATAACACTAATAACAGTCTAACTATCAAAATATATATCCAAGATGTGGGTCCCATTACAATATGTACAGCAGGGCTCCGCGTGGGTGCCGGCGGCTTCGGGTAAGGCAGGGCAGCACCTCGAATTGTTCGATTCAATACTTGGTAGCGTAAAAAAAGTCACCACGCACAATCATAGCCTGCGCGTACATTATGCAATGTAATGCCAAGAGTTCGATATAGGCGAACAATCATAACAATGTACTACCTTTAATAGCTACCGTTTTTAAGGTGATCCGATTCCGAGCTTTATTCATCAGATTTTGATCGGATAAATCCGAGCACACGCCGACTGACCCTTCAGTCTGGCGACGAAACGTGTCAAGTGCGTTTCTTATGATATTTTAACTCAATCAAGCATTCGGGGCCAGTAAGGTGGCTTGAGAGGCGCGAACTGAGCCAGCTTCTGAAATATACAGTGCATGATATAATAATAGCAATCATCTAGATCCGAGCCTCCTAGATCGACTGTGTGTGGTGTGTTGTCTGATCGTGGAGAGACGTGCATTGTTGTTTCAGGCGCGAAACACGGTGGAATAGCTGCCTTCGTTATTCAACTCCCTGAATGCTATTATTGCAATGCTGCTGCTTGTTGCTAGCTGTGTAGATCGCTCACTTCTTGTAGATACAGTGCGCGACTACAGCGCTTACGATTTTGACAGCTAAGAATTTCAGACTCGAGCTTTTATGAACGAAAATAAAAAAATGTCGTTTTTGTCTGATCGCTCATTGGCCAGGATTCATACACAAAATAGGCGTCCACCGGGCACGATATGGTCACATGCCGGGATCGGAATCCATCCACACATCTACAACTCCGACAGCCCGGGGACGAACACGGATATCATCCGCGTTGATACCTCCCCGCACGGTGTGCAAATCCCAACCCCACCGGCCGATTTTCTGATTGGCCATGGTGCGTATGTTGAGCCAGCTCCACCGCGGGAGGATTTGGGGTCCCATCCCCGGTCCAGAGGTCGTTCCACATCTCGAAAAACTTCCATTCACCGGGGAAGCAAACCGAGCTTTCTCGGGTCGACACCACCCTGCACGGTGAGAAAACTCCAACCTCATTGACTAATCGCTGATTGGTTCGAGCTCCACAGCACCGTCCAAGGCGGATAGAGGCCCATCAATGCGGGGTATTTCCGTCGCACGCAGCGAAGATAAGATCTTATCCCCGATTCATGAATTACCAGAATCTCTACAGCTCAAGAAACGCGGGAACAACAACGATGACCTCCCGTGTCGACACTACTCCGCACGACGGGTGGAACCCCAACCATATTGGATTACCACTGATTGGCTGGGACTCGGACATAAGGGCAACGCCACCATGGGAGGATATAGAGTCCTGCGCCCGTTTCAGAAGTCCTGACAAACCGGGGACCATAACCGATTTCTCCCGCGGGTCGACACAGCCCCGGATGATGGAGCGACAATCATCTATTATTCACATTGGCTTATAGTTGAGTGGCTGTGCAGCTCGTTGAGCCAGGAACACCCGGGAAGGGATAGACCAGCAAATGGGCGGGGGGCGTTCCGACGCACTCGATGAGGATAGGGCTACAGCGCCGATCAAGAAATCCTTCCATACCTCATCAACTCCAACAAACCGGGGACGAAAACCGACTTCTCCCGGGTCGACACCACACCGCACGGTGTGGGAGCCTTAGCTAGCTGGGGTTCATATACAACGCCAGCACCACAGAACAGGGTCCAACCCCGGTTCAGAAACTCTTCAAGGTATTTTCAACTAGAAAAAGATGGGGCAACTCGCGCTACTGCTGAATTTTCATTCGTATACCCCAACCCCGCGGTACGCGGACATGTTGTTTGACCCCCTGCCTCGATACCACCACGCAGTGTAACCCAACCGTCGATTGATCGGCACGGCCGGAGTTCCTGGATAGAGGAAACCACCACTCACCAAGAAGTTCAGCAAAAGTTCCATGACTTTCATCTCATACTGGCCTAGACTATAAAAAGTTGTACATACATGGACCAATTGCATTATATACAGCAGTCGGTCCAGATCGAGTCGATCGGTGCAACTTGCTTGGGCAACGTATTATTACAGCAGCAAGAAGTAATAATACACCTCACTTCTTTTCTGTTTCCCATCCCATTTATGGTGATGCTTGCACTACTCTCGCCCTCCAAGTAATATAACTCAGACCCGGGGTCATATAGCAGGCTCCCCTCCCCCCTCCCCACTACGGCGCATGCCCTAATTTTTACCGCGAGAATAACTCGGCATTTTCTTCCCTCGTCGATTCGCGTCGAATTGTACCTACCCACGCTGCTGGGCAATTTATTTCATTCAGCAGTTAGTTGGTCTTTTTTTCCCATTTACTTCTGCAAAAATAATTAAACCCAATAGAGCTCACAACAGTGGCTATTTAACTCAAGGACCAGCGCTAGAATTAATGGTAGTATTCGATTGTAACCCCACAAGATCATCGGGGCGACCGGCTCTATATCACTCACTGCCCCGGTGGCGTATCAGGTTATCCTCCACAGCCTGGTATTGGTCAATTTCGTGAGTCCGAATCCCTCCGAGTGCGTACTTTTTCTTGTTCACTAATTAACTTGCGGAAAGCGCGAGGGCGTGAGTTAGCAACAATCGATGCGAAATCGACGATCAGTGGGTGCTGAACCTTATGCGCCAAAAACGTGTAAGGCAATAACCGGGGGGGGGGGGGGGAGGGACGATACCTGTGATCAAGGCTTGTTTGTCCAGAAGCTGGAAAGTGGAAGTGTGCCAAAAAAGAAAAAAAAACACACCCCCTAGAAGAGATTATCAATGAGCAGAAATCAGCAGCAAGCAACACGTCAAGTACGAAGCAACACAAACTTATTTGTCAGTTACGTACCAACACGACCGCTTGCACTTGACCGGCAAACGACCACAGCAACGGAGTCAGGGACCACAGCAACAACAAAGTACGCCATCCTCACACCGCCTGTATATTTCTCCAAAGAGCCTTGTCGGGGGGAAAAAATACCAAACGAAAAGCGATACCGGGACGAATGCATGCCACTCGCTGGTTTCTTCTATGGATACTGTCTACTTACTCCGACCTTCGCGTGGCGCAGCTTAACAACATGAGAAGCGCTTATTTTTCCCCTCGTTTTATGTGTCAAAAGTGTATTCCCTGTTTTTGGTACACCCTCCCCACACGCCATAAAATATGTCACAGACAAAAATCATGTTGTGTGTAATAGAGCATCGCTGTGTGTGGTCTTACTCGTACGTACCTATAATACTCGCGCGAGAGTACATGCCATGTCGATTTGCCCGAAATTGTACAATACCACCCTCGAGGCCCCGCGGATGCAGCCGCTCGCAATGCTGCTGTGTAGGTGTTTCTGAGGCAGTAATCGTCATCACTACTACCTCCTCCTCATGTTAGTCATGCGTGCGGTTGCCGCGTCTACATCCATGTCTGTACGTGTACCTACCGAAATTTAATAAATAAACGCACTACTATGATACCTACCGCAGTACCATGAGGACTTTTTTTACAGCAAATATTTTTTGTTTTAGGACAAAAGATCAGGGTTCTTTACGGTGCGATTTTTCCTATCGGTTCGGTGCGGTTCGGCGCGGTTAACCGCACGGAACCGCACCGTAGGATACATGAAAAGACCGAACCGCACGGTGGCATTTACGATTTTGAACACCGCACCGAACCGCACCGACCGTAGGATTTTCTTAGTTTTATAACCACGCCGAACCGCACCGTAGGACACATACATCACAACACCGACCCGCACCGTAGGATTTGCAATACTACCCGAAAACCGCACCGAATCGCACCGTATGCATCCACCCGAAGACCGTTCGACCGGTCGGTGCGGTTAACTTGAAACTGTAGAAAACTTGCGCTTCTATCGGCCGCGGAACGGTGCGATAGGTTCACGGTTTTTCACGGTCCACGACGGTTTCTGCACGGTTTCGTGTCGAAAGTCAAAAGTGTCCCCCTTAGCTAGGTTGACGTACTTGCGTTTCATAATTTTAATCAATATATTAATATTGTTGTTAAATACAAAGATACTAAATTTAATATGTATTATTCAAATATATAGTAGTATTTACACACTCAGAGTGATTATCATATTATTGTCTCATTATTTAGTGTTTGTCAGCTCTTTTAGGGATTCATCATATATAATTTATAAAACACCGTGAAAATAGAAAAAATAATGAAAAACGATGTTGGATATCGGTATAAACTGAAACTACGAAATTACGAAAACAGAAAATACGAAAATACAAACGCAAATACACAGGGAACTCGGGAATGCGTGCCATAGCGTGAGCGGCACCCCAGCTGCGATGTCACAAATCGCCACACCCCACCGGCGACACCCCCAATCCTGGCCATGAAATGTTATATTTTAATGGCGGCTTCCCATGCGACTGTAGCAGCTGCAAGCTTCATTGTTGGTTCCACAACGACACCCGCAAAAGTGATTGTCGCTGCAAGTTTCGGCCAAAAGATTGATAGATGCCCGCTGTCTGGCCCTCCTTTGCAAAGTTTTCAACGGCGGCTCCGTCTGGGCCGAACCATGGCGAGAACGTCACATGCTGCCTGAAGCCTGAAGCACGGAGAAGGCAAGGAGTGTCCCCTGTGCACTCACAATGGTACGAAGGCTTAGATCAGATATTTGCAGAAGGATCACGTCGCCCTCTATAGTGGAAGTTGGTTGTCGCCGCGAGCAGCAGAACAGCACAGGCAACGAGTCAGCGCGCGGAGGCGCTCGTCCAGGCATCAGGTGGGTAGTTGTGAGGAATGCTTTTCTAATAATTGATTATTTCGAGAAAGAGGGCAGGAGTTTCTTGGCTGGACATGAAAAAAAATGCTCTCATTACAGGGGTGAAACCTGTGCATATTATTATATTATTATATTATAAAAATTAAAATACACTCCAGCTGTGAGATCGAAGATTAGTATATGATCGGAGTATCACACACAGCTTGCAACGATGAGTTTCGACGAAATCTTCGATCTCACAGCTGGAGTGCATTTTCATTTTTTATAATATAATATATGTATATATAATGACCCATTTCCGACTCATACAATTTTCACATTTTAATTCCACGTGTTTTGTCCCCATATCGGGAGTGCGGTGCTTTAAGAGTTGAGTAGAGAATGGCCTATATATAGCGCAGATTATGTAGCTCCGATATAAAATCGAGTAAACTTGCGTCAGTATGTACTAATAATAGGAGTGTAGTCTATACTTGTTATTATGTTTCCGTTAACTGTTGGAGTATGACGTCTTTCTCTTTCATTTCTTGTTTTCTTTCGTTTTTCTTCCTTGCAAAGCAAAGGAGAAGCATCCCCACAGCCGAGAGCGTAAAAGGTGAAGAATGAAGAGAGAAGAGGCTGGGCATCGTGTGGGTAAGTAAGCAAACACCACGACAGCGAGGACGAGAGTGTCGGGGTTGGGATGGCTTGGGACTGCTGAACCCAGCCATTGGACACGAAGGCATGGACGGAGGTACGAAACAGAGAGCCTACTCGTACATCTACATCGTGAAGAGAAAATTGCGATCGTTTGGTTAACTCTTCTTGTCTCACAGCAGAATGTGACCACAAAATTTGTATCTCTCTCGTATTGCTGTAGGCATGAAGGCATGAAGGCATGAAGGCATGTAGGATGAAAAATCAGCACGGACAATGGGTATACGTTTATTCTATTTGTTTTCATCATAAGCCGTCCCCCCCCCCCCCCCCCCCCCCCCCCTCCCCCCCCCCCCCCCCCCGCCCCCACCTCCCACCCTCCCCCCCCAACCCATCCCAACCCCACCCCCTCGAACACTCCACCCTCTCTTTACTCACTGATTGTACGAATTACCCCAGGATATACATGATAAACTGATGTATTATTTCCAAAAATGTCACATTTATCCCCTCAAAATAATGTATAGTTTCCAGGCACATATTGAGCTGCCCCCCCCCCCCGCCCCCCCCCCCCCCCGCCCCAACCCCCCCCCGCCCCAACCCCCCCCCCCCCCCCCCCGCCCCCAATAATATACTGGTGCCAAAACCGTCAGATTTATCCCCTCGAAAGGATTTATAGCTTACATGCACAAATTGCCCCTTCCCCCCCCCCCCCCGCCCCCCTCCAAACTCGCTCGCTTTTGATCAAAACCAGGCCCCCCCTTTCCCTTCACAGCTGTCAGATTTTGTCCCCCTCAAAAACGGGTTTTATAGTTTCCGCGCACAGACTGCCTAAAATCACCCTGTTGACCCTGATAGCTACACTGTAGTTGTAAGGGGAGTCGCCGACCTATATCCTTAATGAGGACACACAACCCGTAATACGCGCGATCGGAGTATCACACACAGCTTGCAAAGATGAGTTTCGACGAAATCTTTGATCTCACAGCTGGAGTGTATTTTAATTTTTATAATACAATAAATTATCTGTACAAATTAGACTAGGTACTGCTCTGTATACGACACACGACTAGAAAAGCGGAGAAGGTATACGGAACAAGATGTAATAAAAAGAGCATGTATAGGACACAGACGGCCGGAGGGGTCCCGTAAATAGGACACAGCAACAACAAATAAATGAAGGAACAACCTGTAATACGCGCGATCGGAGTATCACACACAGCTTGCAAAGATGAGATTCGACGAGATCTTCGATCTCACAGCTGGAGTGCATTTTATTTTTTACATAATACGCGCGACCGGAGTATCACACACAGCGTGCGAAAAATAAAAAGACACTCCAGCTGTGAGATCGAAGATTTTGTCGAATCTCATCTTTGCGAGCAGCTTAGCTGTGTGTGATACTCCGATCGCGCGTATTACGGGTTGAAAATAAAAATACACTCCAGCTTTTGTGAGATCGAAGATTTTGTCGAATCCCATCTTTGCAAGCTGTGTGTGATACTCCGATCGCGCGTATTACGGGTTGTGTATCCTCATTGAGGATATAGATCGGCGACTCCCCTTGCAACTACAGCTATCAGGGTCAACAGGGTGATGTTAGGCAGTCTGTGCGCGGAAACTATAAAACCCGTTTCTGAGGGGGACAAAATCTGACAGCTAGCTGTGGAGTGAAATGTATCCGTTTATCAAGTGAATATTCCTGTAAGTTGAATAACCGGTGAGGGGAGGGCGGAGTTTTGAAGGACGTGGGGGCCTGGTTTTGATCAAAAGCGAGCGGGGCGGGAGGGGGGGGAAGGAGACGGGTGGGGCAGGTCAAATTGTGCGTGGAAGCTATATATCCTTTAAGGGGATTTTTTTTTTTATAATACAGTATGTTCCAGAAACATCTGATAACTTCCATAATGTGCTTGGTGCTTCGTACTGCTCTAGACAAGAAACAGATGAAGCTATGACGATACGCGTCTAACCTTATCTTCTTCTAATACCCCGTTCATGATTATTGTCTTCTCTAACTGGCACAGGTTACGGTGCCGTGGACGCAGCAATCATGTGGGCGTTGGGCGTAGCTGGTGCTTCGTCGAAGTGCCCCCCCTCCTCCTGCAAGACTCTGGTTGGGAAGGGTGCTTCTTCTCTCGTGGGGGCCTTTTTAGCCACTTAGCCGTCCTCATTGACGAACGGCCAGAGATGAAAAAACGTGCGCGCGAAAGCGCTACGAAGCCTTGCTGCAAAGGCGCAGGCTGTTGTTGGTTCGGGGGTGCTCGTGAAAAGTGACCACATACATGACATGAGGATATATATGCAGCTGCACTCTCGTCAAGATTGTTACGGGCAGTATAGTCTATACAGCAGTTGTTTCTGAGAGCAGGTTGTCGTTTGGTTCTGCTTGCGTTCCGTCTGGTGTAAATTTTACTCTGGCAGCAGCAGCAGCTGTTGTGTGCTTGGAATATTGGTATGCAGGGATACGCCTGACTATTTGTGAATCATCTTCAGTTTTCGTTTTTCTTGCATGGTGTTCTATTAGCAGTAGTACACATATCGCGAGCATCGAATCCATTTGTTTTCCTCGCCTGGTATTGGTGTTTATTGGTGCGAAAAAAAACCTTAAACCGTTCTTCTGCGACTTTTTAGCACAGGTGACATGCGGGCCGGCCCATGTCTCGCCCTGTACACGTCGTTTGATTGCCTGAGATGGGCCGCGGCACGGGCCGGCCCGAAAAAACGCGTGGGCCATCCCATGGGCAGGGTGAACTTGGGTCATCGTAGCAGCAACTAACTGTGTATAGACTATATATTCATGTACCACTATTATTTTTTACCTGGTATTTTCAGCTGATTTTTATTGATGAATAATTTACAACTTATAATAATATTTTGAAAAACAAAATTGTTGAATATCGGTAAAAACTGAAAAATACCAGAGAATCGTACGAAACCGCGGTTTTGTGCGGTTTATTCATACGGTGTACCGTAGGGAAACACGGTTTTGTACGGTTTTCTCTGCGGGGATTGGTCCGGCACCGTAGCAAAGACCGTTTAACGGGGAACCGCACCGAACCGCACCGTAAGATTTGCTATATCTGAAAACCTTTCCGAACCTCACCGTAGGATTCTGTATTTCTGAAAACCGCACCGAACCGCACCGTACGATACATACATGAAAAAATCGAACCGCACCGTAGCATTTACAATTTTTGAAAACGGAACCGCACCGTGGGATTTTCAAATTTTCGAAACCACACCAAACCGAACTGTAGGATATATCACAGCACCGAACCGCACCGTATGATTTACAATATCCGAAAACCGCACCGAATCGCACCGTAAGATTTCCGCGTTCCGAAAACCGCACCGATCCGGACCGTAGGATTTTCGATTTGAAAAAACCGCAGTGCACGAACGGATGTTAAATTAAAGGTGGGGGACAAAGAGTGCCCCCTGCAGGTCTGTCAATTGAGCAGGTCCTCGGAGAGTACTCACTTTCGTTCCTTCGTAGAGATGTAGCTTTATTCGTTTCCACCAGAGCCCGGGATAGCTTCTGAGATCGGAGGCACGTGCCTCCGATCTACTTCCCAACTTTCCCGAATATAAAACGCCAATCTAATCATGCAAAACCCATCCAAATGATCTTAAATTCGGATATTTACATGCTTTTCGAGGCCGTATCTTAACACTAGCCCACCCTGATGAGTCGCATATGCAGAAATATGGGAGATTCAGGGAAACTCCGGCTCAACGAACTGGACCATGAGTCGAAGATGCGGCTCCTCAAAACCCACTCCCACACCTCTAACCGTCTGGCTATGGAACCAGGAAAACGCGAAGAAAAGCAGTAGAAAGAAACGCAGACACTACAACAAGGCAAGAGTCACCCATCAAAAACCTGCCGCATGCCGCCGGTGCGGCGGGGGGGGCAGAAAAAGCTCTAGAATCTGCCGCATGTCGCCGGTGTGGCGGGGGGGGCAGGAAAGGCCCTACGGCAAACCAACCACAGAAAAGGTACTATGGCGAGACGAGCCCTCGTCGATATGGAGGGGAACACAGGCGCTAACACAAGAGAGAAGTCATGCGAAAAACCTCCCGCGGGCCATCGGCAAGGCGGGGGGTTAGACGAGGAAACGACAAATACCCGGGATGGAAGGTGGCAACATCTAAAGCCCCGCTAAGGGAGGAAGTGTTTAGACGAAAAAACACAAAGTAGAACAAATACAACACATAAAAGATAAAAAATGACACAGAGATCCGTACATAGCCCTGTACCACGTTACGCGCGAACAGGGTACCCTGGTCGCCCGGCTCTGGGCTGAGGAGGGCGTCGGCAGGGTGAAATTGAACAATGACGAAAAGGCGACAGCCCTGCGCCTCAGATAGCGGCGTTTTACCCGAACCCTGACCCGGCACTGAGCAGGGGTTTCGGCAGGACAGAAAGAAAAATTAATGGAAGAACCGCTCCAAACCCCGACGAAGACTCTCAGGACACTACGAACAACCCAAAGACAAAGACGCAAAACTCATAACTGAAAAAGAATGAAGAACTATCGAGGAGCGGTGGTGGCTTGGAAGTCAACTGGCCACGGCCGCGCCTAGAGATTCGTCTACGTTACGTTGGATTCCGCGAGGAAACGCGCTGGCGATGTGAACTTGCAAGCACCAAGAACCTCGTACGACTCCCGTTGAAGTCGTGTAGCGCGCCGGGGGAAGAGAAAGTTTAATCGGTGCCGGGTCGTCCAGAAAGCGGACCAGGTATACCTTGTCCTCGGTAGTGCTCGCGCTGATTTTTCCAAGCCACCATAACCCATCGTCTCCCTTGTAACAAAAGTGGGCTCCCTTAGGGAGTACTGTGTCGTGGTAGCGACATGCCCATCGGCGCGGGGAACACAGGCGTAGCCCGGCGCTAGGAAACGTTCCCCGTTGTTGCGGGAGAGCTCACGTTGTGCCGCCCCGATCCGCATTCGGCGGTAGAGGTGGTTGGTTTGGCGGTGCTGGTCCGGAGGTCTGGCCCAATAACGCAAGATGTGGGAGCGGGAGAGGTGAAGGTCCATTTCCCGCTCCCAGGAGGGTTCGGAGAGTCCTGCCCAATGCGTCTTGTATAGCACCGCGATGACGCCACCTCGCCCCCGTACCGACTGATGACCAGTGATCTGCTCCACCTCCAGCCGTTGGAGGGGAGTCGAAACGTCGTCTTGAGTGACGTGGTACGGCGGGGACTTATTGGAAAATTTGTTGAGCACATACTGTGTCAGCCCCGCCGGTAGGTATTTGGGCATGTCCCCGCTGTCGTGGGGCTTGGCACAGGGTTTGCAGCGCTCGGTGGCCACACGCCGACGAGCGTCCGAACCAGGCAGGTCGGAAGGGAGATCCAAATAAAGGAGGTTGCTCCCGAGCGGCGAGCCGTTCGGGGTCTCGGCGGCGGAGCAGGGACCGACGGCCAGGACCTTGTATGGGCCCGTCCAGTTAAGCGCGAGTTTGGCCTTGAGTACCTTGGCGTCGGTGTTTGCCTTCGCACCCTGGCGGATGGTAGAGGCAGAATTGTATACCCATGCCCACCCACAGTGAAGTTAGGTGCTGGACGCAGCGCGTCGGCGAGGGCGGAGTTTCTGCGGTTAACACGGGAAACGGTGAGGGCGTGGTGTGCGCGGACAATGTCGTTCGCGCGCTTTTGCCGGTCGGTGGCCAAATTGCAATAGGCCAGGTGGTCACGGGCCAGCCTTTGGTGTCCTACGACACCTGTGCGGTCGAAAGTCGTCAGGGAGAGACGTGAGAGTCTGCCCATGTGGACCTCGTTGGGCGCCAAACCCGTCGCCGCGCTGACAGAGTTGTTGTAAGCGAATTCTACGTGGGGCAGATGCAAGTCCCAATCGTCTTGTCGCTCGTTGACGACCATAGCCGGCATTTGTGCCATAGTGTGATTTACCCGCTCAACGCCCCCGTTACAGTTGGGATGGTAGGAGCTTGTAGCAAGCTTGTGTACACCCAACAGCTGATATACAGCTTGTGAAAGCTTGGAGCAGAACTTTAGTCCGTTGTCCGAGAGTATGGTGCGCGGGCACCCCCACAAGGGGATGTATTGGTTCACCAGGATATTGGCTGTACCCTCCACGGTGAACTCAGCGGCAGTGACGGGGAACATGTCGGCCCGACGGCTGAAGCGATCGGTGAACAGCAGGATGTAGGTGTTGCCTCGTGGTGTGACCGGAAGGGGGCCGACGTAGCCAACACTGACGGCGATACCTGGACCTTCCGGCAGCGGCATTGTGATGATGGGCCAGCGCACAGTCAGCCGTGGGGTTTTCCGCGCTTGGCACTTCAAGCAGTGGCGAAGCCACCACCGGGTGCACACATTTATGCCAATCCACCAATGAAAACGCCCCAGCATGCGCAACGTGCGCGTGGTGCCAAGGTGACAAGAGGCCGTCGAGTGACAAGCTTGCATGATCCAAGGGCGCATGAGCAGGGGAACGTAGATGTGAACTGGCTCGTCGTTCAGCAGGCAAGAAACTCGCCCCGCAGAGGTTGGTTTGTCAGACTTTGTTGGCGGCAGTGTCTAGTTACGGACGAGTAGGACGATGTCATCGTCGTTTGTATGTAGTCGACCCTTACCCGCCAACTCCTTGAGGTCTGAGAGGGATGGACGCATGTGCGAGGGGTGGCACGCCAAAACGTCGGGCGGGAGGGCCGGTAGAAACGTAACGCATCATGGCGTGGCACGTCGGCTCAGCGTGCTACTCTCGCTTCCGATCGTCATGTGAATAACGCGCGACGGAATCAGCGAACCGCGATTCAGCAGCGTCGCCGAGGGCGTTCGACCTTGTATATGCAGTCGGCGTGTCACCAGGAGAAGGCGCGAGCCGTAAGAGAGGAGTTCCCATATAGGTTTTTCGTGGTCGCGGTCGGACGGTAGTGGCACCGTGCGGATCGGCGAGTCGGCAAGAGCAGGGGTCGCAGCGGTCGACGGGGTCGGCCGCAGCCGTGGGACTCGCGACGGGGTTGTACCTCGTCTGGAAGATGGCCGAGGGGCCCCGCCGGGCCCGAATCCACAATCTACAGCAGGGGTGCATTACCCGTTGTTGTCGCTGTTCGTCGGCGCGTCGTCGACGACGGTGGGGCTGGAGTGCCAAGCATGGCGGAGACGGACACAGTTGAACCGGTGATCGCGGCGGGGGCCGTCTCCTGTAAAGAACACCTGGATAGATAAGTCGGCTGTGCGATGGGCGTCGCTGCAGCCAGGGCTTCTGCGGAGCCCGTGCCGCCCTCGATGGGTATGGCAAAAACCGAAGCGAAAACGGTGTCAGCGGCAGGTGAAATCGACTCGCGGCCGGTACAGCCTTCGGTAGTGGCGACGGAGGCAGAAAGAGGAGCGATGAATCTCCCCGGGGAAGCAGAAAGGCCGTCAATCCTTATACGTGGCTCGTGTGTACGAAAATCGTGAAACGCGGTGGAGGTGAGAGGGAGCCCACCCAAGGCAGCATGTTCAATGCGGGGAACGAGCCCACCCAAGACAGTGCTTTCAGCGAGGGGTTCGAGTCCACCCAAAGCAGTGCTTTCGGTGTGGGGTACGAGCCCACCCAAGACAGTGCTTTTGGCGAGGGGCGCGAGTCCACCCGAACCGACTTCTGGGATCGGCGATGAGGGAGCGCGCAGCCCGCGGGTCCGTAGGAGGTAGATACCGCTATCTCCAACGGGGTTGGGGCTTGTCAACCCCACGAGGTTGAAGTTTTTCAAGCCACTGCGGTTGTACTCCGTAGCGGGCTCTGGAAAACGGGCCGGGAAAATCGGCGATGCCCTCGGCGCTGCCTTTGCGGTACTCGAGTGTGCAATCGAACTCGGTGACGAGCTCAAGCTACCGCTGGACTCGTGCATTGAGGGTCCCCACTTTGCCAATGCTCTCCTATGTCTTGTGGCCGGAGGATATGCGGAACTTTGTTCCCCTCAGTATCCTTGGAGGCGTTTGGGAACCCAAGCAATGCTGCCGGTCCCCAAATCTAGAGGAGTCCAGTGCCTCTCCGAGTCGAGCGTTGCTCGACTGATATAGGCGAATTTCATAATGAACAAAACGTCGTCCAGCGTCACAGTACCCTCGACGAAACAGGGGCAGTGTTCTGACATCGCAAGGTCAGGGCCGACGCTAGAAGCTATCTCCACAACTTCACGGCTTTTAATTGGCCAACGCGCCCGAGAAATAGGTCGGAAACGCCGAAGGGAAATTTTTGCGAGCGCTAGCCGCTGTTAACGGCCCGGTTGCGGCGCGGACGAGATTTCTCGGTTCTTGCATTTGCAGAGCAGGTGGGGAACCGACTAGGGGAGGCCGGGTGCGCCGACCCGGTCTCATTGTCGCGAATAGCTTCGCGAATGGCAGAAAGTGCCTCACCGAGCAAGTTTTTCCTCTCCCCTGGCATGGGTTGTTGGCCCTGGGACCATCCGCCCGGAGACCAATGCCCCACACTGGGTCCAGACGACTGAATTCAGCCAGAAGCTTGTTGTCGGAGCTCAAAAGGTGATTTTTTTTTATGGCTGGGATTCTGCGAGAATTTGGCGTAGGTGCCAGATAATACGGCGTTTTGCTTCTCCCTGTCCCCAACAGCGGAGTCAAAGTTGCGCACGCCTCGACCGATGCGTTTGCGTGTGCTTGGACGAGGCGACGACGTAATGAGCCCCACTGCTCGATGGTCTTGCAAAAACTTGGTTTTTTCGGCCATCATCTCCGCGCAAGAATATGGCACGTCGTTCACGGCAAACGACGAAGGGGACCACGGTGGAAAATAGGATGGGGGCTGCCAGAATAACACCACTTTGGCTGTGAGGTATTCGAGAGAAGGGCCAAAAGCCGTGTAAAAATTTGGGCCTGCAATGTCCCCGTCCAGGAACACCAGGCCTCGGGAGCACGACGCGAATCCGAACCCGTGGTATCTCGCCTTATGTCTTTCTTCGCTCATTGGCGGAAAAGCGCGAGGATACGCTCTAACTGCGCCCGAAAAATAGTAAAAACCGACGGTGCCAACCCGTCGGTAGCCTCGTTGGACATTTGTGGGTCTGCAATGTCCCCTTCTGCGAATACCAGTCCTCGGCTATTTGGGCCTGTAATGTCCCCTTGCGGGAGCACCAGGCCTCGGGAACAAGATGCGAGTCCGAACCTGGCGTTTCTCGCCTCGGGTCCTCCTCACTTGCTGGCGGAAACTCGTAAGAAGCCGTAAGAAGCCGCCCTCGCTGCACCCGAAAAAAAGTCCAACACCGACGGTGCCAACCCGTCGGTAGCCTCGTTGGGCATTTGGGTCTGCAATGTCCCCGTCTGGGAACACCATTCCTCGGCTCTTTGGGCCTGTAGTGTCCCCCTTAGGAACACCAGGCCTCGGGAGCACGACGCGAGTCCGAACCCACGGTTTCTCGCGTCGTGGCCTCTTCGCTTTTTAGCGTAAAATCGCAAGAAAACTGCTCTAACTGCGCCCGAAGGGGCAGGGGCTCTGAGCTGTTTGTGCTTGACGAGAGGCGCGATTCTTCCGTAAATTTACGGGGATAGCGTCCAGCTGGAGTCACCACTGGCCCGTCGCGCAGTGTCGGATCTTCTTCCTGTACCGCTGGGGCAGACGTAGCCTGAAACACGTGGTTTAGCGTGTTAAAAGACAAAGCAGGGTCCGTAGACCCTGTGGGCGTCTTCTGGAGCGGGGCTCGGGCAAGGCAATAATATTTTTACCCGAGGAGGCTCTCTTCCTTTACGTCTCTTGGAGAAGGGAGATGAGGTAGCTAATCTGGTCGACTCCTCCTTGATGGAAGAAGAGACAGAGCGCCCGCTGTTGTCGCGAGCAAACACCGGATCAAGCCTCGCAAAAGATCTCGGTGTTTTAGTGTTGGCCTTCCCACACCTCAAATCGACCACCAACTCGTGGTCAGAAAAAGGTGTTTCGAGGGTCTACCGTCCCACACCTCAAACCGACCGCCACCGCCTGGTCAGGGAGAGGGGGGGATGAACACATACGCGTAAAAAGGTGACGCGCCGTCGCCACAGCTATATTGTTGCACGACGCGTGCCTGGGGGGGGGGGGGGGCGCAAATCGCAGGCTCCCGTGACATGGTTGACGGGGGCGGTATTAGGGGCGCGTACCCCCATTGCTGAGGTTATGCCGCGGATGAGGGAAACGGCGCTGGAAGCGCGGTTCCCATCGCCGAACTCAGACCATGACCGAGGGGAACGTCGCTGAAAGCGTGCGTTCTCGTCGTCGAAAAAAAAAGAAGAAAAAAAAAAACACCTAGCTGGAGGAAACCACGCTTGAAGCGCTAGTTCCCGCCGCCGGTACTACGCCGCAAGAATCGTCCGCAGACGGCGTAGGAGCCCATAGGTTCTTGACAGAGGCAATCTGTGCTGCGTTACTGGACAGGCTAGCAACAGAACACGAGCATATTCTGAAACCAAAATAGGTATCCCCCGACAGTGTTGTCGACGGTGCCGTACCGCCGTCGAGCTGTCGATTGCCGTTACGGAATGTGCCAGGTTGGCGCGCGAGTGTATTTTCGCCCGGGTTGTGGGCGGCTCCAAAGCGCATTCGAGGAGCAGGAGCGGGGGCAAGAGAGGCGGGCAAGCGCAGGATACCACCATGGTGATCCGACGTGTATGTAGTATCGTTGTGACAGTTTACCTGGCCCTGATCCTGAAAGATAGCGACGATTGACCTGAAAGATGGCGACGATTGACCTAAAAGATGGCGACGATTTTTCTTGTGGTTGTTGGGGCGAGAAGGTTTGTCGCATCGGCGGTAGCAAACCATGCGTGTTTGTCAACGTCGGTGTGCGTCATCGTCGCCAAGTTGGCCAAGTTCAGGGTTCAAGCAGTCACTCGCAGTAATGAAAGGATGCCTAAAATGCTTGAAGGAATGGTTGTCTTCGTGGCAGTTGAGGCAAAGCCCCCGGTTTTCTCGGAGAGCATCAGGGCGAGGTGAAAGGAGGCCACTCCAAAGGGGAGGGTCGTCTGTCTTAAATGAGGCCTCAACGGCGAAGCCTTCTGTGTACTGATGCTCTTCTAGTGGCCAGCAGTTTGATGTGTGGTTAAGCCAAGGGTCAAATGAATCATCGATGGGCATGACAGTTGAATGGTGGCTCCAATCCCGTCTGCCACGATAGCGACTGCGGCGGCATTCGGCCCTGGCCGCGCCAATGATCGACGGGCCGGGGCCCCGACGGGGCAGATGACCGCGCTCCCGTCGAAGAAACATGGAGAGAAAAAAAAAGTTTCGCCGTTGACGGCCGGCGTCTTATTTGTCAATAAAAGCCCGCCACATAGCATCCAACGAGGCGTAATGCCGCGGGTCCGTTGCCTTCGAACCAGGGTACAACGCAGGCAGGAGAGCCGGAAATTGCTCATTCGGCGCCGCTCGAACCACCTCCAACACCACATCCGTCCCCGGAGACAAAACACGCTCACTCCCCGTAGCGGTCGGCATAAGTACGTGAAACTCCCCACTGAAATCAGAAAAAGGCATGCCGTTACACATTCCAAAAGTATGCAACTTAGTGTAGCCCTCCTCCGTGTCAACCCCGTCGAAGTGCGTGGTCAGCAGACGCAACAGGAGGGTGAAAGCCTCAGGCCCAGATGCTCCTCCTGCCATGGCTCTTGACACCTCTTGCCTGCTACCACGGCCACCTCGCTGTGGACCGTGCTCGAGGACGAAGACGAGCGAGTGGAGGTTGACGAGCCGTCCCACGCTGAACGTCCTCTCGCGTCATTCCTCCGCCCTCCGTTGCCTCCGCCAGAGCTGTGGCCAACTGCCCCGGTTGTTGGACCAAAGTTGCCCCCTCGGCGGCGCCCTCAGGCACACAAGCACCCGATGCGCTGTCACCCCCGCGGCGGTGATCGCCACCACCACCATTTTCGCCGCCACTCCCACGGTTGCGGTCCCCGCGGTCGCGACTGTCGCTGCGTCGCTGTTTCCGCCGGTTTCGTTCTGCCAAATCTTCCTCCGGGGTTCGGCCAAAAGACAGGGTCGGGATCCTCGTCGAGGGCTATCAGCAGGGCCTTGACGAGGGCAAGGGTCGGGGCGGCTCTCGTCTGTCTAGCATAGGGCGTACAATCCACGCGAGCCCAGGCCGCTTCCACTGAGGATGTCCGCTCGCCGCGACGCCGGCCTCTCTGACGGGAGGAGGGCGCAGGCCGTTTCCACCACCGCGGTCGCCAATGCTGAGGAGAAGCCTACCCTCGGTGCAGACGCCATGCAGGCGACGATGCCCTTAAAGAAAGCGTCGTTCCCGAGTCGTGGTAGCTGGGATGCGACACCCTGCGGGCGCGGCGCTCCCCCGGGGCTGGCGTGAGTTGGCGTCGAGACGCCCCCGAGTCCGGTGGGGGTTGGTCCGTCTCCTTCTCAGCGCGAACCGGTGAGTCGACCCTCTTGGTTGGTGGGAACGGGTGAAGGTATGGTGCTCCGTCTTCTGTGTCGTCACCCGAACCCGCCTCCGGTGGTTCCCTCCGTCTCGAGTCGCGGAATCTCGAGCGAGCTCTCCCTGTCTCGTGGGCATCCAGGTTGGGGTGCGTGAAAGACCTCAGCCTTCCCCGAGTAGCCCGCTTTCTCACTGGTAGACATGTTGCTTGATGTCTGTAGGAAGGGCAGCGGAAGGAGGGGGTGTGGGGGAAGGTGGCGGGATGGGAACGATGCGTAAAGAAGCTATGGAGGCAGATATATTGTTGTGGTGTCCCTGCTGTAAGTAACGATATATCTGTGTTTCAGCAAACAGCAAGACATGGGCCTCGACTCCGTCCAGCATCAGTGATGGTAGCAGCCACGCCAACTAGCCGTATAAAAGGAGTACAGCAGTAAGAAGAGAAACATCCACCAAAACCGCAACATAAGAGCAGCGCCCAGTCTGACCGTAGGCTATACGGGTAACGCCCGCACGAACCGCAGTAAAAGCAGCCAAAAATGGGCAGCACTGACCCTAACCGCAGTGCAGGGGGTGCAATACAGTAAAGGTACGTCTGCACCCATCGCACTTAAACAGGTATCATTTAACTCAGGCGGGGGGGGTAGCACAGGAAAGCGTCGCTCAAAAGGCTCACGCTCATCGCACCAAAACGGGCAGCATTTAATCTAGGTGCAGTGCAGGGGGGCATCACACAGTAAAGGGTTGCACAAGAAGCCCACGCCCATCGCACCAAAACAGGGAGCATTTAACCTAGGTGCGGCGTAGGGGGTAGCACAGTGAAGGATCGCCCAACAAGCCGACACTCATCGCACCCGAACAGGCAGCATTTATCCTAGGTGTAGTGTAGGGGTGAAAGCACAGTGAAGGGTCGCCCAACACGCCGACGCTCATCGCACCAAAACAGGCAGCATTTACCCCATGCACAGTGTAGGGGGGCAGCACAGTAAAGGGTCGTCTGACACGTCGACGCTCATTACCCCAAAACAGGCAGCATTTACCCTAGGTGCAGTGTAGGGGGTAGCGCAATAACGGTTCGCCCCGCCAACCGTATGAAAAAAACGGGCAGCATCTGCCCCAACTGTAGTGTAGGAGGGGGCAGGACGGTAGAGGATCGCGCACCAACCGTATAAAAAACGGGCAGCATCCGCTCCAACAGTAGTGTAGGGGGGGGGGGGGTAGCACAGTGAAGGATCGCGCAGCCAACCGTATAAAAACGGGCAGCATCTGCCCCAACGGTAGTGTAGGAGGGGGTAGGACAGTAGAGGATCGCGCACCACCGTATAAAAAACGGGCAGCATCCGCCGCAACAGTAGTGTAGGAGGGGGTAGGACGGTAGAGGATCGCGCACCAACCATATAGAAAAAAAAAACGGGCAGCATCCGCCTCAACAGTAGTGTAGGGGGGGGGGGGTAGCACAGTGAAGGATCACGCAGCCAACCGTATAAAAACGGGCAGCGTCTGCCCCCACAGTAGTTTAGGGGGGGGTAGGACAGTATAGGTTCGCGCACCAACCGTATAAAAAACGGGCAGTGTAACCCCCGAACAAGGTAGTTTCCCCCGACCGCACTAAAGGGGGACGGTCACGCCTACAGTTGTGCTGATTGTTGCCGAATCACTGCTGTGTTAACAGGTAACGGCAATTTCAACCGCACCCAGATAGGCACTGTAGTACCAAGACCAGCTGTAGAAAAGATGTGTACGCCCACAGTCGAATAGAAAGGCTGTTTGGTCCCAAAGGTACCGCATCAAACGTGCTGATCTCTACTGCACAATTAAAAGCTGTGAAGCGCAGTATCTCCGCGAACTGTGTAGAAAGCACTATGTAACGGGCAGTAGCTGTCCGAACATGTGCAGAGAAGAAGAAAAAAAATCCAGTGTAGACCCTAGCATTGTCGTGAAGGGCAGCACATACCAACAGCACCAGAAAGGCAGCGTTTGCGCCTACAGTAGTATAGTGCTCAGCATCTCCGCCAACTGTAAACCGCATTGCAACTGACAGTACCCGTCGTGACAGCTGCAAAAACAAATTGCAGCATTTGTCCTAGCAGCATCGTGGAACCCTGTAAAAATGTTTGCAGCATTTATCTCTAGCAGCATTGTGGAGTCCCGTAAAAAGATTTGCAGCATTCATCCTAGCAGCGTTGTGGAACCCTGTAAAACCTTTTGCAGCATTTATCCTATTAATAGCAGCATTGTGGAGGGGCAGCACATGTACCTGCAGGAAGACGGCCTAACGCCCGGACAGCTAAAAACAAAATCCGTACCCACTCCCACCGTTAAAGGGACAGTTACGTTGACAGCAGTGCAGAGTGCCGCACTGTCGCAGCTGTGCCCACACAGAAAGTGATATTATAGTCCCCGCGTACCCATGAATGGTGAATGTAGGGCATCGCACACGCCAACCGCCTTGCCCAAAAAAGCCAGCACAGAGTTTTAGCGTTCACTAGGTTCAAGTTCTAGTCACGGGGGGGCCAGGAAGAAAAAAAAACTCTCGAATCGAACTTGCAAGGAGCACTCGCACAGCAGTGGAGGGCGTCAGAGCTGCGGTGCTGTAACTGTGGACGCTGGGGCAGTGAAGGGTCGAGCTAAGTGGTGGATGGGCAGGAGGAAAGTAGGCGGCTCGGCTGCTGTACAGTGATTTCTACAGCAGAGAATCCGGCGTATATGGCATGCATTGACAGCGAGCCCATTATGCTGCACTGTAGTTGGTACCTCTGCAAAAATGATGGTGGTTGAAGCTACGCGACGCACAGCAGTAATGGAACGCTGTTGACCAAGAAAGATCGGAGAGGGGTCCGAGGTGCGTCAAATTAGTAGTTGTACTAATTTCGGCAGAAAGGGAGCAGCAGTTTGTTCGATGCACAAGACGGATCGACGTATGTACTGAAACCCATACGACAACGCGTGTACTGGAAAATTCGCTAAACGAAAAAGCCCGAACCTTCCACGAGCACCGCCTGTTCCTTCCCAGGTAGGATCACAAGAAAGGAGCCCCGACATGAGCTCCTAGAGCACGGTGCCCGTAGTCCAAAGGGGGTCCCGCGAAGGGCGGTCTGGCTCCGACAGCAAAGGTGTATGCTGGTCGATGGGCTCTCTCAGCAAGCGAAGTCCCCGTCGAAGGTCATTCGAAGGGTTAATTCTAGTATGCTTGTCCGTGGCGTGCCGTGCATACATGCCTCAGAGCCCCAAAGCGCAAAAAAAAAGTACAAGTCGATGGCCGATCTTGGGGCTTGTGCTGGCAACTCGCGGAGATGTGCTGTGCAACATGCTGGCAGAGCGCGGAGCAAACAAGTCTGATGGGTGGGGCTCGGGCAGTTCCACTGCGGAGTGGTCTATGACCAGCCGGCGGTGAACTGATGCGACCAAAGGCCGGGACGAGGAGTGTGCTCCGAAGAGCAGTGTCGTCCGCACGTACGCGGAAGGTGTCCTCTGTGTGGTGCGTGCGCAGCAACCAACAGGAGGGACCAAAATTCGAGACGAGGAGTGTGCTCCGCAGACAAGTGTCGTCCGCACGTATTTGGAAGGTGTCGTCCGTGTAGTACGTGCCCGGCGACCAACGGGAGGGGCCCCTGCCATCTCACTGCTTTTGTGATCGCCGTTGTAGGAGGAAGGGCGCTCCCTCCATTGAGAAGCCACCCGAGAACGAACAGGGGTTGTGGGCTCGATGGAAAGCAAAAGCAAAATCGCTACGAAAAAATAATCGGAGAGATTGGAAGAACGCTGCCACAAATCATGATCAAGCTCGTCGACGCCACATGCTAAATTGGATAACCGTAAAGAACTCTGCAAAATATGACGCAAATAATCAGTGTCTTCCCAAGTTTTATTTTATCAACCTCTCCATACATCAAGATGCGAAGAACAGCTGGAGAGTACCGTTCAAAATTCAAAATTTTGAGCGCTTCTCGCTTGTCTCGCTCAGCATCCATCCGCGTTCACGTCGAGGTGCCGAACGCATTGACCAGCAACAACAACATCAGTACGAAGCCAGCGCGATTCTTGTAGCCACACAACAAAGCGTTCGAAACACTACTACCATTTTGATAACCACACCTACCTTTAGAAGTGCATCCACGTTTCGTTTGTGAGGATAAATATACATAGCATTAGTGTGGGATGTTTATTATTTATGCGGTCCTGAAAGATAGATGATTGATGGTGAATCGTGGACAAAATATATAGACTAGACTACGGAACGACTCTTTGGAGCGGCGACGAAGAAAGACTTGCCAAACATTGTCTCTCGTAATGAGATTCTTAAAAGCGACCACCCCGTTCGTTGTGCTTATTTCTATTTTATTAGACTATGGTCTGGTCTGCTTTGCTGTGTTCTCGTGTCCGGTACGCAAGTATTTCACTTGCTTTATACCTTGATTAATTGCGATTGTTTGGTTTTCTCTGTCTCACAGTCTGTGACCACATAATAATAAGTTGTACCTAGTATCTCTCTAGGATGAAGAATCAGCACGAACACTCTGGGGTCTAATGATGTTCTTGGGTAGGAAACAGCCCCCCTCAAAGACAACGAACGCTCAAACAAAGAAAGGTATTAACCTTGAAATCCGATATCTGAAAGCAACAACACTGCAGTCAGTCGTACGATGTGCACAATAAGCCAAACGCTTCGAGGTGTGGCCATGAAAAAATTGTGGTGGGGACGAAATAAGAAGCCAATCAATTTGGAAATGATTCCAACTTTGAAATGAATGTTTTCCTATATGTTTTTTTATTCGTGCCCTGCATATTCCAAGATCCAAGAATGGCTCGGGCGTATGCCGCCCAGAATAAAAAATATTGGCGCACTCCTCGCTTGTCTCGCTCAGCCCACGTACCCGATCCCGGTCAGGTGCGGAACGGATACGGCAGGGCGAGGGGCGTTTGAGCCGCCCCCAGAAGACGGCGCTCGAACAAAGCCATTTGAACGAGAAGTCCAGTTCCGAGAATCGCATACTCTAGTCAAGACGGAAAAAAACTCGTGACCGAATCCGAAAAAATGAGAATGATCATTGTAAAATATTTTCTTCGTTTTCGTTTTGGCTCGATTTTCTCCGGCGGCCGAGTGTTCCTCCTCGCACTTTCGGCCGCGAGGCAAGCTAGCCTGCCATGGGTACATTATGAAGCATGTTTGGATCTCGGCCGAGCTCCGTGGTGGCGTTCGGCGTGTTAAACGTCGCCTAGCTGGCTCTATTTGGCAAGGGATTGCGTTCCGCCTCCCTGAGACGAACAGGTCACTAGGAACACCCTAATCAATTTTTTTTTCAATTTTTATTTTTTGATAAAATTTAACCTTTTTTTTGTTCTTCGTTGTTTTGTTGGTAAAAAATGGCCCGCTACTCAACTAACATCAGCAGCAGCACAGCAGCAGTAGTAGTAGCAACCGCCCGGACTAAATTAACCTCAACAGCGGCACAACAGCAGTAGTAGCAGCAGCACACAAGTGGATCGGATTAGTGTGGGGTTTGGCGGCGCGCCGCCCTGGGCCGTTTCTGTTGATTTGGGATTTTCAGTATGACAGTTACGTATCAGTTTTGTGTCTTCTAAGGCTCTATTGGACCATTATTAGGTACCTAGTAGTATATGGGTGGCGTTCTTGGTAGTAGACTGCTGTGAGCTCTTGCTCCGCAGCTCCCTTTTCTCGGAGGTCTCACGCCTGAGTTCTCTGCTCGACTTGCCTCTACCCTGTGGTTGGGAGACGTAATACAATGACTTGAAACCTACCCCGCTTGGAGCTAAGGAACACTCTAGATTCAAACCTGATGATTCTAGCCTATAATGAGGGGTCGACAGGTCAGCAGTATTGAAAGAGGGCCATGCTGTCGAAGCTTGGTGCGAAGGAAGGGCCGTGTTTGATGAGCCAGCCGTTTTGGAGGCCAGTTGATTAGAGCAGCAAGGCGCAAGGAGGAGTCCGGTGGGGAGAAGGAGAGAGCCACCGCTGGTATGGCAGGGAGAGATGCTATACCGCCACCTTCGAGATTCTTTGATAAAGGAAGAGTGACGGCAGCTTGATAGGCGAGTTTTCTTCTGACCAGGAGATGTCGTTGTGGGGACGTCGTTTTTAGGGAGCAGCCATTGCTGCTGTAGACAACGTACAGCCGTAGTAGCTTAAGCCCTACGGTGGGTCAGAACCGTAGGCAGGGAGTAGCAGCAGCTTATGTCCATGGTCGAAGTGTAACCTATAACACCCCCACCGTATACAGCGGACAGTGGGGGGTCACAGCAGAGCAGTTAGAAGCCTTTTATCGGAAGTACAGCCGTAGGCACGCTCGCCATGTGTTGCGAGCGGGGAATTTCAAGTCCCGCGGCATTTAACTCGTTATTTTTGGCCGTGCGCACTCCACTTCAGAAGGTTGGTTGTGGAGGCAGCAGGTATGAGGTTATATGCATTTTCCGCGAGAAGTCACATGGCCGCCAGCCGTGTGCACGCTACCATGGGAGTGATTTATTAATAGTAGGGCGAAGTCGCGCGGCGTAAGAGCCGCGTGCTTCTTGCTGCTGGTAACAGTGGTAGGAAATGACGTAGGGTAATCGTGAGCTGTCCGCAGCAGTACCAAGTAACGATGGGGTTTCGTCCTAGCAACAAGTCCAGCGGCATGTCCGCACGCGCTCCATGATATGCAGCAGCAACAGCAGCAGCAGGAGAGGTCATGTAGGGAGCAGATCGGTTCATTATTTCTCCAGCCGGAGCTCTATGGTTGGGCTACATCGCGGGACGGGGGGGGGGGACAGGTCTGGTCAAAGTGGTGAACTTATCTCTACGATGGATTCAATTTTCAATCTCGAAACATCGTTTTTGGTCGAATATGACGTTTATTTTTTTACGGTAAGTGAGAGAACCCGTTAAATAGTAGGCAATTTATTTATGGTTGAAGTGGAGACCCGCAGAAAATATTATTACCCAAGATTCGTTCTGGATGGTATGCGTAGCCTTTTTTACCTCGTAATTTTGAGAGTGTGTTTCATGTTCAAATCAAATGTTGGTATTTGTACATCAGAAAAAGATGCAGTGTTTTTCTGGTGTAGACAGGACCAGAAGGAAGCTGGTGGAGTTGATTTACATACGATAACGATTTGGAGAAAATGGTACGTACGTGCACCATATTGAGAGGAGTACCGCTGATGTATGGTATTGATGGTGGCAATGATTGCATTGGATTTTGCGAGTATCTTTTGTTTTATTTGTAGTCTTCTGATTGATTGCAAAATAGGGTTGGTAATATTCATGATTGATAGGTCGTTTTACCAACAGTATCATTTTACGAATGCTTGTTTGCAAGGGAGGAGTGAAACACGAAATGTTTTTGCGGGTTTGAGCTGTTCGTATCGGCAGTGGCGGCATTTTTATTGTTTTTTTTATTCGATTATTTGGGGCTATAGCGAACAAAAGCCAAAAGGAGAGTATTTTCGGTTCTATCATGGTTTGCAAATGACCGATATTTCGGGTAAGTACGCTTGTTGGCGAGAATTGATTACACTGGCTTATAGTTCTTGCTGATATCTCTTGTTTGTGGTTGCCTACGTGCGCTGATGACATGGGATGGGGCATTCTTGTAACCGTGCAGTACAGGACATATTGAGCTCAAATGAGAGGGGGGATGCAAAGTCACAATTGGTCATTGGATTACCAATGTTGATTTTCCGAACTTGATGGGTGGTTGCAATCTTGTTTGGGAATTCGAAGGATGAGATTTTTTGACAATTTGATTTAACTCTCAAGCAAGTTTTTGCATTTGTTTTAAAATTAAAAACGGGGTGGCTTGTTGATGGTCAGATACTCTTTGTATCAGGAAGGGCGCATGCTAACTTTCGCGTCAGATAAATTCTGTGTTTGCGGACAAGAATTGGTGCTGTATTGTTTTACCGGTGTGCTCTGTGTATATATGGCGGTAGTAGGGGACAACGGGAGACCTTTGTCCGGGTGACCTTGCGATATATATATATGGCATTTTATCTGTCGCATTAGTTTTTGCCCTGGTGGCGCGCCGCTGTTGTAATGTTTTCTTGTGATTACAATTGTTGTAGGTAGGTGTTAAGGACTTAGTGGGGTATTAGTCCGTTTGACCACTTGCAACTGGTTAACCTATAGCTTACCCAAGCTAAGCCTTATAATACTCTCCCCCCCTGAAACGGCGGGATACCAGGTCGGCCGGATATACGGCGGACCTCTGTCAATATCCAAGCCGTTTCATTTCCTGGGGATACCGGGGAGAGTATTTTTCAAGTTCGCCATGGGGAAATCTGAAAAAGTTTATTATGGTGGATGTGGGGATCGAACCCACGACCCAAAAACCCATGGTCTGTCGACGACGCCATTTGTTAAGGACTTAGTGGGGTATTAGTCCGTTTGACCACTTGCAACTGGTTAACCTATAGCTTACCCAAGCTAAGCCTTATAATATAGGAGTATGGATGAGGTTCTCACTCATGAAGATGAATTTCCTCTAGCCATTTTTGTTGTTTTGGGTTATGGAATTTAGTAAATTG
This sequence comes from Undaria pinnatifida, assembly GCA_012845835.1. NCBI lineage: Eukaryota > Phaeophyceae > Laminariales > Alariaceae > Undaria > Undaria pinnatifida. The sequence continues at coordinate 11,609,396 of JABAKD010000014.1, read as the reverse complement.
TTGATTCGTCACTGTCTTGTGGAGAATTCGGGAGGGTGTTGGTTTTTATTTTCAGTATGGCAGATACTTATCAGTTTCGTGCCGTTTCGAGCTATTGGACTATTAATGGGTAACTAGTAATACCTGGGCGGCGGCAGAGTGAAACCATGGGTAGGGTTCAGGGATATAATAACTCCTTATTAGCGATAGCCCAACTCAGGTATATACTCGGTGCTGTTATGGCCAAAATCAGGTACAGTTCTATTTCAGCGTTCGCCACGCGCCCAGGACGCGATCTGGTTGGCTGGGTGGATCGCTTTTAGGTATGTTGCTATATTATCGTACACATATAGAACATACACATACATTTCTGACCACCTGCATCAAGTAATGGCGGGTTCAGGCGGGAACACTATCGATCTAGCTCTACTTTCTACGGGGGTAAACGAGGAGTACATCAAGGTTTCGGTTCCCCTCAATCACAGTACCAAAGCGTGGAACACTACCTCCATTTCATGGAAAATTCTACCTCGTGCGCCACACATACCGAAATTGTTGCCGCCAACCAATTAATTATTGTACAACAACCAAGAGCGACTGGCATTGGCTGGTCAACCCTATCCACTACCACCAAGTGCAAACACATGTTACGTACTATATAGTAACGAGCATCATTACACGTACGGTACACAGCATCTCCAGACCACTACTAATCCGTTTCCGCGTACATCAGCACATTACATCGTGCACCCACCGCTATCGCACTCTTCCCGTTGATTAATACTACTACTCTTTCTTTGGAGCAATGCACTATTTAAATAGCTCATGCCACACGTTTCCTCTAAGAAGAGCAGTGAGTGGGGTTTATCTATGTGAGTACGCGTAACACCAGTATAGGTGGAAAACGTGTATTCGTGTGTTACCGGTGTCTCCCTTTTCGCCTTCCGACGCCCCCGGGATATCACATTACCCGCATCCCGAAGGAAAACCTTGTACATTATAGGGTTTCCACATAGATTTTAACAGGGAAATAAGTTGGAAAAAAAACTGGTGGTTTTCTTCTGTGTTTTTCTGTTCACCCAGCTCTTCGTACCAGGTGCCAGGTAGCCAGGTAGCAAGCAAGCCGCAGCCGAGCGGCGAGAGCGCGAGGACTCACTCGTACCAAACTGCTGCGAATTTCAATGCACCGAGCTGTCTAGAGCACGACACACAGAGCAAGACTATCCCTGCCCACTTGGTGCGGCGGCGGCATTAGTAGTGCAAGACCGATGCTACTAGTTTTTGTGGGGAGCGATAGCTTCCATAATCTCCATTGGCGCGAGCTGGCCTCCATCCAAATCGCCCTCTCGTTCTCGTATTTCACCCGATGCCACCAAAGTTGGTGTTTTGAGAACCTCCAAGACTCCACACGCACGGCAACACACCCCTCATCATCAGGGGGGGTGGGGCGAAAACATGAGCAGTATAAATACAAGGCTGCTTGTATTCAACCATGGCGGGCCCGGTAGCTACCGCAGTCGTCAACGGCGTGGGGTTACCTCTCAGGAAGAAACTCGATTCTACCCCACCAAGCACAGCAGATCCCAGGAGCTTGGCTCAGCATTTCCAGAACAACGGAGTTCGCTCGAATACCACACACAGGACGAGACGAGCGCTACCCGCCAGCTGTGGCGGCGAAGTATGACGAGCACCAGGCGCCATACGCTGCTGACTTCATTTGAGGGTGCGATGTCTGCCCTCGTCGTGCGTGCTGTCTGCTGCTGTTGTCTGGTGCTGCTGTTGTCTGCTGCTGCTGTTGTCTGCGGCTGGCTGTGTTCTTGCAGGCGTAAAAGAAAGATAACTCGCATGTGTTCCGCGTGTCACAGCGACCTGGCTACTCGCACTGCTGTACACTCAACCTGAGTTGTTTCGTAAAGGATAATTTGTCAAACCAATCCGAACCCCTTGAATATATTTAGCATTTTCGGAATCACTCTGGAAATTTTCACGGCAAAAAAACGCGGTGCAGCATACTCCGGTTAAAATTTCCAAGCTAACGCACAATTTACCAGCGATTATTTCTACGTGGAAACCCTATATACTCCGGAGTATATTATTATTAGCATTTTACAGTAGTAGTGTTCCAGGTATCTATTAGCAGTGAATCGGGCATACCTGGTAAGTTACAGTGTTTCTGTGGAAGTTATGCATAATTGTCGGTCGAGGTTTAAAGCTCCCAATACGTGAGGATTTCACCAAAATTGGGTTCTACCCCTGCCACAGCACGCCGAGGAGATTTCTTTCTCAGCTAGACGAACACGAACAAACGAACGAACGAACGAACGAATGAACGAACGAATGAACGAACGAATGAACGAATTTATATTGAACTCACGCTCGAGTGAGAAACAAGAATGCAACGGGTACTAGAAAAGTGAGGCGTACAGAAATATCGGTTAGGCGATACTATTTTCAGCCTAAGACCTCTGAAGAAACAACGCTTAAATACATCTTTATTTACTCAAACGTTCACCAACGCGTTTTTTAGTCCATTTGTACTCCTTTTTCACGCGCTTTACGCCGCTTGCTTGCTTGGTCTCGATGGCACGCGCAGGTATCAGAAATCATGCGTAGGCCTGGATGTTCTGTGAACTACGATCGTATGTGAACTAATCCATCACAAACGAACATTGGTTTGTAGAGACATTTGGCGATCTAACGGGCTAGCGGCGTAATCAAACGAAATACAAGGTTCCCCTCCGGGAAGTGCCTAGGGGGGGGGTGCAAGAACGAAATCCAAGCATTCAATATCTGACTGCCTGTGTGCAAATAAGATGTACCTTGTGGCAGTGAAAACAATGTTCTTGTCCGCAAAGCTCGAAATGCGGAGTGCAGGGAGACGCCCTCCCGGGTACGGTCCGCTCTCTCCTCGTCGAGGTGGAGAAGCCTAAGGAAGTGGTAAACCCATCAGTACGTGTCTAGCACGAGTACTCTCACGATGAGGACTTTTTGTGGGCGACTGGTATGCAGCAGTATTTGAAAAATTGCTAGGTGAAAATAAACGGACGAAAGGTGGAATTTCAACCGGCAAAAAGCGTGTTTAGTTCCGACCGCGCCGGTTAGCGTCGACTCACCCCGCTGGGCTGCCGAATGGCTTCTCTTTTAAGTTCGTGTATTATCGGTTGTCACACACCCGCGAGGGAAAGGTAACAGGAGGAACAGGAAAAGGAGTGAGAGCCTCGCGGCTCGTCACAGCACACACAGATCCAAGGACATGAACGAATAGCCCAAGAAACCATACTCCGAACCGACACGTAACTGTCACTGCTTTGCGGCGAGTCTACTCAAACACCCTCCCGGCTCGACACAATACCGTGACAAACCTATCATAGACATGTCTTGACTTATGTCTATTGCAAAGCAATGTACAAGGGGAAACCCGCCCCACGGATCAAAACCCCTTGCAAAAATGCCAAAAATAAAAACCATTGTGCCAATCAAACATGACCACAATAGCCGCGCCTCCAAGATGAGAATTAAGGCGAAAACAAGAATACCAGAGATCGCCTACTCCTGCCATAGGCACGCTAAGGCCGCGACAGTAAATGCGAGATGGAATTGTCTCTCTCCGCATGACTTATTCATAATAATCACCCGGCACTAAACCAAAAAAATTGAACAAATTACTTCTGACCCAGAACAGAATCAAATGTAAGAGTTCATCAGGTAGTCCCTGTGCTCCCTGAAGATAGGGCCTACGAGCGCCTTCGTGAAAATATCTGCCCGTTGTTCCGCTGTCGGAACATGTGTAACCGTGATCGTACCAGACGATACCAGCTCGCGAACGAAATGAAACCTCACATCAAGGTGCTTGGTTCTTGCAGAGCTGAATGGGTTGATCGCAAGGTTGATTGCCCCTTCGTTATCTACATATACCATAATTGTCTTCTCTACAAGCGATGGTGCTACGAACGAAGCTACCGATTTCGCGAATAGACCCTCCTTCACTCCATCACCGAGCGCACGGTACTCTGCCTCGGCGGTCGAAAGCGACGTGGTCTTGTGAGTCGAACTGAATCCGGTAATCATGGAGTAACCTAGGCATACAGCTACCCCCGATACGGAACGCCTGTCGTCATCCTTTTCGGCAAAGTTCGAATCCGTGTACACCGACAATTCAAAGTCAGACTCAGGTCCCCTTTCGAACGTGAGGCTCAGATCCTTGGTGCCGAGCAAGTATCGAATAATCTGTAGCACCGCTGTCCAGTGCCTCTCGGTAGGGTTGTTCGCGTGGCGAGCTACAACACGCGTCGCATTCGCGATCTCCATTCTTGACCAGACGACCAGCAATAGCAATGATCCGATGGCCTCCTTGTAAGGCCAATTTCCACTTGGTTCCCCTTCCTTCCTCGGTCTTAGGTCAGCACCGGCAGTGGCGGGGTATCGGGCAGTCGTTGTCACATCAAAACGTCTAGCCAATGTTTCGATGAATGTCCGCTGGTTGATTTTAGTTATCCCATCTTTTACGTCTTGGATAACCGCGCACCCCGTGAAGAAGGTTAGTTCTCCCAGGTCAACCGTCGTGAAGTCCTCGTTGAGCGTTACAAGCAGCTTGTCAACCTCATCCCTAGGACCGGCTACAGCCATGTCGTCCACATGGACTGCCAGAACCAGTATTACCTTACCCTTCACAATCTTCCGAAAAACGCAAGAGTCGGCTTTGCAATGTTCCATGCCGTGTCGCTAGTTTCGTAACCAGCAAATTGTTCCACAAGGCACCGCTCTGTTTTAGGCCGTACAACGCCTTCTTGAGCTCTACGTATTTGCCAGACAGGTCACCGCAACCCCCAGGGAGCTTCAAAATGACCTTATAGTCTAGCGGTTCTTGGGTAAACGCCTGTTTGACATCGAAATGAGACGTTGTGTACCCCTTGTGGTTCCCTCACACTAGCACAATCTTGACACTAGTAGTGGCGGGTGTAGGTGCGTATGTCTGGAGATAGTTCACGCCTTCCCGTTGCATAAACCCTTTCGCTACCAGCCTCGCTTTGGGTGTAGTAATGTATTCGTTTTCGTCGGACTTCAGTGATAACACCCACCTACCATCTACTGCTTTCTCCCCCTCCGGAAGGCCAGGTAAAACAGTAAATGTCCCATTCTTCACAATACCATCCATTTCCTTGTCCATAGCCCAAAGGTACGCGTCTTTGTATTTAGATTTGTACACGCCAGCTACGGAGATCGGAGGTACTTCAGCTTCTGACCAAGGACCAGACGGCATTTCAATTTCAGACTCGGACTTTCCTGATTCCATGGTGACCAGGGCGATCTCGGGCTCGTCGATCGCGGTGTCGTGCATTAGCGAGAAGACGTTAGATGCTGACTCGTGGTCGTCGAAACCAGTCGCACTCGTTGCCAGCGAGTCCAGGAGATCATCGCATGCGTGGCCGTTGATGAACTCTTCTGCTTCTTGCATCTCTTCAGCCTCCAGTTCGCCGTTGATGAAGTCCGTCACCAGCGCCTTCATGTAGACCAGCAGGGCCGTATTGCCTCCAGTATTCGGTTCTTTGGGTACCTCTTGGAGGCTGTTGCGCACGGATCTCAGTCTCGACGATGTGATCAGGTCACCGTGCCTACCCCAGCTCTGCAGCCGTCCCGCTTCACCTTTGGGCAGTTCGGGGGGCAGCGGTGCATAGCCGGCAAGATTGATGTCACCGGCGGAGTCACCGGCAGTGCCTCCACCGCCACCGTCGGCGCTGCCACGGCTGCTGTTGTTGGTGTTGGTGTTGCTGCTGCTGCTGCTGCTGCTGCTGCTGCTGTCTCTGCGACTGCGGCTTCTGCGCTGGTTGCTGCTGCTCGGGGTGGTACCACCATCGTCCCCGAACGAACCTCCATGAGACACTGCCGCGGAGGGGGTGGCCCCCTGGAACGGAGTTCCTGTCGGCTCGGTCGTCTCCGGTGCTCTGCCGGCGGCGACGTTGACATCCTTGGCGTCGTGTGTCTCGTCTTCCCACTCCACTGTGAGGTCGTCATTGCTGTCCGAAGCGTCATCATCCCCTCCCACCACCTTGAAGTGGTGTGCCCTCCCTGCCCCCGACGGCGGTCTCGTCGTCATGCCCCCTCCCTTCAACTGGTGTAGGGGGTGCCTGCTGATAGGCTGGCAAGGGGGCAGGGGTCGGGACATGATGCCAGGTGACATCACGGGTGAGGTGAATTTGGTTAGTTGCTTTCGACAGGATACGACATGTTCCCCTCGGATGGTTGTCTGCGGGCCCGAGATAAAATCCCGGTTCCGCTTGCGGGTCGCACTTGTGTTTTCTCTTCGTCTTGAAGAAACATGGTTGGAGCCACTGCACCAACGTCGGCGACGGTGGTTTGCCGTGCCACATCTCGTAGGGAGATTTCATTCTTTATTTGAGGTCGTAGCAGTGCGATTGAGATTGTCGCAGGCAAAATGATGAGCTTCAGCCCACAGCCGCTCCGTCGACGGCAAATCTTGGCCGACGAAAGACGATTTTGCCTGGATCATCCACGTCTTGGCTAACTTCTCGATAAGTGCTAGCCCACGTTCTACACCATTCAGCTGCGGTGTGTTCGCTGACGTAAACTCGCGCTTGATTCCTTTTTTGTTGCAGATCTCTGCAAACTCTCCGTACATCAGTTCAGACGCGTCATCAGAACGGATGATTCCTATCAGACCATCCTGGCTAGTATCAGCGATGTACTGAAGTAGCCTTGCCGGGGCTTCAGATTTTGATTTCATGAAGTATTCCCGCGACATTCGTGTGGCATCGTCACGAAAAATGATACCATACAGGCTTCCACCGATCGAAGCGACAGGCTTCTTCCCCGTCGAATCAACGAAAACTCTCCCGTTTTTCTTATCTGAACGAGAGTTTGTGGACTTGGGCACCGGTGCGCTGTACCCTTTCGCTGCTGAACATCCCACGCACGGGAGCAGCTTCACCCCAGGTTTCAGCTTGACGCCTTGCTGCTCCGCCGATTTCCTCAACAAACGGGGGTGGGTGTGGGAGGTAGTGCGATGATAGTGGTTAATATCCACATCGGTGGTGGGCATACGCCCGGGTGTAAGAACTGCGCACGCTATCTCGTTGCCATCCACCCTACGGCCATGTCCGACGTACATGTCCCCGTAAGGGGGCAATAGGATTTCTTGACCAGTATCTTTTTGGTGGATGGTGAGTCCAGGGTCATCGATACTAAACTTGTACCGATGTTTGACAGCCTTCGACACCGAAATGAGGTTGAAATCAAGCTCAGGTGAGAACTCTACTTCTTTGAACTCCATGCGCATGGCAGGTTGGCCATCGCCCGAAGGGAATTCGAGGGTAAGGTCGCCTAGACCTTTTATGCGAAGCAGTTTACCGCCACCAGCAACGCTAAGTTGCTTGTTGCATGGTCGAAAGTTAGTCATTTTCTCGGAGCTACGGGTAAAGATGCCCGAGGCTCCAGTATCAAAGTGCCAACGTTCCGATTTAACCCCGGCCTGCAGAGCCAGTTCCCCTACACCACCGATTGGACCACCATCATCACACTTGCCTGGTTGGTACCCACACCCTGCATGATCCAGCTCCACCGCCATAAATCCAGACGCGACGCAACTCGAAGTCGTCGATCCTGAATCTGAGTCCGACTCCGGCGGTTCAGGTACTTCTATCACCATGTTGGCGTGCATGTCGGTAGACGAAGGACACTTATCCTCGTCGTGCCCCCGACCCTTGCACCGCTTGCAGAGCTGTGTGGTGCAGTCGCGGGCGAAGTGGCCTCGAAGCCCACACTTGTAGCACTGCGGTCCCTTTGCCGCAGGCTTGTTGTCGTGAGCGCCGTTTCCGTCGCCGGACTTCTTCTTCTCGGCGTGCTTGCCTCCTCGGCCGCCTCCGCGGCCCCCGCGCTTCCCGCCAGGGTGTCCGCGTCCCCCGCCCCCACCACGCCCGTCAACAACGAGCGCATGGGCTGCGGAGTTCTTCCGCCTCCGAGAGCGCAGAAGGTTGTATTGGGATTCGATGGTATGTATCACCTCATCCCGGTCGAAGGGCAGTCTTCGACTCAGCTGCCGTATCTCGAAGTCGTACCCCGACACAGGCAGACCAGCAACAAACGTGCAGAGGGTGGTTTGTTCATCAACATCAATACCCGCAGTGTGCATTTTCATCACGTGTTCCTCGAGATTGTACAATCTCGGGATCGGGTCAACTCCCTTTTCGACTTTAAAATCACTGAGCGTCTTCCGCAGAGAGATTTGATCCCCGGTGCTCTTGGGGCAATAGTACTTCACAGTTTCTTCCCAACATTTTCCGGGGGACTTGCTCCGTTGGAAACGCCCGACATCTATTGTTAGGTGGAATGCCTGGGACAGAAAGAACCAGGCTCTAAGATGTCGTTCATAAACTAGTTCGGGCACTCCTTCCCGGAGGAAATCGCTCTTCGATTTGAGTTGGTCGCCGACGTCGAGATGAGACTCGGCGTACAGAACACTGTCGAAGTCCTGGAACTTCGCATACGTATGCACTTTCTGCTGAAAAATGTGAAACTGCTTTCTGTCTCGTAGCTGCGGTGGATTCATCTTCATGGGAGCTCGAAAAGATCTTCGGCTCCCGTGTATCACAGCGGGCTCACCTTGGAGACCGTAGTCTCCGTCCAACCCGCTTTGGGCACTCCCTATTGATTGATCCTCTCGTGGACCAACCTCCATGGGCACAGAAGGGTTGACAGGGCCCACTCGGGATGTTGGTGACGCAGGATCTTCTACCTCGCCACTCGCAGCAGACGCCTCGTGCGCCTCCCCATCCGGACTTGTCTTGTCTTCTACACCTTGCTGGGCCATCATCTGGGCCAGCATCTTCATGGTCTGCTCGTGCTGAACGCGTTGTGCGTCAGCGCGTTCCGCGGCTGCCCTCTCGGCCGCCGCGCGTGACTCCCTCTCCTCCGCCAGCTGCGCTCTCAGCTCGGCGAGTTGATCTTCCACAGAAATAGCCATGGTCTCACTTTGGTACCAACATTTCTAGAATGTTTAGTTCCGACCGCGCCGGTTAGCGTCGACTCACCCCGCTGGGCTGCCGAATGGCTTCTCTTTTAAGTTCGTGTATTATCGGTTGTCACACACCCGCGAGGGAAAGGTAACAGGAGGAACAGGAAAAGGAGTGAGAGCCTCGCGGCTCGTCACAGCACACACAGATCCAAGGACATGAACGAATAGCCCGAGAAACCATACTCCGAACCGACACGTAACTGTCACTGCTTTGCGGTGAGTCTACTCAAACAAAGCGAAACAAACAGCAGTTTTTCTTATCACGAAGCGCGACGTCCGTATTTCTGGCGCTCGTCAATACTTGCAGTTCTCACGATTTCCATATCGAATACCACGACTTCGGGGAGTGAGGTGTTCCCCGCGGGGTGACGCAAGCTGGCATGCTGTAGGGAGACATGGGTTGAACATGAGGTCGCATGCAGTGACGATGGAGGTCTCAGGGTGTCGGACGTTATCTACCAAAGTTCAAAGACCGAGGTGGAGCGACCGAGCGTTAGGGCGCCGGTAGCGGACCGATCGGGCGATCCCTCTGCCGGCGAGACCAAGCTCTCCTGCCTGTGTAGGCTCCCCTTCTGTATGTACTGGATGTCCACCACACATTCCCCCTCGTTACAGGTAAAGTAACTTACGTAGTACATTGGTACAACAGTTTCTATGCATTGAACGGAGGAATTGTAAGCTCTGTGTGTAAAAGGTATTTCTTGAAAAAAATACAAATATCGGAACAAAGATGAAAAAAATGAAAACATGTATGTGATTTATACACAGCAGAAGAGTGGCAACATCGTGCATGCAGCAACCATCGCTTCACAGCAGCACTTCTAGAGCAAATGAAAAACACAAAAAGGCAAAAATCAAAGCTAACTCGCCGCCCTCCATGATGAGGAGCCCTCAATTGCGAGTACGGTCCATTCAACGATTGAAACTCAACTTCGCAGGCTGCTTGGCACATCTCTATGCCGTTTATGGTCACCAAACGGTGCACACCCGAGAGATAAGAGACGCATGCAGCTCACATATTTGACGCCGCAGCCGGCGGCCGTCTTTCGACACAGATCATGTACTTGCGTGTGAACAATACGCCACAGCAGCAGCAGCAACAGCAGCACTACCACCGCCACCAGACTACAACAACACCAGCAAGCAGTTTATTTTCCACAGTCTCGGGCTCTCGTGGTTGTCAGCAGCAGAGGACTGGAGAAGTTCATTCAGAGTCACAAAGCAGCACTCAGCTGCTAAGAGAACTCCTCCGCACGCAATGAAGTGGGTCACACAAAATTGTGATGTTTACGTGCAGTTAGAGTGGAGAGAAAACTGATGCATGGATGCAACGTACAGTTTTTATGGACAGGTCACGAATATACTCGATTCCACCGCATCCTCCACGCGAGCGCCAGGTACCGGTGTATGTTGACATACATCAGCAGCAAGCAGTAGAAGGCATGTACATGAACGTACTACTCTGGTACAACAGCAGTAGTAGCAGTATTACGTACGTCACGCTACCACATGCATCGTTTCATGTCCTAGCAGCAAACACGTGAACCGCTGCTCAACCTTGGTGTGAGTCTGCTTCTCTACATATTGCACTATTCATATTACATGAGCTGACCATTGATGCTATTGGAGGTTTGACTCGTGCCCGTGCTCGTGAGCAGTCCAGCACGACGAGTGTGTGGGAATGTGAAGATCGTTTCTATATTAATGTAAATACTAAACCGTTCATTATATTCCGGTACAACGCATTTAATTTCGTGCTCCACGCCACAGCAAATGCCACAGTTCCCGCTGCCCTTGCTCGGCCGAAACGCGTTAAACTGCGACGAAAATTGGCAGCCCCGGCCTTTCTGGGTCGAGGAGACCTCGTCCCCTACTGGGCGTTTGACTTGAGAAAGGTATTTGCGGCTGTGTTCATGGCGTCTGAGTAGCTTCACCGATTATAAAACATAGGGTTCGCATTTCGTATGTGAGCGTATATGGACGGGAATATAAGGTTAGCCCACATATCATGATGTGCGGTACCTTATCAGAGCAACCCGGGCAGAGTTCCTTCGCAACCAAACCCGGTACCTTATGAGAGAAACCCGGGCAGAGTTTCTTCGCGACAGAAAGACAGAATCACCTCCCTGCAACCTGCTCCCCGCCTTCAGCTCGAGCGAGCCCGCCGGCACGCTCACGCGAAGGGTGCCCGGTGGGCAACAGCAGTGTTGCTGGCCCCGAGAAGGCGAGTTGATCGTGGTGTCCGGAACCATGCTCGATGCTGCGCCCGTTCTCGAGCGCGGGTGCTCGTAGGGTGTGGGGATCGCATGATCTCGTTCGTGTTTGCGAGAGGCGGGGTGCTTCATTTTGTGCTGAATCTATTTTTTTCGTGTATCGGGCCCGCAGTGCGGCGGGGGGGGGAACACAAGAAACGGCCCCGCGAAACTGACGCCAATTCTTCGGCTTCAAGAGCGCGCCGCGCGCGGGCCACGGAACGAGGGCGAGGGCGAGGCCCCGGGTGCGTGCCCCCGGAGCCTAAGGGGGTCGGCCGGGGCGAGCGGCACCGAGGTCGGGGCGACGGGGCCGGCGCGAAAACGCCCCGCCAGTCGAAACAAACACGATTTTAACTTGCTTAGACTATACCAAAGAGTTACACACTTAGGAATAAATGGCCAGGGGGGGGGGAGAGGGGGCCCCTGGCTGCTTTCCTAAGAGTGTTTGTTTTTTATCGTCCGTAGTTCATGCTTGAGAGTATATAATGTGAGCAACGCTCGCAACGTTATGCGTTCGTGTAAAAACGAACTTCTGCCCAACTACATCACCAGCAATACCCCCAGCGGCCTTCCTGATTATTCATTCTAGAGACCAACTGGCGCAGAAAAGAAACGCCTTCTTTGCAGTGTTTACATTTACAGGCCTCGAGAGGGCCGTGCGTGCTTTTGTTTTGTTTCTGTTTTGGTTTTCTTCATCGCTATTGCCAATTGGCATGATTGAAGCAATGCGCCCACGACAAAACAGATACTGAAGACCTCTGAACAGCAGCAGCAGCATAGAGGTCATCGACTACCACCGTCTGGAAGAAAATGCGTCTGGAAGATTTTGCCTTCACCGTCGGCTCCACGCCTATAGATAGGGGAACGCCTGCCATATAATTGATTGATTCGAGAAGCGCGATAGCGCGTAGATTCCCGTGATAACATGGTCGTGGTCGTCTGTCTGGCCACCGCCATCGTTGTTGTTACTGCACCGTCGTGGTTCTACTACTGAAATGCCCACATTGTCCTTGGCGTTTGTCACGTGAAAACATTATTTCTATACCTTACGGCACACCGTGACACTACCGCCATCGGTCGGTGCTGTTTCTGCCACCATCGTGGCACCACTACTACTGGTGTAGCACTGCTGTAGCACCCCCAGCCGTCTTGACCTTCGCCTTTGTCGCGCGATATACCGTAGATTATTAGATCTAGTCTTCTTATTAGATCTAGATTATTCTACAGTCGATCTTACGGCAACACAGTGGCACCATATGGCTTCCGTCGCTCGATAACCGCATGTTCAGCGAACTCATACCAGCTTGAATATAGCTACAACAGTAGCTGCTTCTACATATCATTCCTACCAATCTTGTACCATCAAGCGTGAAAGTATCCGGGAAGTGTGATGATGCAGGCGACACATATATAGGTCGCTCAGCGAATTCTTAAGAGACCCCGTGGTATGTCTTACTGCTGGCAGCTGTTCCGTTCTTGGTGTGCTCCGAGAATCGCAATATCTTCTTCTGCTGCCGTTGCTGATGCCAATCAATGCTGCTCCGCTGTACTACTGTACTGCTGTACTGCTGTTGTCTTAAGCGGCGGGTGTATAGGTATATTATAAAAATTAAAATACACTCCAGCTGTGAGATCGAATATTTTGTCGAAACTCATCTTTGCAAGCTGTGTGTGATACTCCGATCGCGCGTATTACGAATTGTGTGTCCTCATTAAGGATATAGGTCGGCGACTCCCCTCGCAACTACAGTGTAGCTATCAGGGTCAACAGGGTGATGTTAGGCAGTCTGTGCGCGGAAACTATAAGACCCGTTTCGAAGGGGGACAAAATCTGACAGCTGTGGAAGAAAATGCATCAGTTTATCATGTGAATCTTGTGAGTCGAATAACCGGTGAGGGGAGGGCGGAGTTTTGAAGGACGTGGGGGCCTGATTTTGATCAAAAGGGGGGGGCGGGAGGGGGGGGAGGGGGGGGGAGGGACAGGTGGGGCAGCTCAATTTGTGCGTGGAAACAATAAATCCTTCTTGTGGGGGGGGGGGGGGGAGAATGTGGGGGGGGGGAGGGGGGGGGGGGGAAGGCTTTAGGTCGCATAGGTGCATGGGTTTGCTCTACACGTTGTGCTAGATCTAGGCGATGGTGCGGGTGGTGGGGCAGGAGGGAGAGTTGGGGGCAGGGAGCGGGGGGGGGGGCGTTGCAGCACCGGCATGGACGGCTCTAGAACGATAATGAGGTGATATCCAGCGCGTGGAAATGTTTATTACTCTGGCGGATTTCGATATTAGGTAAGGCGTTTGAGCAAGATAGAGCGAGGAAAAAAAAAGGGGGGGGGGGGGAGGGTTTTCAAGAGGATTAGGTCACATGTAATATTAAAATACACTCCAGCTATGAGATCAAGGATTTGGTCGAAACTCATCTTGACAACATTGTGTGTGATACTCCCGATCGCGCGTATTAATCATATATGTAGGGGCTTGCTATACGCGCGGTGCTGGGTCTAGGCGATTGTGCGGGGTGTGGGGAAGGAGGGGGCGTTGGAGGAGGGGAGGGGGGATGAATGAAAACTACGTCATGGATGGCTAGAAAGATAATGACGTGATATTAATTGCGTAGAAGTGTTTATTACTCTGGCCGATTTCGATTATTAGTGGGTCGTTTGAACGGACTGGGCGGGGACCAAAAGGGGGGGAGGGGGGGGAAGAGGGTGGAGATGAGTTGGAGCTACGGCATCGATGGCTATAAGGACAATGAGATGATATCAGCTGGCTGGTAATCTTGACTACTCTGGTAGGTTTTGATTTTAGGTGGGGCGTTTGAACAAGAGGGATCGGGAGGGGGGAGGGGGGGGGGCATTTCAATATGTGCGCGGAAACTATAAACTCTTGAAGGGGACGAATCTGACGGTGGTAGCAAGAAGACACCCCTGTATATCACCCGCCTGGTAATGTTTTTTATTCTAGAACGTTTGATGTTACATGTAGTATGCAACTCAATTTTTAGGTGTAGTAAACAACGTGTTAAAAGCTTCATTATTTGTTATTGTACATGGATCGACAGACAGAATATTTCAATCGATAGGTGCAATCATGTCAGGTACCATTATTTTCTGACATCACAAGTTATAAGAAAGAGATACATGTGTCACATTGCCCAATACAACAGGCGAGGTGATGCGGTCATGCAATGTCACCGCCATTGAGAACAAAAGGGAGAAATGCGAATCGTTAGTGTTTTGAAAGGAAGGCTTAGTGTATACGCGCGCCATTACGTTACTTTGTTGGTCATACTTCGCTTGGCATAGGTTGGGAGGCGATCATGCAGACGGTATTACCGCAATTTTAGCATATATATCTGTCTGTACCTCCTTTTCACATTATTATTGTCTCATGTGTACGATTTTACGCCTATGATTTTTACCGTGCCCATGTGGGGCTCTGAGATCGCCAACGCTAAAGACAGAGATGATAGGTATAGTCTATACCAGGTATATGATTTCGCTTTCTACCAGGTACGGGGCCGATCTAACGGTCTAGACTAACGGTGTAATAGTAAACCTGTTGAGGAAAAAGCGCCTGCATTTTTTCCGAAACACTACTACTAGACGGTCATATTCTGCAACGCGCAGGCATCTCGGCATTCAACCATGTATATAGACTATATACAGACTATAGTCTAGACTATGTATCTCGCAGCGCACCGAAACGACGTTAGCATGAAACTCCATAAGCTAAAACAATATTCCGCAAGATCTCGGTCAGCCGCACACATCAAACCTTCAGACAGTGACAAGCCCGTGATGCTCGTGGTCGAAACCGCCATGCGGGCATCCTAGCCCTAAATCTTGAGAACTTTGAGGTATGTGAGGCAAAAATTGAGTAGAGTGCAAGCACACCAGAAAAGGGGCGCGTGGAAAACAATAGTCGAGACTATACCTGTCATATAAACTGTGCTAGCCGAGCTCGAATTCTGACCCGGTATGACGAAGTGGGCCTCTTCTCCCCCGACCTCTTATCCCCGTCCGATATTATGTGGAGCAAGACGACATACATACATACATACATACATACATACATACATTGACTTAAGTCCACTGGGATTTCAGTAAACAACACCTTCCGTGCAACCTATGGTACGCATTTATCCGTAGAGCTGTGCCAATACTGATCCACAAGCCAAGTGCGTACCGTAGACCAAGGGTTCGCAGCTGATCAAAATGCTGGTCCAGGACATGCCGGGTGTCCGCGTGTGAGCCACGACAGCGCCGAACCCATCCCGCAAAGAGTGGTTCGCGTGCCAGGCCATATGGTAATATGGTATAAAGCAAGGTGTTCACGATCAACGACCCAATGAGCTGATTTTACCCGGCTACTGTGGTGGTGCACCTTGTTCGCAAGGCAAAATATTTGTTCGTGTCCAAACACACTCAAAATGGCTGTATCGAGCATCGCATTATTTATGGTATCGTGTACAGTCTATTACAACAAAACTCACGATCAACAACCCAACGAGCAAATTTGCCCGGCTACTTTGGCATTTCAACTTGCTCGCACGGCCAAATCGCCTTTGTCTTCAACAGCCTCTCATACTGGCCCCATTTCGCGTCGTCAGTATCCTCCCAAAATGTCTACATCGCTCGCCGAACGCTTCAATGCGCTCCGTGTATCGTATTCATGTCGTCCGGCGGTGCTGTGTATGGTGTGTTCGTATAATGTAAACTTTATGCGGCAAGCTTCCGGTAAGAGAACCACTCTCCTTCGGCTGCCTACCCCCATAATATCATCACCATAACCCCATGCGGCGACACAGCAGTACTACTGCTGTACCCTGTCTCAAGCCGCGTCGTTTGTTTTCGTTTCGTGACGCCTCCCAATGCTGCTGCAAACCCTGGAGGACCCCAGTGATGAGCCGGCACGCCGGATGAAACGCTACCAGGTACACGTTTTCACCGGTTAAAGGCCTTCGAATGCCCTGCCAATATGATTGTGTGAACTGCCGAAAAACAACACTATAAACATTTGTAACTTCCAACGTCGCATAAAGCAGTGTGAACTGACGAAAAGCAAATGTTCAGAGAACGCGCAAAATCAAAGCGCTGGATCACAACAAATGTGGCATGTAACGCCACAAAATCGATCACCATCCTGATCAAGGGTGCATCAGACTATCTCGGTCAAGGTTGCATCAAGGCTTGCCGCTCTTGCCCGTCAGTTCCGTCCTTGCTTGCGTGCTGGGATCAAGCACCATCGCTCTTACCCTCGAGCGTCTCCCTTGCTTGAGGGTCAGGTTTGCGAGCCGCCTCGTTATTAGCAACAGGCGAGCTCATGGAAACGGCTGTGCCAAACGGCTGCTTTTCCTTTCCCCGGTGCATCCCCATGGCTGTCTTGGGGGGTCGAGAAAGAACCTGTTTCCAGGACGAGTTGTTCACACTCGAAGGTTTCAACACGGTGTCATGCGAGTAAATCGTATCACAGCAATAAACGGTATCAAGCGATAAAAGTATGAGGACTTGGGGGCAGGCAGCGAAATCGCATTGTGATATCACCCAAACTGCCGCTAAACAGCACGAAAGGCCACTTTCGCCTTTTTTCTAGAATCACGTTCGAACGAAATGCCCCCAGACGCTATTGATGCGTTGGACACAAACAAGGTGATACCTATGTCTACAAATCGTATGTTGATGTCATACGATGGTATCCTGTGTCCCACCAAAACTGAAGCGAAACAGTAAGGAAGCTTGTTGATAGGAGTATCCGCCGATTTTGATCCCGAACAACTATTATTGTGCGGAACCCGATTATTCACAGAAAGGCTAGGCTAGACTATAGTATACACTAGACTGCAGTCTAGTCTAGTCTAAAGCGCTTTCTGTCACATCGCATACAGTCTAGTCTAGTGATTAAGGAGGGGGCGGGAGAAGAGGGCAAGAAAGGAGAAACGCAAAGCCCGATAAGCGCCGATGCGTAAAGAAAGCGTGTTGTCGCTCTTCATTTTTCGTGCACCTCGAGAGATCTTCGCGCCAAATGCAGCTGTAGCCTACCTTCGGGCAATGTGTTTTTTAAAGGAAGTTTCGCGAGGTCATGCAAGCCCTTTCATACTTTGTGTGTTTCTAGGGTTGATGTTGTTTCAAGTGCTACTATAGTCTAGTCTAATGTATTTTGGTGTTTCAAAGCAGGTTCAGTT
This sequence comes from Undaria pinnatifida, assembly GCA_012845835.1. Lineage (NCBI taxonomy): Eukaryota > Phaeophyceae > Laminariales > Alariaceae > Undaria > Undaria pinnatifida. The sequence goes on along the minus strand of JABAKD010000014.1, from coordinate 11,591,960 downwards.
ACGTACCTCCTGAATGTTGTATCCCTCGGGGATCGCACAGAATTTTTGTCGGCCTTGAATAGCAGATGCTGGCTCCAGCCGGTGCGCCGCTCGCTGTAGGCGGTCAGGCTTAGACTCCCGTAGGCTGTCTCCTAGTACCGCGTATGCTTCTTGCGATACCTGCATTATCAATGATAAGGTTCAAATCGGGGCAACGGTTGGTTGTGAGAGACCCATTGCCGCCGCAAGGGAAGGGGCAGGCGTATCGTAGCTGTTTTTCGGATTAGCCAGATACAGTAGATCAAGAGAGATCAAGTATTTGTGGGGGGGGTTAGCGTATGAGGCAAATGGTAAAGGGTCAAAGATAAAAACAATCGTAGCCCTCACCGAGGCGATGGGAATGGAAGCATGCAGAGAGCGAACTAGCATCGAACAAGCACCCACGCGTTTTGAGTAGGCAAGTTTTTGGGCTTGCCGCGAACGGGGTCTGGGGGGGGTGGGATGGTGTCAGAATAAAATTGTCGCTACCTTTTGGGTGGATGTTGGGTTCGAATCTCGGTTAGCACGAAAACGGGTTGTTCGAACGGGATCGCCAGCGCCGAAGCTAGCCAGAACGTGGGAGTGAAGAGAGGCGCATCGGGATGCCGCATAGTTCGAGAGTTATTGTTTCAACAAAATGTTTTCGGCAGTATCGTGAACCTCTGAACCTCACAACTTGTCATATACTCAATGAAAAAAAATTGTGTTGCCGGCAGTAGCGTGAATCTCGGGGCATGAGTTTCAGAGGCATTGTGATCACAAACTGCTGCCGGTAGTAGAAATAAGATAGTTTTTTATGCTCACAACGGGTACGGTCATATCGTCTCCCTCGAATCCGGTCATGAATTGCTTTACATACCTTACGCCTAAAGGATCATCAAGAGCACCACTCGAAAACGCTGCTCGTACGACGTGTGTGAGTCATCCCGCGGTACTACTAGTATTACTACTCGTACCATATTAGTCTACAAGGTTCCCCTTCGGGAGGTGGACACGTGCCTCCCGGGGGCGACGCAAGTCGAATGACTACAACTGATGATGAAGTATTTATGCAGAAGAAGGTGTATATCGGAGGGATGCGCAGTGGAAAGAATGTGGATAATATAAGATATCACAGACATTTGGAGGAGGAGGGTTGGGATATTGCTGAGGCTCGGTGTGATAAGTTATTCGAAAGTCCACTCCGTATAACTGCGAGGCAGCAATTAATTCTACGTTTGTAGCATATGCGTAAGGCTGTGACATGAAGTGGAGATACTCTTCAACACTCGAATATGTAGTAGGTTGAGATCCAGCGACTTCCACAAGTTCTTGATTTGCTCCAGCTAAAATGCTGTCGTGGAAAGTGTTGAAACCTGATCCTGGGATAACGGTGTACAAATTGGTTGTGATGTGGGCAATAATATGTGCACGGACGATGTGATGTAAAGCTGGGTTGTTGTGCACACGACGCGAGATACATCTTAATAAACATGCACCATCACCAATCTCGGGAATAATGAGAATTGTTATTGTTGCCGCTGTTGTTGTCTTGATCATTTTCGCTGTCTGATGGGTTTGTACTGCTGTCGCTGCTGTTAGAGGAATCATTGGTGTCAATTTGTTGTGTGTTTTCTGTGTCCAGTATTTTTCCCCGCGCGCTTAAACAGTTAAACAGTTTATACCGATGTTTGTTGCCGATATGGTCTGTTGTGTGCACATCGTTACTTTTGCTTGAGTTGTGTTGCTACTTTGTATATCTTTATACAGGTTTCGCTACTGCTGTATGGTGACCACCGTGTCAATTGTGAGGGAGAACTCACAGTAATGACATAGTTCACGTCGTTGCTCATATGACAATAAACTCTTAGAGTCTATGGACTACGTGCTGCTTGCTGGTGGTGCTCTATTGTAAAACCGCTGTGTATGTTCTTTTGATGAGAGTAAAGGTCTTGTGTATTTATTCTCCTCGGTCCATCCAGAAAAAAATCCCGTTCTCAATAAAATTTGATTTTTTATTATCTATATATTATTGCCGCTCTCTGCGGTTGCTTGCTGCTGCTGTGATCGTAGACAGTTTATACCGATGTTTGTTGCCGATATGGTCTGTTGTGTGCACATCGTTACTTTTGCTTGAGTTGTGTTGCTACTTTATATCTCTTTATACAGGTTTCGCTACTGCTGTATGGTAACCACCGTGTCAATTGTGAGGGAGAACTCACAGTAATGACATAGTTCACGTCGTTGCAGCGGGTACATATACACCGCGCCCGCATATCCCTTTATACAGGTTTCGCTACTGCTGTATGGTAACCACCGTGTCAATTGTGAGGGAGAACTCACAGTAATGACATAGTTCACGTCGTTGCAGCGGGTACATATACACCGCGCCCGCGTCTAGCAGTGCGGGAAAATTCTCTCGCAAATACATTTTGATGCCACCCCGATGTACGTGCGAGGACTAAAGTTCCACCGTGTGTGTAGTGTGTGGTTGCTCGGGGACAGAAGTGTCTCATACCCCGCAAAATAGAGCCAGTTTCGGCGGCTTTCCGCGGCCATAGCTCGCGCCACGGACGTCCCATGAGCCCGGCACACGGCTGATAATATACCGACGGGTAGTCTGATCGCATTGCAGAAGAAAGCACACCAAAAAACTCTGCGCCGGCGGAGAAAAAGGGACGGACTAGGCAAAAAAAGCAAAAAGGTACATATGCATATAGCTAGGGTTTGCGCTTTTGAGACCCAGTAGTGTTTTTGTTTGTTGTGTCGTTGTTGTGTCGTTGTGTCGTTGTGTCGTTGTTGTGGTTGTTGCATCATTATGTCGTTGTGTCGTTGTGTATCGGATTGTGTGGCGGCTGTTGTGTGGGGTGGCTGTTGTGTGGTTGTGTGGTTGTGTCGTTGTGTACCAAGTTGTTGTTGCAATAAAAGTATCCTTCTACGGAGGGCACTCCATTAGAATAGACGCTCGGCCGTGTTGCGCGAACGAATGCCTTCCAGATCATGTTTTCGGTGAGATATTGATCTCCTCGTGTGGGGAGCTCTGGAACTCACCTACCACCTATGCCATACCGACTCATACTCGTAACGACTCACAGCGCACCACAACGACTCACAACGAATCATGACGCATCGCAATGCACCGTAACGAATTATAACGCACCTCCAAGTCGAACTTCCTCGCAAAAAGAGCACCGCTCTCCATAGCTTCACCGACGTTGTCGCTGGTAATGGGGTCTGGGTGGAGCACGTAGTGGCCCTCGCTCACGGATGGCCACGACACAAACCGCAGGTTATCCTGCTCGCACAGGCAGTACATACAACGAAGGTCACTGCATCAGCACAGGAACCAATAAGGCATATACAACGAATGTCAAATATAACAACAAAGGCAGCATATAAAACGAGTGTCAATGCAGCAGCACACACAGCTGTTGGCATAATAACACTTATGTCGTCCGGAGCAAGGCATGCGCGCAACGAGGCGCCTTCACGGCTTCGACCCACAAATCGTACCAGATAATGTACGAAATATTTTTCTACTCTTGTAGAAGTTTTTAGGCTGTTTTTTGTGTTTTTGTGTTTTCTTTTGTCTAATCGCGAGAGGGCGTCGAACCATCCTAATCCTGACACTTACCCTGACCCTAACCCCAACCCCAACCCCAACCCCAACCCCAACCCCAACCCTGACCCTAACCCTAACCCAGACTTAAGGCTCCAACCCGAGCGTGTTCGCCGCGCGTTTTGGGCCACCTGCACTATCTGCTTTTTTGGTGAAATGTTGCTTCCGCGGAAGCGTGGAAGCTTCCACGCTTCCATACCGTCGAAGCTTCCGTGGAAGCTTCCACGGAAGCAACTTCCCCGGAAGCTTCCATGAAAGCTTCCACGGAAGCAACTTCCACGGAAGCAACTTTCACGGAAGATTCCACGGAAGTAACATGGGAGCTTCCGTGGAACTTGCTTCCGTGAAAGCTTCCATGATTTCGTGGAAGCTCCCGTGGAAGTTACTTCCGTGGAAGCTTTCATATCTTCCATATCTTCCATGGAAGCTTCCACGGAAGCTTCTATGAAAGCTTCCGTGGAAGTTACTTCCATGAAATCTTCCATAACTTTCGCGAAAGCTTCCATTACTTCCATGAAAGCTTCAATGGAAGCTTTCGTGGAAGTTACTTCCATGGAAGCTTTCGTGGAAGCTTTCGTAGAAGCTCCCGTGGGAGTTACGTCGGTGGAAGCTTTCAGTTCTTCCATATCTTCCATTGAAGCTTCCACGGAAGCTTCCATGAAAGCTTCCGTGGAAATCCCTTCCATGAAAGCTTCCATAACTTCCGCAACAGCTTCCATTACTTCCATGAAAGCTTCAATGGAAGCTTTCGTGGAAGTTACTTCCATGGAAGCTTTCGTGGAAGCTTTCGTGGAAGCTCCCGTTGAAGTTACTTCCGTGGAAGCTTTCGTATCTTCCATATCTTAAATGGAAGCTTCCACGGAAGCTTCCATGGAAGCTTTCATGGAAGCTTCCACAACTTCGATTGATTCCATGGAAGCTTCCACGCAAAATGCAAGTAGTGCCGGAGACCGCGCGTTTTGGAAAACTGATGAACAAAAATGTGCGGACCACCACAAACATCGAAATGTATTTTATAAACAATATTTTAAGGACGATAGCCGTGAGTTCGACGAATTTCAGGTCAATACTCATATTTGCAAGCTGCGTTGTTGATACTTGTAATATACTACATGGGTGAGTTTTTATTGGGAGTTTGGTACTTTTTCTGGTTTGATTTGTGGGGTGGGAACATCGCAAAGGCTACTATTGCGCGCTACTGAAGAAGCTGTTTAATCATGGAGGCGACATTTGATCCGCAACGACCGAATTTAACGAATCCGTGCTGGTGCATGCATTCTAGGCCCTAGCCTGTAAGGCACGCCGTAAATTATTTACTACCGCCCTTTCCCAAAAACGGTGCCTTAGGGTCGGTCTTAACGATACGTACAGCACTTCAGTTTTGATGAAATTTCGGGTATTTACCGAAATCTGCGAAGGTTGAATCTTCACGAGCACGAGCCTCAGTTGGCCCGCAAAACAATCGCCCACTCGCCACAGAACCGTCACTAGAGCAGCAACGCTCGCGGAAGACAACCCACGTGGTTGTCCCGCTGGAGTCGGCCTTGATCGTAGGCAGGTGTCGGTGCCTTGGGGAGTGAAATCCATCACCAACTCGTCGCGCTACAACGCCCAACGTGACAAACGTCTCAACTATTGCCGTCAGCGAGCTCGTTCAGTCGGCCACCTCGGTGCGGTCACTATGTGAACTCGACGACGAGAGCTTAGAAGCTCACTGCGGCTTCTGCGATCAGCCATGACCTGCCAATTACCTTGGGAACGACCCTGCTCAGTCTCGTGCGCTCGCGAGTGGTGGCACAGCTCGAGCGGTGCCGCCGCCCGACCTTCTATACCCTTGTACCCAAATTTTAGTTTTTTCCCTAAAAAACTGGGAAACTTAGGTTTCGACTGAGAATTCCGACTGGCGGATCCAGTCGAAAAACTCGACTTTTTCGACTGGATCCTCCAGTCAAAAAACTCAGTCGAAAAAGTTTTACACGTGTTTTTTGAACCGATTGCATCGCTCATCCCACCACCAAACACACACCCACACGGCCACACGGCCACACACCCATACCAAGTACCACACTGCAGTAGCATGCAAGGCGCTGACGCTGGCTTGGCTATCCCAGCTGTTGCTTCTCGCAGCAAGTCAGCGTCGCGCATTCCTAGTTCCGCTCGCCGGCAGCATGTATCACGCGACGGCAGCAGCGCGCGGTATCGATCCCATGCTGCTTACAACGGCTGCGGCTGCTGTAGCTTTGGCGGCTCTCGGCTGAGTGCAACTCCACGAACGTAGCTTTGGCGGCTTTCGGCTAAGCCCAAAGCCACCAACTCGCTGGGACGAGGGTTCGCCGAGCCGTTGCTCGCGGAGAAAGCGCGAAGCACAGAGCTACCAGCCGATTTCGACTGCTGCACAGCAGTACTCCCTCACACCAACCACCTCTAGGAAGAGCACAAAAACAATAAAATCGACTCGACTGACGATAATAAGAAGGACCAGAAAAATCCAGTCGAAAAAAAGTCCAGCCGAAAAGGGCCGTTTTCGACTGGCGGAATCCGACTGCATAAGAAATGGCCTTAAAGGCCATTTTTTCTGAGGATGAAAATTTTAGGTTTCCCCGAAATTATTTCGGGAAAACCGAAGTTTTCGGTGAAAAACAAAATACTAGCTTCGTTAGGAACGAAGCTCAAGGAAGGGCTATTTGGAGCCTTAAAAGTTGCCTTAAAACCGTTTATTGCACTCAAACACAACGCCGTTGGACCGCATCCCATAAAAAGGGGATGGGGTACGACAAATTATTGCATCTCCCTGTCGGCCCAAAGCACATCTCAAATACAGCGCCCTTCTTCACCTGGTTCTGCAACAAAAACTGGAGTCCTAGCTCGAAGTTAGGTAAGTTAGTTACCTCCCAAAATGTGAAAGCACGAGCCGTAAAACTTTCCCTAGCTCTTATTGCGGTCCTTATTGCGTGCCTTATACCATAGATAGCCCTGAACGCCATCCGAGGCGTACTCAAGCGTGCCTCAAAGACTAGGTACGGCCTATTGCACCCGACCAGTCGGACACTTGCTAAGGTATTTCCTCGTGAAAAAGCGAATGTTAATAATGTTAATGTTAATGTTAGTGTTAGTGTTAGTGTTAATGTTAATGTTAATGTTAACGTTAATGTTGATGTTAATGTTAATGTTTTGTTTCACCGAGATCGTCGGGAGGGCTACAGCAACATTATTGGCCGTGAAGATATCGTGCAGAAATTAATATTAATAAAGTGGTACTCACCCCGTGCACACGGAAGTTCGGCGCGAGCGGGTGGCAAAGCACGGTCTGGAAGTAGCTCTCGTCGGAAATGCGAAACCGAGAAAAGTACGCCTGACGGACAAATTGTCAAATTGGCAGACAGCGACGGACAGCAGGTCGTTGTGCATACGTAGCGATTTTACAGCAGTATCAATAGTAGACTAATCATTTCATTTCATAACTGAAACCACCGTTTTAGGGCCGAATAACCTACTTGTACTACAATAACCCACTACAATAATCCACTACAATAACCTACTACACTAACTTCAACATTTACCTACTTCAATAACTTCAACAATAACTTACAAGTTGCTGCCGATCTAAAATGGTCAAGTTAGTTGACAGTTTAAGCGCGAGGTTGTGAAATACAGCATTAATAAAAGAGGAGAGCGAACTATGAAGCAAGGTGACACAAGGCTCTTCCACATAACTAAAGACCGGGTACTTCTCACTGCAGGATATTGAAGAATATTGAAGGATATTGAAGGATATTGAAGGATATTGAAGGATATTGAAGGATATTGAAGAGTATTGAAGGGTATTGAAGAGTATTGAAGAGTTTTGAAGGGTATAAAGGGATATTGAAGCGTATTGAAGGATACTGAGGGTATTGAAGGGTATTGAACGATAAAATAGGACGTGTCCAAGTGATCTGGGGATTGGGTTCATCATACTGCAGTTCATCATACATCCGTGCTATCATCATATTTCATACCATACTATAATAGTACCAGGTATGATTATATGAATGAGTCGTCCGAGACTGGTAGACAGGGGGAGAACAAATAATAACAGCTGCTCGCATGGGGGATTTTCTGTCTTGGACATCGAGTCGTCGCAGGAACAGAGTCACCCAAAACCCGATCGACTGTCCTAAGACTGCTGCGGCCGAGGGTGGGTGAAAATTACCGCAGCGTCCCTCTATTGCCGTACCACTAGTGCTGTGAGCTCGCCGGTGGAAAAGTGGGGGTTGTGGCGCGAGTGGTTAAAAACGGACTGCTGAGTGTGAGATGCGGCAAATCTTTGCTGGCCGGCCACCCTGATCGTACAGCCGACTCGGCATCGTCCCTGGCACTTCGATTGGGGGTACGTAACTCCAATCGAGTCACGAAACAGTGATGACGACACAATGTACTGGGCCCCTACCAGAGCATGGAACAACCATTGTATGTTTGAGACGCTTTACTGTGAGAGACGCTTTACCATGAGAGACTCCTGCCAAACCGTTTCTGGCTGTCAATGTTAACCGGTAGTCACCTCATGGTCAACTCAATAGTCAACTCATAGTCAACTCTTGGTCGACTGATGGTGAACTGATAGTCAGTTCATAATCAGCTCATACTCAACTCAAAGTCGCGCGATAGTCGAGCAATAATAGTGTCAAGTCAAGTCATGACTACGCTACCCACTTCATTTCGTTTGTCTTTGTTCTACAATACTTTTTTGCATTCTTGACGAAATATTTACTGAAGATCACGGGTTGTTCATAGTTCGAAGCACTACAGTTGTTTGCCGAGCGTATGTGTTTACCCAAACGATAGCTAGCACATCACTAACATAATGGTTTGAGTGCATGAATATGAATGGTTGTGTGGTTGAATGGTTGTGTGGTTGGATGGTTATGAGTGGTTGAATGGTTGAACGGTTCAATGCATCAAATGTGAGGAGCGTCCATTTGGCAAAACTCTCACCTGCAGCGAGCGGGCTACGTTGTCTGGAGAAGCTTCGATATACTGACAGACCGATCTGTGCAGAATCACCCAGAATTCGCCTGCATACGGCACACGCCACACACCACACGCCACCACGAGTGCACAGTTCGGTTCACGATACCAGCACACGAGACGACATACAATTTTCAACATGCGTGTGATTAGGTATTTTGATTGAACAGAACCCTCAGCCTTGTCTGCCAGCCAGCGATACATTGGCTTCGGGAATTACCGTGCTGATGGTAGCGTATCGGCGTGTATACACGTATCAACATTCCGTTTGTTTTAACCGGATATGCCCAGATACACCCCGACGATGGCGTCGTAGTATGACCCATAGCCACACAGAATAGCGCTATTCTCACGTTTCTGGGTATATAATGCGTTGAATCGTCGTGGGATCATTGCATCATTGCATCATTGCATCATTGCACCACTGTTGCACTGCTGCACATCCGAAAACGTTAAGCTCAAGCGTACGTTTTCCCTCGCGTACGTTTTCCCTCACCATATAATCTTAAATTTAGAAACACACCCGACTTCGTTAGCAAAAAATACTCGGGACTACGGTAGTGATGGATACTATTTGACTAATGTTAGAATACGCAAATCCAAAAACGTATTTTCTTACCCTTGTATACCGTGAACATGGACTTGCTCGGAGGTTGCCGAGGTTTGCCGACCTTGAGGGGTCTGCCTGCCTTCGACGACTGGGGTTTAGAGGGTGTCAGCAACGGCCAGCAAAAGGGGTGGTATCAGCAAAGCTTCCATGTATTTCGTTCGACCTAACTAAGTAAATCGATTAACGAATGCACGGTTTCATCGATGATTTCGTTCTACCTCAAAGCAACAATGCATGTTTACGTTTTCGTCATCAACCTTCGAGTGGGTAGCAGCGGAACACAACTGACTCGCGTATCGTGGGGGCATACACAGGCGTTGCAGCATCCCGAAATGGGACCTGCGGTGTACACCTCGTGAGATCCTTACTACGACCGCAAAGAAAGCTATTAATAGCATCGCTTGGTGCCGATATGTACTACACGCAATCACGAGACGACAACAACCCACTCAAACCCAACCTAACCCAGATGTGCCGCATGATAACCCAACACAACTCAACCAAACCCAAACAAACCCAACAATATAACTGTGATAGGGTATCGTGAGTGGACCCACCCATCCACGCACCCACCCACCCACCCACCACCCACCCACGCACCCACCCACCTACCCACCTACCCACCCACCCACCCACCTACCCACCCACCCGCCCATGCTGCCGCACCCCAACCGAGTTGTAACCCAACCGAGTTGTAACCCAAACGAACTGTACAACATTAGTCTAGACCTATATTGTAGGATATTGTAGGATATTAGTCTATGTATGATGCTATGAATGATATTATTATGTAAATAAAAATACACTCCAGCTGTGAGATCGAAGACTTAGTCGAAACTCATCTTTTCAACCTGTGTGTGATAGGTGTGTGTCCTCATTAAGGATATAGGTCAGCGACTCCCCTTGGAACTACAGTGTAGCTATCAGGGTCAACAGGGTGATGTTAGTCAGTCTGTGCGCGGAAACTTTTAAACCCGTTTTTGAGGGGGACAAAATCTGACAGCTGTGGAAGGAAATGCATCAGTTTATCAAGTGTAGTTGTATCCTGCAAGTCGTACAACCAGTGAGGAGAAGGCGGAGTGTTCGAAGGGGTGGGGGGGGAGGGGATTTCCAACAGCTTAAGGTCGCATAGATGTAGGGACTTGCTATACACGTGGTGCTAGGTCTAGGCGATGGTGCGGGTGGTGGGGAAGGAGAGGACGCTTGCGGGGGGGGGAGGGGGAGGGGAATGAATTGGAGCTACGGCATGGATGGCTAGAAATATAATGAGGCGATGTCAACTGCCTGGTAGTGTTTGTTACTCTGGCATATTTTGATTTTAGGTGGGGTGTTTGAACAAGAGGGAGCGGGAAAAAAAGGGGGGGGGGCGGGGGGAGGGGGGCGGAAATGATTTGGAGGTACGGCATGGATGGCTAGAAAGACAATGAGGTGATATCAGCTGCCTGGTAGTGCTTGTTACTCTTCTGGCAGAATTCGATGAGTTTAGATGAGGCGTTTGAACAAGGAGGGTTATGTATGATATCATGTAAGACGTTGTTCACCATAAGCCACCCGAATAAACAACGTACACATGCAGCGCACCTGTTGCTCGCGGTACAAGCCTTGGTCATCGATCAGAACCTCCACCCTGTTCCGCTCGTTCAAAGGTTCCCCTGACACGAAGCTCATGCCGACATCAGTGTACCTTCCGAGGACTTCTGTCAATTCAGACTGACAACGAGGGAAAGGGGTTAGGGTTATAACAGGGTTATCATAGGGTTATCATTGATAGGGTTATCATTGATAGGGTTATCATTGATAGGGTTATCATAGGGGTGGGGTTAAGGGTTGTGAAAGCATCAAGTCAAGTACGCTATTGCTGCGCAGAACGGCTCATCTGTTGAACCACGCGTAACCCTTCCGGGGCCCGTGTATATCTTGATTATAGTATACATAACTTGATTATAGTATACATGTCTTGATTATAGTATACATATCTTGATTATAGTATACATGTCCTGATTATAGTATACATATCTTAATTATAGTATACATATCTTGAGTATAGTATGCATGTCCTGACAATAGTATACATATCTTGATTATAGTATACATGTCCTGATTATACTATACATGTCCTGATTATACTATACATATCTTGATTATAGTATAGTCTGGCAGAGCAGCAACGACATAATTTTACTCATTGCATGAGAGAAGGATGATTTACCTGTTGCAAAGTTTAATAATCTGTGCCGTAATGAACGAGCTCAACGCCTTTACAGCTGGAAACCCGTTTTGGAGACAAAATTACTTGGAATTAGTATAGGGAGGGGTTAGCTCCTTAACTAAAGGGGTTATTAGTTAGGTTGTGAATTGGGTTATTAATCAGGTTATGAAAGAGGTTATGAAGTAAAGGGGTTATGAAGTAATAAAGGGGTTAAGCACCTGTGGCAGGAGGGGGAAGTCCGAGGCTGAAAGGTTAACGAAGAAATCCCATTGATCACTCCATTGCACAAAAGTGCAAAGGCCGAAGATAGCCGTCAGCGTGATTGTGTAGCCACCCCAAGAAACGTCCAAAGCGGGCGTCAGCATCCTGCAAGATCAATGGAGCGGGACACCAAAGACACGAAAAAGGTGACGGAGGTGACACGAAGAAGGTGCACCCAAAAAAAGCTGATCTTGAGAAGTAGATTTTTTGTGTTTGTGCCAGTTATTTTCCCAGGATTGAGATCAGCGTTACTGTATAGCCACCACACGAGACGTCCACAGCGAGTATCAGCATCCTGCAAGAGTACACATAACGGGAATACCAGAGACATCAGAGCACGGCGATAGCATAACAACATGTTTTCGGCGATCATCTGCATCTTGTACCAACTGGAGGTTGTACGGCGTCGCCAGCTACTACTAGTACTGCAGTTCGGTGTACACAAGATTATGAGGAATTTAACGGGACACGAGAGACATCAGACATAAGAGACATGAGAGGCATTAGAGACATTAGGGACCTGAGAGACACCAGCGTATCGGGTGGGTGCATCAAAACATACTTTTGGCTATGACAGACACCAGCGTATGGGGTGGGTGCACCAAAACATATTCTTGGCTATTTTTGGCGAGAAGTTGCACCATGTATCGTGGATGCGTGCTATTATTACCAAAATAGAAATACACTCCAACTGTGAGATCGAAGATTTGGTCGAAACTCATCTTTGCAAGCTGTGTGTGATACTCCGATCGCGCGTATTACGGGTTGTGTGTCCTCATTAAGGGTATAAGTCGGCGACTCCTCTTGCAACTATAGTGCAGCTATCAGGGTCAACAGGGTGATGTTAGTCAGTCTGTGCGCGGAAACTATAAAACCCGTTTTTGAGGGGGACAAAAACTGACAGCTGTGGAAGGAAATGCATCAGTTTATAAAGCGCATCCTGTAAGTTGTATAACCGGTGAGGGGAGGGCGGAGGTTTTAAGGGCATGGGGGCATGGGTTTGAACAAGAGGGAGCCGGGGGAAGAGGGGGGGGGATGGGCGGGGCAACTCAAAATGTGCGCGGAAACTATAAATCCTCTAAGGGAATAAATCTGACGTTTTTGGAAGGAATGCACCAGTTTATCATGTATATCCTGTAAGTCGTGCAACCAGTGAGGAGAGGGCGAAGTGTTCGAGGGGGTGGGCGGGGGGAGGGGGAGGGCAAAAGGGTTTTTAAAAGCTTTAGGTCGCATAGATGTAGGGATTCGCTATACGCGTGGTGCTAGGTATATGCGATGGTGTTAGTGGTGGGAAAGGAGGGGGCGTTGGGGAGGGGGGGGATGAATTGGAGCAGCGGCATGGATGGCTCTAGAAAGATAATGAGGTGATTTCGATGTTAGGTGGGGCGTTTGAGCAAGAGGGGGCGGGGGAAAAGAATAACAGGGGCGGGAGGGGGGGGGGAAGGGGGGGGAAGGGGGGGGAAGGGGGGGGAAGGGTTTTTAACAGGTTTAGGTCGCATATATGTAGGGGGTTGCTGTACGCGTGGTGCTCGGTCTAGGCGATCGTGCGGGTGGTGGGGAAGGAGAGGGTCTTGGGGGGGGGGGGGGGGGGGTGAATTAAAGCTACGTCATGGATGGCTAGAAAGATAGTGACGTGATATCATTGCGTAGAAGTGTTTATTCTTCTGGCCGACTTCGATTTTAGGTGGGTCGTTTGAACAAGAGGGAACGGTGAAAAGAAAATGGGGGGGGGGGTGGGTGGGAAGGGAATGAATTGGAGCTGCGGCATGGATGGCTAAAAGATAATGAGGTGATATCAGCTGGCTGGTAGTGTTTACTACTCTGGCAGATTGTGAATTATATGATATTCGAAAAAACTAAAAAAGTACACTCCCGGTGTGAGATTGAAGATTTCGTCGAAGCTCATGTTTACAAGCTGTGTGTGATACTCCGATCGCGCGTATTACTGGGTGTGTGTCCTTGTTGACGATATAGTACGGCGACTCCCCTTGGAACTAGCTTGTACCAGGGTCAATAAGGTGATGTTTACCAATCTGTGAATGGAAGCTATAAAATCCTTTCGGGGGGGGGACAATAATCTAACGGACCCTGTGGAATTCACCAGTCTATTACGAAAACATATACCATACAAGGGCTCCGCATGGATGCCGGCATACGCTGGCACCCATGCTTCGGGTAGGGCTGGGCAGCACTTCGAATTGTTCGATTCAATACTTGGTGTTTTATAATATCACCACACACAATCATAGTCTGCGCGTACAGTAGTATGTAAGGTGATGCCAAGAGTTCGACATAGACTAACAATCATAACAATGTACTGCTATTAATAGCTACCGTTTTTTAAATGAATCCGATTCCGAGCTTCATTTATCAGATTTAGATCGGATAAATCCGAGCACACGCCGACTGACCCTTTAGTCCGGCCACGAAACGTGTCGAAGTGTGTTTCTCATGATAGTTTTACTCAATCAAGCATCCGGGGCCATTAAGGTGACTGACCATGTCCGCTGCGTGTGATTAGAGAAGTTGTACATGGACCAATTGCATAATACAACAGCAGTCAGTCCAGATCGAGTCGGTCGATGCAACTTGCTTCGGTATCGTATTATTCCAGCAGCAGTATTAGTAATGCACTTCACTTCTTTTCTTTTTCTCATCCCACTTATTGCGATGCTCGCATTACTCTCGCCCTCCCAGTAGTATAACTTAGATCCGGGGTCATATAGCGGGCTCCCCTCTCCCCTCCCCACTACGGTACCTGCCCTAATTTTTATCGCGAGAAGAATTCAGTATTTTCTTGTCTCGTCGATTCGCGTCGATTTGTACCTACCCACGCTGCTAGGGGATTTCAGCAGTTAGCTGATCCCTTTTTTCCCATTTATTTCTGCAAATAAATAAAGCCAACAAAGCTCACAACGGTGGTTATTTAACTCAAGGACCAACGCTAGTATTAATAGTCGTAGTATTCGAGTGTAACCCCAGTAGACCACCGGGGCGACCGGCTCTATATCACTCACTGCCCCGATGGCGTATCAGGTTATATCCTCGAGCCTGGTATAGGTCAGCTTCGTGAGTTCGAATTCCCCCGAGTGCGAACTCTTATATTTTTTCATCTTGTGCACCTTGACTTGTGGATCGCGCGAGAGCGTGAGTTAGCAACACTCGATGAAAAATCGACGATCAGTGGGTGCTGAACCCTATGCGCCAAAACAAAGGGATTTGACCGAGCAATGCTCCAGCACTGCCCACTCAGATATACTTGCACTTGACTCAGTAGCTCAGTGAGTAGTGCTAATACATATCAGGTATATGTCAAACTACCAAAATAACCATTCATGATGTCGTCAGCGCGCACTCTTGAAAAAGACAAATATATATGAAGTCGGTGAGAATCGAACTCACGACACATTCGTAGCACTACCCACTGTCACTTGACTCAGTAACACTCACAGTGAGTGTGGGTTATTATGTCAAAATAAAAACAAATATGTTTTCCAGTTCGTTAATTAATTATCACCGACTTCGTAAGAGCGATCTCCGGATCTATCCTCTCTCCACGTACTACAGTTAGTAATAGTAGTACTAGTACTCAGGAGAACACCAACAACTATCATAACCATTTATTCATAACGTCTCCAGCGCGCACGCTCCTGAATACCAAATATAATCTGGGTGAGAATCGTACTCACGACACATCCTTCGTTGGTTATATAGCACTATATCCACTGAGCCGAAATGAAACGGCACACAGGAGTAGTAGCTACGATAGGGCAAGCGCTTGGAGGCGGTCATGGAAAAAGCATCGTCGGGAAAAAAATTAGATGCCAATTTGGAAATGACGCCCATTTGGAAATGCTGTCCCTTATTTATTCGTTCAAGCTCTACATATGCCAAGATCCAAGAATAGCTCGGGCGTACACCGCCGAAAATACAAAAAAAAACGCACTTCTCGCTTGTCTCGCTCAGCGTCTATCCGTGTTCACGTCGAGGTGCGGAACGGATACGGCAGGGCGAGGGGCGTTGGAGCCGCCCCCCGAAGCCGGCGCTCTTACGAAGCTATTTGACCGAGAATTCCAGTTCCGAGAGTCGCATACTGAGGCCGAGGCGAAAAAAAACTCCTGACCGAATCCCCGAAAAAAAGAATGATAATGTATTTTTAAATAGCAATATAGCAAGATAGCAAAATAGCAAGATAGCACTATAAAATTCGTTTTATGCCCAGATCATGTGGGCTTGCTGCTGCCAGTGTCAAGGGTGCATTTGTTGATGTCTGGTACTGCACTGACTGGTTGGTTGATACAAAACAGCCTTTCCTTGGGGCGACACAGAGAGGTGATGAAACGACGACACTCCTTCAGTAAAGCACTTGCTGTATGTATGTATGTATGTGAACACATACCGTATTGTTACGGGAGACCACCATATATATTATAATAATCAGGACACGATACACACAAAAGCTATACAATTCTTGTACTGGTTATATAGATGCCCCTGTTTTTACTCTTACTCTTACTATTAATAACCAATACTATACGTTTCTATTAATAACCATTAGTATGTCCTCATTGCTATTACTGATAATATACTCCTCCGCAACATGCGTGCATTAGAATTTTTGCTGCGTGGCCAGCTACTGCGACCGAGAGCACACAAGGGAGGTTTCTGCAGCAGCGCTTGGTCATGATGAGGTGTCTACACGGAAGCGCGAACCAGCACATGGGAGGCTGGAAAGAACACATCAGCGAACGAAAAAGCTCACCTACGCCAAGCTCGTCTTCTGATGTACGCAATATTGCGCCAGGTCTGACCATTGCGATCGACAATCAACCTACTGTACAAGCTATATAGTGAAACTGATGAGCCTAACATTTTTCAATCGTGATCTAGGGGGTAGATTGTACCCAGCTGTACGTGTGTCGCAACTATTGCAGGGTGTTGAATTGTGTTGGAATGTGTTGAATTGTGTTGAATTGTGTTGAATTGTGTTGAATTTTGTTGGATTGTGTTGAATTGTGTTGGATTGTGTTGGATTGTGTTGAACTGTGTTGAACTGTGTTGAACTGTGTTGAACTGTGTTGAACTGTGTTGAATTGTGTTGGATTGTGTTGAACTGTGTTGAATTGTGTTGAATTGTGTTGAATTGTGTTGAATTGTGTTAAATTGTGTTGAATTGTGTTGAATTGTGTTGGATTGTGTTGAATTGTGTTGAACTGTGTTGAACTATGTTGAACTGTGTTGAATTGTGTTGAATTGTGTTGAATTGTGTTGAATTGTGTTGGATTGTGTTGGATTGTGTTGAACTGTGTTGAACTGTGTTGAACTGTGTTGAACTGTGTTGGATTGTGTTGAACTGTGTTGGATTGTGTTGAACTGTGTTGAATTGTGTTGAATTGTGTTGAATTGTGTTGAATTGTGTTGAATTGTGTTGAATTGTGTTGAATTGTGTTGGATTGTGTTGAATTGTGTTGAACTGTGTTGAACTGTGTTGAACTGTGTTGAATTGTGTTGAATTGTGTTGGAATGTGTTGAATTGTGTTGAATTGTGTTGGATTGTGTTGGATTGTGTTGGATTTGTTGAATTGTGTTGAATTGTGTTGAACTGTGTTGAACTGTGTTGAACTATGTTGAATTGTGTTGAACTGTGTTGGATTTTGTTGGATTGTGTTGAATTGTGTTGGATTGTGTTGGATTGTGTTGAACTGTGTTGAACTGTGTTGAACTGTGTTGAACTGTGTTGAACTGTGTTGAATTGTGTTGGATTGTGTTGAATTGTGTTGAATTGTGTTGAATTGTGTTGAATTGTGTTGAATTGTGTTGAATTGTGTTGAATTGTGTTGGATTGTGTTGAATTGTGTTGAACTGTGTTGAACTATGTTGAACTGTGTTGAATTGTGTTGAATTGTGTTGAATTGTGTTGAATTGTGTTGGATTGTGTTGGATTGTGTTGAACTGTGTTGAACTGTGTTGAACTGTGTTGAACTGTGTTGGATTGTGTTGAACTGTGTTGGATTGTGTTGAACTGTGTTGAATTGTGTTGAATTGTGTTGAATTGTGTTGAATTGTGTTGAATTGTGTTGAATTGTGTTGAATTGTGTTGGATTGTGTTGAATTGTGTTGAACTGTGTTGAACTGTGTTGAACTGTGTTGAATTGTGTTGAATTGTGTTGGAATGTGTTGAATTGTGTTGAATTGTGTTGGATTGTGTTGGATTGTGTTGGATTTGTTGAATTGTGTTGAATTGTGTTGAATTGTGTTGGATTGTGTTGAACTGTGTTGAACTGTGTTGAATTGTGTTGAATTGTGATGAAATATGTTGAACTGTGTTGAACTGTGTTGAACTGTGTTGAACTGTGTTGAATTGTGTTCCATTAGCCTCGCTCCCACTGCAGATGTTCTCCCGCATTTCATTCATTTAATTTATTTCATTCATTTCATTTATGTCGTTCATTTCATTGGAACTATTTTGGCTTAAAACAACGAGAGTGCACTCCAAAACGGGTTAACAATGACGCTGGTATACCTCGTAGCTTTTTTTCCCTGGGGGGGGGGCTTCGCTCCAGAACAACTCCAGAGCAACTCCAAAGCAACTCCAAAGCAACTGGAGGCCGTAGCCTGTCTTGTGACCATGGAGTTGACTATGCTAGCTAATGTGGAAACAACAGTACACACCTAACATTTTCCCAGGCCTCGATGAAGGTCTCCATATCCCTTCGCATGGCGGGGTCGTTCTTGCGGTCCATGTGTACCAGGTAGAAATTGCTGGGGTCATAAATTACCTGCACAGTATCATAGCAAACAAACAGTAGAGCGGGGGGGGGGGGCTCAATGAAACTTGTGGAAAGATCACAACAAAAAGTAGAGCGGGGGGGGGGGGCTCAATGAAACTTGTAGAAAGATCACAACAAACAGTAGAGCGGGGAGGGGGGCGGGGGGGTATTCAATAAAAACAATCTGAAACAGCTCGTCGCCGGCGGGCAACCAAAACACAGAAACCTGCAGCTTGCCGCCTAGTGCACGATATGGAACTACACGTGAATCCGTACGCACGTACAAAAACAACTAGGAACAGCAGAAAAGGCGAAAAAAAAAAGAAGAAAGCATCGGACCTTCAGCAGTCGCTTGGTCTTGTGCAGTTCTTCGATGCCACTGGTCATGATAAGGTAAGCCACTCTCGCCCGCTTTGGCGAGGGTTCTGCCGTGACAAGCTGCTTGTTCTCGTCGGCAAGAGAACGTGTTTGCACGATGGCGCTTTCGACAGCCGGCCTAGGGCCGCTTTGAAGCTGCCGCAAAGCAGAACCAGCAGCTGATGCAGCGGCCAATGCACCGCGAACTGAAGCGGCGGAATTTTGATCGGCAACGTCGGTAACGTCGGTAACGCCGGTAACGTCGGTAACGACTAGGCTGTCGGACCTGTTATGGGGCGAAGCCGGTACACCATTATTAGTTTCACTGTTGTATATGTAGGGCTGCGCATTGGCTGACTATATATCACCGACTAGCTGCGTATGTAGAATAGTTCGCGAAACAACTGATTATCTGTTGACAGTCGAGCCTTGAATCTTCAAAACAAAATGTAAGTGTTCGAGCGCAATATCATCGTACAATACCATCGTACAATACTATCGTACACATTGCTTGCAATCAGTGCAGCACGCAGTGTGCATAAAAAGGGACACATTAAGATATGAATCTCCTTGAGAACTGCAAAACACCAGAACTGCAAAACGTATTCCCCACTAATTCGAAGCACTACGGTGTTTCTACGATATTACGGGGGCTGTAGTACTCAGAACCCACCATCACCCCAAAATCGGTGCATTTTACTATTAACGATAGTTTACTCCGATTGATGCGATTGATGCGATTGATGCGATTGATGCGATTGATGCGATTGATCGGCTCCTCCGTATTAGTATTCCACCAACACGTGCGTGCTGCACATCTAACGTGTACCAATAACACCAGCAATGCAATGACTGTACCTGACTGGCGAAGATGCACCGACCGCCGGCCCGCTGCTTGATGGTGGCATGGGTTTGTCATTTCCCTGTCCAAGAAAGCATCGGCACGGAAGCATGAAAGTGTTTTATTATCCATCAGAATGCGAGTTCCTAGTTTACACGGCGCCAAAAAGAGTGGGAGGCCTTGCGAGATCGCTCAAATCGGATTGCATTATACGTTCGCCGACCGCAAAGAACCAAGGCATAGACTACAGTTCGACAACAGTTACAAATATCCTGCTGCGCGAGGTTCTAGCGAGAGCTGACTATCATTGTATTGAGAAGGAGGGAGCAAGAACACCAAAGTAAGTATTCAAATATTATATATTGAGCTTAGTTAAGCGGGAAGTAAGCATGTCAATAGAAGGGGGATGCACTTTGTCACATGCATCGGGTTTTTTTTCTGCCCAAGGTTTTTTTTTTTCTCGGATGTCATGAGTGATCA
This sequence comes from Undaria pinnatifida, assembly GCA_012845835.1. Taxonomy (NCBI): domain Eukaryota; class Phaeophyceae; order Laminariales; family Alariaceae; genus Undaria; species Undaria pinnatifida. The sequence goes on along the minus strand of JABAKD010000014.1, from coordinate 11,571,809 downwards.
ACGTTCAAGCTCCCATGCTGCACAGCAGTGTCTGATGGTAGCCATGAGAATGAAAATCGTTGTATACGGCGACCTGCCAATTTGTGGGGCGCTTCCACATGCACTGACACGCGGAATCAATAAATATTCCGTAGTACCTAAAGCTCGTATGAACAGTGATAATTAGGACCAACGGTACTTACGAGGAGTTTTCGTAATTTTAAGCTGTTATATACAACGGAAGACAGCCCGCGATGTCGCAATCTCGCTTGAATTTGGTGTTTTTAGTCTTGAGGCATGTACCGGCCACTACAATTCCATTTTCTCATATTTAAAGCATACGGTTGCACGGTCTATGTCGGTCATGATATATATTGTACTCGCACAAGCCACTATTATTAAGGCTATTATACATTTTTATGTATTTATGGGGTCTAGACTATATTTATGGGGTCAAGACACAGGAAGGTACGATAGACTCTTGGTTGCCACGCGGTCTATGCCGACCATATACCGACCACCACTACTTTGATTATGTACCGGTGCCAGGTACCTGGTATAATACGAATACTCAGGCGTGGGCATGGTATCAGCACTCAGTCAGAGACCTTGTGAAAAATAATTAATAATCACTAGACTAGTCTAGACTAATTTCTACTAATTACTACCCAATTACTACTAATAGTTAGTACTAACTCATTGCGGTTGGGGCGCCTTCACAATTAACTACCATCACAAGGTACAAGGTATAAGGTACAAGGTACAAGGTACAAGGTACAAGGTACAAGGTACAAGGTACAAGGTACATGTACTGCAGATGGTATTAATAGTAGTTTTCAGATGTCAGGTACTTGGATAGTAAAAAAATACCTCAATACAACAGCAGTTCCAAGCGGTGCAGACGTCAACAGGCCTCAGTAATAGTAGCTGGTAATCATCACTGTGCGCCCAGAAAAAGCAGCCTGCTAGCAGCCATAGTTATGCGGGTATGTACTTGTATAATATACACTATACCTAGACTACAGCAGTAGGAGTGTACAAGTAGACGCATTTAGATTGCACGTTAATGTAGAAGTCGCGATTTACGTCGGGCTGCAACTTGACGCTCATACATAGTACCCAAGGCATATCGTAGTCTATACCGGGGTATCCAATATAAACACGTTCGTCTTCATGGTGCTGTCGACCGCAACACGCTAACTGGTCATAATCGGAGGTGTTGCTATGGTGTTGGTATGCGTTGGTACCTGGTACCTGGTATGCAAGAGGGAGAGCTCATTGAGAGGCAACGGCTCCAATACCTGTAGACTATGCCGTTGGGGTGAGACCCGTCTTCCCCGAGAGCCTCTATCAACTTCTCAACAGGTGTTACTCGTACTGCTGGTGTTGGACATGTACCAGATACCAAGGACCTGCTGCACCAGTTATCAGGTACCAGGTACGGTATGATTCACCTTTGCGACTGTACTCGTATATGCAGTTCTTGTGAGCTACTGCGTCGTACGATTATCTAGTCTTACTGCCGTGCGGACGATACTACGAACATGTCGGCGATACGTACGACCAATAGTCTAAATACTCAGCAGTCTATTGCGCTTGCTTGTAAACCGTTTCCGCGGTGTCGTCTATCTGTCTACGAGCTCTCACCAAGCCCTGCAGAGCGATGACGAGAAATAACACCACGGCCGCTACTGTGGAGAACGCCTTCGCCGAGTAGCACAGAGAGCTTTTATTTCTTCCTCTGGCATACAGGCCCTCGGAGCGACTGCCTCGACCTTGCTCCTTCGGCAGCTGCTGTCGGGACGATCGCATAAGCGGTGTGACTTCCGTCGATGAAGTAGCGACCTTGAATCGACGTTCCTGTTGTCCTGCTAAGCCTTGCTGGGCTTCAACGTGAGATAGCTCCATCGTAGATAGCGGTGAGTTCGTCGTGACAGGCTGGTCAGCAGAAGATGCAGGCCTGAGTGAGCGATGAGGCGCCACCATGCCGAGGTGGAGGCTCAGCAGCGAGCAGGCGTAGCGTCTGCCGGTGGTTCGAGCTCTCAAAAAGCGAAAAAAATGGGCTTGATATGCCGTTTCGTATATACATAAGTGACACCGCTTGTAGAAGCTACTAGATAGTAGTCACCAAATCATTGGCGACAGCCAGTGATAGTGGCCGGCGGAAAAGCCGCAGACCAATGGCTAGAGCCGGGCAGTGCGGAAATAGTTTGTCGTGCCCTCGTGCCTCTAGTCGCTGGTACCTCCTCGTCAAAAAACGGTTTCAACTCGGGCTGTTTTGATAAAATCCCGTTTGATAAAGCTTCCAAATGTATCGAACTCCTCGTTTGAACAGAGAGGCCCATTTGGTGTCTCAGAGCTCAGAGGGCATGAGAGCAGGTTGATGTTCTTTTTTACTGTGCCACAGGTGCTGCTCGCGTGCTTTAGCGTAGTGTCCTCGGCTGGAGCTTTTGTGGCCGTGCATCATTTACCTCGGGAGTTGCTGCCAGCAATGTCTGCGTTGACTGAGCTCGGGCATTCAAAAACCGCTGCAGCTGATCGAGATGACGGTGTTGCTAATGCTTTGGCAACGCAGACAGCAGTGCAAGGGCTCGGTGAAATGGTGTCACAGTATGAATCCTTCCTCATAGGTGAGCTATCTGTGTACATCTGGGTGCCTGTCCTACTATCAGCTTGAGGCAACCCTCATCCCCCTGCCGTAGCAGTTATGGCAACATAATGTAGTAGCAGTGCAGGCAGTACGTGGCAGTACGAGTAAAATGGTAAAAGTAGCAGGAGCAGGAGCAGGAAGAAGCAGGAGCAGGAAGAAGAAGGAGCAGGAAGAATCAGGAGCAGCCGGAATAGGAGTATGATACGAGTGGCGGTAGCAGTAGCAGCAACAGTAGGAACGGTAGCAGTTACAATGCCAGTACCAGAGCCAATGGTAACGGTAGCAAAAGCAGTGGTCGCAGCCGTAGTCGCAGCCGTAGTCGCATTAGCAGTAACAGCAGTGGCAGCAGTAGGGACAGAATCAGTAGCTATTAATAGAAGCAAAATGACTGCTGTCGAACCAATAAAGCTATGATTTTTATAACAGCCAATAGCAATAGCAGCAGCAGAAGTAGCAGTAGCAGTAGCGGTAGCTGTGGCAGTAGCGATAGCAGGAGCGGTAGTGGCAGGAGCACGAGCACGAGCACGAGCAGTAGTGTTTGTGTCTTATGGTCGGTTTGCGGCATTCCACGTGCCATTATAGTTGCAGCAGTATGATGGTAGCAGCTGTAAAAGTGCAGGTACGTAGCACTACGAGCAGCAGTAGCAGTACGAGTAGCGGTAGTACTACGAGTAGCAGGAACGGTAGCACTTGGCAGTAGCAGCGGTGGAAGTAGGAATAGGAATAGGTAGGGCTGTGAGTCGGCACGACTTGACGCCTTTACAGCTGGAAACCCGTTTTGGGACAAAATTACTTGGAATTAGTATAGGGAGGGGTTTTCGGGCCCCAAAGGGGTTAAGTCGCCGACTAGTTATTAGTCGGACTAATAGTCAGTCGTGAAACGGAGGTGCCGACTTTCCGACTTATTGGGTTTCCTCAACTGTAGGGAGGCTTTCTTATGCGGGATACAGCTTTTAACCTGAGTTGCTGCGGGCTGCGGGTACCTTCCACATGCCTTGTGACACTGCAGCGCAAGCGGGAGATCCACACACACACACACGCACACACGGCGGAACTGTCCATCTCTCGACGGTGCCGACGGCGTCAGCCCTGGCGCACCCAATGCCAACGCTGAGGGCGGAGATCCCGTCAGCGACGTTGTGGCCATTTCCGGCCTGCTGACCACCTTGGCGAGTGCACGCGACCCTGAAAAAGTGCTCTACCGCGTGAAGCATGAGCAGAGGCGCAGCAAGCCGCTCAGGTCCAACAACCCGCTGTGGAAGTTTTTCATGGTATACCTCAAGGACTCGCTCCCTGGCATAGCCGTGTGCAAGCTTTGCGAGGCGAACGGCGATTTCGCCGATGCCGAGGTTAGGCTCGGGTCCCCTACCCGTTTGAGGCAGCATCTAGACACGAATGGGAAATGGCATCGCGAGGCCCTGAAAGAACATGAGGCGCGTGGGGAGGGTAGCAAAGGCGGAGGCAGTGGCGGGGCCTGGAGCGAGAAGGATGCGGGGAGCATCATTACCTACATGGACGGCGTCAAGCCATTCACGAGCAAGATGCTGCGGTTCATCATCGACAGCTCTAATAATCGATGGTTTAGGAATTGCGGTCGTCATCGACGCGCGCGTTTCGCGCAAGGTTGGGAGAGAGATTAATAAACGAATAACATTACGGACACAGAGGGAGGATCCAAGACATTCTCTTCTGGGGATCGTTTTTTTCACCGCTCTCTTTCGCTCTCTTGGTGATGAGTTCGCTTTTTCGCTCGTATCCCCGCCAGGTAGTATTGCGACTCAAACCGTTGCTGTCACGTTCCTCTGGTCCGGGGTACATTTATCTGGTGCATGCGTCGTTCTTCTCGTTTTTTGTGCATTTCTTGTGCAAACCAATGCTTTTTTGTATTTTCGTTTGAACCTCATGTGAGTCTAGGTCATATTTTTTGCGCTTTTCTTGCGTACAAGGAAGCCAAATGGCGTATTTTTCGCCTCCGCCGGGGGCGCCTCTAGCGGAGCCCCCTCGACCGGGGGGGCGTTCTTGGCTCGCTTCTGACTTTAGTCGGCAAGTCGGCTAGCTTCGTCGACTAGCGACTCGTTATTAGTCGTACAATGAAACCGACTCACAGCCCTAGGAATGGAAGTGGGAGTAGGAGTGGCAGTAGGAGTGGCAGCAAGAGTAGCAGTAGCAGAAGCGGTAGCCGTAGCAGTAACAGCAAAATATCAGTAGCAGCTGCAGTATGTGGTCACCAGGGGACATCCGGGATGCATCCCCGGGTTTTCCATTGTTTAATTTTGCATTGTGATGGTAAAACGGATACTGCTGCTTGCTCTGAGATCATCGCACACAGCAGTCGGTGTTCGGTGTGGGTCTTACGTGGTAGGTCGGTCAGGGGAAAAGGGCCACCCCGCGGCTGCGGGTCGTCATTCGGTCAGTCAGCAGTGACAGGCAGTGGGTCTGGGAAAGGGCCTCCCCGCCTGCGGGTGTGTGTTTCATCGTGTTGTGTTAGATCTTTCGCCGTTGGTCAGCCTCGGGTTTGACCGTGTACGATCTGTCACCCTGGATCGAGGTACTATTAATAGCTAATCTACCTTTTCTCTGGTGTCAGCTCTCCTGCTTTGGGTGATTTTCACAAGTTGATATTGAAACCCGACAGACCTAATAAATAGCAGCAACAGTATACTTCGAAGTCGTATTGTAGTAGCTTAGTAGTAGCAGCAGTGGCGATAGCAGTAGTAGCAGTAGCGGCGATAGCACGTGGTCTACACGGCAACCATTCCCTTCCATGCTCTCTGGTAACTGGTATTGTAATGCTACTGTGCCGTTTACCGTGGCGTGCACTGCGTCGATACAGATCAATGGGGCGTAATGCACGATGGAAAGACGCCATATCCTGGGGCCGTGGAATGCATCAATCGCCTCGCAGCAGCTGGCAAGAAGATTGTAGGTGCTTGCAAACCTTCGGAATTTCGTATCAGGCTATCATCATGTAGCCCGCCCACTTCGAGATCCTCGTCCTGAATTGCATGCGGGTATACCTTTGCCCACGCATTACACGGCCCATTTGGCACGACTTTAGTCGCATAGCTATGCGTTATGACATCGGCATATCTTTAAACGTGCACGGCCTCGCTAACATTAGTTTAGTCGCATACCTGTGCTGTGTGCTGTGTGCTGTGTGCTGTGTGGTGTACATAGCGCCCTGATATCGCGACGGCTGCGGGTGGCGGCGTCTGCAACGTGCCCCCTCTGTCCCGGAAGATAAGCACGATTTGGATATTCCGTAACGTAAACAGGCATCTATCTAATTTATCTTTGTGTTATCGCTACATGTAATCGGGAAGGTAGAGGGGGCGACGAAAAAAAAAGTATTTGGGGATAGAGCCCCCCCCCCGTGGGAAGTAGCGGAGGGCGGGGGATGGTTTCTCCCATGAGGCCGTATAGCCGTGTGGAGCACAGTACCGTGTAGCTACTCGCGATCATGCTCGGCCGACGACGAAACATCGATTGTTCTTTAGATGGACGGCGTTTGAAGTATTTGTCCAATGCATAACTCTGACAAGGCAAGGTTTGACTATCATACTGAAATATTACCCCCCACTAATTCACAGTTCTGCAAGGATTGTCCCCTTGAGCGTGGCACGGTTTTCAACAGGGTAAAATGGGAAAAACACTCCGCAATACTTGTTTCCTTTGTATTAAATCGCACTGATAGTCTGGCGCAGCTTATGTACCACCGATAACGACACATCTAAAGTGCTTTGGTGCTATTTGCGGACGATGTTCTCTGACAGGTGCTCTTGACAAACCCCTCTTGACGGAAGGTGCGCGTGACATATCGTGGAAGGCGTTGCGTTCAAGGCGCGAGCCCTTTAGGAACTGCAACTAACATATCACACTGTTTTTGGGTAACTTTTGTGTCAGAGCGTGAGTGCAATACTAAAGGGGTTAAGTGCACCTGTCAACTTTTTCGTTGCTGTTTGCGGCCGTCATTATCTGGCAGGTGCTGTTGAGTAATTCCTCCAAACGGAAGAGCGCTGCGTTTCGGAACCTAAAGAGGATGGGATTTTCCACGGTAAGGACGAACACCTCTACTTTGCTACACGCATTTCATTGCATTTATATTTAGGATATTTGTGACGAACGCTAAAAAGTCGCGATTCGTGACAAAAAATCACGATTCGGGCAAAAAGCACTATTTGTGATAGTGGTAGTTTAGCGCCACGTCACGTTTTCTAAACATATACTCGTTTTGTTGTCACAAATCGTTACTCCATTTACTATGGAATGACCCTGGTGGTATTACATTTTTGCGTGTGAATAACGGCGATCGCGACGCGAAGACTGTGTACCCTAATCACTAGTGCGACCAACACTGGACTACATCATGTCCAGACCGTGCCGAAGTCGACGTCTCGCCGTGCGGGCTGATGGGAAAAGCCACTTTGTTTTTCTGCAGCGCTGAAATGCTTACTGGGCCCTGCATTCAGCCTACAACGTAGAATAGACTCTCGTCGAGATCTGTTCGGTGGACGTTAGTTACGTCTATAGTTGAGGTGAAGGAGTGTATCCAAAGCAATTGTCAGAGAGTACCGAATAAAAAAAGGTGTCTAGTGCTAAAATAAACGGGTACAAGTTGTGATAGTGGGCGCCATGCCCGCGGTGCGTCTGCATCGGCGATGTTGATCGCTTGCTCAGCGAAGTGCAGTGTAGGGTAGGGCATTGGTTAAGGCTCCGGTGTCTGCTGCGTGGAGCGCAACAGGAGCCTGTTGCGCGAATACTGCTTACTTATATATTTATTTCCGTTTAAACAAAACAGTATCAAGCCAGACCAAACAACACGAAACCAAACCGAACCGAACGAAACCGAACCGAAACGTGCAAGTGTTTTTGCACGAAACGCCGCAACACTAGCTACACAATACGAAACGACAGGAAAACCGCAGGGCAGCATATTGAATATTTTGTTGAGCGGCGAGATTGCGCGGGAGGGCCTGAATGAGAAGAAGGACCCTCTCAAGTATTTTGGCTCCGAAGTAAAAAAAAACACAAACCACCACACCAAAATAAACCAATCCAAACCAAACCAAACCAAACCAAACCAAACCAAACCAAACCAAACCAAACCAAACCAAACCAAACCAAACCAAACCAAACCAAACCAAACCAAACCGAACCAAACCAAACCGAACCGAACCGAACCAAACCGAACCAAACCAAACCACACTGTAAACGAAACAAGGCGAAACGAAACAACACACCACACTAACCGAAAATACGTCACACCAAATCCCCCAGGACAGCGTCCTGGATGTTGTCACGAGCGGAGAGATTGCGTGGGAAGGCCTGAATCAGAGGAAGGAGGAGCCGTTCAAGTCTCTTGGGATGAAATGCCTGGTATTTGGCAACGGAGAAGACGACTTAGAGGTGAATATGAATACCGCTTTGTATTCATACGATGCTAGTAATAGTATTATTGCAAGTAATAGTATTCTTGTCAATATTTTATATTGTAGGTATGGTATGTCTCGTTGGTCCGTTGTCTACTGTGTAAGTAAACCTGAGGTGTTGAGATTGCGTAGGAGGGGCTGAATGAGAGGGAGGAAGAGCCGTACTAGTTTCTTGGCACCAAGTGCCTCGACTTTGGTATCGGAGATGACCCAGAGGTGACTGCTGTAATATACATCCTTGAAGTATGCACTTTAATTGGTAATTAAATAGTGTATGAACGGTATATCTCGCCGGCCAGCTGTCCTTTGTGTGGGCAGCAACCTTGTACCAGGTATTGTATTGTATACAGGTATTGTATACAGGTATTGTATTGTATTGTATACAGGTATTGTATTGTGTTGTACTGTATTGTTTCGTATACAGGAAAGTTACGTACCTGTTGAGGTTAAACGCCTTCCTCCATACCTATACTGTACTGGTAGGCAGTTTGAACACTTCGAGTTTACAGTAGTACAGCTCTGTCAGCCGCGCGTCGTTTTGTTTTCTGCTCACGGAGCACTCTGTGCCTGCAAAAATAGTAGCGACCTGTTTCCTGCTTAATCGCTGACAATCGTCTCCATACGACAAAGCACCCTTGGGATAATCCCATGAAAGAAAAACCATCATGCCGCATCTCATGGCAAACCCCGTGGCGCATCCCATGTGTTTTTGTTTTAGCGACAACGTGCGCCCCACGACTTACCCCGTGAGATGTGCCATGGCAGTACGCCATGGAGTGCTCCATGGTGAGCCATGAGGTGTCAGTCCTCTGTAGTTTTCATGTATGTATGCTGTACGTATGGTATCTCCACGCTAAGGGGCATACGGTATATATCTACGGTATATATCTACGGTATGTATGTACGGTATGTACCAGCATGTGTATATTCTCCTCTGAGGGAGCGCCTACCGCGCCCCACTGTGTGTGCTGTGTGCTGTGTGTCCCCGAATGTCTGCTTATACAGTACGTGTCCAGCTGCGGCTGTGAGTTGGCGGAGGCGAAAGATGCTGACTTCATTCTAGCCAGGTGACGTACACCAGAACAGCACAGCATAGTGCAACAGAACAGAATAGCATAGAAACAGAACACAGTACATAGTATTAATAGCATGTCGTGGTACAATTTGTTTCTCCACTCACACTGCTTGTCGTTGTATATACTGACCACTGCGACGTAAAGCAACAGCAAGATAACCGTATTGCCGGTCCCTATCACCGTAATTTGCGATTTATTTTCAAGAATGCTGTATGATACTGTGTACTGTGTGGTGTTGCTGCTGGTATTGCCCAAGGAAGGGACAACACGTCCACCCCCAAGGTGACGACAGTAAAGGGTAACGACAGGGTAACGACAGGGTAGCGAGAGGGTAAGAAGGAAATACCCAGGTGCTTCACCAGGGTACGCCTTAGTTCATACCTTATCAAACATAATCTTGGAACTTTTTATATATTACTCGGTATATACTGTGTAATGCTCTGTACTGTGTGGTGTTACTGACTATCTTGCCCTTGCAGAGGTGCTTTCGTGGTTGTGGAGCGGAAGGTACACCACGTCACCCCCCCACAGTCATGACAGGAGAGGGTAACCAACACATACCCGGGAGTTTTACTCGGGTATACCTAAGTGTGTACCTTCCGTAACACAACCTTGGACAATTGCATCTAAAACTTACCACTAAGTATGTAGATAGTGTGTTTAGTGTATTGTGTTTTGTGTGTTTAGCGTGTATTAGTGTAGTGTAGTATGTATTGTTTTTAGTGTGGTGACATGCTGCGGTGGAGGTGCATGATTTTTTGTGTGTTTTTAGTGTGTACGATGTTCGTAGCTCCTCAGTTCAGGGTTTGTATATGTTATATACACCAGGTATATAGTGCATCACCCGAAATGTCACCGGTATTGATTTATTAATAGAATAGACTAACCCCATAAACACTATAATCGTCATTAACACTATAATCATCGTCAACACTATCATCATCAACACTATCATTATGCCCAAGGTATACAAAACGATCATTTTGCCTAACAATGATGGCAATATTCCGGCGATTTGGGGTTGAGCAGCCCCGTGTTTCAGAATTTGTCTTGAAGGACAAAATGTGCTTCCTCCATCGTAGCACATGTCTGGTGCTGCTCATGATGCTGCTCATGATGACTTGTTGCCCGCGCAGAGGTGCGTTCGTTGTCATGGGACCGGAGAGGACCCTGTAGAGTTACCTTAATCGTCCGCCAACCATCTACGCGCACAAGCTGACGACAGCTACAAATATCATTCTGCATGGGTTGCTAGCGACAGCTCGTACCTGGTATAGTTTATTGTTTCTGTAAATCTGTACCAGGTACCTTTTTAGTGTTGCTGTTGTTGATGTTGCCCGCGCAGAGGTTCGTTCGTGGTCATGGGATCGGAAGGAACAAGGCGTCACTCCCCCACGGTCATGACAGGAGAGGGTAAGCAGGAAACCGACAACGCCATGCGGGTCATGCTCGACCGTGGAGCACACATGCTAGTCACCAATCCAGGTATTGAACCAAGTTGGTGTTGTTGGTGTTGGTGGTGATGTTGCTGTTTGTGGTGTTGGTGTTGGTGCTGGTGGTGCTGGTGTCGTTGTTGGTGGTGCGGTGGTTTGTTGTTGTGTTGTTGCTGTTGATGGTGATCGTGTAGTTGTCGTCGTTGTTGTTCTGACATTCCCTGGTCGCCATAGACGTGGCCATACACTAGTCCGTAGTCACACGACAGACTCCTAGTCTCAGTTATGGCAAAGGGAATAGCCAGCAACGTGCCGGGTCACTGTGTTGATGTTGTCATGTCCAGCTGTAGCTAAAGTGCAAAGGCATTGACGCCTTCTCAGGCAATCAAGTAAAATGGATATCGATGTCCCTCTGCTAGCGACTGTCTCTTCCAAGTAATCTTCTGCCCATGATGAATAATGCAAAATGGCGACTCCTCTTTGCGGTGCCGAAAGCTCGCAGTCGCTCAGTGTGCAATATCCTTTTTGTAACTAGGTACTCATCTCGTCTTACCCGAAACAACAATATCACCCGGCATCGCCAACCGTGCTCGTGACATGTCAATCGTGCTCATGCATCCATGCTTGTGCATCCATGCCCATACCATTATGCCCATGCGACGACTGCTTTTGCAAATCATGCCCACACGGCAGACGGACATGCTCATCCAATCACACCCATCATGCAGCTGAGGATGGCAGGTGCTAATCCCTTCAGCCGTGCCCTCACAGCAATAGTAGTTGCTGCCAGTCGGTTACCGTACTTTGCCGTATCCTTCGCTTCTTTATTAATGGTACCCGTCATGTCCTTGTTTCTCTCCTTGCTTCAAGTTCAGCCTCACACGCACCTGCCTTATCATATATAGACAGAGGTCCCCGAACAAACACGCCTTCCACACCAATAGATACAGCACCGATCCATAAACCCCATATTTCCTGCGTTCAATGTTCCACTGCAGGCCTGTGACGGAACGCACCCAAACTGACGGCTCCTGCCGTATTTGCATGCAACTACTGTACCTATTACTCTACCAACTACTTAACCATCTACTGTACCATCTACTGCACCATCTACTTCACGTGTGCTCATTGCTCATTGGTCGTTATTCATGAATCCTCGTGCAACGGCGGTGCAGACTTTTTGCGTCCTGGAACGAACGACCCGATGCCGGGGCTGATCGGAAAAGCATACGCCGAGATGGGCGGCACGGTGCACTACGTAGGGAAACCTCACGCAGCGGTGTACGAGGCGTGCTTTGAAGCTTTGCAGGTATATTAGCACCCGATTATTGCCGTCACGGTTCCTGCAGAGCATCTCGCCGAGTATCTCCTATGCTGCGCGCTTATGTCTAGAATACTATGAATAGTGCAAAAATACAGCAGTGGCAATAAAGGTCTTGTGGTAAAAACTATATGTTTTCGTTTTTACCCTCATTGCTCTTCTCCCCGTACGGTAACCAGCACTTGTCGTCACATTGACTGCATTGATTGCCTGTGTTTGATTGACGTGTTACAGTTGATCGACTGCAGTGCAGCGCCAATTATATGTGTTGACGTGCCGTTCCAAAATAAATACAATGAAAATAAAAAATAAAAGAATGTATCAGTTCTTTAGTTAGGTCGGACGATTGTACGAGAAGGTTGCCATGTTCAGCGGCAAGAAGTACGAACGTGATGTGTGTTGTTGCTGTTTGTCGATAGGCGTGATCAAAACAACGCTGCCCGCGCGAGCTATGATGCCGCCGATGTAGGTATTGGCGAAAACACAGCGCGAAACGTTGTCGCCAACACCACTTTGTCTTCACGAACATATTTTCCGTTTCGCATATGTAAAACTCAGGACTCGTCACTGTCAAAATCACCCCTCGCTATGATGTACCAGTCGGATCGTGTCAGGGTGACCTGGCCCGACCCGTGATATTTGAAAACCTCCTGACCCGACTCGATCTGACCCGTGAGGTTTCGAACACCACCTAACCCAACCCGACTCGATCTGCGAGTTTTTTTAAAACTTTGTGGCTCGACCCGTGGGCCGCGTCATATGATAGTCATGACCCGTCAAAAGTCCTGAAAATCCCCTGGGTGTTAACCTAGGGTTTCTGTGGCGGAAAGTCCGAATGTGTCCGTCCGATGAAAAATGAAAGCCACCCGAATTCGTGTTGGGATAGATAAACACTGCCAGCTTTTTTTATCAGATGTGTAAGTCCTGTTTGAATAACGCAAAATCACGTACGTAATCTACAGCAAGGATCGACCACCAATCAAAGAGCGGCACCAGGGAACGAAGTAGTGTGTATGGAGCCGCTCTGCAAGCTAAACTTGAGATGCTCCCGAACACCGTTCACAACTCCCCCCCTCCTCCTCCTTGGCCCTTCTCAGCAGGATGACGCGCCTGGAACGGGTGGCAAGGCTAGCGCGACGGTGGACCTGTCTTCCGTAGTCGGCGTGGGAGACTCGCTTCCGCACGATATTTTAGGGGCGCAGAGAGCTGGGATTAGTTCTGTTTTCGTCGCGGGAGGGGTGCATTTCGAGGAGCTAGGGGTTAGGCAGGGCGCTGGAGATGTGCCTGACGACGATGCATGTTCAGTGGCGTTTCTCAAGCATCTGGAGGGGAGGGGCACGCCGACGCACACCGTGCCTGCGTTTCGATGGTAGTAGTGCCAGTACGTGCTGTCTGATTATGACTGATCTGCAGCAATTTGTCGTGATACGCGACTGTTGCTGGGGGGGGCACGCCGACGCACACCGTCGTGCCTGCGTTTCGATGGTAGTAGTACCAGTACGTGCTGTCCGATTGTGGCTGATCTGCAGCAGTTTTGGCGTGATGCGCGACTGTTGCCTCATGCTTGATGTGTTGCTGGTTACAGCAGTACTATAATCGGTGGGAGGGCTGGGAAAAGTCGCTCCCGAAAGTGCACTCAGAATTCGTCCAGGGATTTCGCTGTTACGAAAAATGGCTCAAAACATATAGTCTAAAAACTTTTTTTCTGAGAGTGAGCACCAGAGAGTATACTCTTAGGAACTGTTGCTGCGTGTATCACTGTGCAGGCTCTGGCCGGAGAATGTCGCTGTCAGTCTGCCCACGTACAGCATATGCACAAGCAGTGGTAAACCCAGAAGATCAACTATTATCCACCTGGCATGGAGATATTCCTTCGCATTACACTGAGCGCGATGTACTCGTGCAGAACTTAAAGGCTGTTCATCCGTCTGGGGTTTCCACAGAGTTCATTATGTTAGATGTGTTATTATAGCTAGATACATGTCCTACGTGTGAGGACCTCTTCAGCGTGTACCAGCGTAATAGCAGGGGTGTGAAGGAAGAACCGTACCAGGTATGACAGCTTTAGACCACGAACGTCTCACGTCGCAACCGCCAAGGCCAAGGCCAACCATAACATTTCCCTGGGAACATACTGTTATACCGTAACATATTTCAACCCTTTCTCTTCTGGCCTGCTGCGCTGGTTTGAAATTAATGCTATGCGCTGGTGTATGTACTGAAATCTTTAACATGTCCGCATGTTCTCGTGCTCGGCCGACAGCACGCGATCGTGCGCGAGCACACACTTGCCGATGTTGGTTCCGAAGGGCAACAGACCGATCTTGAAACCACCACTATTAATACTATCACCGTTGCAGCCCTCTCGATACTTGATCAAAAAGGCGGTTTTGAACACAAGAAAGACTGTTTTGGGGGCAAGAGGACTTCTTTGAGGGCCAAAACAGCCGCTTTGAAGACCAAAAGGCTGTTTGGCTGTTTTGGAGATCGAAAGGGCTGTTTGGAAGATCAAGTTTGCTTGTTTTGAGCCCATATCGACTGTTTTGACCAAAAGGGCCGTTTGTAGACCAAAAAGGTTACTTTGAGGACGGTATCAGGTGATGTTTAGAATACCTAAAAAGCTGTGCTGAGGACCGAAAATGTTACTTTGAGTACGACCAAATCCGTTTTGAACACCCCAAAAAAAAAATTGTGGACGAAAAAGGTAGCCTGAGGACGAAAGAGGCTGTTCTCAGGACGCATGGGCTGTTTCGAGGTCTAAAAACGTGTCTTGATAAAAAAGACCTGTTTTCAGGGGCACGACGGTCGGTCTCGTGGACTTGTTTAGTGGCCATGTCGTTCCGCACGAAGGTTATCGCGCAGCAGTAGCGTAGTAGCTGTAGCAAATACTCCGTTTCTAAGCACACTTGACAAAAACCCTTCTCAACGCATACCCCAACACTCACCCAACATGTAATCAGGCATCGCTATTCCCATTGGCATTGACATTGCCGTTGGAGACGGATACATTCCAAGAATGAAGAATTCGAAGGTCTGTCGTATGGGCACACACACCACAAGAGCCCCCCGCTACGAGCCCATTACGTACGCCGTACCCTTGCCTTATTCGTGTATGTCAAAATGTCGCACCCGGCGGCAAGCAATCCTTCGCGCTCTTCAATCGTGACTTCCAGACATAGCATAGACGTCTGTTAGACATTGGTTAGACATTGATGAGCATGCAGTACGGCAATCTCCACTACGTCTACACAACACCAAACCTAGGTTGAGTTCTACTCCTACAGTCTACTTGAGTTCTACTTGAGGTCTACTCGTACAGTGCTCTGTACGATTGATTGCGGCACGTGCTCAAACAAAACAAGCGGTCGAGACCATACCAAAACAACATAATTCGACCATAAACACAAACGACGAAGATCCCTCGGGACCACGTTACACATTATACAGCACTACATGCCGTGCACCAACACTATCGGATCAACACTATCGGAGTGCAGAGAGTTTTAGGCCAAATTCAATACACAAGGCCTCACGGCATCACGCACACCCACAGTCGGTGTGCACTTGCATCGTCGTGCTCGCATTGTGCCCTGCAGCCTTAGATCTCGTTTGGGAAGGCGGCCATGTGCGAAATACACCCTCACCCTCAATACCTAGCCCTTCCAGGGTTTGCAACAGGCGCAACCAAAGCTACTGCAGAATCGTAAAGTATAAAGCAGGAGGTCTAAAGCTACTTGTACAGCGACTACTCCAACTCTGCCGACCAAACCCAACCCAGCATCGCATGGGCAAAAACACGCAAACGTCAAGGAAGGTGGACACGCGCGTGCTCGCTTCTCCCAACTTTCATCTTCCTGGGGACTGTTTTGTGATTCTTCTGGCTGTCGCTGCCTGAACTGTATAGCTGTACACGGCGATGTAAGTTGTAACAGCTTGTCACAGCGCTTGTCACAGCCTCGCGCCTATGAGTGCGCCAGCCGCAAATCCTGATCCTGCGGGTAGGTTGTACGTTGCCACCTGGGACGCGTCATCAAGATCACACAGGTGTACATATGATCAACAGGTGCTTGAAAAACGTAGTGCTGACTCATAATGGCGTAGTTTGTTAAAGCGCGTTTCCACCTGCATGGCTCGTCTCACGCAATATCGATTCGATTCGAAAGATTAGAATAGAAGCAAGCGACGGTCATCATGCCATTATGACATGCAAGCACCGAAAAGTGCGCGTTTTTGTGTCGTTTAACGAATAACAAAACTCCTGATGATAACGTCGCACCATCGAGCGACCCCATGGCTATTTTCATGTACACGACACATGAGACGGCACCGTTACAACACGGACCACAAACACACAGGTGACGACACCACAACACGAACCACGACGCAAATGTTAAAACACAGAAAACAAAGCGAATGTTAAAACACGAATGACAAGATGAAGGTTTCCTCAGCTCGGTCGTATCTTCGTGGCGTGGTCGTAGAGCACCGTCGTGTTCACGACTCCTGAGGCGGCACTACTGTATAACGCGGATCTAAAAGGCTGGTATATTGTTGGCTTAGTCGCACGTACCTTCATGACGCGGTCGTAGAGCACCTTGAAGTCATCCGTGTCAACCTTGCCGGTCTTGTCTAGGTCCAACACGCCCATCATCTCACCCTCGATTTTGTCGTAGTCCATTTTCACATACCCCAAGTAGCTCAGGACCTAACGGGACAATAACACGGACCACGCAGGGGCTCAAGTACTAACGGGTAACGTTAGGGAGAGATGCTCCTACAGTGCGTGGTACTTGTGTATGGTTACTTGTATGGCGGACGTCCACTGTTTTAGGACGAATTTAACCACAAAAAAAAAATCAGAAAAACCCACCGTCTCTCTTATATGGGGACTGTACTAGTGTACTGTCTGAGAGCCGCGAGGCAGGAAAATATCCACGAACTTCAAGAAAAAAAAAATGCGAATCCCCCCCCCTTTTCGATTTTCGGTTTAACATGACAAAAAATACATCTCCGTAAATACATCTCCGTAAATGCCATAATCTCACCTGTAGACTGCCAAATGCTAGACCAACAACGCCATCCGGGTGTGTCCATGTGGTACGGTTATCTCTGCAGTTCTATAATATGTCCCAGCATAATCCTTGCAAATGCGCCACACTTGTGATGCGGATAATCCGAGTTATAATACAACTACTCAGTTAATGACAGGATTGGCGATGCCACATTCCTCTATACGCAACCCAATCTCAGTATAGTGCTGCAAGCGTGCATGCGATAGAAGGATGCCGCGCGACGCAAACATCGTCACAAGTAACACTACGATATCCTCGACTGTAAACCCCTATGAGTACGTATTAGAGTACAGGCAGCATTACTACGTACTGTAAATCAATGGTCGTATGGTATATGGCAAACTAGTGTGGTAAGATGCAACGACCATTATCAACGCCAGACCGCGGTTACATGACCGTCGTCACTGTTTGGACGATCCTGTCTTTTGTCTACGCCTTGCCAGTGTATACTCGCGATACGGATAAACGACAACAACCTCCCTCATTACTATTGCTGGTATCTCCCCATGTATGCTTGCTCCAAGATCCCATGTGTATTCTAGCAACGTTTAAGAACAGCTAAAACATACCAGGTACTGGCAAAGCAACATCAAGAGCATCTCCCCGCGTTGTAGAACTGACGATTGACGACTACCTGGTACCACGACAACTCTTGTGGGACTTGATTATTGATCCTGATCAAGTATGCCGACCACAACAGCGGCGATCGCGATCTAGTTTCGCGTCTAGGAACTACGTACAGGGTAGAGCACTACGAGAATCACCCTGCCGCGCGCGTGTGTTACACCTGCATGCATTGCACTTCGGGAACACACCCTGGGACCACACCCTGTACCCAAGCAGCCCCGGTTTGCTTGATTGCTTCCCATGGCGGACGCCGTAATCGTCATGTGCTGTGGACAACTTTGCCCTCGCAAGCCCGAAATGGGTTAATAGTGGGTTAATAGTAGGCTAACAGTGTGTTAACAGTGGGTTAATAGTGGGTTAATAGTGGGTTAACAGTGAGTGTGCTAACAGTGTGTTAATACTAAACCCCCGCAATGGCAAAAGCGACGAACGCCGTAATCGTATCTGCTCGTCTTGTCCGTCAACCGTCACGAAACTACCATCCTCTATCATCATCTCACCATTATAACGTTGATCGATTATCTCTCACAGCATTAAAAGAATACCTGGTATATCGTAAGCTCACCTGGAGACTGCCGAAGGCGAGGCCGACACCCACCAATGCCACCCTTGCCGTCTGTGGAGTTTTTAGATGTACAGTACAACACAGTACAGTACATACACATGGCGTTAGCGCTAGGGTTAGGGTTAGGGTTAGAGGTTAGGGTTATCAGTGACAGTAATGGCAATGCTAGCGTTGAGGTCAGGTCAAGTCTGACACCGACAGTGTAAGTAAGTGTTTCTAAAGGCAACGCTAGGGTTAGGGTTAGGGTTAGGGTTGGGGTTAGTAACGAGTATTGTTAATATCAGCATTCAAATCAATCCTAGCGGAAACGGCAAGGGGCGGAGTGTAGCCTTAGCAACAATAGTAGCCGTGTTAATGACACTTTGAGCGGAAGGGCAAGGAACGGTCGGGCGGTTACAGCAACAGCACAGGTTGAGACGGCTATACAACAGAAACGCCGCGACAACATTAATATCTGGTGTATACGATCGGTATGACTTGCGAAGGAGAGCTAGTTATTGCAAACCACACGATGTTGGCTGTCCACGAGAATAATAACCGTTAGGCATTTCGATCAACAGATGTTATGTTAGGTCGAAAGTTCGCCTCCCTTCACCAACGACTGCCGTGTCATTCGACCTTTTGTCCTTCACCCCTTCACCTTTCCAATTTTGAAGTTATAGGCAAGCTGGTTAGTACCAGTACTTAATACGGGTATGTATGCCCTAGGGGTATGCCCTAGCCTTGGCCTTCACTCTTGTTCATTATTAATGGCCTGGGAGGCAAATCATGGTCCGTAGTTCGAAGTCATTCAGAACTAATAGATGGCGACGTGTTCCTCAACTGCATTTGGCCCGTTTCAGGTCGGGCTTGGAGTCGGGTCGGGTCGTGTTCATGACTACGCAAAGGGGTCGTGTGGTGTGGTGTGGTGTGGTGTGGTGTGGTGTGGTGTGTAGGCTACTATTACTACGGTAGAGGTGCGCCAACCATTGTTGTTTTCAGAGGCTCCTATGCACTTGAGGAGCGCTCTATACAACTATTACTACATTAAGAAATAACTACTACTACTGCTGCTGCTGCTACTACTACTACTACTACTATTACTACTACTAGTACTACTATCACTACTATTACTACCTCACCCAACAACGTATTTCAAATGGTAAATTGCAAGTGCTATCCGATTAGCAAACCCTTGGCCTACGTCTTCAACCAAAGCATGCCTGGTACCAGATACTGCAGAACTAGAATCACATTCATTCAGACGGTTTTGATAGAGTGCTTCCTACAATCTACACTCATGCAAAGAGTGAACAGGCCCGACACGCAGCTTGACGCGTTGCTAATAGACCCGAATAGCAGGTTTACTAGCAGGTTTGGTATTCGGTTTGGTATTCGATTTGGTAGGCTATTCGGTTTGGTATGTTTTCAACGTCGCCTACAGTGGTCACCTTTTTGGCCGCGAAACCGCAACAAACGCCCATAATAAAGCCGAACGATAGCTGGGCTGGTGCATCCGACCCCATGACACTGTCGCGAGACGATCAAAACGTCATCAGAACATGGCAAGCGGCAGTACAAAGATAAAACGAAACGGCCGTGGTTCTAGTGTGAGAAGAGGAGCACACCAAAATTTGCCAAGACCAGTGTGATACCCGTACAGTAGCGTCAAGATGGCCGCCAGGGTCATCACACATTTGAAATGGCTCAACGGTGTTACGTAGGTGCTATTAATATAAGTCGAACGAACATGCAAATGCTCTAGGTGGTACAAGCGATCACGAAAAAAACACGAAAAAAAATGCAGAATACGACCGAAGCAAGCAATAAATGGTGCACCACATATCACATTGAAATAAACATAATTTGCGATAAATACACACTATCATCGCGCACTCTTCACTAGCAGGTATTAATATCACACTTTTCGTCACGCCGGGTTGTCGTCTATCGACCCAAGCAAAAAAATAATACCAGTACAATAATAACTAAGGGTTGTTCATACACCCCGTTGGATACGGTATACGAAACGTCAGGCTGCAACATCTCCGACACGGTAGGATAAAAAAAAATGTGAGCCAGTGAGCGTAGTCATCCTTGGTCAAGCTGGGGTAAAATACACGCTCTGCGGCTGCACAGATAAACACGACGAACGAAAGAGTAGAGGCAACGAGAGAAATAGGAAGAAAAAAATGAAGGCAAGTGATCGAGTGAGCGTAATCATCTTTGATCAAGCTGGGCAAAGATACACGCTGTAAGGCTGGACAGCAAAGCAAGCTGCAGCGTGTCACCTGTTGAACTTGTTCCGGATCATTTCGGCGACGTTAGGGCCATCGTCGTTACTTCTCTTGGCCCCGCGAGAGCCTTCCGCGCCGTCCACAGATTTGGATACATCCGCCTAAAACATCAGTCGCCCGTTGCAATAGAACAAGGCCGAAAAAAAGCGCCAGAAATCACAGGTTCACGAGCAGTGAAAATAAGATATTTCGTCGAAAAGGCAGCTTTGTTCAAAACAGGCAAAATAACTACTCGTACGATAGTTTATATCAGTCGATATTATTGAATCCTATCGACGGATCGCGCTTAGGGTTGAACGCAAGAGGGAAAAAGTGACGATCACTGTCGAGGCTGCCAGCGTCTCACGTGCATAGCTCTGCAAGCTTGACGGAACACCCGAGCGGAACGACACTTCCTCCTGCCGATTGATAGGCCTACAAAAGCCTACACTACAGACTGGTTTACTGCTGTGCCTCACGAGCAGTTAACAGTTTTGCAGTCCACGGCTTTGGACACATTCGCCTGTAACATCACCTGCCCGCTGCAGCAACAAAAAAAACGATTGGTTGACAGTTCATATCAAAACAAAAACAAAAGCGATACCGCAGCTGAAAGGTCGAGAATCTCGTCCAAACTCCTATTAAATAGCAGCAACCCGCGTGTGATACTTCAATCGTTTTCGCCGTTATTCTGCTTTATAGGGCTCTAGGGACAGTGCTGCCGTTGGCCGGCAGACCGTCGAGGTTTTCGCCGTTATTCTGCTTTATAGGGCTCTAGGGACAGTGCTGCCGTTGGCCGGCAGACCGTCGAGGGACACCGTTGAGTACATTTGCAGTGGTTTCTTCTTTAACCTTTGGCTGTGGACACACCAACTTAAATATTTACATCTGCCCGGCCGTGGCAAAAAAAAAACAACAAAAACATGTAAACGTGATTTAGTTCACAGGTTTTACAGTTACACACCGCACACGGCACACATCCGCCTAAAACACCACCCGCCGTGTCAGCACAACAAAGACAAACATGCTCACAGTTTTTCCCAACAATTAACAGTTTTGCAGTTTTAAATAGTTACACACCCTCCACGGCTTTGGACGCATCCACCTAAGACGTCGCTCGCCCGTTTCAATAAAACAAGACGAAAAACGCGACTAAATTGAAAGTTTTACAAGGAGTTAGACAGTTGTACAGCAGTTTCAAACAGTTTTGCCTGTGTTGCAGGGCTCCGGTCGGCGTGCCATCATCAACCCGCAGATCGTCGAGGGGCACAGTTCAAGAGAACAAGCTGCCGCAACTGCAATATATGGCCAAGAAAAAACAAGGCCCACGCTGTCTTGGTGCGAGCTGGATTATGCCGCCCGCGCGATTGCACCCGTGCGATGGCATGAGGAGGAGGCGGGGCTCACAAGAGGAGGAGGCCGAGCTTACCCGGAAGTCGTTCACGGCTCCGAAAAGATCCCCGACAAGCTTCTCGGCCTGTTCCTCTTTTTTGCTTTTGCTGCCTTTCGCTTCCTCCGCGCTCTAGAGTACGTCATACCAGCATACGAGGCAAATAACATAACATCATGATATAGTCGTACGTAGTGATATCATATTTCAATATTTCGATACTTTGATGTTGTGATACTTTGTATATTGCAATATTTTAGCTCCGGTTAGATTCCCGACAAGTTTGTCGGTCTTTTCCCTCTTTGTGTTTGCCGCCCTTTCCTTTCTCCGCCATGCTCTGCATCATACCAGCACGAGGCAAACAACGTACTTCGAAGAATTATCATTGCCATTACGACAAAGTGGTCGTGTTTCTAAATGTCAATACTTCGATAGTTTGATGTTGTGATAATTTTGGTCTGCCAATATTTTGATACCTCGATACTTCAAATATTTCGACACTTTAGATGCGATCAGTCATTTTGTAGTCGTGTTATACGGCCCGCGTGTGGTACCTCCAATAATCAAACATCCACGCTCCACCGTGTCTCAGTATTGCAGTAACGTATAGACCACGAAACCATGGAACCATGAAATACACCTTAAGCCCACAACGTGCAAAACAAAATGGATGTAGCTACCGCGTTTTGTACCTGCAACACATCATATGTCAATTCGTGCGCTCAAACCAACTGGATGCTGCCGCAATGTTCAACTCTCGGTATTCAGTCCAACACGGTTGGAGCTAGAGCTCTACCGTAGATTCTTGCGTGGAGATATACGATTGTACGATTGCCATGCTGATTTTGTGAAAAATTCCTGCCTGGTAAAACAGACGAAGGGGACATGACAACATGTTTTCGCAAGAAACGTAAAACAGCAGAACGTAGCGTGCTTGTAGTTTAAGCTCCTTTTAGCTGACAGAACAATACAAGCGTGCCGCCAAAGGCTGTTCATGCTGTCCTAACTCTAATCGTTAACCAACATCGACGCCGACATCAGAATCAACGCCAACATCAACATCAACATCAACTAAAACACCAACATCAGTATCAAATGTATATGGGATACCGAGGCCCATTCACAACGGTGTAAATAATGCCAGGGATGAGTGTTAACGGTCCACGTTCGTGCACACATTGTGTTTGTAAATCCATACGAGGTTCTTGAAGGTTTGGCGACAGCCCCTCATTGGAAAGGCCTCTATCTCTGGAAAATACAGCGATTACTCTACGTACGAAACGGTATTCTTCAACTTCAACATAAACATCAATATCAACGTCAACGGAAGCACGCACATTAACATCAACATCAACACCACCACCAACATCAATGTCACATGCGCATTAACATCAACACCAACGTCAACATGCACACAAACATCAACATCATCAAACTGCACATTAACATCAGCATAAACATCAACTTAATGCTTCAACATGGAGTTCTCACCCCGAAGAGAGCGTTTTTGCCCACCCTGAGCCACATGGATGCACTTGACTCATCGTCATCGTCGTCGTCAGACCCACGTCCGGCCGCTTGGACAGCCCCCGTACCCTGCTGCAAGACAAAAAGAGGGGGCCAACATTACATATTGCAGCAACAACAACAACAACAACAACAACAACAACAACAACAACAACAATGATTAGAATGACAGGCGGATTCGCCAACTGCATATCTCGCTTGATGGCTTCAATGGTCAATGGTATCGACGTCAACAGCAACAGGCTCGAGCTCGCCCTCTTCTATGAGCTGCTTTTGCGGTGAAATTAATATTATTCATTTTGTCCAACTTGTGTTTTGCAGTTACTACAGCACGTAATTTCGTGCGCCTATAGCTACTAAATACAATGCGTGCACCATGTCTCGCCGAACACAACCCGCCTAACGCGCTCATTAATAGAGGTAATAGTCATAATGCACCAGAAAAACGAAGCTCCACTTTTTTGGAAGCGTGGCATAGCGAATGCTTCGGATGGTGGAGTTCGAGCTGTTGGAGGGGTTACGTTGTTATGTTGAAAGTTCCGGCTGTACTTCACGTCTCTAAACCGTGGTCAGGTACGTTACCATACCATACCGTCACCATACAAGTATGGACGCTAGCAGTTGCATGTTTTCACACGTCGGACGGATGCTGTATCCCCGCTTGATGGTCGCTTGATGATGTAGATATTTCAGGGAAGATCTGCATGGTGTATATGGTCTAGCGCATGTTACCTGGTGGGAGCCGTTCGGTCTGCATAATCGATGATCAATTAATACTAAATATTTCCAGGGTTGGATGCTCAATACACAGATCCTAGATAAGACCTCAACGTCAGATACAGGATCTACTGCTGTACGTACATGCTCTAGACGATCTAGATGATCTATACGATCTACATGATCTATATGATCTACATCATCCATATGATCTAGATGATCTATTATCAGATGATCTAGGCGATTTACCGCAGATGATCTATCCGAGTTGTGCATATTAAAATACCTTTATACCAAGGGCGTCTTTGGTTGAAACACGTACCGTACTGACCGCTCTCTATTGTAGTGCATACGTGTTTGCACATGTATGAGCTCCTTGTCGACGAACCTCACTAAACAGAAGGTTGTATCATACCCGGTAGAGTATAAGGCAACCGATCGTAATCAAAAGCAACCAAACGTACTTGCTGTGATCGATGCCGCATTAACGCGAGGGCATAGTTTGCTTGCAATAACTGCCGCTATTAAGGGCAACTGGACTGCCACTGCTGCAACCATTAGTACCCCTTCGCTGGTGTTGAGTAGAGCTATTATTATTAACAATACTGTTGCAGTTGACCCAACAAAACCTGTTACGACACACCAAATAAATACTATATCCTCGGAAACCCATTTACCGTTGCGTATTTCCGGCAGTGATAAAAAAGTTAGCTGCTACAGGGTACGGATGGCGCTGAAACTAACGAGCATGACGAAAGAAAAGGCAACGGTTGACAACGCAGAGGTCCCCAGTACCCCCATCGCGCTGATTACCTCATACTCTACAGCACTACCTTGTACCTCTTGCCGGGCTTATTACCCGTGCCTGAAACAATTTACCGGTGCGTGCTTTCAACAGTGACAGAAAAAGGTGCAGAACGAACCAGGTACAGTTGGCGTTGCAACTCACAGGCATGACGAAAGCAAACGCGATGGTTGACGCCGCAGTTGTGCCCAGCATCCTCATCGCGCTGCTACCTGCACCGCTGGCAACGGCGCCGCTAGTGACGCTCGTCATGCCTAAGGTGGCCAAGGTCGACCACATCACCCCCCTGTTAATAGATCGCGATGTACCGGCACCTTCATGCACCACAGCAGTCGGATAGCACAGTTGGAGAGAAGGGGGGGGGGAGGGGGACGAATGGAAGGGGGAGGAGAGGGTGAACGCTACCATCCGTACTGGTACGATGGCATCATATCGTTGTTTACCCGGTAGTTTCGAAGGGCCTGCACCACGGCAGTAAACATACTACTCTGGTACATCGACGTATCATGTCTAGTAGCCCTAACGTCACCTCTCCGCGCCGGCACCTTCATTCGCCATATTGCCGAGAGAACACAGTCGGGGAGCAGGGAGGGAAGTGAAGAGGAGAAGATCAACGTTACAACGCGGATCATCGCATCAGAAGTATGCCATCATATGACACACGATTGTAGTGTGGAGGGGGGAAGTGTAATCACATCATGCACATCATGCACGGCCGCAGTTTTACTGCCACACACCTACAACGCCGATGGGTGAGTGGGTGTGGGTGTGGGCGTGGGTGTGTGTGTGGGTGTGTGGGTGTGTGGGCGGGGGAGGGGGGAGTGCCTTACCATATTCACAATACGTGATGCAATCATTCGCCATGTGCATGGAATGGGGAGGGGGGGGGGATGGCGTGCTTGGCCTGTAGTTTAGCTTTGAATTTACTGCAGCACAGCTGTAATCATACTAATCATACTATATCTGATGCACAGCAGTACTCGTACGCAGTAGGCTGTGGTGACTGCTTGTCCATCAGCAGCAGGCAATGCTGTCTCGTAAATCGTAAAGCAGCAGCATGTTGACCTTGCCGGAGCGCGTGTGATTTCATACGAGTAGTACTATAACGTTAATGCATGCCGCCCGTCACTTCGATTCATTTTCGAACAGACTTATTTTGATATTTGATTAGTTTAGATAGTTTTGATAGTTAAGTCAAGTTAAGTTAAGCCAAGTTAAGCTAAGGCAAGTAACAGACAGCACCACCTAACAAGATAGTGCAGCACCTACCAGGTACAGTAGTAGGAAACAGTGCTCAATACTATCGCAGGCAAAGGTTATGTTCTACACTAAAATCAGTATAAAGACTCCCAGACAAAATATGTTCCTGTAAATACCAGTTTGCCTTTCTTATTGCCGTCTTGTTATATGTTAAAATAGTGTTAATAGCTTTTCTGTACTGTATTTGTTGTGTATCTCGATTTCACATCGCTGATGCCATGACCTCGAGCCACCCACAACACAGAGCCGTTCGCACGCGCCCTGTGACAAGCCATAGGTCCCCTTCGTAGGCTCGTTCTTAACAAACGGCAAAAAAACACGAATCCTGGCAAAAAAAACACTATTCGTGACATTTCACAATTCTGAAATATCACGTTCTAGTAAACGTACTTCCAATACGTCCGCTGTGAGTTCGGCCAGTTGAGTATACTCAACTTTTCAACTTAGGTAAAAAAACACCTTTTACTGTCACGAATCCTGATGTTAATTGCTTGTTTTGGTCAAGAAACCTGACACGTTTCGTGTTCGTTGCCAATGGACTCTGTCTTACTGATGCCAATGCTGTAGGTATCATAGCAAGATAAAGAGCTGTTGTCGCATGAGCGTGGCAAGATAGATGCAAAGAGTTGCTGTCTTGCAAGGGTCGAACGCCAAGAAAGGAAAGAAAACAAATCCGTTTCCACCTAGTAATACCTTAAATAAACAGGCTTCGTACTAGTCGTAGAATACTCAAATCATACCATGTGTAACACGTACCATGGTAGTTTGGAGCCCGAATTATCGAGTATTCTGCAGACGTTTTCGTCGCAATACCTGTGGTACAGGTAATGAAATAGGTCTCGTAGGCCGTAGGCCCGTGCAGCGCGCATTGCTACACATGCTCGAGGCGTGTTGCGCATCCGGCAGGGGTTCCTGGAGGGCCGCCGAAGGCCCCCCGGAAGGCCGCCGGCCCAAAGTTGCGGCGATGGCGCTCATTTTCAGGTTGATTCGGCAGAATTGGGCGCGTTTCGCTAAGGCCGCCGGCTCAAAAAAATGGCGATTGTGCTCCTTTTCAGGCCGTTTCAGACAGAATTGAGCGTGTTTTGCTACAGTTTAAGGCTCGTAATATACGACTATCATTTCTAGGAGGTTTAAAAGGCATGTTTTGTCCTCTTTGCGCTATACTAGCCAGATGCATTACCTACGGGCCCGCTCACGTAAAGAAAACACATGGTAAAAAACAGCCCAAATTTTCGTTTTGGCTACGGCAAAGTAAAGACCCGGTTTTTTTTTACTGCGGCGATTTTTGTTGAGCACGTAAAAACGTGTTGCGCAAGTACGCAACACACCTCAAATCGGGATCTCTAAAAAAAATGTGCGCCAGGGCAACAGCTCAACATCTATTTTATTGTCTGCTGTGGTGTGGTATATTCACAGCAGCACCAAAAAAAGGTATACAGCACATAGTATACGCATACCAAAAGTTGCCTTCAGGCGTCCCGGGTATGGTGATATGGTGATACGGTGAAATATGTATGATACAGTTGGAACGAGTACCAGCAGCACTATATCACAGGACTCCACTATCACTGGCAGAACAAGCAGCACTGCTTCCAGCACCAGTACGAGCAACCTGGACAACGTTAGTAGCAGGTACCTGGTATATTTCTGCAGCTCTCTCTTCTACTAGGAACTCAAGGTGCTGGGTGTTTTGGGTGTTAGGTACCATGATGCCGTCAACTGTGTGCGTTGGTGGGAAACATAAAAGTCGAACACACAACAACAAAAGCAGTAGGCAGACAACACACAACGCCAAAATAACTGCACTGCTCTTGGCGGCGCATACTCGTACTTCCAAGTATGTTCGAGGACGGGGAGATCGGCCGCCAACAACAAAAGCAGTAGGCAGACAACACGCAACGCCAAAATAACTGCACTGCTCTTGGTGGCGCATACTCGTACTTCCAAGTATGTTCGAGGACGGGGAGATCGGCCGCCACGCGAAGGAGGCTCACCCTCGTGAATCTGAATGATGTACTGCGGTGCTACTGCATTGCTGAACTGCTGCACCGGCATTAGCACTGCTTCACTGCTGTATTGCTGGAACTGTTGTATTGCAGCTACTGCTGTTGTTGCGGAGGATGATGTGTTTGAAAATAACTCGACCAATCCTACGGTTTGTTCTTTTTGGGGTATCCCGTTCGTCGGACGGGATACTGGACACTGGGCACAGGACACTGGACACGGAGATTCAGGCACGTGAGGTTGAAAATGAGCCCCATTTCTTGGCGCTGTCGTAAAGTATGTGAGCTATACCTATTAACAGCATACGGAGCTCGATAGAAGATTAGTATCTACATGAATTTGCTCTTAGCGTAAGCTCTACCAGGTACGTTGTACCGCATTTACCTGGAGGCCGCCCAACGATTGCTTACAGCTTTCTAATTACTCTTACGCATCTGGTATGCAATAGTAGTCCAAAGCGCGGCAACACAAATCAGCAGGACAGCAGCAGGACAGCAGCAGCACAGGCAGCAGCAGCACAGCAGCAAATCGGCGACTAAAATAGTTCCCGCCGTTGCAGGAAATTGTGAACCGTCAACCGTCAGATGATAATCCAGACATCTCGTAAAGACTACGTTGTACAGTACTGGTTTTCTTCATATCACATGCCCGTCCAACCAGGCCCATTGTTTTTGAGGCCGAATTAGGCCCAATGTCCTTGACGGAGGAATAGTGCTGCTCCTGCTGCTACAACCAACATTTCAAGGTCTACCGTACACAACACCGTGGTGATACACTCGCACAAGCGACGAGCAGCACAGCACCACAGCAGCAAGTACTCGTGGACGACTAAACTAGCTGCCGTCGTTACAGGAAAAGGAGTCTATCAAGTGTGCCGTATGAATGGTGAACCATCGACCGTCGTATCGACCGTTGAGGTTGTTCTTCGTCTACTTGATTCACATGGCCATCAAAGCAGGTCCAATATCCCCTAACCCGTGCCCTGGAGGCAGGCGTACCGCTGTTGCTGCTGACGCTATGGCTATAGTTTACAACACCGCAGCGATGCACTCCCCCGGGCCACGAATATCCAATCGTATACCATCACCATCACGTCATGAGACCAGCCCATGGCCATCGCAGAGGAGAGCTGACAGCAGCAGCTCGCAGCGAGGCATCAGGCAAACAGCAACATATGAGAAACGTAACGCTTGTAGGGCAAGTTCTGAGTATTTCCGCCGCGCGAGCAAACGAGTTGAATCATCCAACGAATGTCCCACAACTTCGCTGGAAGCACAGCCGGTCGCCCCGTAAACAACCCAACGCCAACACGACATGACATGACACCCAGCATACCTCGGGAGGAGACAACTCCCTTAGCTGCAGAAGAGCTTCTCGCAGTGGCAGCTGTGGAAATGCATCGTACCCGAGGAGAGACCACTCCAGAAGAACGCTGCTGTACAACTACCCCGCTTGTCCCTGCGTGTGCCTTCGGCCCAGATTGGTTACACGCACGCACCGCAGCTCTCACGATACTTCGGCAATGCGCGTTCATGGCGTGTGCATGTACAATAGCTCAGTCGTGTTGCGACAGCAGTAAGCAGAGGTAGAGCACGGGCTGCTTTCTGCGCTTCAGCTTCAATCAACGGAATGTGGTTTCAGTGGACTTATAGTGACGAGATGGCGTTTTGGTATAGGGAAGCGGGTTCCGACGATCACACCTGCACACCCGCGACGAGCGGGGATCGCCGATCGTCACGCAATAGCTTCAACGGAACCATCGCCCAAGCATCGAGGGCGAGAGATCAAGGATGGCGTCTCATTCGTCTTGGCCTCAGCAAGACCAAAGCGCAAATATGTGAGCCGTTGATGTGGACCATTGTAGTGCCATTTTGAACTGCGAAAACCGTCCCTATTCGTGCTTCTGGCTTCCTTCGTGCGTCGGAAATGGCTCTGTTCTACCAGGTACGTTACATCTGGACGTTGATCCGAGAGCATATTCCTAGCACGAGTACGGGTGGGAACAGCAACTGGCAATGAAGCACGGCGGTGTAGTTATATTGATCCTTCAATCCAAGGAATAGACAACAGCAGGTAACATAATGCGTCTCGGGTTCGATGGTATTTCAGTTGCACTGCTTGCGCGGGATGGTACGCCGACCTGCACACCGCCCGGCCGTCATGAACACAGATTCCAGGTATCGGCGTTGCTACGGTACGCGCTATCGACACGACGGAAACGAACCTTACAAGCCCTAGCGAGCTGCCTGCCCTCGTGCTCGTGTTGTGCTTGGTAGCTGTCATCACCAATCGTCAACGCTTGTTTGTGCTCCATAACAGAGTAACTTTGGTATGTAGCGTTGCACGCTACGTTCCTGCCCTCGCAGCTCACAGCTTTACGGTGTTGAAAATCATGTGTACCAGGTACATACATCACATACAATCCCCCCCCCCACAACGCCCCCTCCTTCCCCACCACCCGCACGATCGCCTAGACCTATCACCACGCGTACAGCAAGCCCCTACACATAGGCGACCTAAACCTGTTAAAAAGCCCTTCCCCCCCCACCCCCCCCAAAGAAAACGCTTCCCCCCCCCCCTCCCCTTTTTTTCCCCGCTCCCTCTTGCTCAGAGGCCCCACTTAACATCGAAATCACCTCATTGTCTTTCTAGAGCCACCCATGCCGCTGCTCCAATTCATCCCCACCCCGCACACCCCCAACGCCCCCTCCTTCCCCACCACCCGCACCATCGCCTAGACCTAGCACCACGCGTATAGAAAACCAATAGATCTATGCGACCTAAAGCTGTTAAAAACCCTTAGGCCCCAACCCCCCCCCCCCCCCGCCCGCCTACCCACCCCCTCGAACACTCCGCCCTCTCCCCACTGGTTGTACGACTTAAAGGATATACATGATAAACTGGTGCATTCCTTCCAAAACCGTCAGATTTATCCCCTTGAAGGATTCATAGTTTCCACGCACAGATTGAGTTGCCCCAAACGCACCCCCCCCCCGCTCCCTCTTGTTCAAACCCATGCCCCCACGCCCTTCAAAACTCCGCCCTCCCCTCACCGGTTATACGACTTACATTATACACTTGATAAACTGATGCGTTTCCTTCCACAGCTGTCAGACTTTGTCCCCCTCAAAATCGGTCTTATAGTTTCCGCGCACAGACTGACTAACATCACCTTGTTGACCCTGATAGCTACACTGTAGTTCCAAGGGGAGTCGCCGACCTATATCCTTAATGAGGACACACAACCTGTAACACGCGCGATCGGAGTATCACACATAGCTTGCAAAGATGAGTTTCGACAAAATCTTCGACCTCACAGCTGGAGTGTATTTTATTTTTACAATAAAACCGGGAATGCCAGACACATTTTTTTCGTAGGCACGTTATGCCATACGGTACCACACAGTTCATGCGGTACCTTGCGTGTAGACGGTGCGTGAAGGGATGGAGACTTCGTGCTGATTCCTATAGCCATTTCTTACACAGTCAGATTCCGCCAGTCGAAAGCGGGCCTTTTTCGACTGGGCTTTTTTTCGACTGTATTCTTCTTGTCCTTCTTCTTATCGTCAGTTGAGTCGATTTTATAGTTTTTGTGCTCTTCCTCGAGGCGGTTGGTGTGAGGGAGTACTACTACTGCTGTATGGCAGTCGAGAATCGATTGGCAGCTCTGTGCGTCGCGCGTTCTTCGCGAGCATCGCGTGCTTCGCGCGCCACGAACCTTCGTCCAAGCGGGTTGGTGGCGTTGGGGTTATCCAAAAGCCGCCAAAGCTACGTTCGTGGCGTTGCACTCAGCCAAGAGCCGCCAAAGCTACAGCAGGCGTAGCCGTTGTTGGCAAAATGGGATCGATATCGCGCGCTGCTGCCGTCATGCTGGCGAGCGGAGCTAGGAGTGCGCCACGCTGACTTGCGGCGAAAAGCAACAGCAGTGATAACCAAGGCAGCGTCGGCGGTGTTGTATGGTACTGCTGTGTGGTACGTGGTATGGGTGTGTGGGCGTGTGGGTGTGTGGTTTGTGGTGGGGTGAGCGATGCGATGGGTTAAAAAAAAAACAGGTGTAAACTTTTCCGAGTGAGTTTTTCGAGTGGCAGATCCAGTCGACAAAGTCAAGTTTTTCGACTGGATCCCCCAGTCGGGAAACTCGGTCGAAAAAAGTTTAGTTGAAAAAGCCCTTTTCGACTGTGTAAGAAAGCCCGATTTGGGCTTCAGTCGAAAAAGGCCGTTTCGACTGACAAATCCGACTGTGAGAAATGGCCCAATAATGTCTTTTTTCTGTGGTAAGCTCGAACTGACACTCGAGCCGATTAGCAGCGAGGTGCCAAGGTCGCGGACATGGGACGCCCTGGACAATATCCTACTGCTGTTTTTGTAAGTCGTACGTACTGGTGTGGCATGTATGTACGAGCCCACTGGCGTAGCTCTTATGTTCTGGTGTTCTGGTCGATATTCACGTGCTGTACTCATACGACACGACGTACCATAGGAAATCCCCAGGCAATCCTCGGGAAATTCCCGAGGGGATATGTATTCCCGCATATTTCACGGGAATCGGGATTGATCCTGTTCCCGTGCGAATATCGTTCCCGTGGTCCCACCCAAGCAGTTCCTGAAGAACTCCCCATTTCCCGTTCCCATCCAGATCGTTCCCGTGGAAATCCTGATTTCCCATTCCCATGGAAATGTTTGGTTTCCCGTGGTTTTTCCGTTCCTGTTTCCGTACAGTATTCGAGTATTCGAGTATTCGAGCATTCGAGTATTCGAGTATTCGAGTATTAGTTTGAGTATTAGTATGAGTATTAGTAGCGCAATCCCGCGGAAATGTGAATTTGATAACCAACTCCTCCCGTCCGAATTAAAACTGTCCAAAATTAAACGATTCCCGCGGGAAATATTGCCGCGTTACCCGCGTGCCCGGGATCATCGCTGAGTGGTATTTTGTGTTTGCTCTGCACAAACACTTGGTTCGGTTCAAACGCGTTTACGTATATAATACGACGAAGAGCTACAGCCGACGTCGCGGCACGTACATATCGTTCTGTATCCTCATCAAGGACGGGTGTAGCATCGAACATATCATTTCGTGTATTTTTTTGTCTTGTTTTGTACTTGACGTTTTGGCCGGCGTCCCCAGTGGTCCGATACTGTAGTAAGCGGGATGGCTATTGAGGTCGAGAGCGTTGGTTCGATTGTCACAAGGGGCTCTTTCTCACCTGACCTGGTACTAATCGACGGGCCGAAAGCGCGAGGGCGCGAGTTGGCGAAATTCCATGCAAATCGACGAGCGTAAAAAAATGAGAGTGGGAATCCTGAACGCTACCGGAATGCGCAATAAAAACAAAGGCCATTACCGGGGGGGGGGGAGGGACGACAAGGGACGACGCCTGTGACCACGGCTTGTCCACAAGGTCGCTCAGAGCGTAAAACCTCTTACGAGTTGAGCTGGGGGGTAACAGTGATTATTCCACAAAAAGAGAAAGAAGAAACAACGTGTGTACTGTACGTGTCGATGTACAGCAATACCAATGTTGCCCTGTGTTCCAGGAGATTGGCCCGGTGCTTTGTGGGGGGTATATGGCGGGTAATCAAAGCGGTCGTTGCAGGACGCTTTTATCCCTTCGCCTAGCAACATGTTGCTTACGGTGTTACACGTCCTTGGTTATGTCTCTTAAATTGAATGCACTGCTGTTGTCGTCGTTGTCTTCGTCTCAAACAAGTACGAGGGGGGCGGGACTCATCTGGTTAAGTGAAGGATCGAGCAAGAACTGAGAGTCTGACCGACGCGATCCTAGCGTGGCTATCGTGGCTATGGTGCTAATGACGATGATGGTGGTGTTGGCACAGATGCTATCGTGTGGGGGTGTGCAAGCTGTGTTGGCGCGGGCGCGGTGAGGGCGAGGTATACGCCTCGTCCACAATCGGGGATTCGTCTCGTCGTCATGTTTTTTTCACTCGTGCGAAGGATGAGCTACTTGGAATTGCATCGTCGTCGTCCAACACAACTATGGCGGGGGACTCGTGTCATCATGTCTTTGGTAGAGCTCGAGAGCAGGGCCGATGTGGGGCTATCGTGGGCGCGATGCTATCGTGGATGCGATGCTATCGTGTGGAGGGGTGTACGATGGTGTACGACCTGTGTGGTCGAGAGCGCCACGTCTCGTCAGCAATCAACGTATACGTCTCGTGATCGTCAACTTTTTTGTCGTCTCGTCAGTGCTCCTCCAGCTTACGATACCGTGAAAAAAAACCCAACGGAAACCTGCTGCAACGGAGGGTGCTTCAAAATATATTATAGGGTGTGTATCTCGTTATCCTCTTACAAGGTATTTGTTTCGGTTGTCTCATCAGCTCTCCTCCACCATACGGCACCAAAACGGTACCGAGAAGTACTATTTATTCGACTGGAAACCTGCTTCAAGGGAGGGTGCTTCAAAATTTCTACTAGCGTGGAGATTTGCTTCCAATGGCTGCTTCACGACTTCTGTACAAGTAGGCAAGGGCGGTTCAACACGTTGAAGTAAAATGAGCAAAATGTGCTGTTTTGAGGAAGGTTCAGACAATTCATCCCCGACAGTGAGAACCAAAGAGGTAACCCTTACTGCTCTTACTGCTCTTACTGCTCTTACTGTAGGCAGAACATCGTAAACATCGTAACATCGTGCACGGAGTATGTCGCTTTGGAAAACAACGGAACCAGACTCTCTTCCTGCCGAGCTGCTGCAACTCGACCACCCCTCAATCACCCTGTGTTTCTCACACCACATTTGTGAACGTGTGGAGATCGGGAGCCGTCGTTCAGCGGTGGAAAATCCAGGCATCAAGAGGTCCCTCACCAACAAGATGAGGAAAGAAGGAAGGAAGGAAGGAAGGAAGGAAGGAAGGAAGGAAGGAAGGAAGGAAGGCAGGAAGGAAGGAAGGATCGCGCTAAATGCAATTCAAGGGGTGTAGTTTGGGCCAATGCAAGCAAATCACTGTTGAGAACCGTCGCGTCCCGCCGCAGGAAGTAAAACGAGGCGAAAGACATACTCCCCGAGGGACAGTAGTGCCTTTTTCGCCCTGCGAGATCAACAGTTAACGCGTTGTTCGTCGTGCACCGAATGAAAAAATGTATAGTTGACGTCGTTTCGTTGTAACCCTTCGTGAACCCTTGTGCACCCCTTTTGTGCAGGATGGGCAGGGACGAGGAGGGGGGCAACGGCTATGGTGTGAAGGCGGGGATGGCCGACAGGTGACTGCTATAGATGCTGCACTTTTTACCTTTGCGTTTTGTACACATAACGCAGACACCTCATCCTGTGAGATCGAGGTTCGTCGAAGCTTTGCAAGCTGCGTACAGTGTATGGCATGGCGTTTTAATCGCGCGTGCCACGGGGCGTATCTTCATCGAGTGTTTTGCTCGCTAGGATGTACGCGTCAAACGTAAAATGCGCTGTGCTGGGCTATGTGGCAACAGGCAGCAGCGGGTTGGAGTTATGATGTGTGGAATAAACGTAGCTCTCTTTTTTGGCCAACGGGCAATTGTTCGGCAAGAAAATTAAACAAATGAATTGCATACTCGTAGTGGGAAAATCTTGGAACCGCGACCCTCGAGAGGTGAAAAACTGTCCTGGGTACCTCTCCTTGAGCAGTCCGACTCATTCCGAGAGAGCCGGTCCGATGTCCAGCTTTTCAGGGCAGACACTACAAATACTGTATGGTAAACCAAAAAGTGTCTGGTTGTCAGAATTAAAGTATCTGATACAAAACGACCTGTCTATCCTATCAATCCTATTAATACGTCTCCGATAGGGACGTTAAAGCAACTTCGTTGCCGCGAGCATGGAGCTCTGCGCACGCTACCACTCTACACCAGCATGGCCTCTACCCTTGATGTATTGTAGATAGTATCTAACCCTAGCTACCTCTATGAACCTGGATGTGTGCCAACTAAATTTCGGTAGTACTCCTCCCCTCGACCGTGCCGTGTCGTGTGTCATGTGCCATGATCATGCATAGTGCGTTTTTGTGTCGTGTACGTTGCTCCCAGCAACATGAGCAACATGCTAAGCTTAAGCTTCGCCTTTTTCGATAGTGCCGTGTGCGGTGTATTTCCTTCATGTATCTCGTACCCCCGCAACATGGAAAGGTTTCACTTAGCTCACTTAGCTCGCTTAGCTCACTTAGCTCACTTAGCTTGCCGTGGGATGTGCTATGATCCATGTGCCATCATCCATGTGCCATCATGTGCCATCATGTGCCATCATCCATGTGTCGCGTGTTCTGTGTCGTGCTCCTTGCGCCTTGTACCCCAGCAACATGGTCAGGTTCGGCTTCCGGGTAGCTGCTCTATTTCTGGGGACAATGATGATCGTCGCGTCCTTCGTTGAGGTAGGCAATGCTCATGACCATCATGACGATTGATAGGAGTCGTGGTGATAGGTATCGTGGTGTCGTAGGAGGTACCTGGTAAGCCTTGGTGGTTATCGCATCGGCTGTTGAGATAGCCCATCATAATGATGGTCATCGGTTCCTTCGTTGAGATAGGCCGCGGTGACGATGGCCGTGGTGGTGATGATCGTCGGGCCCTTCGTCGAGGTAGACAGTGGTTGAGGTAGTGGTAGAGATAGTGGTTGAGGTAGGCTGTGGTCATACTTCGGATGTTACAAGCGACGTCGAGTTTCTGGTTTACACGCCTCTAAATATTAGAAACCCCTTTGGCGATGGCTAAATCCTTATTTTGCTTCATGAAACAGTTGATTTAGACCGCGGAGTAACATCGCATATCACCCAACGCACACCGTTGACGACAGCCACAAATGTCCTCCTGCTGCGCGATTTCCTAGCGACGGCTGTATGTACTGTCCTATTTTGTACATGGCGGTTGGTAGACCCCATGATGATGGCATTGTCGCGTCGTAGGCCTCGCATCGTTTGTTGAGGTAGCCCGTGATGATCATCATGACGACCGTTGAACACCTTTTAAGGTAGCCATGTAGCGATGTAGGCATGTAGGCATGATACTTATCTGTATCGCGGCCGACATATGTAGTGGATGATATCCCAGGATGATCGCGATTATCGCGCTGTAGCCCTTGGTGATCATCGCGTTGTTTTTTTTCATGTAGATCCTGATAACGATGATGATGGTGATGATGGTGATGATGGTGATGATGATGGTCGTCATCATGATCGTTGGACACCAGTATTGAGGTATGACATGGTGCTCATGTTTAATTCGGTTTTAAGTTTAACGCCTAATGTACAGGGTGCGCTCTGACGCTTATTGCGTGTCTGCGCTCTTTCTCTCTCTCTCTCTCTCGATGGTGGCGTGTTTTACGCTATGAACATGCACGTGGCGGTGTCGATGTTGGTGCTATTAGTAATTGCGGCACTGAATGTTTTTATGCTTTGTTTGAACGGGTATCCCACCCGACGCTTGTTGCTTGTTATTCACTCGTTATTCATAGTGCCTGCTCTGTCTGTCGTGACGTTATTCATAGTGCCTGCTTTTGTCTGTCGTGACGTGTTGCCCGCTGCGAATGTGTAGGTAGCTCTCTTGATGCTGCTGGTGGTACTGGTAGTACTGAATGTTTCTGTGCTTTACTTGGCCTTTGTGCCGCCTGTGCCGCTCGTTGCGTGTGCTGCGCTTTCCCTGTTTGACCTGACATGGACAAGGCAAGCAACCGTGAATGATTCAATGATTTGCTGAAGAAAATGCTGTGACGTTTATACCTTTTCTCACGTGTTGTCCGCGGCGAATTTGTCGGTGCTGCTGGTGGTGTTGGTGCAGCTATGGAATTTGTCGTCGTTCACGCGCTTCTTCATCGCCATCTACAATATGCTTTTCGCAGCATTGCTCATTCTACATGAGAGTCAGGTGAAAGCAAACTCGCACAGCCGCACTGAGAGCATAGAATACGTAGGATGTACCTGGTTTGTTTTAGTAATTCATTGTGTACTGTAGTACGGTAGAGCTATTACTCCGTAACTTGCCCTTCGTGTGGCACGAAAGCGAACGTTGAGTCAATTCGTTGGTTTTCTCTGTGTGTACGTCAGCCGCGAACGAACCCGACGGTAGGCTGCGTTGTCTTGCTTGAGCATACAAGACTGCTGTGGTACATACCGTGGTACATACTGTGGTACATACCGTGGTACATACTGTGGTACATGTCGATGCGTCGTTTTCCTCGGTTGGAGCATAGTGTATGCCTAGAATCAACTTAGAAACAACGGAACAACGGGCAAGGACTGACAAAACGGGAAACCGGTGTACCGTGCTTGACCTCATTTTCGCGCTTATGGTATATATCTATATATCGATATGTAGGGTAGCAGTATCCGCTAACGGCAATACACAAGAGGGAGGGCAGTGCTGCTGTCTCCGGTGAAAACAAAAGCCGATGTATAGAAACAACTGTACAGTATTGGTCCCTCTATAGTGCCAGTTGGGTGGTGCCGATTGCCCGATACAGCGCCTGTGAAATCGCTTGTCACGCGAGGGAACAACAACCAGTGGCGGTATCCGGAGCAGTGCCGGTTTGGCTCTAGTACCGGTATTCCCGGCTGTTAATAGCACATACCTCGTATCTTACCGGCACTATACAGGGAGCACTACTGTCCCAAGACGCCAAGACGGCAATACAACCGTATCTGAGTTTCTCATGTCGTGTGCCGTCCACCTGTCGTCATATGGCCCTGACCGCAGATACTGATGACAGCTTGTCAAGCTAGGGACGTCTATAGCTGGTGCAGTTTTTCACAGTCCCAGTACAGTGCCGTACACCTTGTATCAATATAGCATCAGCATGCAGAATACCTGCCACATCAGTGCTATGGGTAGATTTCGCTATTACCACTCTGAGCGGAAACAGTAACCGTTTGGTGTTCTTGTTAATACCCCAGTAATCCCTATGATTTCGTCTAGAACTACAATACCTGAAATTTCCCTGGTACGTACTTGGCGTACTTGGCGCTTCCCCCTTCGGTGTATTCGCGGATGAGCATTTTTTAATCGAGGCAGCACCTTCACGGTTGTCTATCTGCTATTGTTATTGCTATTGCTATTGCTGTTGGTGTCCGCCTGATGTGCAGTATGTGCAGTATGTGTATGATATGCATGGTGTGCAGCGGCTACTATTAATAATGACTTACGGCTTAAACTCCAACCTAAGGAAATACGTCGTTCTCGATTGAGTATATTCGCCATCGAGTATGTCCGCGCTCACGGCAGCACTGTCACGGATGCATTTCTACAGTGTCAATTGATGTCCGCCTGGTGTACCTGATGTGCATTGACTGATCATGTGTGGCGACGTAGACTCCAACCGAAGGCGATACCTCGTTCAAGTATGCTCGCGGTCGAGCGTGTTCGCGATCGAGTATGTTCGCGATCGAGTATGTTCGCGATCAAGTACGTTCGCGATCGAGGCAGCACCTTCACGATTACGAGTGTCCTGTAGGCGTCTGGCGGATGTGACTTATGTGCTAGGGCTGATTGTGTGTGACAACATCGACTCCAACCGAAGGAGACACATCGTTCGCAATCGAGTATGTTCGCGATCAAGTACGTTCGCGATCGAGGCAGCACCTTCACGATTACGAGTGTCCTGTAGGTGTCTGGCGGATGTGACTCATGTGCTAGGGCTGATTGTGTGTGACAACATCGACTCCAACTGAAGGAGACGCATCGTTAGTATGTTCGCGATCAAGTACGTTCGCTGTCGAGTATGTTGGAAGTTGAGTATGTTCGCGATCGAGCCAGCGCCTTCACGGGTGCGTTTCTGCTACAGTACTGCTATTAGTACCCGCGTGATGTGCACGACGTGCATGGGCTGATCTTGTGGGACGGCCTAGACTCCAGCCTAAGGGAAAATTTCGTTCATCGTTGAGTATGTGATCGAGGCAGCACCTTCACGGTTGCATGCGTGCCTTTTTCATTGGTGCCCGCCGGATGTGCATGCTTTGCAGGACTAATAACGTATAACGGCGCAGACTCCAGCCTAAGGAGATACCTCGTTCGCGATCAAGTATGTGCGCAATCGAGACAGTTTACCGTTCAGTTTCTGCTATTCATGTTATTGCTATACTGGTGCCCGCTCGGTGTGAAAGGAGTGTTGATGTGTGACGGCGTAGACTCCAACCTAAAGGCATGCTTCGTTCGCGGTCGAGTGTGTCCACGGTCAAGAATGATTTTCGTCGAAGCGGCACGGTCACTGTTCCATTTCTGCAATTTTAATTGGTGTCCGCCTAATCTTTCAATTGGTGTTCACCTGATGTGCAGGGACTGGTGATGTGTGACGGCGTAGACTCCACCCTGCGGCGATACTTCGGACTGCTTTACGGCCATCTGGGAAGGTTTGCTAATGTGTTTAACCGTGCTGTAATGTGCTGCAATGTACACATGGAATCGCATTGCATGATGTGCTGCAATACTGTGTTGCAAACCGGCACTATGGGCAGGTACTGAAATGTGTTGCATCGCATTGAATCGTAATGCGTGTTATCCTTGACTGTTGTATTGTATAGACCACTTGTTCCCGGGGCTCTGTTGATGGTTTGATTGATTGATTGATTGATTGATTGATTGATTGATGGTTTGATTGATTGGCTGATGGTCGTCGGACGCGCGCTACGATAGAGATAGAAGGTATGATAGCACTTTTTCGATATTAATCGAACATTTTCCGAACGACCGATCTTTCCTTAACCCCAAGCCGTAGGAGTCACATCGACATCTTTTAGCGACATCTTTTAGCGACATCTTTTAGCGACATCTTTTAGCGACATCTTTGTTGTGACCTTTTTTTTTTTTATAATCATTCGTATACCTAGGTAATGAGTCTGTTCATCGGATTGCACTGACAGTTGTTGGGTGAGGTACTGACAGTACTATTGCTACTGCCAGTACTATTGGTACTGACAGTACTATTGCTACCGACAGTACAATTGGTACTGACAGTACTAATGCTACTGACAGTACTAGTGGTACTAACAGTAGTAATGGTACTAACAGTACTATTGGTACTAACAGTAGTAATAGTGTTAATGGTATCAATATTGTTAGTTAATGATGTTGTTACTAGTGTTGGTTATTGGTGTTGTTAAGAGTGTTGTTAATTGTGTTGATAGTGTTGTCCATAGTGTTGATAGTATAAAGCGCTCCCCAAGTGGTTAGGAGCCTCAGCAACAAAATGGTCTTGATGGTCTTAATGGTCTTGATGGTCTTGATGCACCTCTACAGTACGTAGCATGTGTCATGTATACTTCTTTTTTTTTTCTTCCCCGCTTTCTCTTGCTCAAACGCCCCACCTAATATCGAAATCCGCCAGAGTAATGAACATTCCGCGCACTGAATATCACCTCATTATCTTTCTAGAGCCATCCATGCCGCTGCTGCAATTCCCACCCCCCCCCCGCCCCCAACGCCCCCTCCTTCCCCACCACCCGCATCATCGCCTAGACCTAGCACCACGCGTATAGCAAACCCCTACATCTATGCGACCTAATCGCCCCTCCCCCCCCCCTCCCCACCCCCCCCACCTCCCCACCCCCCCCACCTCTCCACCCCCCCCACCCCACCCCCACCCCCTCGAACACTCCGCCCTCTACTCACTGGTTGTACGACTTACAGGATATAAATGATAAACTGATGCATTCTTTCCAAAACCGTCACATGTATCCCCTTAAAGGATGCATATTTTCCACGTACAGATTAAGCTGCCTCGCCCGTCCCGCCCCCCGCCCCCCCCATAATAAACTAGTGCATTCTTTCCAAAACCGTCAGATTTATCCCCTTGAAGGATTTATAGTTTCCACGCACAAATTGACCTGCCCCACCCGTACCCCCCCCCTCCCCCCCCCCCTCCCCCCCCCCCCACCCCTGCTCCCTTTTGATCAAAACCAGGCCCCTACGTCCTTCAAAACTCCGCCCTCCCCTCACCGGTTATTCGACTTACAGGATTCACTTGATAAACGGATACATTTCCCTCCACAGCTGTCAGATTTTGTCCCCCTCAGAAACGGGTTTTATAGTTTCCGCGCACAGACTGACTAACATCGCCCTGTTGACCCTGATAGCTACACTGTAGTTGCAAGGGGAGTCGCCGACCTATAGCCTTAATGAGGACACACAACCCGTAATACGCGCGATCGGAGTATCACACAAAACTTGCAAAGATGAGTTTCGACAAAATATTCGATCTCACAGCTGGAGTGTATTTTAATTTTTACAAAATATTTATTTTTATTAATGGTAGCGTGATACGTATTAATAGCAGGGTGATGGTAGCGTGATTGCGTTCGTTAACCCCTTCGGGACTGTATACGATCATAGACGATTATAGACGATTATAGACGATTACACCATGTCGGACAACATGGTCGATTAGAGGATGTCGATTACACCACGGTATGTGTAGGTGTGCAGGTGTGTAGATGTGTAGGTGCAGCGCGGGTTGCTGGAGTAGGGGGTGTGCCCGGTGCCCGGACTGCAACGTAAGGACTTCTAAGACTTACACGCGGAGCGTGCTCATGCCCGTAGTACTATTAATATATACTACTGATATACTACTGGTTAAATATACCAATATCAGTGCTGATATACTATTGATATAGAATTAATAATGCTGCACACTCTTCTTATTTATTTGGCGTTTGATAATATCTAAATCGTCCTTGTTTGGTCGCTGTGAATGAGTCCCAAAAAGTGAATTTAATCTGTAAATATTTCTATGCTTCTCTTTCTAATCCTACGCTATCTTTGAGCAGTAAAATATAGTATATGCTTCCCGTTTTAGTTCTAATATATCCTTGGTTATTTTAATGGCCCCTTAGGAAATGTCTGTTTTGTTCCCTTTGCAATCCTAACCCTGACCTTAGCTATCTGTATGCTCCCTTTTATGGTCCCTTTTACTAAGTGTTTTTGTGCTTCCCTTTCACGTGTTTTTATTTTGCTCGCTTGGTGCTTGGTGCTTGGTGCTTGGTGCTCGGTGCTTGGTGCTCCTTGGTTCCAGGGCCGTGTTCATAATCTTCATCGCCTTCCTTAACTTCGCGCTCACGGATGCTGGCTGGTTAGGCAACATCACCGCCCTGCTGTTGCTGTGAGAAATTCTTTTTTGGGGCTAGGCCTGCTCTTGCTGTGATGCGCTCTTAGTGTTGTAGTGCAGTAGTGTAGTTTCACACGTCGGACAGATCATACAGATCATACAGATGACGATATAGATCATACATATTATATGGATTGTATAGATTATATATTCTAGATTATGTAGATTGTATTGATTGTGTAGATCCTGTATTTGTCGTTGTAGCTCATGACATGTTGTGCAGGACTTGTGTAGTACAAATCCAGCCGAAAAAAAGTAGAGTAGAACTCGAGTAGAGTAGGTGCTAGATCATCATGTCATGTAAGTCATACGGCTCCCGTCCAGCACCGTCATCTGCAGCTCATGCAGATCGTAGACCAGGGGTCTTTCTGCTCTGAATGTCTTATATCATCTATACATCATACATATCAATGGAGATCTATCTCATCCATCTGTCCGGCGTGTGGATACTTCATATGATGTAATTTGGAGTAACGAATGCACCTTTCCAATTTCCACCGCGGCTGACAAGAGGGTAAAGCATCCCTGGTACACCTTTTCGACATGGCTCAAGCCTGGCTTCATATAGACTCCCTGGGACCCGGTATAGCTTTTGTGTTCGGCACCGACCGAGGGTTATAAATAATACTATTAATGTGAAGA
Organism: Undaria pinnatifida; assembly: GCA_012845835.1. Lineage (NCBI taxonomy): Eukaryota > Phaeophyceae > Laminariales > Alariaceae > Undaria > Undaria pinnatifida. The sequence goes on along the minus strand of JABAKD010000014.1, from coordinate 11,527,980 downwards.
AGACGATTCTTGTCCAAATTCTCAACCATTGCACCAATGCACATAAGCACGAGTTAACGTAAGGCCATATGTCTTACACAGTCGGATTTGTCAGTCGAAAACGGCCTTTTTCGACCGAAGCCCAAATCGGGCTTTCTTACGCAGATGAACAAGAGCTTCTTGAACTGAGTTTTCCGACTGGGGGATCCATTCGAAAAAGTTGACTTTTTCGACTGGATCTGCCAGTCCAAAAACCCAGTCGAAAAAGTTTTACACGTGTTTCTTGAACCCATCGCACCACACCACACCACACCACCACACCACCACACCACCAAACACACACCCACACGCCCACACACCCATACCAGGTACCACACAGCAGTATTATATACGGCGCCGACGCCGTCTTGGCTATCACTGCTGTTGCTTCTCGCCACAAGTCATCGTGGCGCATTCTTAGCTCCGTTCGCCGGCAGCGTGTATCATCACACGACGGCAGCAGCGCGGGGTATCGATCTCATTTTGCCAACAACGGCTACGCCTTCCGCTGTAGCTTTGGCGGCTCTCGGCTGAGTACAACTCCACGAACGTAGCTTTGGCGGCTTTCGGCGAAGCCAAAAGCCACCACTCGGTGGGACGAGGGTTCGTTGAGCGCGAAGCGCGCGTTGCTCGCGGAGAACGCGCAGTGCGCAGAGCTGCCAACCCATTTTCGACCGCCATACAGCAGTACTCCCTCACACCAACCGCCTCTAGGAAGAGCACAAAAACTGTAAAATCGACTCGACTGGCGATAAGAAGAAGGACCAGAAGAATCCAGTCGAAAAAAAGTCCAGCCAAAAACGGACCGTGTAAGAAATGGCCTAACGGTAGATACAAATATCAAACTGCGCGAGTTCCTAGGGCCAGGTACTAAATATAAGTGTGTGATCTTCAAATATACCATGCAAATCGCGATATTTTTAACGTTACCATCTTGCCACGTTTGTGTGGTGTTGCGTGTTGCATCCTGTGGCGGTTTCAAGCTGCTTGGAGGAGCATGGTGGCCGTTCTCTCGAAACACCCGGCTCTATAAAATGCGTCATGATGTTGTTTGGATGCTACCTTGCTGCCGTTTTCATACTGTCATTGTTATGCTGTTACACATTCGTAGTAATGTCTATTTAAATGTTACCTGTTATCTTGTTGCCACGTTCCCGTTATTGCTTCCGTTATTGTTCCCGTTATGGTATGTCCCGTGGCGGCGTCAGGTTGCTTGGAGGGGTCATGGTCGCAGTTTTTGTGAAATATCCGCATCTTCTCGACGAGTCTCCGGGACTGGGCGACCTCAAGACTGCCCCCCATAGACAAGGCGAATACGTGAGCTATTCATACGTTCTAACCCTAAGGCGTGCGCGCGGCGTGGGACAAGACGTCGAACATTGTGTATAGAAAAAGGCTGCAGCAGCACGAGTAGAGGGGATTGGTTACCCCAATTTCACTCGTCAATAGTATAGGCCACTCGCGCGATTGGCTTCGCTGAAAACACGGACTCTAAATGTTGACACGGCGTAACACGCAATACAATCCCGGTGTGGCGGTGCATGTTCTGAAAGCGGAAAGCACGAATGATCTACGTTGTAAGTGAATTGGGAAGCCCCGTCAGCAACCGTATCAACCGTATCCTAAAGGTAGTGTCCTAAAGGTAGTGTACAGCATTTCTTTGGTTCGTTGGTTGGTTCTTGTATACCATCACTATGGTTGTATCACTATTGTTGTATCACTATTGTTGTATTACTATTGTTGTATCACTTTTGTTGTATCACTATTGTATCACTATTGTTGTACCACTATTGTTATTGTGTGTGGGTGTTCTTCGCATTAAACCGCGCTTTCTACCCATCGATATTCAGCGCATTAATCGTATAGGTACTGTGTCCGTGCCGTTTTCCCCACCCTATACTTGTACACATCAGTTGTGTGGTCGCGAACTAAGAGGCAGATATATAACACCATAACACCGCAAATGCCGTAAGGAGATTTGGCGATGAAGCGTAGTAAAACGTGTTTGATTGCTTTCGTCTGTGTACCGCCGTTATTCTACTCAAGCCTTCAAGACTATTTGAAGCTCGGCTTTCTTTCAATCTTGGAGCTGCACCACACGTCGAAGCGATCATATCCCTTTTTGGTTACAGGTTACTGTACCTATACAGTGGCTGCCCCGATCTAAGAGCGCCCGATGTATTAATAAGACCATTTCGGACCTAAGAGCGGTCAAGTCGGCATGTGCCGCCTACGTTAAAAGCAATACATTGTCCACTACAGATATAATCAGGGTGTAGTTCAGAGTGCTTGCTCGGTGTTGTAAACGGGCACTATTAACACGGAGTGGTGACTGCTGTATACTGCAAGATTGAGATATTGATCGATCCTCGATCTACACGATCTGCGCAATCTAGATTGCATTCGACCGGTGGGATCTGTACATCACGGCGCTTGTCTTGCACGTGTTTGCCGAGGGGGACCTGTACGATACGGCTCTCGTACAAAATCTGATAACGGCAATAGCAATACAGGATTTAGTTGATCTACCATAGATGATGATGTATGATGATGTGTGGGGTGTGTGCTACGTACGGGCCATGCACTGCTCTGCACCGTCTTCTGCACCGTGTTGTAATGCACCCTGCACCGCACGTTACGTCGAGATATATCCAGGTCTACCTTAGCTCTATGATACCAGGTGTGACGTATTTGTATTGATGTACCTTAGCTACAAGACGTACTCCGGGAAGGGCACAGGTGTGGTAATGATTGCCCATTCATTGTACACTTCGTCAATACGATCGATCGTCAAAACAATGGTCAACTCATTTGTTTTGGTGCGATGCCGCCCGCTCTGCGAAACAGTAGAGCCACGTTACGTTCATTGCATTGGCAGCCTTCATGTACGCTCTTTCCACTGGTGCTGTCATTTTTTATTTATCGACATTATTGGTGTTCTGTAAATACTCTGCTGAAAATGCCACTAATTCGCTGCTGAAAACCCTGCTGGTGATACTACGGCTATGTTTTTAGTTGTCTGGACCACTTGACTACGCCTAAATACTACCAGGTAGTTGTTAGTTGCGTGGCGGACCAAAAGCCAACTAACTGGTCTACTTGGTAGTGTTTATTACTGAGCAGTATATAAATACGTCGAACCATAAACGCGCCAATCAGATGCAAAGACTCACAACTGCTGTCCTATCATAATTGTAGCACCTCAGCAACTTACCAGTATTTGGTAGTCAGCCATTTATACCTGGTAGTCAACATTAATAGTAAGCCGCGTAACTAGCGATAGGTTCAAACCCAACAAGGGATTATTTCTTGATGGTCTATAATATTAGTAATTCACAGACCGAAAGTGCGAGAGCGCGAGTCGGCGAAATTTGATGCAATTCGAAGACCGTAAAGAGCTGAAACGTGGGAATGCTGAACCCTTTGCGCGATAAAATGAAGGCGCGTGCCGGAGTGGAAAAGGAAACACACTTGTGACCACGGCTTGTCCAGAAGGCCGCCGATGGTACAGCCAACTCTGATGCGAGTTGAGCGGGAATACAAAAGTGTCAGCCAACTCTCAGGCCCTACAAACGCCTTGCTGGAATCCCAGCCGTGCCTTTTGCCAATGCGACCCCTTTGCGAAACAGTAGAGCTACATTCAATACATTGCATTAACTGCCTTTATGTGGCCTCTTTCCACTCCCGCTGCTGCTACCAGGGGTCCGTCGCCCTTGGTGTGCAGCTAATATCCTACGAAAATGCCACTAATTCGCCACTGGAAACCCTGCCGTGCCGTTTTTTCCCCGATTGGTTCAGGCCCCTCCTCCAACGATGCCGTCAACGACTCTGTAGACGACGCTGTCCATAGCCTAGAGAAGGCGCTCAAGACCAATTTATACGCTGGGAAATTGAGTGCAGGTGCAGGAAGAAGACGGCTGCTAGTTTCGTCATATATATTATAGGTATATGTGCATCTGCAACATCGTTGACGGGACGAGCAAACCTATACCATAGCTAGCTGGTAGAACGCTATTGCATGTCGCAGGGTAGTGGGTCCCTTTTGGACCGTTTTCGGAGCGACTCCGGGAGAGGTAGTGACGTTATTAATAGCTGCATTTCGGCTTGGTGATCTGCACCAAACGTGTTCATTCACTGTTGCAGTGCGTGAAGAAAATGCCCTTATTTTGAGTGACGTGCATGGTCATGCTTTTCTTGCGGGTGGCCTCAACTCGGCAGTGAAAAAGGTTCCCCCCCCCCCGCCCCTAGTACACCGTAGCCTTGTTGGGACATTCTCTGTCACCACCACTATTAATAGTATTAATACCATTAATACTATTAATACTGTATGACCATGTATCGTATCACCGGTACATAACAAGTTTGGAAGGGACACTCACTAGGAGTACTAGGAGTATTTCCGGTACACAATAGGATCGGGGGGCGCGCAGTTTGAGCACGTATCATACCGGTACATGGCAAACCGCTCTTGTCGTGAATCTACGGCGTCATTGAAGAAGACTTGAAAGACACTCGAGCATGTATCGTATCGCTAGACAAGAATTTTGAAAGCCACTCGCTATGAGGCGTGCAGTACTGCTATTATACACAGCAGGCGCTCTTGTCTTGTCGAGTGATGTCTTGGCGAGTGATGTCTTGGCGAGTGATGTCTTGGCGAGTGATGTCTTGGCGAGTGATGTCGTGTCGAGTGCTGTCTTGTCGCGTGACGTCTTGTCGAGTGATGCCTTGTCGAGTTACGTCTTGTCGAGTGATGTCTTGTCGAGTTACGTCTTGTCGAGTGATGTCTTGTCGAGTGACGAGTGACGAGTGATGTCTTGTCTGAGGCGGCGGTGAATTTTGGGGGCACACAATGTACCTGGTAGTGTAGTGGGTGCATGTACGGCATGATGGAAGGAGTTGGGAGGGACACGCCCTATGAGGACGTGTCGTACCGCGACACCGTGACACGGCAAGCCACCCTTGCTGTGCGTCTATGAGGTCAATGGAGAAGTTTGGAAGCGCTCTCACTATAAGCACGGGTCTTACCGGTACATAAGAAGTGATGAGGGACACGCATTAATAGCACGTATTAAACCAGTACGCGACAAGCCGCCCTTGTTTGGTTGATGCCTTATCATGTTATCGTGCCTTATCATGTTATCTTATCATGGTATCTTATCATGTTATCTTAGCTTGCCTCAGACGGTTGTGAGCTTTGGGGACACGCGCTGTGTCCATCTACGGCACAATGGACATACCTCTGCGGGACTGTCACAATGAGCATGCATCGTACCGCTACACGACAAGCCGCCCTTGGCGTGCATCTACGGCATCAATAGACAAGTACTTAGTTTGGAAACACTCTCACTATGAGCACGTATCGTACCGGTACACATGACGCTTTGATGGACTCGCTATGAGTACGTGTTTATCATACTGGTACACGACAAGTCACCCTTGTGTTGTCCAATCGTTATCCAATCGTTGTCCTGCCTGCCTGGAGCGGTTGTGGTTTTGGGGGGGCAAGCGCTGTGCATCTACGGCACAATGGAGGATGCAGTTTGGAATGACGCTCAACTTGAGCACGTATCGTACCGCTACGACAAGTCGCCCTTGTCGTGCATCAACAGCATCATGGTGGAAGCAGTTTGGAGAGACTGTCACTATGACCACGTATCGTACCGCTACACCGCAAGCTGCCCTTATGCGTCAACGGCGTCGTTGAAGAAGTTTGGGAAGACACTCAACTTTGAGCACAGGCTTTGTACCGGTAGACGGCAAACCGCCGTTGTCCTGTTGTCCTGTCCACGCCTTGTTTTGACTCACGCGGTTAGGAGCTTTGGGAACACGCGCGAGAGCGGCCAACCGGGGTAGCTGTAATGTGTTGGGCTGATTGCTTGGAGTGCACCGAGAGTAGAAAAAACTACCAACCCCTTTCGGACCCATGCACATACTATTAGTACTGTATAACAGTATATACTACTGTATAACAGTCGCCAAACAAGGGGAAGTGCGATACTGCCACCCATCTAGCAAGAGCATGCGGCAGTACTACTACTATGTGCTAAAGTACCGCCATGCTAGGCGCGTGTCGTGCATCTCCCTACGTTGCACTTCGTATTATTACTATATTTTGATTATTATTGCTAATATTATTATTATTGCTATTATTATCATTATCATTGTTATTATTATTATTATTATTATTATTATTATTATTATTATTATTCTTATATATTATGTCTACTATTGTTTTATTTTTGCATCACTATTATTATCATCATTATTATTATCATTATTGTTAGTATTATTATTATTATTAGTATTATTATTTAATTAGATTTTTAATCGCCCCTTCTACTCTCCAGCTCAACCCCTTAAAAAGGTTTTACCCTCAGCGACCTTCTGGACAAGCCAAGCCGTGGTCACAGGTGTCTTCCTTGCTCCCCCCCGATACATGCCTTCATGTTTATCACGCGCAGGCTTCAACATGTCCCTTTTTCAGCGTTTGTTGATGGTGCTCGGTTTTCCTCAAATTTTACACGCGCCCTAGTCTTTAGCGCGGGCTGCTTGTTCGTGTGGCCGGTGCTGTAGTGGTCACTATCGTCATTCCGCCTTTTCGATATATTTTCGCTCTCAAGTCCCGAGTTTCTATGGGTGCTAGAGCCATACATGCTAACGGTAGACGTGTTCCCTTTTCGTTATGAGGCTCTTTACATCATACAAGATCAGGAGGACCTCTATACCCCACACCACATCTCATTTTTGAGGGAAATTGAGTGCAACCAGACGAACTATACCATGGTCTACGTATAAATAATCATAGAGCGAAACAAGAACGACAATCCGTGTATTGTATTAATAGGTATTAATGTAGTCTATTAGGTTGAGGAGCTTCGTCATTCCGAAAATATTTAAGCCGAAAAGACATATTCTACGATAGCCCCCTTCTTAAAACCAGCGATTTCGTTTGTTTAACCGTTAACGAACGAACGTTTCATGGCTTCTGGACACGAGGAAGGGTGTTTTTCAGAAACAGCTTCATTATAGTTTCTTGTCTGCAAAGGACTATCGAACGATGACGTCGGGGTGGCGAGGGGCACCGTATTTCAAGAGGTACGACCGGGAGCTGGTTTCAAAACCGGCGATTTCGTTAAAAAAAGGTTGGGGTGGCTACAGCAGTACCGTAGAACGAGTGAAAAAATGTGATCCCTATGGTAGCCCGCGTCATTGCACGACGACTTTTTCAGCCTCCACGCTTGTCCTTTAGAGAGATGTTTCATGTTGTGGCGGCGGTCGAAAGAAGGAGCGGTGTTAAAGCAAGACAACGAACATACCTCAACACGGTGCGAAGATGCATTCATATTACATATGTAACACAAAACAATTTGCAGGACAAAAACGTTACAGAACATTAGAAATCGGCACCTGACAGCGCCCCTAAACGACAACCTATCGGGCTGGTAGATGTTTTTTTTCGGGACTAAGCCTCTCTGACGGAACGGGTTGATCCAAGTGAAGTCTGTTGTGAAATGTCGTGCCCATTCGCTTCATGTAATGCCACGCCTTTTTAGGGTGGAGTGTGTTGGCTGCTTGTGGGCTGCTTGTTGGCTTCTTTCGTGTGTTGGCAAGCTCTAGGGAAGACGTCGTGAGATCGCGAGGTTCGTTTTGTTACTTTGTTGGTCCTTTAGTTTAGACTTAATAGCAATGTAGTTCTTCGAACTGTCAGTTTTGCAAAAACGACGAATAATATATACCTATACGATATTGGGGGGTTATACCGACGAATGGACGTTAAGGATCGGATACATGGGGGAGGGATGATCACTCTCGAAGTTTCAGGTGTCTCACTAAAGTGGTGTTGGGTTCAGCGACAGCGGCGCTCTGGGTGGTGCTGGGGCCACCGGCGCCCTCTACGGACAGCTGGGTGGACCCGCCGTGAACCCTCGGGGGGTAGTCGGCTACGGTGACCCCATGGGCGGTGCCGGAGTCCCCATCCCCCCCTATGGACAGCCAGTCGGGCTCGCGTGGGTGGGCAGTTGGGTGGGCTAGCCGTGCCCCATGGGGGGGAGAGGTCGGCTACAGCAGGTGCCAGAGCCCTCGATGCCCCTATTAGCAGCCACAAGGGCTCGTCGTGGGCCCTGGGAGGGGGTTCGGACACGGCAGAGCTCTGGGCGGTGCAGGAGCAATCGGCGCGCCATTGGTCGCACTCGGATGTGCAACCCCCGGCCGGCTGGGCGCACCGGGCGTCGGCCGGTCCCCACTTGAGAGACGGCGGCGCCGGCAACCTCTGGGAAAGCAAACAAATAAATATTCACCGCCCGCGCCGTGACGTCATGGAGTAATTCCACAACCCGGCTGTGCCGGGTAATCTTCGGAGGCTGTCCAGCATCTGTGCAGAGGGCGGCATTGCAAGGGGCCGTGGGGGATACGGTCGACATCTCGGCCCGCGTCCACACCATGCTCGAAGGCCTGGATACCATAGATTTCTTGGCGTTCGTGCCGCGCGGTTGGGCCGGCGTCACCCTCCCGTTATCGCAGCATCTTTGCACTATGGGACTATGGGGCACGCGATTGTAACAGTCGCGACCCGCGGGTTCCCGCAGGAAGCTACGGATCTCAACGTGGCGCGCGCTCGCGTGGAGGTTCTGCGTGTAGCGTTCAAGTTCGGGGCCAAGATGTTCAACAGCCATATGATGGAGCACTACGCCATCGCGAATACCCGGTGAAACCGGACCACGCTTGCGGAACTGGTAAAATAGGACCTGGTCGAGTTCGCGCTGGATCTGCGCGCCGTATCTGACATTTGTGGCCACAGCTGGGCCTACCTGCCGGCGGTGTGTATTTTCCGGCCATCTCGGGATCGCATTGGCCTCGCCTCGACGCCTACGTCAAAAATGGTGGCCTTATAAGCGCCGACGCCCTCTAATCCGCAGTCGCCGTCGCTCCCGCCCCCGCCGTAGCGGCCGGTGTCGCGCAGGGCGAGTGCCGGCAAATGAGCGAAGAACGGCAATTGCCGTTTCGGGGCCACCTGCGTCTTCACGCACGTCCGCCCCCTTCGCGCGGGGGGTAATGGCACTGAGCGGGGGGAGGAAGAGGATCGGTGGTGGGTTGGCCGATGACGGTACTGCCTCTGCGGATGCCATCGCCAAGAAGGCCAAGGGCCAGGGAAAAGTGGTGGCGGTGGTTCTGGCGGCCAGCACGGTGGTTCCGGCAACGGTAGCGGCGGCGGTGATAGCGGCAGCGGTGGCAGAGACAGCGGGGCGTCGGACGTGGGGGCCTGCACTCGCTCCGCGGGAGCCAAAACGGACGAATAGGAAGAAGGGCCTCGCCCCTCTGTGGGGTCGAGGCCGATCAGAGGGCGTACGGAAGCTGCAGCGCGAGATGCACAGCTCGTACGTCCCGGGTCGGCGTTCGTTGGAGGGCCAGGTATGAGGATTAGCTTTAATTGCTGCGTGTCGATGTTGCGCGATGTGCCACGTGTCGCATCGCATGGCAATGCATCCCGGGTGGAGAGTTTGGGCCACGTGGTCCAGTGTTACGTACAATATCTTCGGGCGAGTGGCAGCCGTTCGGAAGCATGCAAGCCATCAAAACAACCCTGGGTTCCCGCGTGTAAAAATAGCTAGGATTCGTTGTTGGTTCGGGAGAACAAAATGATTCTCTGAGGTAGAGAAATTGGCGACTCTTACCGGACACGGTGCCCCCGTCCACGTTGAAGGGGGTACGGACATCGGCGCGGTCTAGGCATATTCAAATCATAGCAGCGTAGCCTCACACTCCGATAGCATCATCGCTAACATATTCGACAACGTACGGTTTGGACGGGCAGTACCTTTTGCGCCCAGCAACGCGCACACCTTCCCTGATTTGCGGCTGTCTCCAATGGGCGTGGTGGTATCGCCGTCTGACCTCGGATCATCCACCACTTGACGTTTTCGTTGTCTAAATGCAGACACACAGCATCAACGCAGACTCCGGTTTCGAACAAGCGTCCCCCGTAGCGTTGGGTCGCGTGTTGCGAGACGTCATTTGGCACATTCTGTACTTGCGTCGACGATTCCGGCCGCGCGCAAGTATCGTGTTAATAAGTAAGACAGACGTCACGGAGGCGTTCCGTCAAGTTAGCGTGCAGAGCAGAGCGGTGCCCGTGTTCTGGTACGGCTTTCGCGAATGGGCCGTGGCCGACCTTAGATTGCAGTTTCGGTGGCGGAGTTCGCCGGGGTTCTTCAGGTTGTTTTCGGCAGCTCTCGAACACCCTCGTCGACACATACACGTCATACAACGATGTGATACAACGATCGATGTGATACAACGACGATGTCATACAACGATGTGATACAACGATGTGATACAACGATGTGATACGACGATGTGATACAACGATGTGCTACGACGATGTGATACAACGATGTGATACAACGACGATGTGTTACAACGACGATGTGATACAACGACGATGTGATACGACGATGTATTTGATACAACGATGTGATACAACGATGTGATACGACGATGTATGTGATACAACGATGTGATACAACGATGTGATACAACGACGATGTGATACAACGATATGATACAACGATGTGATACAACAACGATGTGATACAACAACGATGTGATACAACATGATACAACGATATGATACGATGTGATACAACGACCCCGTGATGATGAAGCAAGGGAGTGCCGTGGCGCAGCATGTCGTGGTCACCCGGCCAAGAGCAACCGATCGACCGGCCCCGTTACCATCTGATTGTCGGGTCCCCCACGGACAAGGAGAGGGGAGAACTGGCGCGTTTTTCGTACGATTCCACGTACATGACGGGGTACTGGTGTAGGTCCATTCATTTAAATAGTTACCTAATTTCATGCTGGCTCGATTGCCGAGGCTGCCGACGCGCGTCCGCTTCTCTAGCGTCGGACCATCATCGGATTTTGTTTGGGGAGCGATTCTCAAGGGACCGCACACTTTTGTCTCCTCATAAAATTTCGCATTGGGATACCGTGTTGTGCGTGCTTGGATAGAACATCGACAGAGTGTCAATGACAGTTTCCGTTCCCCTCGCACAGCTGTAGCGACTCCACGAGCGCTAGGCGAGTGGCCCTCGGACCGTAAACTTGCACCCAAGAAAGTGTTGCGTTTGACCGGTTGGCTGATTCACCTCTGTGAGATAGTGCTGGTAAGGAAATATTTTTTGCGACGCATGCTAAACAACTTACGCTTGCGCCTCGTCCCTGCGTGGCGCGCGAAGTTCCACGTAGCGCATACGAACGCGGCGTTGTCCCCACGGACCCATCTGGGTTTGGAGTTCCACGCCAACGTGTCCGTTTGGGGTCTGTTGGTGGCAAGAGGGTTAGGGTCTCCGGCGGGTTGCTTCTCCGCCCCGGTGTGCCGTTGTTGTTGTTGTTGTTGGCGGCGGCGGTGGTGGTGATGGTGGTGTTGGCGTTGTTGATGGTGGCGTTGGTAGTGGTGGTGGTGTTGTTATTATTTTTGCTGCCCTCCGACAATATAGCTACGATTGGTACTGTAGGTACTGTAGGTACAATAGCTACGATAGCTAAGATAGGGGTCGCATTTTATCACTTGCGGGGCTTCTCGACAACACACGACCGAGGGGCACAACCGAGGGACACAACAAACAACACACCGAAACCCATGCAGTCTAAGACGACTGAGTCCCACCCACGGTACGATACCGTGGAAACTCCTCCATCCGACTCCTAAGTGAACCAACTGTTGTACGTATCAATATCAGTTAATTCCTAGTGCACAGAAATGGAGACAAACACAATTGTCATAAAATACACAGTGCGACATCTCCCCCCTCTCCTCACCTTCGAAAAAAAAAAGGGTGGGTGGGTGGGAGAAATATCACGAGAGCCGACCTAATGCTGGGTCGCTGGCCGGCTACTAACACTTGCCTCTTCTCTGGTTGCACAGCCTACACGGTACCGTCCCTTGCCCTCCGACGTGCGGGCTTATCTAGCTGCGCGAGTCAACCGAAGAGTGATGGCCACCAACTACCGTGTGGTGGACCGCTACCAGAGCATGGAACAACAACCCTAAATTCTTTCGCGTCCAAACAAACCACGGGTTACGCCGCTTTCGGTTCCCGAAGGTCATAACCCTCTCCTTTGTTTGATATCTTTCGAATTGCTTGGTTATTATTGTGTCTGTGACTTGGGAGGGAGAGCACCCCGAGAGACCAATCTACCGCAACCAACCTTGACGGTATTCCACTGGTGGTCTCTACTCTAAATCCCGTCCCTCCCTCTGTTAACCACTAGCCAGGTCCCAACCGAAACCCGTGCAGTCTAAGACGACTGAGTCCCACCCACGGTACGATACCGTGGAAACTCCTCCAAACACGAGGTCGCCGAAGACTGCTACGGTTTCCCCCATATAGTGCCTTGGCCTGGCTGTCTCTTGCCCTTTCCTGCTACCGCTAGTTTGCGGGAGACTTGTCCTGCGTCCTCTACGTTATTGCGAGTGTATACCTTGTAAGCATCAGACTTCCAACGTCCTTCGCGCTGGATTACTCGCTCGGGCACGTCGCCTCCCGCCGCGAGCACGGACGCACCTCCTATACGGAGAGAGTGCAGTGCAAACTCGTCGGGGTTGCGTCCCGACTGCGCCACAATCTCTCTCAACGCTCGCATCGCTTGGCCATATCCCCATACTCTCACTCCGTTGTCACTACGATACGAGGCGAGGGGGGCACGTTCGGGAAGCGCTGGATACCGTGACAACAGCTCCACCATGAGGGCAACGGCGCCGCCGCCGGTGCCCAAACCCGAACGCGGACCCAGCACCGCGGAACGTGTGCGCACGATAACGCTACCTGCTTGCCCCTGATCACCCTTGTGTCCTCGAAAGCGTACCTCCACGCGATCGGCCCGGTGCCACCGCAATATATCTAGCTGGCTCTCTCCAGCAAATAATGCAACATCACTACGTGTAAGGCAGTGTGCGGCGTGCACGACGCCTGCTGCGCCCGCAAACACCTCGTCCGACCGCATAATGAAAAAATATGCCATACCCAAACAAAGCCACAGAATGCTACCACCACTGCCCCATGACGGGGCTAGGCTTTTCCCTGCCAACAGCATCTCCCATGACACCGGGAGGCGTACGCGGCGGGCTGTTCCCGCGAGCGTGTGTGAACGTGAAATCCCGTTCAACGCGCTCTTCATCAAAGCCGACTTTGTAGGAAGCTCAAGACCCAAATCCACCCGGTGAAAATACGGTACGGCGGCAAGTTTACCAGAAATGGTCCCCGCTTGGCTCCCTTCAGATGCGGCACACCACGCCGCGAAATCGACCAGGGCCCATATCATGGCGCTTTCTGACTCCCCTGGTTCAAGATATGACTCGCTACCTATCAGCTCACGAAATTTTAACCAAGACCGGAAGCCTGAGCCGTAAGTGCGTTCAGACGAGCCCGCAACTGACTGCCGGATGTACTGGACGCTAAAATCCCGGTACATAGACCCGCACCCGCTTGCCCCAGGTCCTGCTCCTGCCACGCGATATCAGGACGACAATTGCGGAGAGCGGAAGGGATGGATGCGCGATCCCATCTGGAGATCCCGTCAGCGAGGGTGTTCTTTACACCTTTCACGTGCCGCGCGCGGAAACACCACCCGCTACGCACTTCTAGCCATCCGAGCATTCGCATCAACGCCCCTGACCTTGGCTCTCTACCCGCGCGACACTGGTTGATCCAGTGTATTGCTGATCGGTTGTCTCCGCGCATTAGAATACTCTGGCGATCGTACTCAGGTTTTGCGCCTGCATGCACTACGAAAGCCCACGCAGTGACCACCATGCCTAGTAACTCTAGTACGTTTATCGACAGGTCATCTCTTCCGCATACGCGCTGTCGAAGACGTCTACGTACCCCTTCGTCAAAATCCATCCCCCACCACGCCCCCGACTCTAGGCAATACCCCCCCATAGCGTCGCCGGACGCGTCGGACCAAAGAGTTCGAGCGGGGGGTTGCAGGAAAAAACTATACAAGGGTGCATGTAATGCACCCCTTCTGTTTTGCGGTGCGCCTCCTACGAGCAGCCGCCAGAACGTAACGTCGGAATGAAATTCTGGCGTTAGCATGAGGGTCGTGCGTCTAGAGGGCCGCCGCATCTTGAGGTTGTCCCTCCACGGCTTACTTGCCGACAGTCCTAATTGGTTGAGCATGCGACGGACGAAAAACTTGCCGGGCCGAACTACTTCGCAAACGTGCAACAACTTCCCGGTTAACGACCGCAACTCGACCTCCGAGGCCGACACGCGGTTGTTCGGCCACTGGCGCAGCAAGTCACGAAGTTGAACGAGTTTGGCAGGTGACAACGTTATCGTCATACCTACCGTATCAATCTCCCAACCTAGAACCTCGAGCTTGGTGTCCCAAGACGTCACTTTACGAGCCGCCAAGAGAGGCGGGTCCGTCTCGCGCCGGTTACCGAACAAGCGGAAGTGGTCTGATGCGAGCGACGCCGACGCCAGCAAACACCGAACACCCCCCGTCAACCGTTGAACCTCGACCAAAATTGCGTCGTCGACGTAGAATCGGACGAAAAAAGGATCCTCCATCCCCCCCCCTTCCCCCGGTGGAACTCTATATGCACGAGGGAGCGGGGAAGGCCGCTCCGCTACGACTGCCGGCCGGACCACTACGTGGGCGGTCGCTGCTCGGCCCTGCGCCGTCACTACTGCGTCACGAAATGTTGTGTTGACGTGTGCATGCTCTAGTGCCGACGCGAACAGGCACCAGAAGCCGGGGGAGTTACGCCACCCGAACTGCAAACGCCGGTCCACAACCACCATCCCGTCAAACACATACCCAAACGTCGCTAACGCCCGAACTCAACAGCAACTTGCCTGAAAGCGCTGGCCACATCCATCTTACTAAGAACAATGCGGGCGTCCCTACCGAATTTTCGCCGCAGGAATAAAATGCGCCATATCACATCGCGCAGCACATGGCCTAATTTACAAGGTGGTGCTGTCGCAAAATCCGTGTCTGAGTTCACTCCCGGCCCCGACGAATGGCTGGAAAAGGTCAAATCATGAATTATGCGAATTTTTGACGTGGACGCCACGACACCTAAAGGAGATAAACGCAGGCCGGGAATAGACGCCGCAGCCTGTAGAGGGAAAACAAACACGTGCCCAAACTTCACATCTTGACCGATTTTCGTGAGAATCTGGTCGACATACGGCTCGACGCTGCTGTGGTTAGAGTATGCAAGCCCAGCTTCGATGTTCCCAACCCCGCCAACATGCACCGGCGCACCGTGTTCCGCAACATACACCAACTGGTCGACGTCCGGGAAACCTTTAATGTCTCCGAACCACTTCTGAATCATAGGTGCGTTTAGACGGTGCAGTGGTAACGCTACGTCGAGATCCCGCATGCCTTCAAAGCTACCATCGTTGTACCGAAAAAACTTAAAGTATGCGTCTGCAATGCCTCCCAATGTTCGCTTGAGGCACTCACGATCCCCCTCGGTCACCGACAAGTTCTCCCATGCCTCTAAGCAACGTTTCAAACTCTCGGCCACACCTGATCCGGATACAGGTTCCGACCCCGGGTGTACCAGCGGCGCCTCCCTCCTGGTAGCTGCAGCTCGATGTCCTCCCAGAGTTGGCTCCGCGGGTGAGCGGAGCCCGCACCCCTACGGGTTGCTAGGTACAGCGGCAGTGCGAGCTGTCGAACCACCCTGTGCCCTGGCTTGTCCCCTGGCTTGCGTGCCGGCTTGTGACCCCCCGGCTCCCGCGCTAGGAGCGCGAGATCCATCGGATGCTGCAGCGCTGCCGCTGCGGTACTTCTTCGCGGGGTCGTGAAGGAATGCACATTGCGGGAAACGGCAACCCTCCTTTTTGGCCCAACCGAAACAGTGCCTCGCCGTCTGCGTCTTCGCGCGCTTCGCCGCCGACGGGCCGCTTCTTGCCGAACTTGACGTGCCGCCCGCGGACGACCTGGTGCTGGCGTGGTGTTCGGCGTTCATCAGTCCACCGTTGACGATGTAGCCGTGTAGGTGCGTCCATTCCGGCACCACAACCTGAGGCAGATCACCTATCGGCGGGGGGGAGCTAAACTGTTGCCCCGCCGACACGGAAGCGGCGAACAGCTTTGCAGTCCACTGGTTGAGGTCGTCGTTAACAAGCGTCATCATCCGCTTGCGGTTGTCCGAGATCTCAACGGTTACGCAATACTTCCTGCAGTGGTACGCAACATGGCAGCACCTTCGTCCAATGCGGTCTTCAGGGTCCGTAGACGTTCCGCACTCTCCAGCGAGTGGGCTCCGTACCCCACGACCGCTAACAGGGCGTCGACCATAATATCCATATGTTCGTACAGGAGGGTGGCAGTGGCGGCCTTCTGTTGACCGTTCGGCATGTACGCGCCGATATCGAGGGACGCGAGAGTGCCAACCTGAGACGCCACAGCGGGGGTCACCCGCGCGATGTCGATCAACACGTCCTGGAGCTGGTCTCGCGTCCAGGATGCCATTGCAGGTTTTTCTCCCGAAAGAAGCCCGTCTTGCGGACAGTGGGGTCTTTCCATGCCGCCATACGTTCCTTCCGCGCCGCTTTGTCTTCGACGTCACCCCCCCCGGACCCTCTTCCGGCCACTTCCTCATGGTGATCCGAATCCGGGAGCGCATCGACGAGCTGGTTGTGCAGCTGCGTTATCATGCTACGTAGATCGGCCACCTGGTCGGCCGCCGCCTTCTGGGACTCGCGCAGTTCCGCAATCGCGTCCCTGAGCGCGCGACGCGACTTTGATTTGCGCTTGCTGCGCCTGGACTCTACTTGCGCCTCGCTGGCATCTCCACTCTCGTCGCTGGCATCCCCATGCACCGACGCGCCATCGTCCTCCCTCCCGTCCATCGCGGAACAGAAACTCGCGTGTACCTCCGGGTTGGAGTTACACGCCACTGATGAACGAATGGACCCGCCGTACATACGAAGCCAGAGGCGACCCAAGGAGGGAGTGCATATCGTTAGATACCGTGGAACCCCGGGTAGCGTGTGACAAATACGGTTCTCGAATCATCGGACGAGGTTGGGCACTAACTAGCCTGGCGATTCGCTCGTTGTCTGCTACGAACCATTCTGCAGGGAAGCCACCCATGTGCATGTCTCGCGTGCTGGCATCACACCTGATCGCGTCGTCACCGACCGCGGGTGACACCCAGGGATCGGGCGCGGAGCCAGTAAACAATCACACTTCGACCTGTACGGGTGTCCCCACCACGCAGGCGAATTTCGGCCCGAATGTTGGGACTCACGACAAAAACACGCAATGTGTATGTGCCTGGTACAAATTAATTACCGCTTGTGACGCATTTCCCGCGTGTACGACGGGTCGCCCCGACGCGAGCCATCATTGTTTGTCAGTTTTCTCCACGTTTGAGCGAACAACCGCCTCTTACACCGAGGACACGGGACTTTTACTTCCTCGGGGGAAACCGTGCATGATACCTGGTATCATACTATAGTGTATCACATACACATCTGCGGTCCATGAGCGTTCCACTCCATGCAAAGCGTATACGACGATGTACCAGGTATATACCGTTATCATACCACCCGTATATCACAATTAATATATATACATTATATATATGATATATATACCGGTTCGTAATCTACTCGTATCCCAGATATATTTTGAACCATCGAATGCGGAGAACCTGGTACCAGGGATACATTCTACCTGGTACGCATCAAGTGTCCTTCCAACCCCCGTTCGACCCCGTCCGAATATATATATATATATATATATTCGTATATATATATATATTTTTTTTTCTTCTTCTTCTTCTTTTCTTCTTCTTTTCGCCTCCGGTTCATCCATTTAATAGACGCTGTCGGAACTTACATCCGGTTCATCTAGCACTTGAGTTGTCATGCATACGCGATGAATACATGATGACGATGACCAATATTTCAGCGATGGACACGTAATTTCGCATCAGATTCATGACCATTCTTACCATGGTCTGCGTATTGTGATATATTCGGTACCATACCTGTGGCATCGATATATATATATACGTACGACGATGATTCGCGACTTGTCAGATCACATCTTCTGCTGTACCAGGTACTCGTACTACACAGCGACGGCTGCATAATTCGAGCCCACCTAAAAACCATGACCCATCGATTGTACGCGAAACATGTGAAGTCGTGATACCTGCGGTCGCACGCAACGGCGTGGTGATCGCCTCTCTCGACTTCCCATACAGAATCAACCCGACGCCTGTCTCGACGGAGACTAGGTGTAGGTATTCTGTCTTTGGTTTCTCAATTCGAGCATGAATGGGGTACATACTGACAACCTATATAGGTCAACGCCCGTCTCAACGGAGACTGGGTATGCCTTTAGCCCGCACCAAAGCCTGATATTCTGTATCTTACTTCTTCATTAGATCGAGCCCACCTGAGACCATGACCCATCGATTGTACGCGAAACATGCGAAGCCGTAATACCGGCGGTCGCATACAGCAATAACTAAACGCCTGTCTCGACGGAGACGAGGTGTAGCTATCCTGTCTTTAGTTTCTCAATTCGAGCATGAAGGGGGGGTACAAATAATTGGCGACATAAATCATCGCCCGTCTCAACGGAGACTGGGTACGTATTCTGCCTCAACCCCACCTGAAACCATGACCCATCGATTGTACGCGAAACATGCGAAGCCGTGATACCGGCGGTCGCATACAGCAATAACTAAACGCCTGTCTCGACGGAGACGAGGTGTAGGTATTCTGTCTTTGGTTTCTCAATTCAAGCATGAAGGGGGGGTACACATAATTGGCGACGTAAATCAGCGCCCCTCTCAACGTAGACTGGGTACGTATTCTGTCTCAACCCCACATGAAACCATGACCCATCGATTGTACGCGAAACATGCGAAGCCGAGAGACCGGCGGTCGCATACAGCAATAACCAAATGCCTGCCTCGACGGAGACGAGGCATAGGTATCCTGTCTTTGGTTTCTCGATTCGAGCATGAAGGGGGGGGTACAAATAATAACGTCGTCATAAATAAGTCAACGCCCGTCTGCCCGTCTCGACGGAGACTAGGTAAGTATTATGCGTCTATCTTCTCACTTTTTATTACCGGTGAAATACTGTCCAACGCCTGACTCGACGGAGTACCAGGTAGACATTCTGTATTTCTTACATATTTGGCTTGTCACCTGCAGGACCAGGGCGCTGTATACTATCTGCGTAATAATATATTTCAGCCCACTCCTTTCGGTTTGTCGCTGGGATGTGACCGACCACCAAAACCAGATTCTCGTCAGGCACGTCCGGAGAAATAGACACAAACGACAGGCCGTTTCGCCGGCTCGGGCGAGGGGCTGTGGGATCAAACATTTTGATAGACGTACCGGTGTGCTGCGACCCCCCCGTGGTGATCTCCGCCTCCCTGAGGACGACATCCAGCCCGCTTTCCAACTTCCGCTCCAGCCGGAGAACTATCATAAATATCACGAGAGCCGACCTAATGCTGGGTCGCTGGCCGGCTACTAACACTTGCCTCTTCTCTGGTCGCACAGCCTACACGGTACCGTCCCTTGCCCTCCGACGTGCGGGCTTACCTAGCTGCGCGAGTCAACCGAAGAGTGATGGCCACCAACTACCGTGTGGTGGACCGCTACCAGAGCATGGAACAACAACCCTAAATTCTTTCGCGTCCAAACAAACCACGGGTTACGCCCCTTTCGGTTCCCGAAATTCATAACCCTCTCCATGGACGCTTCTTATAATACTACGGTATGGATGCACCTAATACCTATCTATGTTATTATCTTTTATGTTCTATGTTGTATCTATATTTTATCAGGTATATTTTTCGGGGCTCCTCAGTTGAGGAGGTGTATAGCTGCACTAAAGCCTTAACCGTAATCTTGTCTTAACCTTGTCTTAACGTTGCCTAAACCTTGTCTTAACATTGTCTTAATGTTGCCTAAACCTTGTTTTGACGTTGCCTAAACCTTGTCTTAACCTTGTCTTGACGTTGCCTAAACCTTGTCTTAACCTTGTCTTAACGTTGTCTTAACCTTGTCTTGACCCAAGTATTGGCTTGACAAAACGCAAAGCTCAATCCGAAAAACGATTCCATAGTGTATGAGCTGGTGCAAAACTCAAACGATGTTCCAACGAATATGCGTAGCTTGCTATTAATGTATTAGTAGTAGTGTGTAGTGTAGAGAAGAGAAGCCTCGTCAGCCACCAATATTTGTGCGAGAAAGTGCTTCGTACCTTTAGTGCCTTCATCGTAGCACGCGTTTCAAAATACCTAGCATCCTTGCAATACGTTTCCTGTTTTGCAACTTTTTTCGTGAGATACCTAACCCATCGGAATATGTATTGGGCTTAGCTTAGTGTTTACTTCTCCAATGCGGTTGGTTGTTGGTTTTGGTTGCTGGTCATTGTTCTTTGTTGGTTGTTGTTTGGTGTTTGAGGTGTAGAACTCCTCAACTGAGAAATACCAGAAAGGCAGAGTAGCTGCCAGGTACTAGGTGCTAGTAGGTACTGCCCTTACGGTGATATCCGTGTCCTCCCTTCCGATCTCATCACTCCCACTTACGATTGAGCGTGCCCCTGTCCCCGTCGTGCGGTGTATACGGGCATTGAATGGTTGAGGCATAGCGTAGGACTCAAAGTGTGTTTGCTCGTCAAAATATCTTTCCGCAGATTGCAATTGAAAAAATATCAAGAAGACCACGGTGTTACTCAAGTGTTACTGCACTATTTATTATTCAACATCTAGAATTTTATTATACACAGTAAATATTATACATATCAAGAGTATTGTACACAGCAGTAGTATTGTAAATAGTAGTATACCCCCTTTTTCGGTCCCGAGTATAGGCCACTCGCACCACTAATACTATTAATATTAATATATAGCAAAGGATACGTATTTTCCGGTAGCGGTAATTACCCGAAATTAAGAGGGCCTGATGTAATAATAACGCCTTCAAATTGTTTATGGAAACTCTCGTTTAAAAAAGAAAACGTTGATGGACTCCGACGATGACGTTGGCTTCGACGCTCGGTTTTTACGATTGGACTATTTGGAAATATATGTTGGTAAATCAGTGGCTTCTGGAGAAAGGTATTATATTAGAGAGACCAATGTCTGGAGAGTCAGGTCAGAAAGTGGAGTGGGTCATGTGGGCCAACTCTCCACAGCCCAGTAACAACCGCTCGTAGTCGAATACCTAAACCTCCTCGCATAGTGCCTACTCGTACATACCCCTGGGACTGCTCGTGGGTGATACCACGAGACGATCCCTGCAACTTACCTCCGTGACACAACGTATGTAACTGTAACTTATTGCTAGGCTGTTCGTTGAGACAAGCTATATCGTGTTAGCAACACTACAGGAATGTTCCTACTCGTCAATATGTCCAACGTACCGACATACCAACGTACCGTACACACCACTACGGTCCGATGTATAACTCGTGCACATGTACAATCTACCGAAGTACCGTAGCACCACAAGAGGAGTATTCTGGTACAGCAACATACAATCAACAGTTCTGCTATTCAAACCAACCAATCAGAGTTTCACCGCAGTACAGTTGATACATACATGCCGCTATCACGAACACCCTCCCGAGGGGCTGTTGTATCTACCAGACCAAATACATATCAAACAAAAACAAAAACAAAACGACTCAGACTTCTACTTCTTGATACCAAGTGCAAAGTCGCGGTGAACTTCAAAAGGATCTCTCGGCAACGCCTTCGTGAGGATGTCCGCGTGTTGTTTCTCGCTGGGGACGTGGGTGACTTCGATCACACCCTCCTCGGTCAGATTCCTAAGAAAGTGGTGCCTCACATCGATGTGCTTACTCCTACTCGAGCTCAGCGGGTTCTCTGCGAGCGCAATCGCCCCCTCGTTGTCTTCAAGGACATCTATCTTACGAGGCTTCGCACTAGGCCTCAGGAACTGAAGCATTCCGTTTACAAACAGAGCCTCCTTTACACCATCTCCCATCGCAAGATACTCTGCTTCTGAAGTTGACTGTGAAACGCATTTCTGCGTCCTAGAAATCCAAACTACAAGCATCGCCGCCACGAAAACCATCGCACCCGAAACTGATCTACGGTCAGTGGCCCTACTTGCAAAGTCAGCATCTACATACACCAACATGCCTGCGTCTACCGAACTATCCTGCTTGAACTTCAAAGTCAGATGCGCCGTTTCCAGAAGATAATTGAGAATCTTCTGAGCTGCCTTCCAGTGGCTCCTCTTTGGTTCGTGAGAGTGCCTCGCCACCGCCCGCACAGCATTCGCGATGTCGGGCCTTGTCTGGCTGGCGATCCACATCAGGCTCCCCACCACCTCTCAGAACGGCACATCTCCTGCCCCCTCATCCTCCATCACGGACGTGTTATCATTGGCAAGGGAAGCAGGGATCGAGCTGGTGCGACATATATTGAATCTCTCGAGAACACTCCTGATATAACTTTCCTGAGAAGTCTCAATCGTACCAGCCTCACGGTCGCGAATATATTCACAACCTAGAAAGAACTTGACCTCCCCCAAGTCCTTCGTAGGAAGAGTCACCTAGTGCTGCCACAACCACCTTGGCAAGGCTCTTACTTCCTGCATACAGAATGTCATCCACGTGGATCGCGACCATCCCCAATACCTCGTCTCCCATTATGAAACGCAGGACACAGGGGTCAGACATTGACTGCTCAAAACCAATCCTCTTCAGTTCCGACACCAGCCTCTTGTAAAATGTCCTAGAAGCCTGCTTCAATCCGTACAAACTCTTGGTCAAACAGACAACCTTTCCTGACATCGACCCGCAGCCAGGAGGCAACTTCATGAACACCTCGTGATCCAATTCCGACTGAACAAATGCTTGCTCAATATCCCAGTGGAGTAATTCCAAATTGTACAAACACGCCAACACTGTCAGCAATCGTAAAGATGCAGCATTTGCGGTAGGCGAGAATGTCTCAAGATAATCCACACCATACTTCTGCTTGAAGCCCTTCGCTACAAGCCTAGCCTTGGCCTTCACTATCTTTCCTGTTTCGTCTGCTTTCCACTTGAAAACCCATCTAGCATCAATCACATTACAGCCTATCGGGACTTTTACTGCCAACGTGAACGTCCCTGCTCTTATCAAGCCTTCAATTTCGGCAGGCCTGGCTCCTTCCCAAATCTTAGCGTACTTCGAACGCTGGGCTTCCTGATAACTACCAGGCTCCGATTCTACATCCTGAACCAGTTCTTTCGGCAATTCCGTCTCATCACCTGCTCTCTGCTCCGACAACAATGAGTACACGACCTCTGTCGCGAAGATGGGTCCTAGGGTGGCCATGAGGCCGGGTACACTCTGCTGGTTGACTGCACGAGTTTGCGCGCGAGTCCTACCTTCTCTCACTTCATCATTTTCACGCGCGGAAGTATTAAAGTCAGCAAGCTCGGCCACATGCCGCGGACGACGAGCGGCTGGAGGGGATGCCTCCGCCTCTACCAGTCCTCCCGACCCAATCGACTCTTCATCATCATGCCCTCCCTGCCCCATCGACTCTACCTCATCATCCCCTCCCAGATCCCCCATCTCTACCTCTCCTGATTCCTGCCCTCCCTGGCCCTCCCCGTCATTCACAGGCGAAGACACAGAAGGAGCTACACTACCAGAAGAAATGTTCACGGGGGCAGGCGGTTCAGCAGGGAAAGATGGAACAGAAAAGGACGGGCCTATACTACCTGCGCCAACACTCTCAACCTCCTCGACTCCCGCACCAGAGGGCACGGCATCACGTTTCAAAAGTGTGTGAGCGACTCCTCTTCCCACAAGCGGCCATATCTCGGTTTCAACATCGTCGTCACTATCCTCCCCTCCCTCCTCTGCTACCTCTATCGGCAAAGAAGGTTGCAGCGGAGGGAGCTGTGACGGCAGCACCTCCCACGTCACATCCCTCGTTTCTTGAATAGTACCAGCCCTCGTAAGTACTCTATGACAATCACGCGGGTGGTCTCTCGAAGGACCGACATAGAAACAACTCTCACCCTTCGGCAGCAGCTTTGACGGTCGCTGCCACCTACAGTAGGCGGGCTTCAAAAACGGATACGGTCTAGCGGGACGAGGTTCACCATACCACATTTCATACGGCGATTTGGATTCAGGGTTAGCAGAACACGCAGTGTGGTTCATCGCTTCGCAAGCCCAGTGCATAGCCTCAGCCCAGAGTTTATCAGTCTTAGGTAACTGTACATGCCCAAAAAGAACTTTAGCTTGAATACGAGCCGCCATCGCGGCCTCCTCTATCAATCCCAGCCCACGCTCTGCAACACCATTATATTGCGGACTATAAGCCGGTGTGAACTCTTGTTTGATCAAAAGCTCGTTGCACACAGATGCAAACTCCCCCCCGAAAAATTCCCCACCATTGTCAGACCTAACAATCTTAACCAATGACGGGACACCATCAGCACGCACACTCGCAAGAAAACTCCGGAAAGCACTGCCAGCGTCTGATTTATTTTTCAGGAAATACAGCCATGCACGTCTCGTGAAATCATCCTTCACAATCATGGGGTAATGTTTTCCCCCTACGGACGCAATGTCCTTCCTTCCTCCCAGGTCAACAAAAACTCTGCCCAACTTTTTATCCGATCGAGTTTTAGTTTCCCAAACGATTCCTTTCCGAATAGCCTTCGACATCGAACACCCTGAACAAGCATGCATGTCACCAACCAACTTGGTATCTAATCGCTTTGCAGTAGTGCGAAGCAGACCCTCGTGCAAATGTGCATAAATATTGTGGAAATCGTTGATATCCATCGTAGTTTCATGCTTGGGGTTGGCGGGAGTGAGAGCAGCCAACACCGTACCAACAGAGGCTTCTCCTAGGCGATACGCAGACGCAATCAGCATGCCATCGAAGTTCTGAAAAGTTACTTGTCCATTGAATGCAGTCATAACACCATTAGGACCACCAAGACCATTCCATGACTCACCATCAAACTCTGCACTCGGAGAAAAGAGATTATACCCCAAGTTGGGAGAGTACAATACGTTCTTCAATTCCACGGAGAACTCACTGTCAGCAGTCACAAATACCAAGTCTAGCGTTCCGGAGTAAGCTACTTCACAAGACACGCCACCAATTCCATTCACACTTCTGTGGCAAGGCTTCAAGCCTCTCATGCAAGACAGAGAATCAGTCATGTGTATATGAAGTGCCTGTGTCAGCATACCAATCCTCGACATATCTAGCCTTATTGACAGCTTTCAGGATCATATCATTACTGACGGCGCTCATAATCAGATCATCACGGGACGTCATCAGACACTTCAGACCAGAGACATCATACCACATCCTACTCAAATCATCACACGCCTTCAAGACCACTTCCTTACGACATGCTGCAAGCAACACCTTTTGGCAGTCATCACTCATGCGGTAACTACCATTTCTGCACACCAGATCCGAATCAGGAATAGCACACTGCTCACCGCCCTCATTCTCGTCGGCCTCGGGCTTTCCAGTCTGGGAAGGATGAGGGATGATGCGAGCCTTGCAGTCGAGCTTCATGTGACCCACCTCCCCACACTTGTAACACCTCCCCTGAAAAGACTTCTTCGAGGAATCAGACTCGGAGTTAGACTTCTGCTTGTTGTGCTTCTTGAAGTTACTCTTCTTCTTCGCAGGCCTAGACACCAGAGCAACACTATTCTGCTTCTTAGAACCACCCTGTGCTTGCAAGTCTAGGTACCGCTCACGCACTTTGGTCTCGATGAAAGAGGGATCATTCGAACAGAACACCACAAGAGTCTCACGTCTTGTACTCGGGGGACAGTCCTTCCAGCATGAGATTGCACACTTCACGATCATCCTTCGTTACTTCAAGCATGGCCAACACACCAAGCGTCTCTCTGATGGATGAAAAGAAAGTTGTGGGATTCTCGTGGGGGCGCATGCGCAGAGACTTCAGTTTTTCTTCCTGCACTCGAATTTGACTCTGACTCAACGGTAGAAAGTGATCCTTGAGCGCGCGAAAAGCCTTATACGGGGAACCAGCTTGCCTTGCCATGTTTTTGTGGCTGTCTTTCTTCAAGCAGTCGAACAGAAACCACCAAGCAATCTCATGCTGACGCAGTACACCAACGCTGTATCCCTTCTCTACCCAAGGGGTCAAGTCGAAATTAACGTCGGCGATTTTAATGTCGATATCACAGGTGAACGGCTCGCTCAGATTGTAGTGACGAGCTCTGAGCAGAAAATTCTGTGACCATGAAGGATACGATACATCAGTACCGATAAATTCAGGAGCCTTGGGAACTTTCTTGAAAAGACCCCCACCCAAGCTCTCCCCCGAACTACTGTCAGCCGCTGGGATCAGTGTGTTCCCACTAGCGACTTTTCCCCACCACTCACTTGCTGAGGTAGTGGGCGGAACAGAGGACTGGCTACCTAAAGCCCCACCAACAGTCCCGTCAACCGAACCAAAATTTACTGCAGGAACAGAGGAACGATTCTCATCAGAAACACGCGGGTTCAAGCCTGGGTCTACAATACCCCTACTCCCAACCCTCATGTCGGACACGCCAAAGCCTAGGGTATCGCCTCCCGTACTCCCCGCGGTCCTACCGGCGGCACCCGATTGGTGCACACCAGACTCTAGTTCGATGCCTCGCGGCGCAGCACGCGAACTAGAGGACTCCACATTCTCCCTCTGGTGTGTCTCAACAACTGTCTGGAGCATCTGCTGCTGGTTAGAAAACATATCCAGCATTTGAGACACTCGAGACTCCAAGGAATGCATTCTCTCACCAAAGCCCTGCGGGTCACCCTGTTGGTTTGCCGCAGGGTCACCTCCCTCCTGTTCAGCCATGACGAGGCCGGTTGATCAAGCCGCCCTCACAGTCTCGTCGAACACAGTCCAGGGGGACGTACAGCAGTCGACCGATATCGCTATAGCGTGTTGGTAAATCAGTGGCTTCTGGAGAAAGGTATTATATTAGAGAGACCAATGTCTGGAGAGACAGGTCAGAAAGTGGAGTGGGTCATGTGGGCCAACTCTCCACAGCCCAGTAACAACCGCTCGCAGTCGAATACCCAAACCTCCTCGCATAGTGCCTACTCGTACATACCCCTGGGACTGCTCGTGGGTGATACCACGAGACGATCCCTGCAACTTACCTCCGTGACACAACGTATGTAACTGTAACTTATTGCTAGGCTGTTCGTTGAGACAAGCTATATCGTGTTAGCAACACTACAGGAATGTTCCTACTCGTCAATATGTCCAACGTACCGACATACCAACGTACCGTACACACCACTACGGTCCGATGTATAACTCGTGCACATGTACAATCTACCGAAGTACCGTAGCACCACAAGAGGAGTATTCTGGTACAACAACATACAATCAACAGTTCTGCTATTCAAACCAACCAATCAGAGTTTCACCGCAGTACAGTTGATACATACATGCCGCTATCACGAAAAATATATAGCTCTGTCCATTATGTTGCGCACAAATGATATTTTTCTGCGAACGCCACACATCATGTTTTACGTTTTATGGTGTGATGTGTGGATTGATCTGTAAGCTATGGTGGGCGGAGTCATGGAAGGGATGCAACACACAATGTTACAATCATGCGAGGTATACGAAGTATACCACCTTCAAATGGAACGACGGGTGAACCCAGCACAGATGCTGTAAATTATGCAGTGTGGTAAATGTGTTGGAGTGGAAAACGACAACTTGCACGTGAACAATTAGTGCCACAGACTCTCGGTGGCAGAGGTTCAGTGGCAGGCTTTCAGTGCCGGGCGATGTCCGAACGAAATCGTGTACTACGATTTTCGAAAGTAACGGCTTTCGCGTGCCACTTTGGAAGGTTCGCTTCGGTGGCGGCTGATGGCCGGGCAGCATCGTCCGCTACAACTTTGCAAAGTAACAGGTTTCGTGTGCCACCATTGCAGCCTTTATGTCGGAAAGGCTTGCGCAGCCCATGAGCTGCATCGCTTCGACAAGCTCTTCGTTCAGAAGCTTCAGCACACCAGCCACTCCCTCCTCACCCTGCCGCCAACCAGCATAGCAGTACAACGTAAACAATAGCATAGTGTTCATTTTAAGTTAGTATTCATACATATGCAATACACCGCAGTCTCACGGCCGCTCCGTATCAGCGGCCTTGCAACCTCGGCACTAATCGACTCCAGTGTCGGCGCGAGCTTACCACCAGGTTCTGATATCAGCAAAACTAATTATTCGGAAACAGTACGCGGTCTCTATCACTCCGCGCACAATCTATGTAATAGTAGTATTCGTTGTAAATTACGACGCTCCTCGCTCCAATAAGGGACGTTTATGCAAAACTGGAACACAATGAACTCTACCGCAACGTTTAGTAATTTTAGTGCATATCTGGTATATAAATTTTTGATCTCACAGCCAAAGTGTATTTGAATATTATTTGTGACCTAAACCTCCTAAAAAATCTCCCCCCCCCCCCCTCTTGCTCTGCCTTACTCAAACGCCCCACCAAATATCGAAATCCGCGACATTAATAAACACTTCACGCACAGGATATCACCTCATTATCTTTCGAGAGCCATCCATGCCGCTGTGTTCCCCCCCCCCCCCCCCCCCGCCTCGAACGCCCCTTCTTCCCCATCACCCGCACCTTCGCCTAGACCTAGCACCACACGTATAACAAACCCCTCACCTAAAGCCCTTCCCCCCCCCCCCCCCCCCCACCCCCCCCGCCCCCCCCCCGCCCCCACCCCCCACCCTCCCCCCCCAACCCATCCCAACCCCACCCCCTCGAACACTCCACCCTCTCTTTACTCACTGATTGTACGACTTACACCAGGATATACATGATAAACTGATGTATTATTCCCAAAACTGTCACATTTATCCCCTCAAAATAATGTATAGTTTCCAGGCACATATTGAGCTGCCCCCCCGCCCAAACCCCCCCCCCCCGCCCGACCCCCCCCCCCCCCACCCACCCACCCCCCCCCCCCCCTCCCGCCCCCAATAATATAGTGGTGCCAAAACCGTCGGATTTATCCCCTCGAAAGGATTTATAGCTTACATGCACAAATTGCCCCTCCCCCCCCCCCCCCCGCCCCCCTCCAAACCTGCTCGCATTTGATCAAAACCAGGCCCCCCTTTCCCTTCACAGCTGTCAGATTTTGTCCCCCTCAGAAACGGGTTTTATAGTTTCCGCGCACAGACTGACTAAAATCATCCTGTTGACCCTGATAGCTACACTGTAGTTGTAAGGGGAGTCGCCGACCTATATCTTTAATGAGGACACACAACTCGTAATGCGCGCGATCGGAGTATCACACACAGCTTGCAAAAATGAGTTTCGACGAAATCTTCGATCTCACAGCTGGAGTGTATTTTAATTTTTATAAAAAAATAAATTGCCACAACATATCGTTGACGCGTTCGTTTATCTACAGTAGTTATAACCGAGCAACTCATTCGTGTTTATGCACTACTGTTGCAGCACCGACGATGGATATGCGTCGGGGAGGGGGGGGGCGTTGCAGCATTGCCCCCATCCCTTCCCGGAGCCCCTGCGCTGCAACACTACTATATGCGAAGCCACCGGTGGAGAACTGCGCAGCTTGATGCAACCTTGGGCAACGAGTTGCTACTTCGACACTATTGGTGCTGATCTGCATTCGAACTATTAAACACATGTATAAACAAAAAAACAAAAATGCATGCGATTGCGTTGATATTTGCATGGACAACGTAGGATACCAGGCATCTAACATATGGTACCAGATATGTTGCCACGGTGCTGTTACGTGTGATGTGTAAGTGTGCGGTGGTTTGGGTATGCAACTCACACTCTGGGCAAGCCCTCAGATTATGGTACGGTCTATGAATACACGAGACCAGTTCCTAACAACGAGGATTACTACGAGCAAAGAACGCCACGCAGTGCGCAGCTGGACAGGAAGTGGTGCTCTGTGCAACGAGTACAGCCGTCGCGCAATGTGTAAATATGCGGTGGTTTGAGTATGCAACTCACACTGTAAGCAAGCCCCCATATGATGGGACGGCCTACGAATACAGCCGACGCGCCCAGGGCAAGCGCTTTGATGACGTCAATTCCTCGTCGAACGCCTCCGTCCACGAAAACCTCGCAACGTCCGGCAACGGCCTGCACCACCTGAAATATCACGCCAAACATACAAACCATACGCATAGCGAAAATCATACAAATCGTTCAAATCGTACAAATGATACAAATCATATACATCATAAATATCATACAACGCATACAAATCGTGCAAAAAAGTGTAAATCATACAAGTAATAGCAGCCGTACAAGTCACACAAATTCGTACAAGTAACGTAAATCATACGAGCGCTTTGACGACGTCGATTCCTCTTCGCCCGCTTCCGCCCATCAAAACTGCCTAACGTCCAGCCACGGCCTGCACCAACTGGCATATCACGTCGTACACCTCATACTAATTATACGTATCGTACAACTCATCACATCACACAAATCATAGAAATCATGCAACGCACGCAAATCGCACAGATCATACCAAGGCTACGAGGTATACACGTAACACTATTCATACATTCGTACAAGTCATACAAGTCACGCAAATTGTACATATCGTACAAAACCATACAAAACATACAGGAAAATCGCTTTGACGACATTGGCTCCTCTTCGAATGCCCTCGCCCGCCAAACTTTGCAACGTCTTAGCCGCAGCCTGCACCAATTGAATTGTCAAACGTCACAAGATATACCATCAAATGCCACAAGATACACGGCATGTACGTATACGATATTACTCAAATCACACTAATATTACAAACCATACAAATCATACAATTCATATGAAGTACCTCGAAACAGCATGCCTCATGTACTGTTACATTATTGTGTCCATCCGCGAAAATCCCGTGACGCTCAGCCACGACCTGCATCGCCTGAAACATCAAAGTATCAAAGTATCGAACAGCACAAACATAAACACCATACAAATAATACAAACCACACGGATCATACACAACTAAGACCTAAGCATAGTACCTACTGGCTAAGCGAGCTGTTTTACCTCAGGCAAAACCTCAATCGTGGCTGGAAGCGTATCGAGTTGCCTCCCCCCATGATTTGACACCCACACAGCATCTGCTCCAACTGCCAGAGCCTCCTCTGCTCCTTCTTTTGTCATCACGCTCTTCACCACGATCTGCCCCCGCCGCACACAACGATCCATCCAAGCATTGCCTTTCCGGTTATTGTTAAATATGAATTGTAAGTTGACCTTCCGACAACGTGCAATGGCTACAGCCTAGAACTGGTGGTACAGACAGAGAGAGACGGCGCTGGGGAGAAAGACGTTTCGTGCCCCCAGTTTCCTGTCTGGTCATATTTTAGGTTATTATGAAGGACTAGGTATAAAGCATTCTATGGAGCATTCTATGGGGCATTCTATCAACAAACCCATGGCCAAGAAGGTGTACAAAGATGACAAAAAACATACCGCAAAGCAATAATGACATTCAGAAAAAGCCGTATGTAGATAAAAGGTGCTACCTCTTAGATCTCTGGTAGCACGGTTCACCGACGGTACGACGGCACCAAAGAGCAGGAAACGAAAAAGCAGAGCCTAACAACCTCACCGTATGTTATATCAGATATCACGAGGTGTCCACGCTAGCGCCAGCTCGTTACACCCTTCCTCGGGTTGCTGTCAAACTATTCTGCGCCTTCACCGACCATTTTAATTGGACCATTTGGTGCAAGGACTGGGTTGGACGAGGCCTCCTGCCTCAGTCAGAGGTCCTGCACCTCATTATAGCTCCAAGATGAATGCTCTCAAGTCCTATGATCTCGTTTGTGCGTCTGTTGGATTAAGACTGCCTCTGTACGTCGTCATTGTTGCAAGAAGGTTCTGGATGCAAAATCGTGGAACCGCCACTGTGCCATCGTTACCTCCGACCTTTTTGGCCCTCGACGTTTTTGTATCGCTGTTTTTTTTTGTTGAGTCAACAGTCCCTTTTATGCGGTGCGTGCCGAAAAACAAAATAAAATACTGATACAACATACAATACACGGAATGTTATCACTCCCACTCGATCACATTTCCGCTTCCATGCATGCATGTACTCTCCGATCATCCAAGCATGCCACGAGGGAGGCTGTGGCGCTCAAACGGCTCATCCTAATGCCCAAACACCCACAGCATGAAGCAATCAACTAGCACTATTGTACTATCGTGCATGGTGCCGCCAACCTGTCCAGGGAGGTACCTTCAAAACGTTCAGGCTATGGCCATACCTTCATGCCTTCATACCTTCATGCTGCCGCATATGCTGCGCAACCAGGCCATATCTTCCCAGTTAAGGCTCTTCCCAACATCTGGGGTTCCTGCTGATGGCTGGCCCTGTCCATCAAAATCAACACCGAAGCTCAGAGAGATCAAGCTAAGCCAGCCGCCGTGCGCATGCTGCTAATATTACGAGTAGTACTACTCAAGTAATAGTACTAATAAGACCGTAGGGGCGCCCCCAATTTGGCTGAGGTTTTTGATTGCATGACTGTATGGCTGTATGACTGTGTTATTGTTGTCATTGTTGTTGTTGTTCTCACGTTAACTCGCATAATCAAGTCCGTGGTCACAGGACAGGCTCCAGTCACTCTGGAGTGGAGGAATACCCAGGAAAAAAACACAAAAACAAAAGTGGTACACGCCTATTATAAAAATAAAAATACACTCCAGCTGTGAGATCGAATATTTTGTCGAAACTCATCTTTGCAAGCTGTGGGTGATACTCCGATCGCGCGTATTACGGGTTGTGTGTCCTCACTAAGGATGTAGGTCGGCGACTCCTCTTGCAACTACAGTGTAGCTATCAGGGTCAACAGGGTGATGTTAGGCAGTCTGTGCGCGGAAACTATAAAACCCGTTTCTGAGGGGGACAAAATCTGACAGCTGTGGAAGAAAATGCATCAGTTTATCAAGTGAATCTTGTAAGTCGAATATTCGGTGAGGGGAGGGCGGAGTTTTGAAGGACGTGGGGGCCTGATTTTGATCAAAAGGGGGGCGGGAGGGGGGGAGGGGGGGGAGGGGACGGGTGGGGCAGGTCAATTTGTGAGTGGAAACTATAAATATTTCTTGGGGGGGAGGAGGGGGGAATGTGGCGGGGGGGGGCGGGGGCGGGGGGGGGGGGGCGTTAGGTCGCATAGATGTAGGGGTTTGCTATACGCGTGGTGCTAGGTCTAGGCGATGGTGCGGGTGGTGGGAAAGGAGGGGGCGTTGGAGACGGGGGTGGGTGGGAATTGCAGCACGCCTATATCGTAGCTTGACGCACTTTATGCCTCCGCCAGAATAATATAAAAAGTGAAATCGGGAGTCAGCCTACGATGTGCCAGGTCCATACTGGTGCATACGTCGCACTACTCGCGCCTGAAAAACCGACTACACCGCTTGCCACCCAGAAAAGACTACCACGAATATATTGCAGGTGCGTACCTATCACTACACATACACACGTCAGATTCAAGTCAATTGGATAAAAGAAAAGAAAAAAAAAGAAAAAAAAGACGAGAAGAGGAAGCCAGGAAAGGAAAGGAAAAAAAACACCATATTAGCAGACCCTATGAACAAACAAAAGACGGCATTGGGCTCATAGAGGATACCAAGTGCATCAATGGAACTGGGGGGAGAACGCAACAATGCGAAGAAGTCTGCGGCGTTACGCTAAAATGTGACGGCATTGGAAGGCCCACAAGCTTCAAGTCGACGATGGCCAGACCCAGACCTCAGTCTCTCTGTATGAGTGCAAGCCTGTATGAGTGTATGACTGTATCATATGACTGTATGATTGCATGACTGCATGACTGTATGAGTGTATGACTGTGTATGACTCTATGAGTGTATGACTTGCGGACCTCTCTATCTCACCCAAAATCGGACCTTGACAAAAATGAACTTGAAATCCGACACGACCAACATTCCCATGGCCCAGGTATTAATAGTCGAACTACATTATAACAGCTATACTATAATATACTGTACTATACTATAACTATGCTATTCTATACTATACTATACTATACTATAACTATGCTATTCTATAACTACTATACAATATCTGCTACAACTATACTATAACTACTATACTGTAAGTCCTATACTATACAGTAACTATTATACTCTAGCTATACTCCAATGAAATAGAAGGTAGATGGAGTTCCAACGATATTGCGCAGTTCTGCAGTTGCATACTAATGGCATTATTTGGAAGTCGTATCATACCGTGAGTTCGAAATACGTATATAAGTATGTGTATTGCCCAAACAATGCGACCACCCCAATCGTAGTACTCTTCCTTCATACATCATCCTTCATCCTTCATCATACATCATATACCCCTTTATCATCATATACCCCATCATCATCCTTCATCATCATATACCCCCCAATTATCATATGCCCCTTCATCATCATATACCCCTTCATCATCAATACCCTTTCATCATCATATAACCCTTTATCACCATCCTTTATCATCATCCTTCATCATTATCCTTCATCATCATATACCCCTTCATCATCATATACCCCATCCTTCATCATCACCCTTCATCATATAACCCTTCATCACCATCATACATCATATACCTCATCCTTTATCATATACCTGGTACCCCTTCGTCATCCTTCATCATTATATACCCCATCCTTCAGCATATACCCCAGATAAACCACTGCCGCGCTTTGAGCTCACAAACAACTCCGGGCCTCAACCCTCGCACACAGATGAGGTAGCGTAGCTGTCGCTAGGGACTCGCGCAGCATGGTGTTTGTTTCGAACTGTCGTCACGTTGTGTGCGTTGGTGGTCAGCGAACGCACGCTTCAGGCCTCTCGAAAGGGGTCTCTCTATGTCGGTCACGTCTAATTAAAAACTCGCTTTGGCTCGCAATCTTCCTGTACGAAGCACCATGCAGGTATCTTCTTGCGGGGTTTGAGTGTTTGAGAGGGGGGGAAACGAGGAAGGATGCCACGAATACATCCTCGGCAACGTTCAGTAGTACGGCTTGCTGAATAAGGGGATGATTGATAGCTACCAAGAGCTAGGGCTTGTACCATAAGCGCTCAGCGCGCTGACACTCGTGCTTCAGCATGCTCACAATAGTAATAGCTCCACTTGACAAGGCCGCATATTTCATGTGCTTATTTTTACCCTTCGGCGAATCGGTCAAAACTTAAGCTCAGCAAACTTCTGTGTATGTGCCGCGTGTTGACTAAGCTCGGTTGCTGAAACAACAGTGCTAACGTAGCAACGGTAGCCTTTGTATGGTTGACATGCCAGGGTCCCAAGAGGGGTATTTCTTACAGAAGGTGTGTGCTCACCAAGTCGTAGGTCCCGTCTTCGAGGGGAGCGATGCGCGCTCCTGTGGAAGATATTACCTTGCCTTGGGCAAACCGTGGGGCGAGCTCGTAGCAATTGCGGATGTCGGATTCTCGTCGACCTAGGACAGGGCGATCACCAGTGACAGCAACCGCGGTGTAGCCTGCGGCCATGGCCCGCCTCACTAGCTGCGCGATCACGGCTCGACTCTGCAGTCAAATACACCAATAAATTCACGTTAAGGTCAGCTCTACTGCATGATCTCAAGCAACACGGAACTATATAAGTCGGACCGCAGCTGTAAGTTTTTCAAGTCCACAGCACTAACTACGAATGAATTCCGGTCTCTCGTCGAGCTGGGGCAAGGCAGTCGGTGGTGATAACGACTGCGGTGCAGACTGCGACCATGGCCCGCTTCACCAGCTGCGCAATCACGGCTCGGCTATGCTACAAGATATTCCAATTTGTGGAATTGAAGGTTAGCTCTGCAGTACGATGGTAAGAAACGCGAAAGAGTCGAACTTGGACCGCAGCAGTAGGCGTTTCAAGTCAAGTGCCATTGTTGCGAATGTTGGCCTCTCGGTGACCTAAGCCGGGCCGGTCGGCGGTGCCAAAAACAGCGCTGTAGCCCGCGGCGATGGCCTGCCTCACTAGCTGCGCAGTCAAGGTTCGGCTTCGCAGCAAGATATCAGAACAGACAAAACGGTCGAACTTGGACCGCAGCTGTACGAGGCATTTCAAGGCCGCCGCAACTATGCATGTCGGTCTCTCGACGGCCTAGGTCGCCGGCGACAACGAATACGGTGTACTCCCTGGCCGTGGCTGGCCTCACCAGCTGCGTGATCACGGCTCGGCTCTGCAGCAAGCTAGTACGAGAGGTGCAACTGCCGAACTTGGACCACACATGGATCAGAGGCAAGACAACAGAGTTGCGAATGTCGGTTTCTCGGCGGCGTGCAGCGGAGCTGTCGTCGGTGACAACGAACACAGTACAGCCCGCGGCCATGGCCTGTTTTACCAGCTGCGCGACAACGGCTCGGCTTTGCTGCAAGATACGCGAAACGATCGACGTTGCATCGCAGCTGTAGTCATTCGAAAGCCAACGAATGTCGGCCTCTCGACGACCTAGAGCGGAGCGGTCGACGGTCGTAACGAGCGAGGTGTAACGCTCGCCTCGCCACCTGCGCGACCACGGCTCAGCTCTGCAGGAAGAAACACGCAACTGCTGAGATTGGGCCTCTGGCACTCCAAGTCGACCACAAAGGCGCACCAATTGAACAACACAATGAATGCAACAAGATCGGCATGTAGAAGGCGAGGACATTTGTAAGAGAGCATGACGAGGTCAAGACCCGACAAGCATCAGGGCGAATAAGGACAGAGACGCTAGAATATCCGCGAGGGCCTCATGATCGTGCGTTCGCCCAATACCAGGCACCCATCCTAGAGGTAGTCCGCTTACCTTTCGCGAAGACAAAGACAGCTGGAACCACCGTTTCATTGTGGGACCTCCAGCTGTGGCGATGTCTTCAAGAGACGTTGTTGCCGAGGAGCTGACGGTCATCAGGGTGTCCGCCTTAAAAGCAGCCCTGGCTGTAGCCTGCTCACCGTCATCGTGGGCCGCCCGGTGCTCCGCTTAAGGAATCATTCCAATAGTTGGGCGAGAACAACAAGAGAAAAACAGGGAGGGGGGGGAAGCACGTGGATTGACCTGAAACTGGTACCGTCGCATGGTATGGTCGCTAACGGTGGTCGTGAACGGTGGAATTGGGGGCGCGGAACAATAAAAAAAATCCAAGCGAATCACATGTTCCGGGTATGCTTAGACGGCGGCATGTTAATAGCACTGCAAAAACCATCAAGTACCGTAGTGTCGCAGTGGATTCTCGCCGATGACGTAGCGAAACATTTTCGCAATGGGTACTCGTACAGTTACGATGTGACGGCTATACTACTCCATACATCACGTTTTCCGTATAGGCATACCCTATACCAGGTACATTCTTCTAGTGTTATAACCCCTCGACGGCTGCGTACAGACTGGCGTCAAAATTAGTTTTATATTTAGCATTTTGTTAAACACCTACTTCTTGGGGTGACGAACTGTTGAAAACTGCTACCTGGTATATATTATTGATATAGTATTAATAGCTAGTTTAGGATAACTTTTGGAGAAATGGAGGGGGAAAAGAAGTCTTTAGTTCAACAAACCTGTACAGCTTGCACAATACCTGGTACGCAATACCAGGCACATGTACTTGCCTGTACAACCTACATAATATGTACCTGGTACACTATAAGTAAGTGGTTACCTGTAGGTGCGATGCAAATGGGGGATGCCAGCCGTGCACCGAGGACCGTGGTGGATGTGTCCACTGCACTCACGTCTCGAAGCACGCGAGGACGCAAGCGAAGCCGGTTGAAGGCGGCGCTGGTCAAGAAGCGCCAGGCATGGCATTCAATAGAAGACGCCGTGATCAATAAAATAGGAATTTTCTCCTCAACGTTTGTGAGATGACGATGAAACAAACGCTGCTCACGCTATGGTACGGTATGATATGATATGATGTGATATGATATGATACAATATGATATGATATAATACGATATGATATGATATGATACGATATGATATTATATGATACGATATGATATAATATGGTATGATACAAGTACGTACGGTAGAAATGCACCATTTTGTTATTAATGAGGCTCCTCACCTGACGTCCTCAATACTCAATACAGTATACTCTATGTTCTATACAATGTACTCTATACTCTATACTCTATGCACTATACTCTATACTCTATGCACTTACCAGTATCCCAAAACATGATTTAGATAACAGAGTAATGAAAACCGATGAAAATATTCCATCGCATAAACTTGTACGACGTAGACAGAACAAATAAAAAATCGAACTACAATAGACTACTTTAATAATCTTGTTCCCCTCAAAAACGGGTTTTATAGTTTCCGCGCAGAGACTGACTAACATCACCCTGTTGCCCCTGATAGCTACACTGCCTGTAGTTCCAAGGGGAGTCGCCAACCTATATATTCCGGTCGCCCCGGTGGCGTATCAGGTTATCCTCGAGCCTGGTATAGGTCAGTTTCGTGAGTCCGAATCCCCCCGAGTGCATACTCGTATATATTCGTTGGGACTTTTTCTCGTGCACAAATTGACTTGCGGAAAGCGCGAGAGCGTGAGTTAGCAACACTCGATGAAACATCGACGAGCAGTGGGATTGCTGAACCCTATGCCCGATCAAACTTGAAGGCAGTGGGATTGGTGGTAATGGATAGGGTTGACCAGCCAATGTCAGTCGCTCTTGGATGTTGTACAATAAATAATTTGTTAGCAGCAAAATTTGCGGTATGTGTGGCGTATGTGGTAGGATTTTCCATGAGTTGGAGGTAGTGCTCAGCGCTTTGGTACTGAGTCTGAGGAGAACCGAAAGCTTGATGTATGTAGTCCTATTGTTTACCCCCGTAGAAAGTAGAGCTAGATCGATACACTAGTGTTCCCGCCTGAACCCGCCACTACCTGATGCATGTTGTCATAAATGTATGTGTTTATGAGATGCGTGTACCCTAATAGCAACAGACATAGAACCAATCCACCCAGCCAATCAGATGGCGTTCTGGGCGCGTGGCGAACGCTGAAATAGAACTGTACCCGGTTTTGGCCACAGCAGCACCGTTTATACACCTGAGTTAAGCTGTCGCTAAAAGTAGTTATATGTCCTTGAACCCTACCCATGGTTCCACTCTGCCCAAAAAAAAAATATTTGGCCTGGTCGAGACTCGCGTGCATGCTGCGCTCGCGATGCCTGCCACCCTCGCCGCGCTCGGCGCCATCTTCCAAGCTTTCCCCGCTTTATGTCCCTGTGAGCCCCGTCTCCCGCGCGGAGAGACGCAAGCCGTGCCCTGTGGCGCTCGTTCCAACACGCGGCTGCCCCGGGCCTCTACCTCCTAGCCTCCTCCTGCTGGCATCCGCTCTGTCCGGAAATAAAATAGCGGGATACAAAGGCTCCGCATGGGTGCCGTCGCCGGCACCCATGCTCCGGGTGGGGCAGGGCAGCACTTCGACTCGTTCGACTCAATATTCGATAGAGAATAAAAACCGTTACCACACAACACATAGTCTACGCGTGTAGAACGTAAAGTAATGCCAAGAGATTGATATAGACAAACAGTGGACTACTTACTACTTCTGTCGTTCCCTCCGTTTCTCTGTTTCTTGCGTGAATCCGATTCCGAGCTTCATCATGTATATTTCGATCGATAAATCCGAGCCCACTCAGATTGAACCTCTAGTCTGGCCACGACAAGACGTTTCGAGTGCGGTTTTTGACGTTTCGACTCAACCAAGCATCCAGGGCCAGCAGAAGGACTGCCAAATGTTTGCTGCATGTTTTCTACGTAGCAACTGACAGGCGCGCACTGAGTCAGGTTCTGCTACTACATGCATGATACCACGATATAATACGCGCGATCGGAGTATTACACACAGCTTGCAAATATGAGTTTCGACAAAATCTTCGATCTCATAGCAGCTGGAGTGTATTTTTATTATTATAATATCTAGATCCGAGGCTCACAGACCGACTGTGTCTCTGTGTCAGAATATATAGTGATCATGGAAAGACTTGCTGACGGTATTCTGGGCGTGAAACACGGTGTCGCTGCCTTCGTCATTCAATTCCTCGAATGCTGTTATAATAATGCTGCTACTTGTTGCTGTTGATCACTCTTGTCTGAATGATATGGAACATTAGCAGTTCGCGATAGCACTGAACGAATAATTTAGTAGTTAAGAATTTCAGGCTCAATCGAATTTTAGACAAAAATATAAACATAAAATACCTGGTATGATGGCCTTTTTGTCTGATTGCTGGTCGCTCATTGGCCGGAGATCGTACATAAAGTAACCGTCATCTGGGGACGATAGGGTCCATTTCCAGAATCATTATCCATTCGCATATGTACAACTCCGACAACCCGGGCACGAACACGGATATATCACCAGGATTTATACCTCCCCGCACAGTGTGGAAATCCCCAATGCCACCGACCGGCCGATCTCTAATTGGCTGGGGCTCGTATATTATAAAGCCAGCTCCACCCTGAGACGACAGGATCCCATCCCCGGTCCAGGGGTCATTCCGTATATCTAAAAATTAGACAAACGGGGGAAGGAAACAGAGTTCTCTCGCGTCGACATCGCCCCCCACGGTGTGGAAACCCCAGTTCCATTGGCTAGAATAGTTGATAGGGTTGAGCTCCACAGCGGCCCCTCAACCCTAGTAGAAGGATAGAGGCTCACCAACCGATGGGGGGCAGTTCCGTCGCACACGGGGGAGATAGGGCCCCATCCCCGGTTCAGAAATCCTCCGAATCTCTACAGCCCCAGCAACGCGGGAACTATAATGATGATCTCCCGGGTGGATATACCTCCCCGCACGGCGTGTCATCCCCGACTCCATTGGCTTATTTCTCGTGATTGGCTGGTAGGCTTTGACCCAATAAGCTCACAATTACCTCGACTGAGTCGGGTTTTCTCGCACACTTCTCGCATACGGCGAACATTTGCAATGCGAGCGCAGTTCAATGAGTTGTTTGCATGATAGGTCGCACAAAAAACGTTTTTGAGCCTGTATCAGGTTGGCGTGCCGAGCAAGCACGCTCAAAATGAGGATGAGAAACACTTGAACAGCAACAACAGCACCAAACGCAATATAAATGGACGAATCAGAGCCATATGTATGCAGGATTAAGCCCCCCCGGTTATAAGCACAATTAATTTCAAAAGAAAACGGGGTGTCCAAAGAAAAACGACACAATAGTATGTGGAACTAAGACTGGCACCACTCGAGCATGATAGCCAACCGTGGAAAAAAGCCCGAAATTAGGCCAAAACAGTGCGTATTTGACTCACTGGCATAGTCTAATGGTCAAATACTCACGGAATACTTGCTGTGCCCGAATAATCACCTCTTTGTCGCTCATGCGGCACCGAAAAAGATCGCTGAAAATTCCGATTTCATTCGCTTATATGGGTCAGAAACCTAAGCAAGCTAACATTTTCGCGGGTTTTCTTGCATACTGCTCTCGTAGGGCAAAATATTGCCATGCGATCGCAATTCGTACCAAACGCTCGATCTCGGGATGAATCTATGCAGTTGGTGCTCAGAGCGTCACGATTAATACATTCGGGACATGAGAAGAGCGGTCAAATCGCTATGTCCCGTCATACTAACAGCCATATACGCGTATATTGCCCACAACAGATAAAAGCAATGAGTGCCTGCTTCGGCTTGACACATGGTAATCTTGAATTGGAATATAATACCCCTTTCCTTCTGTCTTTTCTGTTTTTTCCTTTTTCCGATTGACATGCGTCTGACGTGCGTATGCGTAGTGATAGGTACCACGAGATATTTGTGCAGAAGATCGCTATTTTTTATGACACTGCTATATCGTCGATTGCCAGGAGATATTGTCGAGAAGGTCTCTATTGCTCTGTATCATTGATTAATTCTTGGCGAACACTAGACGACATTTTCAAGAAGATTTCTATACGTTATTATACTGTCATCAATTAATTGCCGGCGCACACGATGTACTGACTAGCAACAACAGTCAGTAGCCAGCGCAATTCTTTCAACCACACAACAAAGCGTTCGAAACACTACCACCATGATAATCAAACCGACCTTTAGAAGTGCATCCACGTTTCGTTTGTGGGGATAAATATACATGGAATTAGTGTGGGACATTAATTATGCGGTCTTGAAAGATAGATGGTGGATCGTGGATCAATATATGCGGAACGACTCTTTGGAGCGGCGATGAAAAAGACTGACAAAACATTTTTTCTCGCACTGTGATTTTTGAAAGCGACCCCGTTCGTTGTGTTTCTATCTATTTTTTTTGGTCTGGCCTGTTTTGTTGTGTTCTCGTACCCGGTACGCTAGCATTTCACTTGCTCTACACCTTGATTAATTGCGATTGTTTGGTTTACCCTGTCTCACAGTCTGTGACCACATAATAATAAATTGTATCTCTCTAGGATGAAGAACCAGCACAGACACTGGGTGTAATGATGTTGGGTAGGGAACGGCCCCCCTCGAAGACAACGAACGCTCGAACAAAGAAAGGTATTTAACCTTGAAATCCGATATCGAAAAGCAACGACACAGCAGTCAGTCGTACGATGTGCACAAGAGGCCACACGCTTCGAGGTGTGACCATGAAAAAGTATGGTAGTGACGAAATAAAAA
This sequence comes from Undaria pinnatifida, assembly GCA_012845835.1. Lineage (NCBI taxonomy): Eukaryota > Phaeophyceae > Laminariales > Alariaceae > Undaria > Undaria pinnatifida. The sequence continues at coordinate 11,485,249 of JABAKD010000014.1, read as the reverse complement.
TAAAAAGCCAATTTTGAAATGATGCCAACTTGAGAAATGATTTCTTCCCATGTATATATGCTTTTTTCGTTCAAGCTCTGCATATATATGCCAAGATCCAAGAATAGCTCAGGCGTTTACCGCCCAAAATACAAAAATTTGCGCACTTCTCGCTCATCTCGCTCAGCCCAAACACCTGATCCCGGCCAGATGCGGAACGGATACGGCAGGGCGAGGGGCGTTTGAGCCACCCCCCGAAGACGGCGCTCGAACGAAACTATTTGACCGATAATTCTAGTTCCGAGAATCGCATACTGAGACCGAGACGGAAAAAAACTCCTGACCGAATCCCCCCCAAAAAGAATGATATGTATATATTTTTGTGCTTTGTTCAAGTAAAAACGGTCCTTACATTCGGACACGTCTAGTTACCCCGCACGAGAAAAAATAAACATACCCGGTCAACTACGCCCACAGACGCTTTCGCGCCTGCCTCGACGAGCGGCCGCCAGCGCGGCGGGAGAGCGCAAGCCGGTTCACCCTTGTCTGCACCCATGCCTACGCACCCACGTTGAGATCTGGGGTCGAAACGGCCCAAACCCCACACGAATCCCATCCACATGTGTACTGCTGCTACTCCTGCTGTATGTTGCTGCTACTGCTGATGTTGTGCTGCTGCTGCTGCTGAGGTTAGTTGAGTAGTGGGCCATTTTTACGAGCACAACAACGAAGAACAAAAAATTACAAGTTTATCAATATATCAAAATTTGAACACAATTTGGGGTACTCCAAGTGACCTGCTCGTCTCAGGGAGGCGGAACGCAATCCATTGCCAAATAGAGCCAGCTAAGCGACGTTTAATGCGCCGAACGCCGCCACGGAGCTCGACCGAGATCCAGACATGCTTTATGATGTACCTATGGCGGGCTAGCTTGCCCCGCGGCCGATAGTGCGAGAAGAAACACTCGGTCGCCGGAGGGCAGCGAGCCAAAAAAAACGATTATATTTTACATATACATATTTTGGGTTAGGGTTACGAAGACTGTCATTCACAAAAATGTATAGCCTAGAAACCGATATGCTATTCCTATTGTAGCACGCGTGAAATATACCATTACTACTAGTACTACCAACTAGGGCTTCTACTACACCACTACTACTACAGCTGTCAAAGGCAATGGGTAATGTCAGGGGTGTTCGTTGTCTACAGCGTCATAAAACGATGTTAGGCTAAGTAACCCATTTGTCAACGACCTGACTGCAGGGGGACAGCAGCAGCAAGAAGGGGGTCATCTATTCACGGCTACGCCGAGAGCAGCGCGTCAGCTGGAACAACGACTTCTGCCACAACAGCGGAGGCTGCTACTTCAGCGACTACAACGACTCCATCACTTTCGTCATTTATCACCGGCGATTACCAGAACAGCGTGTTCGACTGCTCGAACCACGTGCATAATATGAAGGACACGCGCGTTCCCAATACGCCCCAAGATGATAAAACGCTTGGGTGCTATAAGAATTCGTTTGGCATGGCCGTGAGGGAGAGGTGTGTTGGACGCTTCATTAATAACTAGCGGTGCGGCAACCGCTCCATCCGTAACACTAGCTCTTCGTTGCCAATAGGGAGAGTGTAAGGTAGGGCATTTGCTATCGCTAAAAATAACTGGATTAATTTGTAACGTGTAGATCCCTTCCCTGTTGTGCAAAATAACAATAAAATACAAGTATGTCACGAGCGCCCCCCGGCCGCGTGACGGTGGCATCTCAAACTCCCCACCTACCTCTAATGAACCCCCCCCAAAGTTTTAGTAATCAGGTCTACCCGGACTCTGATAGCCCCGCTCCCTCTTTCTGCGGAGCTATCTACCTCTCACACTACCCCCCAACAATTACAATGACTTGTTGCAACCTGATCCCCCCTCTCTTGAGCGACAGGGCAGGCGGGTGAGAAAGTCGATCAATTCTAATGGGTACGCTACTTGATCCCTTTCAATCCTACGGTGCTACGCGCTCTCGCTCCCCTGTGCCCCAGGCGACCGTCCCTGGCAAGCGCGACAGCTCTTTGTCACTGCTGTCCGGCTATCTTATGTTTTCGTCTCGCGAGACGATCGACAAAAATTCGTCTGTTAACTCAGAATCCTTTCCGCGCGTCCACAAACACCACTTTCATACGTAAAGTTACATTAGTGCTGTAGTATTCGTCGTATTTATAGCGTGCTGTGATGTACCACTCTGAACGCAAATGTACGGACCATTGCAGCATAAATGTTAAGTCCAAGTGGCCCTTGCATTTCCGTTCGTAGTCACTGCATGGCAGCATTTCTGTACATGGCATGAAATGCACAGCATCATCAGAATAACACGTGTATATTAAATTACTCCGCCAAGGCGAAACATCGGTACTGCTATGCTGCTACCGCTGTCACGACCAGTGCTGCAGGTAATAGTAATAATATAAATACTTCTTTATTAAATATCATTACTTAATTCTACTAATTAGTCGCGAGCAAAGATTATTCCACAGTTCTCATTGCGCAGGTCTAACACGCCCGTGATATCAGCAACCAGTGGATGGAGGTGGGATCTCCACACCGTTCGGGGCGGTATCGACGCGGGGGATAACTGTTTTCATCCCCGGGTTGTTTGAGTTGTATATGTATGTAGGGATTTCTGAGTCGAGGATGGAACCTTATTAGTCTAGTGTTGGCAATCAACTAAAACAAGCGTGTTAATCAAGTTTTTTTGGCGTGCTTATTATAAGCATAATCAAAGCAACTTTGTCTTGCTTATTTGCTATTTAAGCAAGTAAGCATGTTCAACTAAGCAACCGAAATTAGTTGATTTAATTGTGCTTATTTGCGTACTTTGTGTTAGTTAGATTCGTACGCGTCGCGGCACGGCTGTAAGCCTCAGTCAGCATGACACAGGCCGCCCTAGTCGTCGTCTTCAATAACATGTACGGGAGACGTGGCACACGTTCACAAAACAGCTCTAAGAAACGTGGTTGGGGGGCTGTGAAGCCGTGCGAAGGCTGCCTCGCGAAGAATTGGCCGTCTCCGCAAGAACACCCCGGGGCTGGCGGAGAATCCCTGACATTGAAGGGTTGGCTCATGGAACGCGCGTGCCAGGGATCCGTTTGCCGAGCGTCACGTGGGGCTTGTTGTCAAGCGTGGTGTTGACTCGTTATTTGCGATCTCTCATCAGCATCGAGGAAATGGTGTTTGGGGAGAACTTCGACGACAGTGGGCAGTGTGCAAGTGGTAGCGACGCCCGACTCAGTGCAATGTCTGGAGTTCGGTGCTTACTTTGACCAGGAGATCAACAGTGCAGTGGCCGACTTTCCTCCAACAACTCACCGTTGGGAGCTATTTCAGCCAAGGGTTGGGGGAGCAGCGCGACCGAGCACTCTCCAGATGATTATTGTAGGCGACGATTTCGAGCACACTACTGACGGAATCACTACTTATACAGGGGCGAGGGTACAGGTGGTTCTGCCCTGCGTGTGGGAGTAATTTCAAAGTTCTGCTAGTAGGCGTGTTTTTGGGTGGTGTCAACCGTGAAAACCGTATTTCGTGCCTCCATAGTTCTAGGCGATGAATTAGGATTTTCCGGGAGCGTGTTATACTGAAGTGTAAACACATTCGTCTTTTGTCCTTGATGGGTACACGGGTAGGTTGGAGGACAGTGCGAGTATGCCTACCGGAGAGGAAACGGGGTTAGCGGACGGCATGCTTAGTTGTTGTGCCTGGTAAGCGCAGAAAGTTGGGGGAACTAAGGCATTCGGGGGCGGCTACACTGCAGTTTACGTGGAATGTGGAACACACTACGCACGCTTTTGAAATACGAAAGCTATACTGGGCAATTTTACACCGGTTTATGGATGGAGTACAACAGTACAGCAGTACGAGCATGCCTACCAGTGAGGAGACGTGGTATGGCGAATGTCATGAACTGGATGCGCAGAAGAGAGAAGGCAGACGCGGTGCGGTGGATAATATAACACATACTTTTCTTGTAAGTTCTGTCAAATATGTCAGCTGTGGGTTCGACCGGTAGAATGGTGGATACTCCACTTTGCAAACCGCATGACGCATGACGCATTTTCAATTTGTTTTCAATACAAGAGCTGTGAGTTCGACCGGATGAGTGATAAATACTCAACTTGGCAAGCTGTGTTTGCGCAGAACCAGCGAGCAACGTCTCGCTCGCGAATCAACGACGAAGAAGAACACAAAGTACATATTTTTATAGTATACTGTAATGCACTCAACGATATGCGTTGCCGTGCTGATCCTCAGTGTACTTTTAATCCTCGGTACAAGGCGTACTTACGCATAATAAGTAATCAAAATAGCTGATTGCACTCACATTCCACGCAGTTACGCAAAGTCGATGGATCCACACCCAACGTCTCAAACAGTCAGTGCAGCAGGCAGATATGAGGGAATTTGGTGGGACTCATTACGGAAGGGGGAGGGGGAGTGTATGTAGCATAGTAGTACTCGTAGTGCTTCAGTCAGTACTTTCAAGTACGGACTATGCGAGAGGTCGAGCGTGCTCCCGGCAGTACAAGATGGAAATCTGAGACCACCTGGGTGTGCGCTTGGGGCTGAAGGTGCGGATGCTGGAGGCCGAGGTGATCCATACGCTACTCTACGGGTGCGTCACGTGGAGCCCGAACAAGCCTGACTACGATAGGATACGGCAGGTTCACCACCTCATGAACCTCGGATATCTCGGCTGGCGGAAACGAAAGCGCGACGACCACACCCTCTCGTACGCCAACGCGTCTGCCAAGACAGACTCCGAGAGCATGGAGGTGACGGTGCGGAATCGGAGGGCATTATTCGCGAGGTTCGTGGCAACTCTGGGGAAGGAGCGTCTGCCGCGGAGGGCGATGTTTGGGGAGCTGATTGAGGTTAAAGGCTATACCACGGGAGGCAAGAGAACGATTGGATGGTGTGTCTAGAGGAACACATGGCGGAATTTAGAATGGAGTTCGAAGGGTGTGACGAACGGCTGCACAGAAGGCCGGCAGATAGTTTCGAGGGTCGAGGCGGGGGTAGACGCATTAATGCGGAAAGTGCTTGACGTAGAGAGCTGTAAAGCTGCAGGGCGATACTCGAAGGCCGCGGCCGTGCTACCCACCGTTGACACCAATACGAGGCGGCTGGGAACGGGGGGCGGGGGGGAGGGAGGAAGGGGCGGTCGGGAGCGTCCTGTCCAAGAGACTGAAATATGGTCTAGCGATCATCTTCCTGACGTGTGCGCCTTTATATAGCCGTACGTGGCTAGCCTAAGTAAGGCCGCCCGGACTTCTTCGCCTTGCTGTGTTTTTCCCTGAGTGCCCTTTATGCACATGATGCGCTCTATGTGCCCAGCGCCTTTTCTGCCAGATTCCAATATCTGCTGCTCTGGGGTTATTCCTTTCCTTTCCTTGCTTTATTTTCTTTCTTTTTTTCAATTGCGCCGGGTCTTTCCTGCGCAAGTGTATTTTGTTTGATATTTTTCCGCAACACCCCCTCTGCTGGCGAGCTCACGTATTCACTTACTACGAGTAATAATACTAACACACGTGGTTGCCCTTATTCTTGCCTCCTATGTCTGATGCGTATTATACTTATGTTTTTTTCGTAGCGTTTTAATACTACATTTGTTCGTTAACCATCTATCTCCTGCTCAATGCTCGATGCTCGAGGGCAGCACTACCCAGCACATGAATCTGTCTGTTTCTTTGACAACAAACAAACGAAACCTCCGTCACGGTACCAATATTCCACCGTCGGGCTGACAGCATACATACGGAGACGCTCGTCGCTGCTACACTGTTCTGCCCGGCGCCACTCGTGACACGAACCGACGACACCCAAACGCCGAAGGCACGAGTGTTGTGTGGTCCGGTACCTGTGGTCTGTTCGCTGCGTGCTGTGCTGTGCTACGGCTGTGCGCTAGTTCGCTGTTTGCGGGGTGTGTGTGGTGTGTGGTGGACGTGTGCCGTGTGCCGTGTGCCGATCCCGGCAGGAAAACGCCTTCCACTTCTTTAGAAATATGTAAATTTCACTGCAAAATAAGCAAATAAGCATGCTTAGCTAAGCAGCTTACTGTAAACTTGGTTAATCACGCTACTTGCTTCAATAAGCAATTAACATGCTTTTCTAAGGAACATTTTCTCCGACAAAGCAATAATTAAAGTAACCCCTTTTTAAAGTTGAATACCAACACCAAACCTTATCCTCGACCGGCGCGGCGGGACCTCGACGTCAGCCCGACGGGCAACTCTCGCAGCGCGCTAGCTTCATGAGCCCCAGCCAATCAACAATCAGTGGATTGGGGTGTGGTTTCCACACCGTGCGGGGCGACATCGACCTGGAAGATTACTGTTTTCGTCCCCGGTTTGTTGGATTTGTGTATGTGTGGAAGTCTTCCTGGTCCGGGGATGAAACTCTATCCTCTCCAGGTGTGGCGAGACCTCCACGTTGACCCCAGGGTAAAATTTCGCAGCGCACTGGCTCTTTGAGACCCAGCCAATCAGTAATCAGTGGGTGGGGGGGGGTCTCCACACCGTGCGGGGCGGTGTTAACCAAAGGGATCGCCGTTTTCGTCCCCGGTTTGTTGGAGTTGTATACGTATAGAAGAATTTTTGACCCGGAGATGGGACCTTATCCCCCCCGGGTGCGGCGGGACCTCGACGTTGGCCCGACGGGCAACTCTCGCAGGCTTCATGAGTCCCAATTAAACAGCAGTCGCAATCAGTGGATGGGGGTGGGCTTTCCACATCGTGTGGGGCGACATCGACCGGGCAGATCACAATTTTCGTTTCCTTATTGTTGGAGTTGTAGACGTATGGAAGGGTCTCGATCCGAGGATGGGACTCTGTCCTCCCCTTACGCCACTGACTCCACGAGCGACAGCATATCAGTAATCAGTTCATGGGGTCGGCGTTTCTACGCCGTGCAGGGCAGTGTCGATTAGAGGGATCGCTATTTTATGTCCCCGGTTGGTCGGAGTTGTAGAGATATGGAGGGATTCCTGATTTGGGGATGGCCCTTCCCTTCCCGCCTGCGGCAGAACTTCGATGAGTCTATGGCTGGAATATTCGTGTTCATTACCAGCCTTCTAGAAAAGAGCCAGCGGCGTCTAGCAGGGATTAGATAAGCCAGTCAGCGGCCAGAATCGAGCTTCAAAATATACTTCAGCACCAAGGCTGGCTTGATCGCTGTGAGGACTGCCTCGGGATTATCCGGAATGCTCTGCACGCCACGACCACGGCTCGGCGCAACATGAGACCTGGTGTTGTGCTGGTTGTGCCGCCCACCCTCCCTAACCATACGTCAAGACGGGACTGAAACTCCCTGCGTGGCCAGACCATGATGACAGACAGACAGACATGTTTTGGTATTATATAATAGGGATATCATCACCTCCCGAATACTTCATAGCTTCATGGTTGCCGTAATGTTCGGATGGCCGTGATGTTACGATTGGCACGATGTTATGATTGTCACCCTGCTCCCATGCGGTCGGCAAAGGTGTACGAATAGAAAGCAATTCGTCTAGGCTAAGCGTTTGCCTCTCCCGCCCGCACACTGTCCGTGAGGCCGGCAAAGACCTAAAATAAAACAGCAATTCGTCTAAGCTGGGTGCGTTCTTGCCTCTTTCGTTCGAATATCAAATATATCAAAGATACAAACGATTCTCGCTGTGGAACAACGTCAAAGCAATGCACGGTTCGGAATGAATCCGTACGTTGGCTAACACCGAAGGACAGGCCGGGCGCCTTTTAGAGTGAAACGATAGCCCGTCACACGCACAGCCCGTCATGCCGCGTCGTGTCGTGTCACGCCGTGTCGTGTCACGTGGTGTCGTGACGCATGCTTCGGCAGCGGCAGCACTCTTAGGCCGATAACAAAGGTGAGTGACGAAACTCATAAAGCTATTAATAACCTAGTGTAGTGTAGTGTATGTAGTTATATATTGGTCGGAATGTCGTTCTTGTTTAGCAATATTATTAATGTTATTGTTTTGAATACCTACTGCAGTAGGCCACCATGATGATAGTGTTCGTCGAGATGCGTTTGTTTTCAGTCTGCTCAAAATCACTAAGAGTTAGTGTGAAGTAGATCGAAGGTGTTTGGAAAGTGTTTGGAAGGTGTTTGGAAGGTGTTTCGAATGTGTTTGGAAAGTGTTTGGAAGGTGTTTGGAAGGTATTTCGAAGGCGTTTCGGATGTGCACGCTCCTCAAGTGAGGAACAGCAGAAACGAAGTGCTCATGATGTCGTCATGTTATCTCTATTGTACGTAGCATGTGCCTCATGCCATGCCGTGCCATGCCATGCCATGCCATGCCATGCCATGCCATGCCGTGTCCACTTGTATCACGGCATGTCTCGCACAAAAGACATCGCGTGTCGCGCATCGTATCACCATTATTACGAGATCCATAACACCGCGCCTGCAAACACACACGTTTCCTCCTTCGGCTGCAGCCTTGAAAATTAAAATCCATGATTGACGTTGCTGGCCTCATGAGACCCCACGGCAGCTTCCCGTCTCCCAACGCACGACCACCGTATGAAACCGCATGAACACGACCGCAGTCAACGGTAAAAAATAGAGACGCATGCTACTATTTAATAAAAGTATAAATAGTACTATACTATACTACTAGTAGTACTAGTAGTTCTACCTATAGTGATATTGAATAATACTCTGGTAGAGATGCAACTTTTTAAATAGGGGCTTCTCACGTTTGAAGGCCTTTATACCGCACCCAAATACAAAAGTTGACAAAAACAAAAAGTGCAACGCGATGAATAATCTATTGACCTAGGTAAAAACCGAATCATAACACATCAGAACAAAACATAACAAAGCATGACATTGCAACACAAGAAAATGATATCCTGGGGATAATGTGTTATATCGTGTTATTATATTGTGTTATTGTGTTAAGTGTGAAGGAGTCTACTGTAATTCAGAAAGTATTTCGGCCATGTCGAAATGGTACCCATATCGTAGCAGGCGTCCCGCAGCAGCGACAAATACACGATCAAAACGTCGGTGGTATCGCGAAAAAGGCAAAAGTGCGATTGGAATAGTACCGCAAAAGCAGTAAAATAGGAAAAACCGGCGGAGACTACTCACCGATTTTCCTTCAGCGTGACCATGTCGTTGGCCCCTCCTGCGAAATAATCGAACTCCCCTTTCGGCAACGAACGTCGAGCATGAAGCTCGAACTCCCCTAGGCTTAGCGGCTTCCACCCTGTTAACAAAAATTGTACCATGGGCGACAGCTTAATATGATGAGGACACCAATATAAGAGTATATGCACGAAGACGAAAATGATGACGCATGCTACTATGTGTCTGGCGTCAGTTGATGACATAGACAGCAATATAATACTTCGTACACCTCACCCAACGCTGTGTTTTGAGACCAAATGACAGTGATAATAGTGCGACCCGACCGCCAATTCCATCGCCTAGTGTGGGTATTACGCTATACCAGAACAAAACAACGGAAAAAAAAGATGATACTTACTGTAGTACTGTAGTAGTATAATATCTAAAAATAGCAATGGTATGCCAGCGGCATTGGGCAGTTCCCTTGGCAATGTGCCTCACTTCAGTACCAACATAAGCACCGACATCGCCACCGACGTCGACGTTATCGTTGGCATTCGCAGTGGTGTTAGCGTTAGCGTTAGCGTTAGCGTTAGCGTTAGCGTTAGCGTTAGCGTTAGCGTTAGCGTTAGCGTTAGCGTTAGGGATAGCGTTAGCATTAGCGTTAGCGTTAGCGTTAGCGTTAGTGTTAGCGTTAGCGTTAGCGTTAACGTTGGCGTTGACGTCAGCGTTAACGTTAGCGTTAACGTTAGCGTTAGCGCCATGCACCAACGTCATGCACCAACGCTAGCATCAGCGCCAGGCAATCTCAGCGTTAACATTGAGCTTCATGCACCAACGCCGTCATCATCATCCTCAGAGTTAGGATCAGAGTTAGGATCAGCGTCATCATTACAGCCTCAGAGTTAGGATCAAAGTTAGCATCAGCGTCATCATTAATGCCCCATGCATCAATGCCAGCACCAGTGTTAGAGTGAGCGCCAGTGAGTTTAGAAAACACACGAACCTACGAACGCTTCACGTACAGAGGCAAATGCCTCCCCGTTGTCTCGACAGTAGTAGCGTTGACGTTAGCGCTAGCATTTGCGATGGGTCCAGCGCCATCGTTAGCGTCATGCACCAACGTCAGCATCAGCGTTAATTAAAGTTTGCGGCGGTAGCTATGGGGAAACACGCGCACGTACTCCCCATACACAGAGCCGGTCGCTGTACTGTTAACCCGCCGGCAGTAAATTAACGTTAGGGCTATAGAGTTAGCGTCGGCGCTATCAATCGCACCAGTGCTATTGCTAGCGCTAGTGCCATACATGAATGTCAGCGTCGGTGTTACTTCCATTTGCGTCACTTCACACACGGACCGATGACTACTCTAACGACAGATCCGATCAATGTCGTCTCATCCGCTCACCTGCAGCTTCCGGCGTTGGTCGGGACTTGCCTTTATCTATCGAACCCATCGAGGCTGGTTCATGCCGCGCCATAATTCACACCCTGCTCAAACGTTCGGCAGTAAATGGGCACACAGAAATCACTTCGATACCAGCTCCCCCGCGGGCTTGATATTCGGGGCGAGCTACGATAGAGGTAGCCCTTTTTGTATTTTCTGAAAAATAACCGCGCTCCCTACGCCGAAATCGTTGGTACAAGTCTTCATCTTGTTGTCTTCCAATATGTTTTCCAATATGTTTAGTTGTAAACCTAGGCCATGGGATGTGTTAATCGGGTTTCACGTTCGTTTTTTCAACGTCAGTGTTTGATATGTCGATGTTGATGTTTATGTTAATGTTGATGTTAATGCTGATGCTAATGTGATGTTAATGTTGATGTTGATGTTAATGCTGGTGTTATGTTAATGTCGATGTTATGTTGATGTTGATGTTAATGTCGATGTGAATGTTGATGTGAATGTTGATGTTAATGTTGATGTTAATGTTGATGTTGATGTTAATGTTGATGCTAATGTTGATGCTAATGTTGATGTTGGTGTTGATGTTCATGTTTATGTTAATGTTCATGTTGATGTTAATATTGATGCAGATGCCAATGCTGATGTTAATGTTGATGTTAATGTAGATGTTCAAGTTCATGTTGATGTTGATGTTGATGTTAATGTTGACGTTAATGTTGGTGTTAATGTTGATGCTGATGTCAATGCTGATGTTAATGTTGATGTTAAGGTTGATGTTAATGTTGATGTTGATGTTAACGTTGATGTTAACGTTGATGTTGATGTTGACGTTAATGTCGATATTAATGTTGATGTTGATGCTGATGTCAATTCTGATATTAATGTTGATGTTAATGTTAATGCTGATATTGATGTTGATGTTGATGTTGATGTTAATGTTGACCTTGATGTTAATGTTAATGTTGATGTTAATGTTGATGCTGATGTCAATGCTGATGTTAATGTTGATGTTGATGTTGATGTTGATGTTGATGTTAATGTTGATGTTAATGTTGATGCTAAAGTTGATGCTAGTGTTGATGTTAATGTTGATGTCAATGTTGATGTCAATGTTGATGTTAATGTTGATTTTAATGTTGATGTTGATGTTGATGTTAATGTTGATGTTAATGTTGATGTTAATATTAATGTTAATGTTGATGTTAATGTAGGTGCTGATGCCAATGCTAATTTTAATGTTGATGTTAATGTTGATATTAATGTTGATGTTGATGTTAACGTTGATGTTAACGTTGATGTTAATGTTGATGTTAATGTTGATGCTGATGTCAATGCTGATGTTGATGTTGATGTTGATGTTGATGTTGATGTTGATGTTGATGTTAATGTTGATGTTAATGTAGATGTTAATGTTGATGTCAATGTTGATGTTAATGTTGATGTTGATGTTGATGTTAATGTTGATGTTGATGTTGATGTTGATGTTGACGTTAATGAGAAATACACCTGCCCAAGTGAGGAGTCTCAGGAAAAAATAGCTGCACCCCTACTACTACTGAAACATGTGTCGTGAGTAGTGAATAGTGGCGATATCGCCTATTCTTCTGGTCCCAGGTCGTCGCCTCCATGGGAAAGGCATTATGGTGCTTGCAAAGTACATTACGGTGCTTCTGAACTGTTAATACCATCACACCATCATACCAATTTTGCTTGGGTGGGAGTTGGACAGGATGCTAGTTTTTAGTAGCTCCGTTTCTTGTAGCAGCAGCAGTACATAGCTACCTGCCTAAAATATACGGCGATATGGTAAGGCATGACCGAAGACAGACGCACCGCCCATACCAAACACGCGGGCAGCATCAACGTAAGCAATGCACGCTGTCCCCAAAGCTCGCCTATGCCATCACCTCGCATGTTTCGCCGGTGCTCGTAACACTCGTAACATCGCGTAGTAGCGCTGCTTGCGCATGACCCTGATAGCTACACTGTAGTTGCAAGGGGAGTCGCCGACCTATATCCTTAATGAGGACACACAACCCGTAATACGCGCGATCGGAGTATCACACACAGCTTGCAAAGATGAGTTTCGACAAAATATTCGATCTCACAGCTGGAGTGTATTTTAATTTTTATAATACTAAGTAATATATTTCAGTACGTACGTATCATGGTATCATCGCGTATCACCTTTAGCGTTTAATTAGACAGGTTTTTATTTTTTTAGCTGCGACTACGCGTACTAGAGCCACACACCGTGAGAGCTGGGCAACAAATGTATCCCAGAAAAAGCTCAATCTTCTCGAAAGCTGTCATCCTTACTATACCCCTATTATATAATACAGAAAACACATCTGTCTGTCTGTCTGTCTGTCTGTCTGTCTGTTTCTCTGTCTGTCTGTCTGTCTGCCTGTCTGTTTGTCTACCTGTCTGTCTACCTGTCTACCTGTCTGTCTGCCTGTCTATCTGCCTGCCTGTCTGTTAGTCATCATGGTCTCGCCACTCAGAGCATGTCAGCCCCGCTTTGCCGTACGGGTAGCGAGGGTGGCCGACACCACCAGCAGAACACTAGGTCTTGTGCCCGGGTGCGGCGAGACCTCGACGTTGGCCCGAGGGCAAAATCTCGCAGCAAGCTGGCTTTACGAGCTCTAGCCAGTCAGGGATCAGTGGATGGGGATGGTGTTTCCACACCGTGCGAGGCAATATCGACCAGGGGGCTTACTGTTTTCGCCCCCGGGTTGTTGGGGTTGTATGTGCATGGAGGGATTTCTGACCCGGCGATGGACCATATTTTCCGCGGGTGCGACGGGAGCTCCATGTTGGCTTCAGGGGCCACTCTCGCAGCGTGCTGGCTCTATGAGCCCCAGCCAATCAGCAATCAGTCGAACGGGGTGGGGTTTCCACACCGTGCGGGGCATTTATCGACCCGGGGGATAACCATATTCGTCCGCGGGTTGCTGGAGTTACATATGTATGGAAGCATTGCTGACTCGGGGATGGAACCTCAGCTTCCCCAGGTGCGAAGGGACCTCGACGTTAGCCCGAGGGAGAACGTTCGGAGCGCGCTGTCTATAAGAACCCAGCGAATCAACAATCAGTGGGTGGGGGTGAAGCTTCCACACCGTGCGGGTAATATCGCCCCGGGGAATCGCTGTTTTCGTCACCAGATTGTTGGAGTTGCATATGTATGGGACGATTTGTGACCTGGGGATGGTACCTTATCCTCCCCGGGTGCGGAGGTACGTCGACGCTGGCCCGAGGGACAACTCATGCAGCGCGCTGGCTCCATGAGCCCCAGTCAATCAGCAATCAGTGGGTGGGAATGGGGTTTCCATACCTTGCGGGACGATATCGACCCGGGGGGTCACTCCTTTCGTCCCCCGTTTTATTAAGTTGTACATACATGGAAGGATTTTTTACGACCCAAGGATGGGACATTATCCTCCCCGGGTGTGGCGGGACCTCGACGTTGGCCCGGGGGGGAAATCTTGCATCGCGCTGGCTCTATAAGCCACAGCCAATCAGCAATCAGCGGATGGGGGTGGGGCTTTCATACCGTGCTGGCGGTATCGACCCGAGAGGTCACTTTTATTGTCCCGGGTTGCTGGAGTTGTATATGCAAGGGAGGGTTTATGATCAAGGCATGGGACTTTATCACTTTATCCTCCCCGGATGCGGCGAGGTTCCGAGGCAGGCCCGAGGGGGAATTCTCGCAGTGCGCTGGCTCCATGAGCCCCAACCAATTACCAACCAGCAGATGGGGGTGGGGTTTCCACACCGAGCGGGGTGGTATCGCCCGGGGGTAGCACTATCATCGTCCGCGGGTTGTTGGAATTGTATACGTATGGAAGGATTTATGACCCGGGGGTGGAACATTATCTTCCCCGGGTGCAGCGGGATCTCGACGCTGGCCCAAGGGGCGACTCTCACCGCGCGATAGCTCTATGAGCCCCAGTCAACCAGCAATCGCAATCAGTGGATTGGGATGGGGTTTCCACACTCTGCGGGGCGGTATCGACCCGGGCGATCACTTTTTTTTCCACGGGTTGTTGGATGTATATGTATGGAAGAATTACTGACCCGGGGATGGTACCATATATCCTCCCCGGATGCGACGAGACCTCGATGTTGGCATCGGGAGCAACTTGCAGCGCACTGGCTCTATGAGCTTCAGCCAATCAACAATCAGTATATGGGGGTGGGCTTTCCACACCGTGCGGGGCGGTATCGACCCGGGGGAATTAATTTTTTCGTCCCTGGGTTGTTGGAGTTGTATATAAATATATGTATATATATATTTTTTCAGGGTATGGAACCTTATCCTTCCCGGGTGCGGCGGGACCTCGACGTTGACCCGAGGGGCAATTCTCGCAGCGCGCTGGTTCCATGAGCCCCAACCAATCACCAATCAGTGGATGTGTTGTGAAAGTGGTTATTCCGCGGGCCTGATCCTCTCTCTAGATACATCTAAAACTCGAAGGACGCTTATATCTACAGTAGGAATATTGGTGGTATAACAATATCGCGATATTTTTCTGGGCAATTTGTGCTGTCTAAAACTGAAGATGGCGTGTTTTCCACATTCATCGGGAGTCGTTTAAAATTCGAGACGAGACAAACCAATGCTATTTGCCCCGTCTCGTCCGAGAACCAGAGCAGCGTTAGCCTAGTACAGCACCAGCTGCCAGGAGATTGAGACGAGGCACACACGCGGCATAGGCTTGAGAACGTTGCCTGCAACAACACATAACTGGTCGCCAAAGCACAAACCCTCAGAATCCGCGATGGGTCGTGCTTTGGGGTATAGCTGTGGATGGTTACGGTTGTGGTAGGTTGGGGATAGACACTATCTAAAAGCGATGAAGAGTAGGAACGAACGCAGGCAAGCGGGATGACACGACAGGAGCAGCTGACTGCTCTGTGCTCCAAAAACTGCTGTGTGCCATGCCCTCGTTGCTTGTGAAAACAAGTAACAGGCACATACAGGTTGGTTCACGTTAAAAGCCCGAACTTGTCTCCCCCACGAATGCCGCTCGCACCATCTGGTCAAAGGGTGCGTATTTTCTATCACACTGACCCCCATGACCAGTAAAGAGAAGAACTAAACACGTGTGTAGTGTGTAGCTAGACTTACGAATAGAAAGGCAGCAGGGGCAGATGAAATAATGAAAGAATTTATGAAGTACGGGGAAGAAGGTATGCTTACCATGATGGTTGTTATGTTGTATAATTGGATATGGAAAAACGAGCACGCGCCTAAGAGGTGGAGAGAAGAACTAGTAGTAAACTCAGTCAGCAAAGGAGATCAGGCTGACCCGGGGGACTATCGAGGGAAAAGCTATCAAGCACCGTAGGCAAACAGTCCGTAATATTTTGAACGGTAGAATGGGAACAATGTTGGAGAAGAACGAAAAAATAAGCGAAGGGCAAAGAGGGTTTAGGACAAATCGTAGGTGCGTAGACCACGTGTACACATAAGGTAAGATAATTCAAGGTAGGAAGGACGCAGGGCTAACGACGTACTGTTTCTTTCTAGATGTACAGAAGGCCCATGACTCAGTATGGAGGAATGGGTTGTGGAAAAATATGTGGGAAATTGGGATCAGAGGAAAGATGTCGAGAATGATGAAAAATTGAACGGAATGTGCAAGAAGTAATATGATGCTGGACGGGGAAATATCAAAATATGTTGATAGTTTACAAGGAGTTGCACAGGGGTGTACACTATCACCCAACCTATTCAAGGTATTTATTAGTGACATGATAGTAGCAGTCGAAGCAGCAAAGCAAGGAGTCACGATGGGGGAAGATACGGTGTCGGGGTTGATGTTTGCGGATGATTTCGTGGGGATATCAGAAGCACCCGAAGGACTGCAGAAGCAGATAGAGAAGGCACTAGAGTACACTAGGCAATGGAGAGTGACAGCGAACGTAAAAAGAGTCTGCATACAGTAGTTGTATGTAATGAAGATAAGGTGAATCTGGTAACTTTCAAATGGAAGTGGGGAGAAGATGACCTGCCAATCTTAGACCAGTATACGTACCATGGCATAAGAGATCTCAAAGGACTGCTCTTGGGATGCACACATAGCGAAAGTCATTGGAAAGGGTACATCACAAGTGGTGCATCTGAACAGACTCGCACCTTGATACTAGGATTAAAATATTTATTCTGATGAATGTGATTGTACCAAAGCAAGAGCATGCAGGAGCAAGTATGGGGAGGGAACGCGAAGTTCGTAAAAAATAACTGGAAACAGTGCAGATGACAGCAGATAAAAATATGCTACATATGTTGTATGCTCAGGTATGACGGATAATAGATACAATAAGATTAAGAGGCTGTTACAGACACAGGCCACCCTTTGCAGGTCCCTCTCTCTATACTAGGCAGGTTGCACGTTGGCCACTCACTTGTACTAGATAAGCTCTTGTATTAGTTCCACACACGCCACGGACGAACTGAATAGCGTGCATTTCCGCGAGGCAAAAACATCATCCCCTTTGTCCTATGCGCACATGCCTTCAAAGGCATGTGGAACCCTGTACATCCAGCCGTATCCCATATATTATGCCTTGTTAGAATCCCAGTGGAATATCATAACACTAGCCCACCCTGATGAGCCGTATATGCAGAAATATGGAAGAATCGGGGAAGCATCGGTTCCACGGTCTGGAACATGACTCGAAGATGCGGCTCTTCACAACCTACTCCCGCCACTTCTACCCTGCGAGGCTACGAAGCCTCAGGGAAAATGCTACAGCAGAAATCTTCAAAAGAAGAACGGAAGACGGGAAAACGGTTACAGAACACTTCAGCGAATGGCGGAATATAGAGAGCTATCACTTCCGCAGATTAGCGAAGGAAACGGGGCCAGAGAAAAGGGAAAACGGGAACTATGCAGCAAACTAGAAACAAACACAAAATGCGAAAGCGATGAGGTCGAAGGCGGAAGAGTCAAAAACATCGCGAGTGAAACCCCAAGCGGTCGCAAAAACGTACCAGAAGGCGCCACGTACGAAACCCAACTCGCGCGTGCGGAATGGACATCGTTCCACACCCTGCGGGGGCGACGTCGAAACCGCGCGGAGAATTACCAGGAAAATCCCCCCAGGAAAACTGAATCAAAAACCCAGCAAAAACGGGAATATCTATGTAGTGAGCCGGAGAGAGCGGAAGCTTGATCGGTCCCGGGTCGTCTAGAAAACGTACCAAATATTCCCCGTCGGTGGATGAGCGAGCGCTCATTTTCCTAAGCCACCACAAGCCGTCATCGGCTTTGGACCAAAAACGGGTCCCCTTGGGGAGCACCGTGGTGCTTTAGTGCTTTAGTGCTGTAGTGCTGTATTGCTTTAGTGGCGTAACCAGTCAGCGCGCGGCACGCCGCCGTAGCCAGGTGCCAAGGAACGTTCGCCGTTAGGATTATACAGCCAGACCCAATTACCCACAACGAAGTTGGGAACCTGGCGCAAAGCGTCCGAAAGGGCTGAGGTTCGCTGTTCCACACGGGAAACTGTTAAGGCATGCATCTCGCGAACAGTATCGTTGGCGCGCTGTAGGCGTTCTGACGCCAGGTCGCAGTATGCGAGGTCGTCGCGGGCCAGACTCCGATGGCCAACGACCCCGTAGCGGTCGAAAATAGTGTGAGGGAGGCGCGGGAGCCTGTCCAATGTGAACCTCGTTGGGGGCCAGGCCAGTGGCGGCACTGACCGAATTATTGCAGGCGAACTCCACGTGCGGTAACTGCGCGTCCCAATCGTCTTGGCGTTCGTTGACGACCATAGCCAGCATTTGGGTCATCGTGTGGTTAACGCGCTCCACACCACCGTTGCCGCTTGGATGGTAGGAGCTGGTGGCGATTTTTCGAATAACAAGAAGCTCATATACGACGTGGGAAAGCTCGGAACAGAACTGAAGGCCTCTCCCCCCCATCTTCCGCCATCTCCGCGTTCCCAATGACATCCATACCATAACAGAGCAGAACTAGAAATGTGCCCACTTGAAACAAATAGAGACGTGAGAAAGTTGAAATGGCAATACAAAGTAAGGCATATGCCGGAAAAGAGGTTGCCAACCTTACATAGCTGATAGGGCTGTATGGGAGAAAATAACAAAAGGGCGAGCTGGGATAGAATGGAATAAAGTAGTCGAAAAAATATGGAAGGAGTCAGGAGGAGACCAAAAAGACATACAAGGGTACTATCTATAGCGATGAGTGTTTGGCGGGTACAAGACTGAAGTAAAAGAAAGAATATGAGAAAGGGAAAGGTTAGCGCTAAGAAATAAGCTATCTTACTATTCTTTTTTGCGCACAAAAGTCCAAGTGTCCACGCCGTTTTCGAGAGATAGACCCTGACATTTTGCACAGGTGTTGTACATGCCCATTCCGAGGCCTGACAATCGGTTTTTTGTCTTTCTTTTTTCTCACTGACACATTTTGGTCTAAGGTGGTCTACATTTTAAAAAATATCTCAAGTGACAAAAACCAAGGAAAACACACACACAGGCGAGGTCTTCGCAAGGGCACATAGAAGACGTGTGATAAGTTTCACGGTCTGAATCGAAAAAACGGCGTGGACATTCGCCGGGGAATGAAAATCGGGATTTTAAATCGAACAAGTCTGTACCTACATCTTGCTCGGGCTCTCGAGAAAAGGGGCACCGGTCTGTCAAAGCACTAACCAATCGTCGCGACCGCTATTCATGGTGCCGCCCTGGAGGACAAGTATGACAAATTAAATATACCAAATGTACCAAATATATCACACGTGCAGCGGTTGTGTGTGCTGTTGGGCAGTCAGTGTGCTGTGTGTGTTGGCACGTGGCTGCAGATGGGTCTCTTTCTCTCCTCAGGCACATACAACCAAAACTGCATTATTTCTTCCAGCCAGAGCACAAAACGGAGTGTTTGCGTGAGATCAGATTTGGACTGTGTTTGCGTCCACGGGCTATTCAGACTTTCAAAACAGAATCGGTTTTCAAATTGCTTGCGAGAACCCAAATCAGAAAAATTGGCTTTTGAAGTGGGAATCAATTTCTAGGAATTTGAAAAGTGCTAGAAGAGGCAAAAACCAACGGCTTCGATGGGAGACGCTGGTTGAGAAAAAATTGCACGTCAGGTCAGGTACCAAGTGCGAAGTATAGCTGCTGCTACTGTGCTGCTTCTGCTTTTGTGCTCTATGCTCTACGGCAATCATGCGTAGGGTGTTCAACGACGCCACCGGGAGGCGTTGTTCGGTGCTTGCATGGGGCGTGCTGTGCGGTGTGCGTGCGTTGCCGCAGGGCCCGACGCACGACTATACTAGTAATTGGTGGTAACGAGGCGCCGCGGCCTCAATACCTGCATGCATCATACATGGAGTTCCTTGGGATGAGATTTGGCAGTGTCAATGTCTTGGACGTGACGTTGTGTTTTTTTTAGTTATTTCGCCCGAGAATTACATCTTGTCGAATTGAGGGTGTACCGGTAGGTTCGACATCACTGCTTCTGGTATCCCGAACGAAAAGGGTATGATGAGCGAGAGCTCTTGTTGTTCTCGACGCCTTTGTGGGCTTGCTTGTGGATATAGGTACTCGTACAGCAGCAGCAGCTTAGATATGATGGTTCTCCAGGTTTTTTCGGCTTAACTCTTGACAGGACGAAAAAACAGCGAAACAGGACACGGCCCCCGCGTCAAGATCATGATATGCTCCAGCCCTAGTCGACAAAGCACGCGGCGGTGTCATCGATGTTGCATGTGCATCCTGCCAACCCTCCGCCGAAAGGCTTTGCTGGCCTTCGCCTCGACCTGGCGTTGGCATGGCCTCGCCACACGGGTCGTGCCTGTGCTGAGCTGTAGCTTGATGTGGTGCAAACCATCTGCCAAGCGAGCCCGCTCGCTTGTGCTGCTGCTGCTGCTGCTGCACGCTGTGCGACATGCATGTGTGGCGTAGATTTATGCTGTTTACATGCTCACGCGAAGCTTTCATTAGCCCGGGGCACTTGCGGGTTGTCCTGGCCAACATTATTGTTTGATTCGAAACCAAAAAACCCGAACCCCATCCAATATTTTTGGGAAGATCTGGGCCCATTTGGGCCATTTTGGGTCCCGTTTTTTGGGAAGTTGTTATTTTTAGGGATCGGGGGAATAGAACTAGGCCAAACCCAATCCGAATTTGAACAACGTAAACACACTAATATCGCGATGGCGAGAATTCCCACCGTCGTGATATTGTCGCTTGTGCGTACCACGTAGCGCGAAAAAGTCCCAACAGTCCGTGGTCGTCTAACACTCGAGCAAATAATTCGGCTTTAAATGTCTACTACTTTATGTAAATGAAGAAGGCGCACAACAAGTAGAGGTGAAAGGAAATCAACGTGCAAACTGAACAAGCAACATGGTCGCGGCTACTACTGACCAAAAAAGCGACTACTACTAGTTGCTGTCTCACATATTATGCAAGTACAAAAACACTGACGTAAACAAGTAGAAACACATCTAGCAAATACGTCGTCAACGCTCGGCGCGGAATCTTCTCGCGGACTTGGCGGACGAAGCACGAGTACGACTCTGGCTGGTATTGAAGTAACCGGTGGTGTGTGACGTTGTTTTGTGTTCCAGCCAAGTTCCAGCGGCAGCAATGGAAATTTCCAATTGAAAACTCGATTTTTCACGAAATTTCTGAGGAAAACTGTGACAAATGCAACAGCAGCTATTCCAAAGATCAGCAGCGGCTTCAACATATTTTGAAAGTCTGCACCGCCCAAATGGCGAAAAAAAAAAGGCCAGAACAGTAACGGCCAGACGGATGTCTTTGGACCTATGATACTACTATTATAAAAAAAAATACAATCCAGCTGTGAGATCAAAGATTTTGTCGAAACTCATCTTTGCAAGCTGTGGGTGATACTCCGATCGCGCGTGTTACTGGGTGTGTGTCCTCATTAAGGATATAAGTCGGAGACTCCCCTTGGAACTACAGTGCAGCTTGTACCAAGGGCAACAGGGTGATGTTAGTCAGCCTGTGCGCGGAAACTATAAAACCCGTTTTAGAGGGAGACAAAATCTGACAGCTGTGGAAGGAAATGCATCAGTTTATCAGGTGTATCCTGTAAGTCGTATAACCGGTGAGGGAAGGGCGGAGTTTTTGAGGGCGTGGGGCCCTGGGTTTGAACAAGAAGAGGGAGCGGAAGGGGGGGGGGGGGGGGGGGGGGGGGGGGGGGGGGGGGGGGCGGGGGGGGGGGGGGGGGGGCGGGGGGGGGGGGGGGGGGGCGGGGGGGGGCGGTGCCACTCAATCTGACGGTTTTGGAAGGAATGCACCAGTTTATCATGTATATCCTGTAAGTCGTACAACCAGTGAGGAGAGGGCGGAGTGTTCGAAGGGGCGGGCGGCTGGGGGGGGGATTCCCAACAGCTTTTGGTCGCATAGATGTAGGGGCTTGCTATACGCGTGGTGCTAGGTCTAGGCGATGGTGCGGGTGGTGGGGAAGGAGGGAGGGGGGAGGGGGGGGGGGAAGGGAAGAGGGATAGGGAAAGGAGGGGGGGGGGGGAGAGGGACGGGGGAAGGGGGGGGAGGGATGAATTGGAGCTACGGCATGGATGGCTAGAACGATAATGAGGTTATATCAACTGCCTGGTAGTGTTTGTTACTCTGGCAGATTTTGATTTTAGGTGGGGCGTTTGAATAAGAGGGAGCGGGGGAAAGGTGGGGGGGGGGCGGGGGGGGGGGCGGAGCTAATGCATGGATGGCTAGAAAGATAATGAGGTGATATCAACGGTCTGGTAGTGTGTATTACTCTAGCAGATCTTGATTATAGGTGGGGCGTTTGAACAAGAGGGATCGGGTCGGGGGGGGGGGGAGGAACAGCTCAATATGTGCGTGGGGAGAGGGCGGGGGGCGGGCGGGACAATTCAATATGTGCGCTGAAGCTATACATCCTTTAAGGGGACAACTCTGACGGTTGTAGAAGGAATGCATCAATTTATATCATCTGCCTGGTATTATTTATTATTCTAGAAGATTTGATGTTATTAATAGGTGTGGTATACAAAAAAAAATAGGTGTGGTGTCATGTGTTATACAGCTTCGTGGTGTGTTGTCGTACATGGATCGCAAGGTAGAACATTTCAATCGACTGTAACCATGCAGTTACGATGATTTTACCGTGCCGATGTGGGGCTCTGAGGTCGCTACTTGTAAGACAGAGATACATATTGCAAAATTGAAATGCAATAAGCGAGGTGATGTGGTCATGCAATGTCACCATCATTGAGCACGAGAGGGAGAAGTGCAAATCGTCAGTGTTTTGAAATGGGCGCTAGGTGTACCCCCGCGCTCATTTATGTTACTTCGTTAGGCATATGCTACTTCGTTTGGCAGAGGTTGGGAGGCGATTATGCAGACGGTAGGTACGAAATACCCTACGCAATAGGTTGGTAGTGTGGTCTACCGCAGCCACCGTGAATGGTCGCCGTCATGCGCCAATTCCACGACGGCATGCAAGCATGCGTGCGGTTGGATGATGGAGAGTGCTCGCATAAGTTCGACGTGGGGCAAGGTCTCAGGCAAGGGTGCATGCTTGCGCCACTGCTGTTCAACGTGTTTTTCACGGCGGTACTGCGTGTGGCCGAGAAACGCTTCCTCGCTAATGCAGTCATCACGGACAACATGGTGCAGCTCCAACGAAAGGAGAAAGGCGAGAAGAAGGGCACTTCACGCACAGGCAAAGTCGACGTGCGGAGGGGGAAGCAGAGGGAGGAGGTGCAGAGATTGTGGGGTATGCTGTACGCGGACGATGCGGGTACCATATCGCGATCATCAGAAGGGCTGGGGATGATGATGACGGTGATCGTGACTGCGTGCCCGTCGTTCGGGCTTACGGTCTCCGAGGCGAAAACAGAGATAATGTGCCTGCAAACAAAAGGCGGGGGGGAAGGTGTCGTTCACAATCAATGCAGCCGGCCAGATATACAAACAAACAATCGAATTTGTGTATTTGGGCGGGGCTATCACCGCAAACAGAGACCTTAGCATTGAAATAACGCGGCGTCTTCAGAGGGCCTGGGCGTGCTTCCAGCGGTACAAGATGGAAATCTATGATCGCCCGGGTGTGCGCTTACCGTTGAAGGTGCGGTTGCTGAAAGCTGAGGTGGTCGAGACACTGTTTTACGGTTGCATGACGTGGAGCCCGAAGAAGCCTGACTATGACAGGCTACGACGGGTTCACCACTCCATGCTCCTCCGATGCCTTGGGTGGCGGGAACGGAAGCGCGACGACCACACCGTATCGTACGCCGACGCGCGTGCCAAGACAGCTTCCGAGAGCATAGAGGCGATAGTGCGCAAACGGAGGATATTGTTTGCGGGATTCGTAGCACGTATGGGAGAGGAGCGTCTGCCACAGAGGGTGATGTTTGGGGAGTTTGTTGGGGGTAAGGGTTACTCAGAGGGGCAAGAGAAAGACTGGGTGGATCATCTGAAGGAGAATATGCCGGTCTTTGGAATGAAATTCGAAGGATGGCGAAAGGCTGCTCAGAAGGCCGGCAGATGGCTTCGACGAGTAGAGGAGGGAGCCGAGTTGTTCATGCGGAGTTGGCATGAAAAGGAGAGACGCAAAGCTGCAGAGCGACGCGCAAAAGGCTGCGGCAGCGTCATCCACCATCGGCATCTCTAAGCGGTCGCGGGGAGGAGGGAGGGAGGGGGGGGGAGGGGGGAAGGGGGGGCGTCATGCCCAAGAGACTGAAGTCTGGGTCTGGGCATCATCGTCTTGAAATTTTGTGGGCCGTCCAAAGGCCGTCACAAGATTGCGTAAGACCGCCCTGGCTTCTTCGCCATGCTTCATTCTCTCCCCAGTGCCATTGATTATGCACTTGATACCCTCTATGAGCCCAATGCCATCTTTAGTCAGTTTCTAGGGTCTGCTAGTATGACATTTTTTTCTCTTTTCCTTTCCTTTCCTCTTTTGGTCCTGTCTTTTCTTGCTTTTCTCGTCTTTTATTTTCTTTCCTTTCCTTTTTCGTTGTTTCGCTTTCTTGTCTTTTCTCTTTATCTTTTTTTTCTTTGTTTCCTTTTTCCAATTGACTTGCGTCTGTCGTGCGTATGCGTAGTGATAGGTACTACGTGCAATATATACGTGGTAGTCTTTCTTGGGTGGCAAGCGGTATAGTCGGTTTTTCCAGGCGAGAGTAGTGAGACGTATGCACCAGTATGAACCTGGCACATCGTCGGCTGACTCCCGATTTCACTTTTATATGTTCCTGGTGGAGGCATGAATTGTGTCAGCTGTGATATATGCGTGTACCACCTTTGGTTTGTTTGTGTGTTTCCTTGGGGATTCCTCAGCTCCAGAGTGACTGGAGCTTGTCCTGGGACCACGGACTTGACTAAGCGAGTTAATGTGAGAACAACAACAACAACAACTACTACTACGTACGGGATGAACTGGTGGACATGGGAGAGGTATTCAACGATGACAGAAAACTGGACATAGTGCTGGAAGGACTCACGGATGAATACCTGCAAATAGAATATAGCGCCGAAGCAGATGATGACTTCACACTCGACCGAGCTGTGATAACAATGCGTAATATGTACGCAATAGAGCTATGCGAAACGGGCCTTCGCGAAAAGCGAAGGGGCGTGAATCTGCTATGTATGGTAGTCACGCCAACACCCTCAGCAGTAGTGATCTATCTGTTCACACTGCAAGAAGCCAGGCCATCGATTCCAAAATTGCTTTAAACGCAAGGGAACGATGTCGGAGATAAAACCTCCCCCAACACCTCGAAATATTCGTGGTGTAGCCTGCATAATACCGATCGTCACGATAATAGCGACTGTCGGTCTCAAATGCGGGACGACAACATAACCCGTCGCCCTCGCCCTGGTCAACAAAATGGCCGGCATAATAACAACTCCAACTTCAACAACGCAAATGGAAGCTTACGTCCCTGAGATACATGCTCCATCCACTATTAATACTGCGGCTGCGACTACAGCAGCTACTTCTACGTACTTCGCGACTCCTCCCTGTCCATCCTCACCTCCAGTTGGTATGGGTTATTCTTTCATCGCCGCACCTCCGATCAACATCGCCGCGCAGCCCGTCGACTTATCCATGACTGCGAACAGCGGAGCTTCTAGCCACTTCATCGACAATCAGCTTCTACCGGGCATTGAACATAAAATGAACCACTACGTGCAGCTGGACCCTCCTGTGACAATCAACGTAGCGGGAAACCATCGCCTTTATGGCGTTGGTCAAGAAGTTTTGGTCGTTCAACTGTTGGACCATATAGGCTACAAGCACTATGTGCAGCTTCCCGTCACGATCGTACCAGGGCTAGGCAAGCGCTCATTTTCGGGGGGATCAGCAGCTACGCCAGGGGCCAATATGATCATCGCCACGCAGTCGTATCTTGACATGGGTGCATTTACTGTACCCCTACGCGAAGACAGCCACTGCTCCTCTCTGCATCATCTCGACCTCACCACTGGTGCCACCAGCCGCTACCTGAGACAGCGTTTTCCGACCATTTCCGGCAGCAACTTTAAACCGGAAACCGTTCTCGCTGTTCACGCTTCAACTGCTACTGAAGCTAGTTCCACGCATCAACTGCTACTGGAGTTACGCCCTGTATACACCCGTTCCAGCTAACATCGGGCATAAGAGGCTGGGTCATCCCAATGGGCAGGTGATGGCCAAGGGGAAAAATATCACAGTGTGTGGGGTAATTTTTTCAGACACTTTATCGGCGTGTGATACGTGCAAGATCAATAAGAGCACTCAACAGAAACACCGTAAGACATCGCGGCCTAACCTTCCCAGCGAACGTATAAAGCTGGTTAGTACTGACCTGCCAGGATACGCCTACATGGCAAAATTTACCGACAATCACAGCAGGGTAAAAGCAGCCTCCTTCATCGAAGAGTCACCTTCCGTTCTACCAACAGCAGATTCGGCCACTTCTCAAGCAAGAGCGCGTCAGCTGGCCCTACAATGCCAAGATTCTCCGAAACAGCACTTCGAGATCGTTTCGCAATACATTAAGGCTGTCGGAATGGACAAAATAAACCAGGTTGCGTTCAGTAGGGTACTCACAAACCGTACCCGGGGTATTACCCTACAAAGAACTTCTGTAAGTTCTGTAAGACATTCATACCCGTACCCGGAACTTCTGGAAATTCTGTACGACGTTGATACCCGTACCCGAAACTTGTGGAAGTTCTGTACGCCCGTGCGCCCAATACCCGGGGTACGGGTACAGCATTTTTATACCCGCTCGGAACTTCTGTGAGTTCTGTACACCCGTGCTACAATACCATGAACTTCTGGAAGTTCTGTAAGACTTCCGTACCCGTACCCGAAACTTCTGTAAGTTCTGTAAGAACTCCGTACCCTTACCCGGAAGTTCTGTGAGTTCTGTAAGATTGTAGCAAAATACCCCGGATACGGGTATACGTTTGTAACAATAACTAACAATACCCGGAGTGGCCGGTACAAATTGCAATTTTTGCAAATTAGGGTCGAACGCGTTCTGACTGCATGTATTGTGTTATGCTTTCTGACGTCCCGTCTCTTCCGTCACGCTGACGCCACCCCCCCCCGACACGAAATTACAGACCCAACCCCTCCCACCAACACACAAACACACCCACTCGTTCACAACAACACGCAGCTCAGACACAAAACCGAAAGAACACAAACACGCACATCCATAAATTGCATCTGTGCACCCGCGGAGAGGGTATATGGACGCGGCGGACTCGCAAGGATCCCCGTCTGACAGAGGTGGCGGCAGTTCATCTACCCCCCCTCCGTCAGACGGGTGGCGGCAGTTCGTCTACTCCACCAGCAGCCAGGAGCCAGCCCGAGGTAATCGAGGTGTATGACAATAAAGCCGTGCTCGCAATTACACCGGCGCTCGTATAAGACATGGAAGGAGAGGTGTATGTATTGCCCGCGGACATCGTCCAAGCTGGCGATGACTTCAAGGTGCCGGACGGCTACAGGAAAGAGGGTTCCGGCGAGCGGTCGTTTATGTACTCGCTAGGAGTCTACGTCGTCCCGTTAGCTGAAAAAGATCACATGGCGGACCCCGCGTGCCGCAAAAACAAGACGACGGTTCCCTGAAAAGGGCGACCGCAGCAACGTGAACACCCACCATGAGAGCAAAAACAGGCTGCGCGGAGTGGCTGGCGTTGTTAAGGCTGGAAAACAAAAGCAAGCGAAAGGGAACATCCAGCGGAGCTTCGAGGCGAGCAAGAACTCCTCTGCTGGAATGAACAGGTGTGTGTGATGTCAAATTGCAAATTTGTTCTCGAACACATATCAGAGGGGTTTGGGCAAGGGCGTACTAAAATATATAACAATATAATATATTATGGACAGCTCGCCGTCCATTTCTAAAACCCAGACAAGGGGGGGTATACCAAAACCAAGTGAAAAAAAGTTTGAAAAATATCGCGTGTTGCAAATTCGCCGAGAAATATCAGCCCACCGGTATGTTTTGCCCGACTTTGTAGGACTGCTATGTCGTTTCGCCTTTTTGTCGCGCTGCCCTGGTCTGGGTAGTGAAGGGAAAGGAGGCCATTGGTATCTGGTCTCACGCGCACGTTGGTTGCTCATGTTACCTGCCCCCAACACCTACCTTTCAATCGCTGCTGCTCTGTGTTTGTGTACCAGGTATTTTTTTCAGAGTTCGCGAGCTTACTGCTGTCAAGATAGTGATCGAGAAGTTTTTGCCGTTCAGCTTAATCACATTCTTATCTTTCATCCTGTTTATACAGATAAGAGCTCTTCTGTGGCCATAGAAATATTATACTGTTCGTATGTATGCGTATAGTCTACGCTCGTATGTACAACACATCTACAAAGTCAATTTTGTTAATAAACGTATGATAGTCGGCTTATATCTTTTAAGAAGAGACCCTAACAAATGGGCAATGACATTTTCTTGTAGAGCCGATAATAATGCGTTGCGCAATCTAAATCACTACCTGGTACTAATCATATACCTGGTACCAGGTATGTAATATTACGAGTATCATTTTTCAACTGTAGGACAGTAATGCTACATGCAAGCAACGGGATAAGCATCGTTTTTATTTCCTCGACAATTGCCGCCGTCCTCGCTGGTGGTTGTCGGTAACATGCAGGAGGAGATCAACACGGCCACGCTCACCATCATCCACTACGGGCTGGAGCTGTGAACTTGCAAGGTCTCTGGTCGACATGGGCCTGAACGAGGGCTGAAGAAGGCTGGGGGGCGGGGGGGCCTGGGGGCTACTATTGATACTAACTCACAGCAGTAGCATCTGTTCGTGTTTAATTCGCCTCTAAGCGAAACTGCTGTTCTCGCTGCAGCTATACTACTACTGCTGCTGTAGATTGGTATTCGCGTGTTTTTTCGGCAGTTTTGTTGGTGGGATAGAGTATTAATAGTACGATACCAACTAACAACCAACAATAAAACTAAAAATCTTTGCATTTGTCCTCGTAAGCTCAAAAAAGGTGGAAGTCGGTGGGCCTCTTTGTATAGTAGTTGGAACCCGTTGGGCCTTTTTGTAGTTTTTTTTAAAAAGATAATATAATTGTAATTATTACAAAAATTAAAATACACTCCAGCTGTGTGATCGAATATTTTGTCGAAACTCATATTTGCAAGCTGTGTGTGATACTCCGATCGCGCGTATTGCGGGTTGTGTGTCCTCATTAAGGATATAGGTCGGCGACTCCCCTTACAACTACAGTGTAGCTATCAGGGTCAACAGTGATGTTAGGCAGTCTGTGCGCGGAAACTATAAAACCTGTTTCTGAGGGGGACAAAATCTGACAGCTGTGGAAGGAAATGCATCAGTTTATCAAGTGAATCCTGTAAGTCGAATAACCGACGAGGGGAG
Organism: Undaria pinnatifida; assembly: GCA_012845835.1. Taxonomy (NCBI): domain Eukaryota; class Phaeophyceae; order Laminariales; family Alariaceae; genus Undaria; species Undaria pinnatifida. The sequence continues at coordinate 11,455,860 of JABAKD010000014.1, read as the reverse complement.
GGCGGAGTTTTTAAGGACGTGGGGGCCTGATTTTGATCAAAAGGGGGGGCGGGAGGGGGGGAGGGGGGGAGGGACAGGTGGGGCAGCTCAATTTGTGCGCGGAAACTACAAATCCTTCTTGTGGGGGAGGGGGGGGGGGGTGTGGCGGGGGGGGGGGCTTCAGGTCGCACAGATGTAGGGATTTGCTATACGCGTGATGCTAGGTCTAGGCGATGGTGCGGGTGGTGGGGAAGGAGGGGGCGTTGGGGGCGGGGGGGGGGGGGGGGGGGATTGCAGCAGTGGCATGGACGGCTCTAAAAGATAATGAGGCGATATCCAGCGCGTGGAAGTGTTTATTACTATGGCGGATTTTTACATTAGGTGGGGCGTTTGAGCAAGAGAGAGCGAGGATGGAAAAAAAAAGGGTAGGGGGGGGGGGGGAGTTTTCAAGAGGTTTAGGTCACATATAATATTAAAATACACTCCAGCGATGAGATCAAGGATTTTGTCGACACTGATCTTCGCAACATTGTGTGTGATCCTCCGATCGCGCGTATTGATCATACATGTAGGGGCTTGCTCTACGCGCGGTGCTGGGTCTAGGCGATCGTGTGGGGTGTGGGGAAGGAGGGGGCGATGGAGGGGGGAGGGGGGATGAATGAAAGCTACGTCATGGATGGCTAGACAGATAATGAAGTGATATCAATTGCTTAGAAGCGTTTATTACTCTGGCCGATTTCGATTGCAAGTGGGGCGTTTGAACGAACTCGGCGAGGAACAAAAGGGAGGGGGGAGGCGGGGGGAGGAGGGCGGAGATGAGTTGGAGCTACGGCATGGTTGGCTATAAGGATAATGAGATGATATCAGTTGGCTGGTAGTGTTTACTACTCTGGTAGATTTTGATTTTAGGTGGGGCGTTTGAACAAGAGGGATCGGGAGGGGGGGGGGGGGGGGGGGGGCATTTCAATATGTGCGCGGAAACTAAAAACCCTTACGTAAAGGGGACGAATCGGACGGTTGTAGCAAGCTATACGGGACGTATAACTATAGTATTAGTATGGCAAGCCCGAAAATCCTTCCAACCGAGAACACAAACAAGAAAAATATTTAGTCTATTAATGTAAATAAAAATATCAACGCCGATCACAGCAACTACTAGACTAATATGATACTGTAATGACAAGCAGAATATTATCGAAGTATGAGAGAATATGTGTTTTGTACGTACGTAAGAAGTTTGACCAATCAGATCAATGCGGTAATTCATAGTCGTATGAGCGATAGCCTTGGGTACACCTGGCCCAGCTGTGTAGGCGACGACCTGCGCGCGGAGCGCATAGGGGAGCAGAGTCAGAGCTACAGGTCCAAGGTGTGATACAGACTAGTTCAAGTTCGTGCACTCCCCGACGATGGAAGAGTGCAAATCACCGGAGGCTGAAGCTCTCGTGGCTGCTGCTGTACGCGGTCCTAATGTGGCTGCCTCGGATGCTACGCGAGTCGAGGCAGAGGCTTATGCTGCTGTCGCTGCTGTGCATGCTGGGGTCGACGCTCGCCGTGCCAAAGCTCTGGCTGCTGTGCAAGCTGAGTCCGAAGGTCGCTGTGCCGCAGCCGCTTCGGTTGCTGCTACTGCTGCGTCTGCCACCGCGGCACCATCTTTGCTCAGCCCCAGTCCCGCTGTGTCCGAGGCTGCGGGGGTCACATCGGCTGAACTGCTGCTCTGGCAAGGGCAGTTGTCTGGCGAGTTCGCTCGGATAGACGGAGACGTGGTTCGCCTCAAGTCGACGATGGATCGACTGCTCGCCTCCTTCGAAACCTTGCAGGATGTGGTGGCTGGTGGCGCGTCAAAATTGGAGAACGTCGAGGCCATGTTACAGCAGTTCATGGACAACTTTGCCGATCGGCAGCCGGCCCCGCGGGACAGTGGGGACGCGAGGGCGCGCCACGTCCAAAAGTTGCAGTTAACCGACGACACGGCACTCTGGAAAAAGATGGCGTCAAGAAAACATTGGGTGCTCCGCGGGCGCATCCCTCCCAACATTGGCGACTCGGCGGCGGATATCCAGTCCTTCGTAAACGAGGCCGTCAACGTCGCGACGTCAGTGGCTACCCAGCTCCGCGCGATCAGTGACTTTGACGTTCGTGCGTACGGGCCGCGGGTGGAAGGGATGGTCGACCACCTGCTGATGGTCGCTGACCGCCTTGATTTCTTGCGCCAGGCTCTTGTGGCGGTCCTGTCTGTTGGGTTTTCCCTCGACAGCGACGGCGACCGTCGTTGCCGGGAGAGGGTGGCAACGATCGATGCCGCGTTTGCATCAGCATCGGCCGACCAACGCCGACACACCCTGAGCAATATTATCTCGCTCTCTGGCTCCGCGGCGCGGGCTGTCATGAGCGAGATGGTAAACGACGATCTTCGCCTGTGGGTCAACGACCTCATGCGATTTGCACAGCAGGTACGTCCGCCGATGGTGCCCCCTCCGTCCGACTTCACGTTCTCGATGCCGCCCGTGCCTTCGTTCAAGCGCACGAGCGCCTTTTGCTCTAGCGGGGGAGACGTGCTCAAGCTCGTCGAAGGATTGCACGTCCCCCGCGACAGCCAGGACGGGCCGTCCAAGAGAAAAAGCAACCCGGTTGCTGCTATTGCTAAAGATATTCATGCAGGTATAACGGGTATGAGTATCGAGGGCTCTTGGTGAGCGTTCTGAAAACAGGGCAACAGAGCATGTGCGAGGGATTCTTGATGAGAAGAGCAGTTCAACCTATGCCGGCCGAATCGCTCGATTGCACGATCCATCCGCTGCTTGTGTGGAGTCAATCTTGCGCCAGGAACGAACGGCTGCTTCATTCAGAAGGATAATCTGGAGTGCCCGAGCTGCGGCGATGCCATGAGACCGGAAGGAGGCTGCCGCAGCGGAGGGACCACCAGCAGTAGTGTTTGGGGCATTGGGGTAGAAATGAATGGGTATGATGCTGGGTGATTGTGATTTTGTTGTTTGAACTTTGATTGTTAGCCTGCTCGAGATGGACTTGATTGTTTTTCTTGTTTTTGTTATAGGATGAGGCTTGTTTATTGTTGGTATGACAAATCTCGGCTAATGGCAAAGCGCACGAGATGGAACAGACCATGAGCTGTGCAGAGGCGCGTTCGGTCTAGTTCAAGTATCCGTGACTTGAGTATTGTCCCGCTGACGCGTTGGATATGCGTTGTCTGATCGCGCGGACTTACCCTATGCTTACTTGAAATATGTATAGCACCGATGTTATGCATACTCGTCAGGAATAACGAGGTACTATGGTTTGATTTTGCGAGTTGATTATTATGTCTGTTTGAGTCGGTACCGCCGTATTGGACAATGCCGTTTTAATCTGGCAGAGAACATTTAGATGGCGATATTTTCGCGGTATGTGTGGATTTTATTGTCCCGGGGTTTGGTACGGCGTACATTGCGACCGGTCGCCCCGGTGGCGTATCAGGTTATCCTCGAGCCTGGTATAGGTCAGTTTCGTGAGTTCGAGCCCCGCCGAGTGCATACTCGTATAAATTCGTTGGGACTTTTTCTTGTGGACAAATTGACTTGCGGAAAGCGCGAGAGCGTGAGTTAGCAACGTTCGATGAAAAATCGACGAGCAGTGGGATTGCTGAACCCTATACGCGATAAAAATTGAAGGCAAGAACCGGGGAGGAGAAGGGATGACACCTGTGACCACGGCTTGTCCAGAAGCTGGAAAGTAAAAGTGTGCAAAAAAAAAAAAACATTGCGGTTTTCGAGGATAACGAGGGCGCAAAGAACCTGGCACAAAACGCAGTGTGCACGTCGAACTCGAAGCACATCGACGTGCGACCCCCCACTTTGCGGGTGCTTACTTTTTGGGGGGAAATATTTGGTTATTCCAGTTTGAGTTTTTGAGCAGTGCAACATCCCGCCGCTACGTGTGCTACACATTTCGTCGTGTACGGAGGAGGAGGGATACTTTTCGCCGTGCAGTGTGCAGAGTACGATTAAATCGAGTTTCTGCAGCTGTTTGCGTTTTCGTATAATAATGCGGAGCTTGTTCTTCCTGGTTCAGCTTGTAAGCCCCGTACTGAGTACTAGTATCTCGAGGAAATCGGGGATAAGCAGTGAGTTTGTTTGAGCCATAAATCCGAAGAAAAAGGCCGTTTTTTGTGGCTAATTTCGAGTCGGGGATAATCAGGGAGTTCATTTGAGTCATAAATCCGAAGAAAAAGGCCGTTTTCTGTGGCTAATTTCGAGAATTGCGCCGTTTTTACCTGGTCATTTCCTAGAATAAAGTTATTGTAGTTTTCACCTGGCAATGATTTTCGAGAGTAGTTGATGTTTGCAGCATGAGACTGCTGTTGTTACTTGGTTTGTGACTTGGAGGGCTTATTGAAGTAAGGACTGGAATTTTGGTTTTGAGTTTGTTGGGGTTCTGAGTTTGATATAGGCTAGGTTCATTACGATATGACGATGTATCATGAACTGCGATGTCGTGCCTTGTCACGCACAAAGCAGGGGGGATAATAAGCGTGTTCATCGGGTATAATGAGGAGGGGGGATGTTGGTTGTCCTCATGAACATGACGGTTGTGATTTATGATCCATCTTACATCAGGGAGTTCCATATGTTGGTAAGGGATTCATGTATAAGGTGTAAGGGGACTGTTTGGCCGGATGTTTCCCGGCATGATTTGCCACATGAGCTGTCACTCGTGGTTTTGCTCCATATGAGACCGAGTCAGACTCGACGGCTGGATAATAAAAGAAAGAGTTCTGTGTCGCCGTCTTGAGTCATCACCACGCCTTCCCGCGCCAGCTACGTGTACACCTTTAGAGATCTATCAACAGACCCCCATACCCTTACCCGGAATGCACAAAGCCTACAGAACTTGATGAGGTGAATAAACCGTCCGTATTTCGGTACCCAACACCTACCCGCAACCTATGGCCTCACCACAAGCGGAAGAATGCAAAGCTTCAGCGACCTCTGCTCGAAGATCAACGACTTCAGCACGGAGAACTCCTTCTAAGCTCCAACAACTTGAAGTCGCAACTACAGCTCCGGCTCGCAAGACCGCCTTTGACCGTTGCGACTGCGTTGTAAATTATCTCAGGCAACCTCCATGAACAAAAAAATCATCGTTCGTGTGATTAGACTAAAAATGTTGCACAACAAATGCTACTCGAGTTGTTTCCTTCTAAACTCGTTTTTCTACCACAATTGCTTTATGGTGTTCGATACACGATTGCGGCGTTTCATAAGCTGGAAAATTCTTTTTTTCAAGTTGCAGTAGTTACGAAGTACTGACTGTAATGGCATGTGGACATTCATGTTATTGTTACTGAAACGTACGCAAGCATATGTGTATATGTATAATTGTATGTGTATATGTATAATTGTGTTTTTTTTTTCTTCGGGCACATCTCTTCTTCGTGCTCGCACCTTTTTACGAAACTTCGGGTGGGGTGGGCACAATTCGACCGTCGAGCTCACGTTGCCGGAGGTTTGGGCGCGATCCGTGCAGTGTGTCGCGCGTGGCAAGCCTTTTAAACTATTTTGGCCTTGGGCACACTTGAGGCAAATCCCCGGGTTTCCGCAACATCCCCGCGAGGATTGGGTTTCTGTATCCCTTATCCCCGCGTACGCACGTAAAATTTGGATGCAAACCCGGCTTTTCTGCTCTCGTAGAGGGTACACGTTTCTTTCCCTCTTTTTGCACAGAGCACCACGCTACGATCCTGCCGCCCAGCAGCAGTCCAGCCCCCTAGCAGCAGCAGCAGCAGCCTGCAACTGTATACGCGTGTGGCTGCTGTTGTAGTAGCTGATTCTTTGATCGGAGCGTGGCATTTGTCACCCCATCATACCCCATCTTCCTGGTGTGCTGCCGACTCGGACGCATCTCAATTGCATATCCCTAGATCGCGCCAATTTCGTCGGTAATATAGGAACCTTTTTGATAATAGTTGATATACTAACCAATCCTTACATTTACGTCCAAAGAGGAAGCATTTTTCCGTACTACCGGTACATACCAAAGGGGTGTCGTTTTGTGCCGGAGATTTTGCTCACGCCACAGATGACAGGTAGGTACCAAACATGAAGACGGCACAACGCTACGTGTACAACCCTACCGCACAGCAGCAGTAGTAGTGGGATACATCATGCGTAGCGAGTCCCCGCTATGCTGAGGCGAGTTGCTTTCGTATCCGCGAGGGGACGATTTTGAATCGGACGAGGATCAAAACAATCCAGCGTAATTTTGCTTGACTATAAAAAGCAAACAGCAGTGGATATAGGCGCTGATGGCACCACGCTACGATCCTGCCGTCCAGCAGCGGTCCAGCCTCCTAGCATCAGCAGCCTGCAACTCTATGCGCGTGTGGCTGCTGTTGTTGTAGAAGCTGATTCTTTGATCAGAGCGTGCCATTTGTCACCCCACCATACCCCTGTGCTGCCACTTCGTGCGCATCTCCCTTGCATGTCCATAGATCGCGCCAATTTGGACGGTAATATAGGAACCTTTTCGATGGTAATTTATCTACCAAACCATCCTTACATTTACGTCCAAATAGACAGAGTGTTTTTACGTCCGTAACAGAGGGGTAATCATGTTATGGGTCGGAGATTTTGCTCACACCACAGATGGCAGGGACCAGACAGCATGAGGACAGCACAACGCTACGTGTACAACCTTGCCGCACAGCAGCAGTAGTAGGGTACATCATGTATGTGCGCGTGACGAGTCCTCGCTATGCTGAGGCGAGTTGCTTTCGTCTCCACGAGGGGCCGATTTTGAATCGGACGACGATCAAAATAATCCAGCGTATTTTTTCTTGAATTTAAGAAGCAAACAGCAGTGGATATAGACGCTGATGCTCCATGAGAGAGGGCTTCTCTGTCTCAGCGACAATATTATAAGCCCTACAGTTCCTCATTCCGCGCACTCTCTGCGACGAACTGGTGGTGAAGGGGGATGATTGCCCATCCTGGCGTGTATCACTCGTCGTTAAGTTCAATATCTGGCTCAACAAGAAGACACGAAGAGTACCTATTCTGAAATTAATTGCTGATTTCCATACGAAACAACAGGAAACAGAAAAAACATCAAACCACGATAGAAAGACGGCGCACGGAACTAACTGGCTGCTGATTTGTTTTTTTGCCGGTTGAAAATCCACCTATTCGTCCTCTTATTTTTACCACGCAAATTTTACTGCATAAGAGTCGCCCGTATAAAAAAAGTCCCCATCGTACGAGTACTGGCGCTGGACACGTACGTACTGATGGGATTACCACATATTCTCGGTTCTCCACCACGACGGCGAGAGAGCGAACCGTACCCGGGAGGGCGCCTCCCCACACTCCGCTTCTCGAGCTGCGGACAAGAGCATAGTTTTTACTACCACCAGGTACATCTTATTTGCCCGATGTTGGATGTTTGGGTTTCGTTCTTGCGCCACTCCCTTAGGCACTTCCCGGTGGGAAACCTTGTACATATATATATGTCTGCGCTGTATACAGGTGAACGTGCTTAGTATCTCGATAATTGAACTTGCGTCGAGTAGACGCAGTTTGTTTCTGGGGCAATAAGTAGATATTTTTGTTTCCCGTTTACAACACAATAATTCGTATAATACTCCGTTTACAGCCAGTAGCGTGCAACGTTGAAACTCTCAAGCATGATTTGGAGACAGCTTCGTGCTTTTTTTCCCGGTAACAACGCTTGTTTCGGGCCAGGCGCGGGCCAGGCTCCCTTTGATTTACATAAATTATGAGGCACAATTTGTCGTGCCCTAATAATGCCCGTAATCAAACAAGCACCAGATATTGATAGGTTTCGTGCAGAAGACTCGAACAAGAACATCTCGCGTTTTGTATTCAGAAATAATCCCTGACGGAACAACTGTTAATATTAATACACTAATATTGAAAAATAGCAACAATAAGAAAGCCAGGCTGAGATTTGCAGGAAATAAGATATTCGCGAACCGCTATTATACTGGATAATACAAGGGCTTCGCTCGCGGGCGGCTGGGCGCCGCCCGCTACGCTTGCGGAAGGAGGAATGGACATTCAGTAGGAAGACGGGAAAGAAGCACAAATGGCGCAACTGGCGACTTGAAAATGCCAAGAGGTCCATATATAGTACAACGGTACAGGATAGACGATTATGATCATGAGTTTGTTATTATCATCCATTCGCCCAGTCCATGATGGGCACGTCGGAGGACTTGCTTGGCATATCCTTCCACCTCTCAGGTAGCACCTGTACACTTATTAATAGCTCTCTCTAAGCCGATCATCAATAATAAATTATCGCAGTGCATAAACACCAGGCACGCGCTTGTCAAGGATAGAGACAGGAAAACTACAACTTAAGATGTAAAGGAGCGCAGTGCCAAAAAAAACATGCTGGAAGCAGGAACTTGAACGCACACACCGCAAACATGTGAAGTACATTTGTATTCCTAAAAGACGAAGAGCACGCATTTAGGCATAGTTCTAAAAAAACGATGCTGGTGTAATAAACCACAACTTAACTTTCTATAAAGAACGTGCTGTCAACATTGCTTCCGAAGGAGCATGCAGGCTTGCTTGGACTCTTCCTCCTCAGCGGAGATACCCAGCACCTTGCTCTCTTGTTTTTTGTCGATGATCTTGTGGATCTGTCCACAAACGTTGAAGCATGGCGGGGGGACGTCGATAAGTATGTGAAAAAAAGTATTCGTACTTCTCTCCAGCAGACGTCGTAACCATCCAAATTATTGGAGCTCCTTTCGTTGTTTAGTAATTGTTGTGGTATTGTTGTACTTGCTCTTGGTACTCGGAAAAAGAGCCGCACTTCATAGACTATATCCGCACGCCATCCCCTAGTCTTGAGCAAGAGACTCGTGACACACAGGACGCAAGATAAGAGTAGAACGTACCTCGATGTCGAACGCCCTCGTAGCACCGTGGGAATGGAATGCGGGATGTATATCGAGCAAATGGTCGCCTGCCTTCTTCAGGAGGTCACCGACCTTGATGTCGCCGGTGCACTTCGTGTTTATGTCCTCGCCGACTTGGCGGCCCTCGGCGGCTGCTTCGCAGGGCTTCTGCAAACGACAACAACGGATGGGAATACCTTGCGTTCAGTGAATGTTCAAAATAGTAAGGCCACGTAGCTGTCGTCGATTTCCAAAGTTTGAAAGGAAGTCGTACAATTTAATACTGTTGTAATGAAAGCGGTCGTTTATGGGCAAAGCTTTGCCTGGTACCACAACGTTGCTAACACCTATGAAACCACCACTGAGACAGGAACGAACGGGATTCACAGTCGCAACTGGTAAGCGTAAGCCCCGGTATACTGCTATATAAGGCCTACCGGCGGAATACCGACAACGAAGGGTAAGAGACAGTACCTACTGTATATATTGTTCGGTACTACTCTATTACTGCTGCTATCAACACTATTACGACCGACGTGTACTGCAAGACCCTTCACAAAAAAAAGGATCGAACTGATTGCAACAATTACAGAGGGATCTCGCTTGTTGCCCACGCAGGCAAAATATTGTTGAAAATCGTTGCGTCCCGCCTTAGCAACTACTGCGAGGCCGAGGAAATACTTCCTGAAGAACAGTGCGGCTTCCGTCCCGCACGGTCGACGGTCGACATGCTGTTTGTCGTGCGCCGGTTGCAAGAGCTCGGACGACAGAGGAAAATCCCCCTGTACATGTGCTTCATCGATCTGCAGAAAGCGTACGACTCTGTCGACCGGGAACTAACTGTTGTGGGAGGTACTCACACGCCTTGGCGTACCAACCAAGATGCTTACAGTTATCCGCAACTTCCACGAAGGCATGCGGGCTCGCGTGCGTGCGGATGACGGCGAGCACTCGGATTGGTTTAATGTCACCCAGGGGCTGCGGCAAGGCTGCGTGCTATCACCGTTACTGTTCAACGTGTTCTTCGCTGCTGCGATACACGTCGTGCTGGTACGCTTCAGCAAAGACGAAAGCATCGTAAGGGATTTGGTTCACCTCGAAGAGGGCAGTGCAGTCGGAAAAGAGGAACCGTTGGCATGCGTGCAAAGGGCTGTGTGGGGCATGTTGTACGCAGATGACGCAGGAATTGTTTCGAAGTCGGCGGAAGGCCTTGCTAAAATGATGACAGTCATCGTGACTGTCTTCGAAGCAGCAGGCCTCACGGTATCGGAAAAGAAGACAGAGACGATGCTGCTACGAACACCGGACCAGACATCCCTCGCCCCACCGCTCGCGATCGAAGCATCAGGCCAGAGGTATAAACAGACGACCCAGTTTTTATGCCTAGGCGGCATTATCCACGAAAGCGCTGACCTCTCGCTCGAAATCGAACGACGGATCCGTCTCATGCGGGCATGCCTCAAACGGTTTGGCCCGGAATTGTATGACAGGACGACCGCCCCGCTTAGTCTGAAAGTCCGCATGCTGAAGGCCGAGGTCATTGAGACCCTGCTGTACGGGTGTGTGACGTGGACCCTCAATGCGGACCACTTCGCCAAGCTCCGATCAGCCCACCACGAAGTCCTTTTGCGAGTCATTGGCTTCCAGCGCCGATTACGCACCGACCACACCACCCTCTCGTACGCGAAGGCCCTCAGGATGACACGATGCGAGAGCATCGAAACGACCATCCGTAAACGGCGGCTCTTCTTTGCCGGGGCCCTGGTGCGACAACACAAGGGGCGACTGCCCCGTCGGTTGATGTTCGGGACGATCGCTGGTGGGGAGAACCCGAAACCAGGCGGACAACTCAAGACTTGGCCTAGAGCCATAGCTGAGGACCTTAGGGTGTTCAAAGCCAACGAGGGATCAACGGAACACTCCCCCTTAGTTTTTGGAGTTGGGACCGCGCTGTGGCCCACTGCAGCAAAAAAGGTGGGCAAGTGGTACCGGGGGGTCCTCGAAGCAGCTGAACGGTTCATGGGCAGGTGGCACGAGGATGAGGCAAAGCTGAGTAGACAGCGCCGCGCATCCGCCGTGGGTGGTGTCGAAGGGAACGGGGGGAGGGGGGGCAGCAGGAGGGGTAGAAGGAACACCGCACAAGGGTATGGGGGCAGGGGGGGGGACAGGAGGAGTAGAAGGGAAACCGCGGTAGATGAAAGTAGGAAGGAGACCGCAGACAGGGTAGCAAGGTACCAGGCCGACTAGTAGGTGGAACCTTTCTATCTATGCCACTCGTACCGCCAACTGCTGCGGCTGCTCGGAATGTGATGTCTTGGTACTTTGATTTTTCCGTGAATTTATTTATTTATTTATTTATTTATTTTTTTCTTTCCCCTTCTTATCCTTATGAAGGGAGTCTTGCATGGTGGGTAGGTGACGAGCCTGTTTTATTTGGCCCTCCCAGTCTTCCTTCTTCTACTTGTTTCTTTTTTCCGGGGTATTTTTTCCCTTTCTTTCCCCCTTGCATGTCCATTTTGGCTCATGCTCGGGGTATGTTTCTATCTCCCGTGCTTTGGCTCCCCTTTTTATTTATTTATTTATTTATTTTGTCTTGGTTTCTTTCGTTGTTTCTCTCTTTTACAAGGTATTTTGGTTTAATGAGAAGAACACAAAGGGGGGAGGGGGGGAAACAGGAGGAGTAGAAGGAAAGCCGTCCAAGGGAATGAGGGCAGGGGGGGCAACAGGAGGAATAGAAGGGAGACCGCGGTGGACGAAGGCAGGAAGGAGATGGCAGACAGGGTAGCAAGGTACCAGGCCGACTAGTAGGTACATAGCACTTTTCGTCTTTCTCTGGGGTATTTTTTTCCCCTTTGTTCCCTCCTTGCGTGTCCAGGTTTTTGGCTCGTGTTCGGATTATCTTATTTTGGTTTTACTTTACTTTATTTTATTTCATTTTAATATGTTTCTTTTCCGAGCTTTGGCTCTCCTTTCCGGTTGGGTTGTTTCTTCGATTTCCCCTTCATTTTGTTTGTTTCATTTTTTGTTTTATTTTTATCTTTGTTTTTATTTGTTTTCTTATTTTGTTTTTGTTTCTTGTTTTTGTTTTTGTTTTTGTTTATTTCGTATTTCTCTCTTCCAATGTATTTCTGTTGCTGACGTATGTATGTTGTGCCTGTCGTACCCAGTACTAGGGCATGACATTGCGTTGTCGAATGCATTACGATGCATTATCTCTGTGTCGTGGCTTGTGACCACAGAGCTGATCTTTCTAGGGTGAAGAATCAGTACGGACACTGGGTGTGCTGGATGTCGACGAGTAGAAGAACGGTTTAATGTGAAGAACACACACACACACACTGCGATTCCTGGAGAGGTTGCGCACCCTACTTGTACTCGTTAATGCAAAGAGTTCATGTGGTTGTATGAAAAATGAGCAACAGTAGTAGTACACCGCGTCACTACATGAACAACTCGCTAACCCCAATCACGGGACTGCTCTCCAGCATCACCCAGGTTAACTTCAGCTTCTGTTTACTGCTATATATCAACCTCCAGTGTGTACTGCGACTGGTGCTGAGGTATCATGCTGCTGTGTTATTTATCACTGCATGGACCATTTTTACAACCCTGGCTGACCCCCGTAATGAGACTTGCCCGTTTTCATTGCGTCTTACATGTATAGATACCACGTAGTCGTAGTCGTACATCCAAAACGTGTGTTTATATCACAGCACAAAGCGTCACTGCATGGACCACTTGTCCAACCCCCGCTTACCCCGATGACGGGACTGCCCCGTACTCGTAGTCGTACATACATGAAGTGTGTTTGGCTGTACGTATGAAAAAGAAATCGCATCACACAGCGTCACTGCATAGGTCTACTCGTAGACCTGAGTACTTGTACAATTCCCGCTTATACCCCGATGACGGGACTGCCCCGTACACGTACTCGTACATGCAAAAGTGTGTTTGTACGCATGAAAAAGAAATCACAGCACACAACTGCATAGACAACTAGCCCGACGACGGAACTGCCCTCCGTGACCACCAAGGCGAACTTAAGTTTGATCAGGCTACGCGTCCCCAAGCACAGCTTCCACACCGTGTGGTAGTTCGACCACGCTGGTGTAGCACACACGTGCTACAGCAGACGTTGCAGACAGGCACACAAGGTCAAACAATGTAAATTTCAATGTGCATCATTATTGGAAACAGGATTCGCTTGAGTTCACCAACACCCAAAACCACATACTGGTAGTCTATTGCGCACAACTTGCAGCACACTCAGCCAACACTCAACGCAGCACTACCGAAAATACAGGGTGTTGACATCTGGTGTCTTACCTATGTCGCACGGCGCTGAACACACTGACACAGGAACAAACTCTCAACATCATCAGTAGTATAGTAGCTGACAGCAAACATCAAATTTCAACAACACGAAGAAATGAAACTCACGTTTCGTCAAGCTCTCAGCTCCTTCGTTAGGGACGCCGATCGAAGGCGAATCACAGGTGTCCGCGTCACACCAGTCACACACACGAGGGTTGTCGCCGCTTCCCCAGTGCTTCTTGTTAAGGTTATGGAAAGCTTGGCACGTGAAAGGCTCGTCACTCCTGCAGGTGTCGCAGACAGCGTACTGGGAACTCCTGTTTTTCCTATTTCGTGCGATGAGGAAGCCGTCACAACCCTTGCTCGGGCACGGCCAATCAGGATTGCCAGAAGAAGCTGAGTCCCGTTCTTGCCCGACCAGCTTCCACACGCCTGACCCTGAACCTCCACCACCCCCACTGTTGGCGGAGCCTCCTCCCGCACTAGCCTTGGTCCGCTTCGCAAATTTCAACTTCAAATTGTTATTGCCGATCCGGCAAATTTCAAATTCAAATTGTTTGCAGCCGTCAACGGCAATTCCCTCTCAACAGCCAGCAATTGGCCAACTTCAAAAGTAAAAGTACAAAAAAGAAGTTGCTGGAAAAGCAAAATAAAAATATCAGAGAGCAAGCAGTAAAGATCAGAGAATGAGAGCTAAGTAAGAATGAGACTGGGGAAAGCAAGGAAGGCAAGGAACTTCGGGACGGTTCTTTTCCCCAGCAACTAATTTTCTTTTCGGCAATTACGGGCTGAGAAGGGCTGAGAGGGGGGAGGATATGCCGAGCGAGACGTCCGAGGGGGGCGAGGTCTAGGTATATAGTTTTATACTGGATAATACTAATATTGTGTAGAAATCTCATTTCATCGTATGAATCTATTAGTAGTATAATAAATCCAGCCTTGTTGCCGGCATTCCTGGCCCTAGTTAGGTGTCCGCTACATTGCTCGTGTAGTAGTCCGCTCTTACGCCGCGATGCGGAAACAGTTATTATTACTCGCTTACTCGCATGACAGCCCTGTGGACGTCTATCAGCCCCGTATAGAAAACGCCGGACAAATACTTGAAGTTTTCTTTTTCCTCTTCTTTTTTCGGCCCCGTGCACCCCTATTAAAAAATTGCCTTTTTCGACTACTTTATTTCCCTCGGTACTGCTGCTGTTTAATGCTGTCGTATAAACCACACCGGCACAGTATTACACCGTTTTAGTATGTTTCTTTTTTCGTAGTGTTTGGTGTTGTAACGCTTTTAGTTTGGGTAAGCAACTGATTAACCTTTTGCAAAAGTGGTCAAATGGCCAAACGGACTAAAAATACCCCCCACTAATTTCCAGGGCTTTTCACGGGTCATGACCCGACCCGCGGGTCGGGTCAAGCGGGTTTCAAATGTCGCGGGTCGGGTCGGGTCGGGTCGGGTCATTACGCTTTAAAATCTAACGGGTCGGGTCGGGTCGGGTCAGAGATTTTCAAAATCTCGCGGCTCGGGCCGGGTCGGATCAAGAGGCTTCAAAATCTCGCGGGTCGGGTCGGGTCGGGTCAAGAGGTTTCAAAATCTCGCGAGTCGGGTCGGGTCGGGTCAAGAGGTTTTCAAAATCTCGCGGGTCGGGTCGGGTCATGACCCGCGAGATACAGGCCACTTCGCGGGTCAAGGCATAATGACCCGCTAGTTGTTTTGGGCTGACCCGCGGGTCAAACCCGCGGATCTGGCCCGCGGATCCGCCTTTTTCAAACTTACAGCTGAGAGCCATTGATGCCGTGCAGGCGCCCCACGGGTCGGGCCCGCGGGTCCGCAAATAAAATACAAACATTTACATTTCCGCTTCCTGCCTCCCTCGTGCCGATGCTCCGATCGTACGATGTTATCACAGCATGCAGAACAATCTCCAGGCAGTACCCCTACCTAGCTACTCGTACCAAGGCATACAGCAGTGTGACGCAAATCCCGTACCTGCTGAAGCCGTAACAACAGCAGTATAGTGATATTACGGTCATACCAGTACGGAATGTGACCAAACGTAAAAAGGCAAGGAAAAGGGCAGTCGTCGTCGAATCAGCAGCAGCAGCAGCAGCAGACCCCGGATTCTCGCGGATCGCAGCCCCTGCTGACAGACCCACCGCCCCAGTTGTGGGCTTGCTGCCGGAGGCGGCTCAGCTAGGCTGCTTGCCGGGGCTAGAGACTGCATAGATAGATAGAAGAAGATAGATACAGCAGTAGTAGTAGTAGTAGTAGTAGTAGTAGTAGTAGTAGTAGTAGTAGTAGTAGTAGTAGTAGTAGTAGTAGTAGTAGTAGTAGTAGTAGTAGTAGTAGTAGTACTAGTAGTAGTAGTAGTAGTAGTAGTAGTAGTAGTAGTAGTAGTAGTAGTAGTAGTAGTAGTAGTATTTGTTGTGGGCTTGCTGCCGGAGACGCTCACTGAGGCTGCTTGCCGGGTCCAGAGATTGCAATTATAACTTATAACTAGCTCGCTCGTCGTGTTGCTCGTCGGGTCGCTCGTCGGGTCGACCCAGTGGTCTTCTAGCGGTACGGGTATGCCCATGCATGTGGGTTGCGGTTTCTTTATCACTTTTCGCGCGCACACCACATGGCATAATCATCATCAGCTGCAAAACAATACCGGTACAAAGAACCAGAGAACACGACATCCTGGGAAAAGTACGAGGGACCAAGGACCAACCTACCGACAAAGGTGTATATGCTTTGACCCGTGACTTTTCGACTATGACCCGTGAGAAATGTCCCGGGTCAAGTTGACGTGACCCGCATGACGACCCGAATCTCGCGGGTCGCCCGGATTGTCGCGGGTCGGGTCGGGTCGGGTTAGGAGGATTTTAAATCTCGCGGGTCGGGTCGGGTCAAGACGTCTCAAAAATCTCGCGGGTCGGGTCGGGTCGGGTCGGGTCAAGAGGTCTCGAAAATCTCGCGGGTTGGGTCGGGTCGGGTCAAGACGTTTCGAAAATCTCGCGGTTCGGGTCGGGTCGGGTCAAGACGTCTCGAAAATCTCGCGGGTCGGGTCAGGTCGGGTCAAGACGTCTCGAAAATCTCGCGGGTCGGGTCGGGTCGGGTCAAGACGTCTCGAAAATCTCGCGGGTCGGGTCGGGTCCCGACCCGACCCCACCCGACCCGCGAGATTTGACCCGACCCGTGAAAAGCCCTGAAAAAATCAAGCCTGATTCTGATTCTGCCGTGTGGTCCGTGTGCTACCTACTACTGGCCTTTTCAATCGCCGACAAACCGCGATGTACCGAGGACGGAGAAGCGCATTACGCACAACCAAAAAGGCAATGCACCGACGAAACGATTGGCCTATTATCATTCAGCTACAAGACTGCAATGGACCGGGGAAGAACAAGGCCCACACACACACATCGCATCACAACATTTTCCCTTCTCTGTGTCCAAGCTCTTCTTCAGCATTTTTTGTTTTCAGCTTGGATCACTGACTCGATCGCTGACCCTTTTGAATTTCTCCTCGCCAGTCGAATGTACAACGACATAGCCGAACGGCTGTCAAGTATCTCGTACGAACGTATCTCAAACACGCAGGATAAGCAAATACGGATGAGACTTGACCGTGTCTCAATCCAGGGGGTAGTTTTACCGCAGTTAACTGCTGTAATACTGTTACGGTTCTGTGACAATTTCAAAAGTTGCTATGACAGAGGCGTTTTCGCGATAGTAGGGGACGCGATATTTACGTCCCCTCCCTAAGTCGGGTGTGGCTGCCCCGCCCCGACACTTCTTCAACCTTCAACCAATCACCAACCAAACCTCCAAACAATTCCTTGGGTTCACGTTCATAAACCCTTCGGATAAGCAATCAAGTTACCATTTTCAAACTACTTTCTTGGGAAGCTTCACATCTTGAGCACCTGCACAAGGGACTTGCTCTCTTTCTCCGAGGAACTCACAAGCGCCTTCTGAATTCGGTCGTATCGGTCCTTCGGAGGTCAGGCACTATGAATACCTGAGGCGTGCTACAGATATGGCCTACCAGGTATATGTGGACCTTGCGATGCTAGTAGGCTAGATACCCCCGTATGCTTCGCCACGAATATCCTCGCATGTCTCACCCTGACTCCAGACCTCACTGCCTAGGTTCCGATTCGTGACATGGTGTCCAATCCGAGAATCGAACTCGGGATTCCACAGTTGCTTTCCGCTGCTGTTCTGCTGTTACTTTTTGCCGCGGTTACTGCCTTGCTATGCCACGTGCGCTTGTTTTTCTTTTCGTTCTGGTTTTTTGCGCTTGTGTTGCTTCGGTTCGATATGATCTGTTTGTTTGGCAGGAGAGGGAATGTCTTTTAAAGATAGCTCCGCACTTATTGTCGGGACCTTTGTTGCCGACTCCAATTCTAAAGGAGGGCGGCAACCCGGCCCCTGTTCGGCTGCGTAGCTTCATCATTATTTACCGCCGTCCCGTTAACGTCCGTGCCCACAATTGTTACAATTGTTCCTCTGTTCCTTTCTTTCCATGAATTTTCAACTCGTGAAGGGGGGGAGGTGCCGCCGTCGTCAGAAGCCTGCCACGGCACGGAATCACCGGACACCAAACGACGGGTACCAAGCCTGCATATCTAACGCGTAGGCGATGGAAGCACACCAATCTAGACCAGCCTTTCCAGTGCACCGTTCCCTTCCCCGCGCGCCGTTTCCTCGCGTCGAACCTTGGCTTGTGCGCACTCTCCCGTTCTGAACCCCTGTCCGCGCGCTGTTTCCTCAGCCTGAAGCTTTGCCCGCGCGATGCTCCTTCGTTCCGAAGCCTTGCCCGTGCACCGATCGCTCGCCCTGAAGTCTGGCCCGTGCGCTGTTCCGCCGTTCCTGCGCTCCGAACCCTTGCCCATGCGCTGTTACGCCTTTCCTTCGCTCCGAGCCCTTGCCTGTGCCTCCTTCTCGTCGCGACGCCTCGTCTCTGTCCGCCAAATAGATGTCTGCGCCATGTGTAAGGACCTGGGTTACTTGTTCAGACTGCACGAGTCACGTGCCGGACTACAACACCGGCTACTGGCGACTGCGCTAGAGCGACCATAACTGGGTCCGCCGACAATGCGAAGAGTTTCTTACCCTGTTTCTGCTTCTCGTATTAGTTGTTCAGTTACACTTCGACCACGAGTCCTGTTGAGAAGTTGTTGGGGGAAGAATGGTGCATCCAGTTGGTGGCAGCTGTTCGATTTGGAGTGGAGTAGTTCGGTCGAAAAAATATTATGATGCTTTGTCGCGATAGCGGGGTGAATGTTATGTGTGGGTATCTGTATCTAGGAAATTACTCTGGTGTGCGAGACGTATGTCCACGTGTTTGGTCATAGTAGTTAGTCTTCTTGGCCGGTCTTGGTTTGCCAGTCTAAAGTCTTCAATTTTCTGGTGTTGGTTATTGTTGGCCGTGTTCTTTCGTTTCGCTTCGTTTTTTTGTTATCGATAGCCGTGTTGGCTTCTATGTTTTGTTTTTGTGTTGGTTGTTGCTTGCCGGGTTGTTTCGTCTTGCGTTTGGCGTTGTTCGACTCAGTTCTTACTTTGGAGGCTCAACTGTTTCCACAATCTTTCTGCGATTGTAATTGCTTTGTTTCGGAGTTACCAATGGGATTTTATCGGGCTTTTGCTCGTTGTTTGGGTTTCCCCTGGGCATCTGCGTTGATTCTATTTCACAGCTCATGGGGGGTATGCCCTGTTTCTAGGATCGGCACTGCTTTGAGAAGAGTCGGATAAGCTGTTGGTACAGTCTCTGGAGAAGTGACGGGGTCGTGTTTACTATTTGGGTATGAGCTGAATTTCAAGTAGACTATTAGGTGATTGTTTGGTGACGGCTACATACTTATCCTCGACCTTTGGCCGTTTATTTTGTTTGCGGTTTATTGGTTTATTGTGTCAGATGCTTTTGTTTTGGTGCTTTGATACCTGGCATCGGAGTTCCAATTTTGTCAAAGGTTTAGGATTTCGTTGCCCGTCGTGCTTTTGTATTTTTTGCGGTATGTTATTGAGCTACCGACGTTGCGTTTTGGTGGAGAAATATATTGTATGCGGGCAGACTCAAAAAAGAGTAGACGAGTCAGTTCCATGGAGTTGCGTGCTGCTTTTGTGCACGTTAATTTCGTTCACATACGGACTTTTAGCCAATGAACAGCGGTCAGGCGATCAAGCACGCAGTGAAAAGGCAGGGGGGAGGGTGTTATCGAGGATTTTTCTCTCATGACCCCTGTGTTTTCGGTTTGTTAGCCTATCCTCGAGGTCGTTATTTATGTAAAGAGCTTTGCGGCTCTTTACCCTTGGCTATACAGTCACAGGATTGCTATAGCATATTGCTCTTGTCATCGCATTATGCTAGGGGGGATGTTGCGGTTCTGTGACAATTTCAAGAGTCGCTATGACAGAGGCGTTTTCGCGATAGTAGGGGCCGCAATATTTGCGTCCCCTCCCTAAGTCGGGTGTGGCTACCTCACGCGGACACTTCTTCAACCTTCAACCAATCACCAGCCAAACCTCCAAACAATTCCTTGGGTTCACGTCCATAAACCCTTCAGATAAGCAATCAAGTTACCATTTTCACACTACTTTCTTGGGAAGCTTCATATCTTGAGCACCTGCATAAGGAACTCGCTCTCTTTCTCCGAGGAACGCACAAGCGCCTTCTGAATTCGGTCGTATCGGTCCTTCGGAGGTCAGTCATTATGAATACCTGAGGCGTGCTACAGATATGGCCTACCAGGTATATGTGGACCTTGCGATGCTAGTAGGCTAGATACCCTCGTATGCTTCGCCACGAATATC
Source organism: Undaria pinnatifida (assembly GCA_012845835.1). NCBI lineage: Eukaryota > Phaeophyceae > Laminariales > Alariaceae > Undaria > Undaria pinnatifida. The sequence goes on along the minus strand of JABAKD010000014.1, from coordinate 11,435,848 downwards.
CTCGCATGTCTCACCCTGACTCCAGACCTCACTGCCTAGGTTCCGATTCGAGACACTTCGCACAGGGACGGGCGTATGGTTATGTCGGTAATATTTTCTTGCGAGATGTACTTGTAGGTACAGTTGAAATTGATACTTGGAGAATATGACTTACAGACAGTGCAGCAGTTCTTTTTTAAATTATAGTCTAAAGTTACAACTGCCCGCCAGTTACGTAAAAGGTAATGTGATTACTTCTGGTCAGATGAGATGAGGAGGCGACAACACATTATACATATATACAACAGGGGCTTCGCCGCGGCGGGCTGTCGCCCGCCTGCGGCTTCGCGCATGCCCGTAATGGCAGAACTAGGTACGATGTTAGGAAAGCGGAGGTAGCACAATACGAGCGACTGTGATGCCAAGGGGTGCAACTTAAAGAGTGAAGCAGTGCGAGCACGGGCGTGATGAGAAAAAAGCGGAGATGTTACAGGCGACAGTAATGCCAAAGGGTAAGGGCGAACGGGGGTGTAGGAAGATTTGTTAAATAATAATCGAAAAAATGCAAATAATCAAGACAGGGTTGAGCTGGCAACAAAGCACAGCCTGGACGTGGAAGACAGGTCCTGGACATGAATCGACGACTGCAGGTCCAGGACGCGAATGGAAGACTGTGCGTTCCCCTGGAATAGCGAGAAAGCAAAAAATATCGGGCAGAAAATCCAGAAGGAGACATTTGTTTCAATTATTAGTGACGATCGAGACCAGACGCCGGACGCATCGACATTGACGAACCCTACAGCATCCATGTAAAGCGTGCGGGCCGACGACTAAGACAACAGTCGAACCCGTACCCGCCATGACACAACTCACGCTCTCATGACGCGGACACATGAAAGGTAAGGGGGGGAAATCACAACATATCGCTAGCCTGAGAGCGAAGCACTGCAGACGATGCCGAAGGACCTTGAATGCAAGAGGACAGTACTACCACTATTTCCGCTAGAATAACTTCCACAAAAGGTACTACCGAACTACCGATATAGTTATGACACTACGGTGTACCTGGTACTACAAAGAAGCACGCCCAACCGCCCACAGTACCAGAATACGGGCAAAAACATGTGGGAAATGCACAACGATACCTACATTAAGGGAAAAGCACGCGCAGACGACACCACCGCAACTCCGATAATGACGCGTCTTGAATGCTAAAGGTATTTCACAACGAGCGCGACGCGCAGCCATGACCCACCGACTTGGACTACCGATATAATATGACATAAGGGTGTGCATGTCCGTAAGACAGATAGAAATGAAGCGGAGAGGGACTGTAGAAGCGACCAATTACTGCCAAGGGGTACGGTATGGTACAAAAATCAGTTCATACAATCTGGGCCGGCCAAGAATCCCGCACACACCCAATATCGCGACGCGCCAAGCAATTTCATGAGTTGAGACCTGAAATTTTGACACGCGATTTGGAGCAGTCTCGCCGACGTAACCAAAGCAGCTCTTTTTTTTCTCTTTTTTTTTGCAAACTTCGTCGCGGTGTTAGATTTCGCAGGAATCTTTACGGTGGTCGTGAGCCGTCATATAATGTCAAATCGAAAAAGAGCTTCTTTGGCTGTCTTCATGAGATAGTTCCAAATCATGTGTCAAAATTTCAGGGTTCAACTCATGAAATTGCTTGGCGCATCGCCAAGTTTCAACCGAAGTGCCATTGCATACCAATTTACATATATTTCAGGGATCCATCCATAACTTTCGAACGAAAGTGACCCATGAAATGAAACGCATATCTCCCTACTCCTCGTCCCAAGATGTACATGCCCATAAAAATTAAGCCAATTCCATCCACGTTGTATTGCGAGAAATTTTAGAAAAAACAACACAAACAGATCATGAAAAAAAATGCTCAAACTAGGAGACGTGAGTGGCAAACACATTTTTCGGCACCAACTTGGCAGATTCTCAAGCTGGAGGGTTTAAAATGACAACCGTATCTAGCTGATTACAAGGATGTGCTCAGTTTGCAGTGGGTCACTGTCGTTCAAAAGATATGCCCGACTGACTGGTTATGGGTTTTTTGGCTGGCCCAGCTTGTAGCATTGCAAAATGTTGTCAACTTGTGTGCATTGGTGGAAAAAAAACAGGAAAAAAGGTCGACGGCGTGACCCGAGAACCCTCTGCCCTCCCTTCAGGCGGAACACGCGCATAATGGCCTAAAATGACTTGGATTCAAATGGTGGGCCTGAAATGACTTGTTTTTTGTACAGTGGGTTTAAAATTACTTGAATTTCGTATAGGGGATATGAAATAACTTGATTTTTGTACCTGGAGTCTGAAATGATTTGAATCTGTATGCTGGGTCTGAAATGACTTGGTTTTTGTATCAGTGATGAAAATGAATCAATTTTTATACGGGGTCTAAAATGACTTGATTTTTGTATGGTGGGTTTGAAATGGCTTGAAGTTGTATCGGGGGTCTAAATGACTTGGTGTTTGTATCGTGGTTCTGAAATTACTTGAAATTGTATCGAGGGTCTGCAATGACTTGAAATTGTATGGTGGGTCTGAAATGGCTTGATCTTTTGATGAGGATCTGAAATTACTTGATCTTTTTATGGGGGTCTGAAATGACTTGATTTTTGTATAGGGGGTCTGACATGAAGAAAAGTAGGATGCAGTACAAGTTGTTTTCGAACGTCACCAAGAAGCCCGGAAGGCGGTGGACGATTGTAGATATTCTCGGGGGAGGAGCGTGGTGCTCGGGAGATGGTTAGAACCACCGATTTATCCCGTCGACAACAAAACAAAATCAGACCTTACAACACGGAAAATTTGTGTACCTCTTGTACCCGTCGATAACCTAAGCTATATTTGAGATTTTCCGAAGCAAAAATCCGGACCTAAAAATGACGGTTTACTTCTGGGGTGCACTGTTTTAAAATTACCGGGGGGCTCCGTGTAACACGCGCAATACACTCTCGCGAAAAAGGTTAGGTAGATGGCACTCAGAGTGCTACGCACTCGGAGTGCTGTTTCACTCTACAGAATTTTGCTCAAGCACGATCCTAATACAGTTTGGGTCATTCCAACGCTGCATCAGGTCGCGGGCGCATAGCTCGATGAAAACGGAAGCCTTACAAGAATAGCTCCAACACGCGTGGGGTATTACGCGTACAAAGCTCTTGGCAGGTTGAATCTTCACCTTAACATAGGTTTTCCAAATAGAACAGTGCACCGGGAGAGGATTTTACAAAAAGTGAACATAGTACCGATCAATGCAATATAATGCACCGTAACAAAGCAATCATTGTCAATTGCGTAAGTAAGTCAGCATTATTACTATTTGCAGCGCGTGTTGGTGCTCGTGACAGAGCGATCATGGTTGCATGACCATTTTTGAGCGTATATTGCACGACGAGATGCGCGCAAGCATAATGAAGGCAACACGTGCAGCATAGCGGTACTACTTTGATTCTTCGGCACGAACAAAAAAAGACAAAGGGGAGCGCGTCATAATAGAGGCATGCCAAACGAGTGTCAATTTGGCAGAAAAACGGGGGCGGGGTTTCGTGGTTGCTCGCAAGATCATCATAGAGCAATTAACAGCAGAAACGAAATCCGTCAAACCATAAAAGCCCAGCCGAAGAAAAATAAGTAAAATCATAAATAAATGACAAAAGGCGCACAGCATATAATCATAGTGCTAGTAGTGCAGCAGCCAGCAAACACCAATAGTAATGGTAGCGTTGGCAGCAAAAAAAAAAGAAGCTGCTCTCGACCACCACAAAAAAAACGGTTTAATAATAAAAGACAGCTGATCCAGGATTTTGAGAAAGGATGTTCTTCCCTATGTATTCCACTGTAATACCCAGCTGTTTTTTCTCTTAAATTTCTGCTGTGCACGCTGATTCGAATACGCTAAATTGTTCCAACCATGGTACGCTGTTTCCGCAGGGGGCTAGTGGGTTGGTACCCATAGAAACGTTCCGGAGGTTGCAGAACGTTCTGATTGATGGTGTTGGCACCAGATAGGTGTCACATCGATATGTACGATGGGACCGAAAACTGTCAACAAAAAAAAGAACGCCACTAAGGACAAGTGTTGTGCCGTATTCGATACCAGTGTATGATACGCAGCTACGATACATAAAGCAAAAGAGTGCATAAGGAAAGACAAAAAAGATACCAGATAGTACTGGTATCTAGGAGAGCGCGTATGTTATAGCAATTTGAGACAACAACAGCACACCACAAGGACGCTTGGTACTTGGTACTAATGCTGCTGTGGGTTTGGTCCTGAGAGTCGTATGGTACCTACGGGTGTCTCATCTCGCACACGACATGCTTCAAAAGTTCCATTAAGGTAGGGCGAAATGTTTCGAAAGTTTCATCAAAGCCAGATAGAAGATTACCATAATGAACACTACTAATAGTCGCGACCTGCACTACTGCTCGCTGAACGAGCCAACACAGTAGTACAGCTAGGCGTCGCGCACCGCTGGTGGTGGGCCTATACGAGTAGATCAGCCGTACTCTGCGCGACCACATATAAAGGTGGAGTGTGTCAAAGGTCAGAGGTAATGCTGAGAGGTTACAGCACAATGCGTGCTGGTAACTGGTAAAAAATTGCGAGGAAACAAACATATGGTTCAGCTAAAAACAAAAACAAAAAAAAGTAGGCCGGGATAAAACAGCTATGATCGTACTTTCTATTAGTACGAGGGTACCAAAATGATAGTCACGCACTGTCAATAGTAGAATATTAGCAGAAATGCTACGGTGTGACTAAAAGTAGGAGAGAGAACAAGGGCGAGATATTGCATTCACCCGAAGCGCGCAACTCGTACTCGGGAGGGCGTGGTAGGGCAAACTATTGCATGTACCTCTATTCCGTAGCGACACGGTACAGTAGTAAGGTGTGGTGCAACGGAGCCGGCCACTCAAATTAGTCGGGTGAAAATAGCTCACAGGGTTGGTTCCAACCGCGAAATTTCCCACAAACAAGGTGTAATTAACCTGGCGGGGTATTCTTCTGGACAGACTCCCAACATGGGCATAAACCACTTGGAATTAGACTAGGAACGCTTTTGGAATTGGGAAAAGAGGTATTGACAAGTACAGCACTAAAAACAAAATGGGAGCACTTTCGTTGTTCGATTGTCATAGTAGTGTCCCACGAAGAGAGAGCACGGGGGAGAGAATATATCGAAAAGCTGCTGCCGCAAAGCCGTGGTAGCTGCAAACCCAACGTGTCGCTCACAAAGCAGAGGCCCGAAGGGGCCAGTGGTTTGCGGATAGGAGGCAAAAAGATACCCAAGCTCGCTACGTACTGAGAGAAAGAAAGTGTGTTAAAAGGCGAAATGAAAAAAAAAACGGGAAAAAAATTAAAAAGCAAAGCTATGCGAGGGGAAAAGAGCTTGCCTTGGGGACAGAACAGCACCGGTGAGGAGGTCGCGCAAGACCAAGGTCGACACGCTCACTGCTCCGACGACGCCAAATGTAGTGGTATTCCGAGCGGGGGATGCATGATTGGTCGGTGTTGGGAAGCGTGCTCCTAATGGGTTCCGGTGCCCTCGTTTGGTCTCTCCCCATGGCTGGCTGGATAGGCTCAAAAGCTTACACATTATTTCCTCTACATTGAACTCCAAAAGACAGACAAAACGAGAAAAGACAGAGTAAGGCAGGGTAGAGCCGATAGTGCAAAGTAGAGCAGGTTGTGAGATGTGGGGCGTCCATATTGTCCCATCATCTTCACCTACATTATCGCCCATCTATGATGGCCTTGACGCGAATGTAACATCTAATTAGATGTCACGTGGTTTCACCTCAACCATGACATGGTTTCACGTCGAATCTATAAACTACTTGTATCCTTCTACGAAGGGCACCCCATTACAGGATCATGACGCGACCCGCGGGTCGGCGGGTCAGGGGGGTTTTAAAATCTCGCGGGTTGGATTGGGTCGGGTCATTGCGATTTCAAATATCACGGGTCGGGTCGGGTCGGGTCGGGTCGGGTCGGGTCGGGTCGGGTCGGGTCGGGTCGGGTCGGGTCGGGTCGGGTCGGGTCGGGTCGGGTCGGGTCGGGTCGGGTCGGGTCGGGTCGGGTCGGGTCGGGTCGGGTCGGGTCGGGCCGGGTCGGGTCGGGTCGGGTTCGGTCGGGTCGGGTCGGGTCGGGTCGGGTCAAGGAGTTTTCACATATCGAGGATCGGGTCGGGTCGGGTCAAGAGGTTTCAAAATATCGCGGGTCGGGTCGCGTCGGGTCAAGAAGTTTTTGGAAATTTCTTGCGGGCCGGGTCTAGAGGTGGGCACCCCGCTAAAAAAAACGAACCGGTTTTTGGAAACCCAGCAGGCGTGTACGAGTAAACAGTTTTTGAAAAAAAAACGTGGTATTTTTGGCCGGTTCAAACCGGTTAACCGAAAACCGGATAAAGCCGGGAAAAACAAATAAAACCGGAAAACCGGAAAAAACGGCAGAACCGGACAATTTCTTCACTGATTCTCTACCGAACAAAATCATCACCACCACCAGCATACTACTGACACAATACACACAGCAGTAGTATTATAGTATTATGCATATCATACGTATACACACACGTGGTCAGTCGTCAGTGGGCGTCTGTGTAGTCTAGTCAGTAGACAATACATGTAGTCTATATCATATATAATTATAGACTCTAGGTTTGCGATAATAAAATTTGCGGTAAACCGCACTACCAACTTATTACGTAGGGTATTCCGTACATACCGTCTGCATGATCGCCTCCCAACCTATGCCAACCGAAGTATGACGAACAAAGTAACGTAATTAAGCGCATGTATACTAAGCGTTCCTTTCAAAGCACTAACGATTCGCATTTCTCCCTTTTGTTCTCAATGAATGGCGGTGACATTGCATGACCACATCACCTCGCCTGTTGTATTGGACAATATGTATCTCTTTCTTATAATTAGCGATGTCAGAAATTAATGGTATCTACATGATCGTACCTATCGATTGAAATATTCTATCTTTCGATCCATGTACAATAACAAATTATGAAGCTTTTAACACGTTGTTTACTACACCTAAGAACTGGGTTGCATACTATTAATACATATAACATCAAACCTTCTAGAATAATACACATTACCAGACGGGTGATATAAAGGGGTGTCTTCTTGCTACAGCCGTAAGATTCGTCCCCTTTAAGGGTTTATAGTTTCCGCGCACATATTGAAATGCCCGCCCCCCACACACCCCCGATCCCTCTTGTTCAAACGCCCAACCTAAAATCAAAATTTACCAGAGTAGTAAACACTACCAGCAAACTGATATCATCTCATTATCCTTCTAGCCATTCATGCCGTAGCTCCAACTCATCTCCGCCCTCCTCCCCCCCCCCCCCCCCCCTCCTGCCGTTTTCTTTTTTTACTCGCACTCTCTTGCTCAAACGCCCCACCCAATATCGAAATCCGCCAGATTAACAAACACTTCCACGCCCTGGGTATCGCCTCATTATTTTTTCAGAGCCGTCCATGCCGCTGCTGCAACTCCCACCCCACCCGCCTCCAACGACCCCTCCTTCCCCACCACCCGCACCATCGCCTGGACCTAGCGCCACGCGTATAGCAAACCCCTACATCTATGCGACCGAAAGCCCCCCCCCCCCCCCCGCCACATCCCCCCCTCCCTCCCCCACAAGAAGGATTTATAGTTTCCACGCAATAGACTCAGCTAGAACCATCCCTGCATCAGAGTTCGTGACTGCGGGGAAGATATTTCTGGGGATAGAGGAATTCCTGGCGGCGAGATGCCCATGCTGCGGTGGAACGGAGGTGAATACGCGCCATGCGCGATTGTGTCACCGAGCGGGCGCGCAAGTGAACCAGCACCAACCCGTCGTGCACGCGCTCTCCCGCACCCTGAAGAGCATGCCTGTCCGCCACCAGGTGGAAATCGGAGCCCCGTTCCACGCAGACAGGGATTGGGCGAATGGACATCGTGATTGAGGCAGGTGGACTAAGAGATGCTACGGCACCGGAGTATCGCGACACGTCGATACTCCTCGACGTGACGTATGCGGACCCACAAGCAGGGGTCCACATGCGGGAAGGAAGCGCGGATCGAAACGGATCAGCGGCTTTCACTTCCGAGGCGCGCAAGCGCAACCACTACGTTCGTCCGGGACAGGTGTCCTTCGACGAACGCAGCTACAAACTCGCCACCCTCGCGGTGGAGAGCTTTGGGCGCCTCGGCAAAGAAGGCAGCGACCTGATAGATCAGGTGGCGGCAAGCATCGTTGTAGGGTCGGACGCATCGTCCCTAGCGCGGAAAGGCGTGTGCAAGGAGCGACTATCTCAAATCATTTCTGTCACCACTCAGGTCACGATTTTGCGCAGAGTTCATCGATATAGACTATCTCTGAGGGATCGTCAGGCCGCAAGGGGAAGCGAGGAAGAATCGGGAGGACTACGGCCACTGGCCTGGGGTGGCAATGTTGATGAGGATTAAGGTAAACTCTCCGCCAAAACATATAGACTACAGGAAAAGGCAATAGTAGATAAAATAAGAAGATTTGGGGAAAGGAAATGGGCAAATGGTTGGCGGAAGATACCACTGCATTATGGTGCCATAATTCGACTTCATATTAGGTGCTACTGCTGCTTTATGGAAAGGTAATCGATTTATATCGGAAAGGCATCCACGCTACATTGTCGGAGGGCAAAAACAATAACAATAACGAACGACCGCGACGGCAGAGCACGGCAAAGCACAGCGCTTCGCTCTGCTGAGCTAGCGCTGCGCTTAGGGTTAGGGTTAGGGTACTCATCGAAACGCAAATAATGCCGCCCCAGATTCTGCAGATGTGAGATCCAAGATTGCGTCGGAACTCCTGTATATACAAGCTGGCATGCTGGGTGTGATACTTCGAGCGCGTGTACGGGATGTGAGTATGTCTTCATGAATTATTACTGTAACTTGAGATGTTAATAAATACACAGTATGTGCACAGCCTATTGAGGGCAGTATGTACACAGCCCATTGAGAGCAGTATGTATGTACAGACCCTATTGAGTCAATGATTCGTTAGTTGTGGTTCTACTAATTCCACCACATTATGAGTAACGGGGTATTTCGGGGACGTTTCAGCAGTTCTTATAGTCAACGAGTTGCAGCGACAAGCCGTCGATAGACGTTGATGTAAGAGGCCATCAAGATTGAGGAACTGGAGTGTTTGCCTACACCCCACGTTCACTCGTTGAAGCCTCATCTGAACGTATCACAGTTCATCGTCCTAAGCCTTTGTTGCCCTCAAACGGCCTTTTTCAAGAGCAATCCATTCTTTACATAATCGACACACAGCGCACCTGCTCAGTCAGTTTAACAACTGACAGCTCCAATCTTTGCAGCCTACATACAGTGGTACTGCAGAACAGAAGTATCATTAATGTTCTCAACAGGTTTTTGAGCCATTATTTTTCGGCGCCGCGCGCGCACCGGGAACCTTTGTGAACTCGGAGCAGGAGCAGCAGCGGGGGATGTTTACACAAAGCTTCTCAGCTTCATTTTGATTTGCACAGAGCTCCTCATCGGTTGTTTGTTTTTTTTAGCGATTCGACGACACAGCTCGGCTCCGCGACTCAGGGGCCCAACACAGACTTGGACGGGTGTTTGTTGTTTTTCAGCACCCCGACCGAGACTCGGGTTCGTCTTTTATCTACTATATATTCCAACAGACTCGGGCGAGCTTGTCTGTTGGTTTCCTTGTTTATTCGTTTGTTTGTTTGTCTGTTTAGATATGCTTGTTTCTTTTTTTCTTTGTTTTTTACAGTAAAACGACCGAGACTGGGGGTATTTTATCTACTATATTTTTATACTATTAATAGTCGCTGCAGGAACATATCCGCTTTAGCGTCGAGTGGTCGCCAAGGAGAGCGTGGCGTCCAACAAAACCCAGGCAGGCATCAAGAACTGCCCCGTCTTTGCCGGCAGGAACAAGGAGTCGTTTCAAGAATACAAGAGCAAGCTGCGCGTCTGCCTGCCTCTCTACAGCAAGGCCGTATTCGAAATTTTTCAAGCCACGGCCCAGCCATCATCATCTACTCTGGGCAGCACCGAGACAGCGACGCTTAATGCTATAGCTGAGCACAAATGGTTACAGGCGAACCAAGAAACTTCTCGCCACATCTAGCTCCGCCAACAACGCCGTCAAGAAGTTCGAGGGGAAGCGGCCAGAAGATGGGGCGGGACATGAACAGCTGGCGTGGAAGGCTTGACTGAGATTTACAACGGCCACACCAAGGAGACCAGAAGGGCCTGCCACGAGAAACTCGTCAACACGAAGGTGGAGCCCGGCCAGGATCCCGACGACTTATTTTTTGTTCTGGACGAATGCCGTGACCTCGAGGAAATGGAACAGACAGTACACGACGAGAGGTGCGAGGACATCATTCTCCAAGCTCGTCCGCCCGAGTGCGAGAGGGTACGAACCGCCAGCTACAAGAAGCGGGACTTTGGGCTGGACGACATTCGGCACATGGTACACACTATGCATTACGTGGACAACCTTTCGCGCTCTGTCAACGCTAAGCCGGTCGCAGGTCGCGGTATTGCCATGCAGGTGGTAGGGCACACCAGCAGTGGTGTACAGTGCAACTAAACTGCAATGAGTCGAACACGTCACGCAAGACTGCGCCATTCTGAAGAAGGAGCGCCGGCGTGGGCCCAATCCGGGGGATCAGCAACATCAGCGAAAACAGCACTTGCCTCGCCACGGAAAACCAGTATTAGAGACGCGAGGAGAGGGGGAGACATAGATCAGTGGTGCTCTTTCCATAAGAGCTCTACGCATAGCGATGCGGACTGCCGCACCCAACATGATGTCGGCAGTGCAAATGCCGGTAACACCAACTATGCCGCTAACTACATCGACCACCCGATATCGTTCACCGCAACGCCATGGAAGCGCCGACGAAGGAGGAAGCATTTTGGCCATTCGGCCCCACGGATGAACCAGTCGACCCCAGCGGGCTGTTCGGATCTTTCGGCGGTGTCAGCGAAGAAGAGACTGATGACTCGCGCTTCATGGTCGAGGAAGAACCGGCCCAGAAACTGGGATTCCGAAAGCGCATCGTCGTGGCTTTGACGGCTATGACCCGTGCTCTAGTGATGATGGCTATTCTCCATTATCTGTGGCTCTCGTTTGGCAACTTTGTTGGCTATATAGAAGTACCCACTGGCCCACCGCGCGCTGGAGATGTGAATAGTTAAGATAGTTGCTCCTGAGTACTACGGTAGTGAGTGGCGAGGGTAGAGAGACACGGAGATCCCTGTTACGAAGTCGGTGAGAGTCGATTGGCCGAATCGCAACCTATCTTTTGTTGGGTATATAGAACTACCCACTGGCCCCACGTAGTCACGTGACTTCGTGGGCCAGTGGGTAGTTCTATATGAACAAAACTCATTTATGCCCGAATGGTCAAGATTTTTTATGGACAGCTCGAAGTCTTTGGGGGCATCACCAGTACGGAAGACGGGTCGACTCTCACGATCAGTCCCACCGCGAGGGCGCGGACAGGCTGCAGCAACGACTCCGTAAATGTGCTGGTGGACAGTGGCGCGTTTGGACATTAGTTTGACGACGCTATCATCCTCGGATTTCGGGACAGACTGGAAGAGTACAAGGTTTTGGACGTGCCACGAAAAATCTCAACCGCCGGGGGGGGGGGGGGTGGCGCTGCGCAGGGAGTGTTTCGCGGCCACGTCGTCCAACGGCAAAGTAGTGCGACGGTTAATCCATCTTTCGTGTCTGATTGTGCCTGGCCTAGGGCGTAACTTGTTCTCTGTCAAACAAGCTGCGCGCAACGGTGTGGTGTCTATATTTGACATGACCAACACAAGGCTGGAAACACACAACCACATATTTCCGCTCCAAAACCTGGGGCGTGATTTTTATTATTTCTCGCTGGACCTCGCCGGTGACGGCAACGGGCCGGAGCTGACAATGCAGGCTGCGGCAAACGGCAACCTGTGGCATCGGCGACTAGGACACCTCAACCGCATAAGCTTAAGCATTCTCAAAACCTTGATAACGACAGGGTGGGTTTCGACGGGCCTGTTCCAGACTGCGATGTATGCGCCTTGGGCAAGAGCCACGAGGTGGCTCATCCCAAGACCGCCGATCACAAGGGTAAACTCCCGTTCCAACTCGTATTCGCAGACCTGAAGGGACCTTTAACCCCAGAGGCCCTCTTGGGCTACAAGTACGTACAAAGATTTCCGACGAGTACACCAAGCGGACGGAGCCTTATTTGCTGAAGTCCAAGTACGACGCTCTCAGCTCTTTTCAGGTATTCGTCCAATATGTGGTGATTCCAAGTGGTTTCCGCGTCGAGCGGTTGAAGGTGATCAAAGGAGGTGAATTCATCAGCAAGGACTTCCAGGACTACTGCCTTCAGACGGGGGTGTCGCTCGAGTACGCCAGCACCAACACGCCGCAGCAAATCGGCATGTCCGAACGCGTTGGAAGAACTCTTGGAGCTATGGTGCGGTGTATCCTTGCTGATAGCAGACTGCCAAAGTTTCTGTGGGGAGAATTGATGTTCAAGGCGGAGTTTCTGGGCAACAGGGTGCCGCACTCTGCGATCGGCATGCAGTCTCCGTACCAAATGCTACACGGGACGGAGCCAGATCTGAGACTTCTTCGAGTTATCCGTGCCCAGGCCTTTGTGCACATTGAGACGTATTCCAAAACGCTCGAATTCAAGGTGGTGAAAGGACGACAATTTGGGGACAGCAACAAGCAAGGGCTATCGAATGTACAACCCGACCACCCGGTGAATTATGGAGAGCCGGAACGTCATCTTCATCGAGACACCATCGCGCCTATTGCCGCCACCGTTGGAAAAAAATTCGCAGCAGGTTAATCCGCCAAGCAACGGCATGGACGACCACAAGTACATCACAGACGACGACCTTCTGCGCAATTATAGCGATTACACTTCCGTGTTGGAACCGATTCCCGGTGCTTCTGCTGACCACATCGCCGTGGGCAGGCTCTCAGGCAATCCACCGGTAGCTGAACTCTTGGAGAGGACCAGCGGGATCACTACGAGGGACACGCTGAACGGAAGAGCTGCAGGGCCACCGCAAGAAGGGGCGATGCCTGAGGACGGAATTTCGCAGGAGGTTGTTCTCGAACCACAGGGGTAGGCGGTGTCACCCGCGGGAGTGTCCCTAGAAACACCACTGGCTGAATTACAGCCACTTCAACAGCGGGAACGTTCGCGCCTAGAAGCGACTTCTGCAGTTACGCGTGCCGGCACTGCAGCAAAAACGCTTGTAAGGCGTAACGCTCGCAACCATTTAGATTATGTTCACCTAGCTGCGATCGACACCGGATCCACGTTATCTGAGCTCCGAGGGCTGAGGCTCTATACCAAGGAAACCCTGCCGGATATCGCACATGAGACGTACGAAGCAGACTCTGCCGTTGAACACGTCTACGCCGCGACGACCATTCAAAGATATTCGGCCGGGGAGAATGCGGAAATAACTCCAAACACCTTTGAAAAGGCCGTGACTCTACCGGCTAAAGCGCAGTGGAAATCGACCTCGGAGAAGGAAATGGCAAGCCTGAAAAATAACAATGTCTACACCCTGCTGCCGGCGACCTTTGCCCCCGTGGGACACGGGATTACGGCAGTAGATGGGTTTACAAGGTCAAGGTGGGCAACTCACACAAGGGACGCGTTGTTGTGCTAGGATGGGGGCAATTGCCGGGCATTGATTGCGGCAGCACGTTTGCTCCCGTCTGCAGGTTCCAGAGAATCCGTATGGTGATGGCAATAGCGGCGGAGTACAATCTAGAGTATTGGGAACTAGACTACAGCTCCGCGTTTCTGAACGCCGATGTCGCAGAAGAAGTTTACGTCAATATGGCACCTGGAACAAGCAATTCGACGAAAACGGAGTCCCACTGATAATGAGGCTTTTGAAAGGTCTCTACGGCCTACGCCAGAGCCCGATCAAGTGGTGGAACATGATCGACAAACATCTGGTGGAAATTAGCTTCAAAAGTATCGAGTCGGGCCCGTGCGTCTACACCTACTCGGAGTGCGGCGCCATTTATATCCTGAAGCTGTATGTCGACGACGTTCTCTTGCTCGGAAAAGACGTTCTGGTACTAAGGCGGATCAAGCAGAAGCCCATGAATCGTTTCTCAATGACAGACATGGGCGACGTGTCACTCGTGCTTGGGATGGGTGTTACCTGTGACCTCGAGAAGGGGGCGGTGACCATCACCCAAGAGAAATATACTTAGTCCCTGCTGGAGCGGTACGGCATGACAAGCTGCAATTCAACGTACACGCCTGGTGTGGGAAAAGAGCTGTCGCTGAACCAGCCGGAGGAGAGGCTTGTAAGTAAGGAGGAAAAACAGCGCTTCCAGGCCATCACGGGCGGCGTAATGTACCTTGGACAGGTGACTCGCTTTGACATCTTATACGCCGTCAACCAACTGGCAAGGGCGATGTCTAAACCGTCGAAAGCTAACAAGGCGGCAGACAAACATTTACTTTGCGACCTGGCCGGAAAGGTGGAGTTCGCCATATCGTACAAGCAAGGTGGCTTCAAGTTGACCGCAGCGTCCCATGCAAACTGGGGCAACAACCCGGACAACGGCAAGTCGATGTCCTCATATATTGTCTTCCTTGCGAACGCCCCGATTAGCTTCAAGCTGGGTCTGCAGGGCCTGGCGGTGCAATCCACTACATGGAGAAAGAACACGTGGCCGCAGCGTTTGCGATGAAGGAGGCGGTGTTCTGCTCTAACATGACGAAGGAACTGGGATTCGGCACGCGCTTCGACAGCGTACCACTACATATCGACAACACCTCGGCTCTGCACGTCGCCGGAAATCGGACGTACAGTTCGCGAGTTAAGCACGTGGCTCTATGGTACTTCTTCATCGAGGAGCTAGTCAAGGAGGGCAGAATCGCCGTCAAATATATGGAGACAGAGAACCAGCTTGCTGACATTAGCACCAAGCATCTCAGCAAGCAAAGGCAGCGCTATCTCCTCAAGATGATCAGCGAGTTCAGGGACTGAAATTTAGAAGTTTAGGTTCCATTTTTGTTGACTGTCTTTACTTGCTATTTTTCGCGTGAATGGAGAGGTTACACTGCAAAATGTTATTGGTTTTGTACACCTTATCAGTGTTCTAGTGAAGTAGCGGTGCTTCCAACAAGTGCTGGCGATCGTTAGCCATGATCGGTACTTTAGTCATGTTTCTAACGCTTCCAACAAGTGCTGATGCTCGTTAGCCATAATCGGCGCTTTAGTAATGTTTCTATCGCTTCCAACACGTGCTGGTGATCGTTAGCCATGATCAGGGCTTTAGTCGGGTTCTCTCGTCCTGGAGCACCCATCGTTCATGTATTACGACTTGCGTTGAGGGGGAGTGTTAAGAAATAGACAGTATGTACATAGCCTATTGAGTCAATGCTTCGTAAGTTGCGGTTCAACTAATTACACCGTATTGTGAGTAACGGGATATTTTGGAGACCTTTCAGCAGTTCTTGTAGTCGATGAGTTGCAGCGACAAGCCGTCGATTGACGTTGCTGTAAGAGACCATCAAGATTGAGGAACTGGAGTGTTTGCACACACCCCACGTTCACTCGTCGAACCGCGTTTGAACGTATCACAGTTTATCGTCCTAAGCCTTTGTTGCCCTCATGCAGCCTTTTTCAAGAGTAATCCATTCTTCACATCCTCGACACACAGCGTGTCTGCGCAGTCCGTTTAAAAACTGACAGCGCCAATACTTGCAGCCTACTGCAGGATTATCATCGAATATTCTAAGGTTGTGTTCTGTAGGGTACGTTCAAACCATACCCGGGGTATTTACCCCGGGTATTAACCTACAAAAAACTTCTGTAAGTTCTGTAGGACATTCATACCCGTACCCAGAACTTCTGGAAGTTCTGTACGACATTCATACCCGTACCCGGAACTTCTGGAAGTTCTGTACGCCGCTCGGAACTTCTGCGAGTTCTGTACGCCTGTGCCACAATACCCGGAACTTCTGTAAGTTCTGTAAGACTTTGGTACCCGTACCCTGAACTACTGAAAGATCCCCATACCCTTACCCGGAACTTCTGTGACTACTTTAAGACTGTGGCACAATAACCGGGGTACGGGTATACCTTTGTTACAATACCCAGGGAGCCCAGTAATAATTCAGGTGTAATCCGAAGAGTGTACTATGCATTATGATGTCATGTTTTGTCAGTCACAAAAACCGAACACCGAACAGTAGAAGCAGTACGTATCATACAACAATAGCACAATAGCACCTGTTGATGTTTCTGTCGTTTCTAAGGGCACGTTCAACAAAGGACACTTGTGAATCGAAAATATTATTTTTCATGGATCGAATTGAATTCCATTCGATTTGGTGGAAACAAACGAACATGTCTCCTATCGGGAAACCACGTATTGCGTATTGTCAATAGGTTTTTTTCCGATCGGAATAATGCAGATATCGCTGCCAGTCTTGAAGTGTCCTCTGTGTTTTCGGTGGCTACGCTTCTTTGTCGTTGCACTTGGCTTATCGAGCTGGTGGAAAAATTGGGCTTGGACTGCCATTATTTGTTTTGAGGCGCCACAACCGGGGCACGCTATGGTATGATCTGTTACAGAACAGTAGACGTGAGCGCGGCCGTTGCCCCGGTCGGCACTCACTCGTTGAAGTTCACGAGATTTATCGCCTCGGTGGTGGTTGTCGATAGCTCTCGAAGCTACAAACGACGGATTGCCGCGGGACTCTGGCCCAGTGAGAGCATGCCATGCAAGCTCGATGGAATCCTCCACTTCAAATCGAACTCCTCCCCCGAGGCCGTGTTGTACCTGGGTTTCTACCCGTACCCGGAATTTGTGTAAGTTCTGCACGCCAGTGCCACAAATACTCGGAGTACGGGTGCAGCATTTTCATACCTGCCAGGAAATTCTGTAAATTCTGTACGCCCGTGCCACCATACCCAGAACTTGTGGAAGTTCTGGACGACTTTCATACCCGTACCCGGAACCTCTGGAAGCTCTGTAAGACTATCATGCCCGTACCCGGAACTTCTGTGAGTTCTGTACGACCCGTGCCACAATACCCGGGGTACGGATACAGCATGTTTTGTACCCGCTCGGAACTTCTGTGAGTTCTGTACGCCCGTGCCACAATACCCGAAACTTCTGTGGGTTCTGCAACTCTTCCATACCCGTACCCAAAACTTCTGGAAGTTCTGTAAGACTCCCATACCCTTACCCGGAATCCACAAACCCTACAGAACATAACCTTGGAATATTCATAACAGTGACAGGTTTTATAAATCACAAAGGTTGTCTTAAAAGTTACGGCGCAATTAGGCGACGCCAAGGAATCTATCATGTACCATCAACCGCGTCACGGCTACACCACACCCAGACCACACCCTGGTACAGCTATACATTGCTGTTGCCATGCACGATCTCGCCGCGATTTTTCCATACGCATCGATCGCTAAGCTTTTGTGGTAAATCATACCGGAAAAATAATGTAACGGCCGAAGTCCCTCCCTTCCCCCCCACCGCCCCCTCCCCTCCCTTTAGTAGTACCAGGTAGCACTATATACCTGGTAGTGCAGTAGACTAACTGGTAACAAGTAAAAGACAATCAACTGAAGTGAACTTTGTTCGGCTATTCGTCCGCCATAACAGCGAGATTATACAGCACATCAGGTGTGACATACATACAGCTTGCATGCTATTAATAGCCCCGGCGACGACCCCTTGCTGCCGTCCTGTATGGTCCGGCGTGTTGGCTGATACGGCAAAAACTTCACGCCTTATACTGGTACTACAATAACCCTCCAAACCGTATCCAAAAGTTAAACTGTCTTCCGCAAACCATAACCACAACCATAACCATAGCCATAGCCAGCATAAACTGTCTTTGGCAACCATAACCAGGCACAGATATACGTACCAGAATTGTATTGGGCAAATCATAACCAGGTACGTATGATATGACTTATGAGCACCAGTATCAGTACCAGTACCAGTACCTGTACCTGTACCAGTACCCGTACCAGTAGCAGTAGCAGTATCAATACCAGCATCAGTACAAGTATCAGGGTCAGTACCAATACCAGTGTCAGCCCCAGTACCAGTATCAGTTTCAGTATCAGTGTCAGTATCAGTATCAGTGTCAATATCGGTATCAGTACCAGCTCAGATACCACTTCGAGTACCAGTGCCAGAATCAGTACCAGTATTGTACCAGATATAATATTTACATGATAGACATACAAAAAGAGCGACTTAACAAAACAGAAACCAGCACACTACCTGGCATGTGGTATGTGGCATCGCTCACCAAAACACCAAAATATCAAAACAACTGAGCACCAACACACATTGCACCCAAGTACATGGATGAGGAGGGCATCAAAATACCTCCCACTACAGCTGTATTGGTATATCATGGTATTATACTTCGTACCAGGTACGATATCATACCATGCATGTCGCACTACAGCACAGCATGGTGACCCTTGACACACCGCTCTACGATGAGGCTCTCGGCACACTGCTGTTATACACGGCAACACTACAGAAAATGTGTAAGTCAGTTTTCCCATACTAATTCCAAGTTGTTTGTTTGTCCTCAAAATGTGGGTTAGCTTTGTATCGACGTCAGGAACGGTGGTGTCTTGTCCTTCAATTGTCGTCGCCTCCACCAAAATAGCGCCGCAGTGCAGGTCGCGACTGCAGCATAAACGCCACCCACCTGCAGGCAACAGAACGAAAAAAACAGCAAAAACGCAAACGGCACAAAACAAAAAACATGGCGAAAAAACAGCGCAAACGAAAGAACGAAAGGCAGTCAATGAGAGCAGCGGAGTCCTCGGCGGGGCCGTACAAAAACATCGTCTTAGGGTAGTTCCCAAGCAACATTCCTAACCATCAATAAAATGTTCATGAACCGTGACAAAAAAACAAGCCTCGCAATACAGGCCGCAACTGTAGCATAAATGCCACCCACCTGCAGCCAACAGCAAAACAGCAAAATAGCACAAAAGAACAACAAAACAAAGTAGCACCGCACAAGCAAAATGGCAGCCAACCAGAGTACAATGGTCGGCCGGACGATAAACACAAGTAGTCTTAGTGTCATGCCTAACAAACAAAATAATGTCATGAATCGCGACAAAAAAAACGAGCGTCGCAGTACAGGTCGCGACTGCAGCATAAACGCCATCCGCCTGCAGCCAGCAGAACAATAAAGGGTAGCACAAAACGAAAATAGCAACAACAACGAAAAGCAAACAAAAAACAGCACAAAAACAAAAACAGACGACGGACGAGAAAGACGATGACGACGACGACGACGCCAAGAGCAGGCTGGTCGGCGGGACGCTAATCGTCTTGATAATAGGGTCATTCGTAACGAATAAGAACAAGTCAGATCGTGACAAGATCGTGATATTTTTTACTAAATCGTGATATACGGTTTCCTGTCACAAATCGTGACATTAAAAGTTTCGAAAAAATCGGTAAATAGTGTAACGTAACGAAACGAAGAAAAATCGTTCTAGAAGACTATTCATCAATTTGAAAAAGCCATAATCGTGATTATTGTCACGAATCGTATTGTTTTTGCTCGTTGGGCATGATCCTTATGATACCGGTGTTTGCTTCTGGAACATAACGTGTACTCCCCAGCCTATTTCGCAGGAGTTTTTAGGCTCGTCAAGCTTCGGGACAAGCCGCGATAACAGGGGTCTTCGCTCACACGTGTCTTCCGTTCCCCCCCACGGCTCCCCTGGCATGTGCCTCGTTTCTAGCGCAAAGAGAGTTCAACATTCCCACCGCTCATCGTCTTTTGTTTAGTTTGGTCAACTCGCGCTCTGGCACTTTCCAAAGGTCATTTTTTACGAGCATGTCATGTGCTGAACTCGAACGCACGAAAGCACATACCAGGTAACAAATTACTAGATTTACCACTAGACCAACGGCGATGCCGCGTGTCATATACTAATCGTCGAGTTTCAATTATTTTTGCCAACTCGCGGTATTACAGTGGTGACCGAGGAAAACGATTTCAAACGCCCGACAGATCAGACAAATCAGACAGATCCTCATGTCATTATCTGGATATTTCGGGGTAGATATGTCGCTCATCTGTACGATTTGAACGGTCCACATCATGTTCTAGGGACCCAAGAAGATGGTTTCGACAACCGGACAGATCAGGCACATCCTCATATCATTACCTACATATTTCAGGGCAGATATGTCGCTCATCCACATCATTTTCACGAACTAGATCGCGTTCCAGAGACCGAAGAAGATCGTTCAACACATTGTCGAGCAGAATGATCCTGTTGCATTATCTAGATCGTTTCGGGCAGACATATCCCTGGTGCAATTGATTCCCACGACGTAGATCATACTTCAGAAACCGAACAAGGTTTCACGTATCGGACAGAGGACATCCTAACATATCCCGGTT
This sequence comes from Undaria pinnatifida, assembly GCA_012845835.1. NCBI lineage: Eukaryota > Phaeophyceae > Laminariales > Alariaceae > Undaria > Undaria pinnatifida. The sequence goes on along the minus strand of JABAKD010000014.1, from coordinate 11,415,325 downwards.
TCGTTACGTAGACCGTTCCGGGCACATACATCTCGGATCGAACTGTTTTGCACGATCTAGATATGATCATTAGCCAACTCGGAGTCTGGCGCTTTCAGGGAAGATGGGTTGGCATGTCGAATGATTAGCCCCAGATCATGATCCCATCTGCATCGTTCGGGGCAGATATATATACCCCTTATCCAATTGATCCCCACGATTAAGAGCCTGCGTCAGAGACCGAAGAAGATGCTTTGACATATCGGACAGAGGATATCCTGGTTTCATTATCTACATCGTTCAGGGCAGATACACCCCTGGTCTGCTTAATTTGCACGATCTATCGTAGATCATGTTCTAGGGACCGAAGAAGACTGTTTCGACAATCCGACAGCTGAGATGATGATCCCATTGGATTCTTCCGGGGCAGATATCTCCTCCATGTGTGTGGGTCATTGGCAAGGTGTAGATCATGTTTCAGAGACGGAAGATGGTTTCACATATCGAGCAGTATCCGATCCGATCCATCCCCTTTCATTATCTACATATTTCAGGGCATATATATATATCCGTCATGTATTTTTTTTTTTTTTCGAACATGGACGGAAGACGAATATTTCACAGGAGTTTCGACCCTGAGATTGGATTAATCTGTTGACCGTAGAACGTCGGCCTGAAGAGGTGATTGATGATAGTTTAGTATTCAACGGGTACCTCGACTTAAGAGCACCCCGTGACAAGCAGAAACACGCGCCATTGACTACACATTGCTCCTATCTGTAGTGGGCAATGTATGGCTTTTATTGCGCTGTTGTTGTTTTCAAGCTAACTCGCATAATCAAGTCCGTGGTCATAGGGCAGGCTCCAGTCACTCTGGAGTCGAAGGATATTCCAGGGAAGAATAAAACAGAGACATACACGTGTATCTCATAGCTGAAGCAAGTCACACGTGGCGAGGCATGGCAATATGACCACTCGAAAGCCCCGAATGCTCATACCTTAGATGCTCTTAAATCGAGGTACCCACTGCCATCAACAAATATTCCCAGCACTTACATCGAAAAAATTACCACCAGGAGCAAAAAAAACAGCGAGCGGCCAACAGCATCAATAGCAAAGAAGAAACATAAAGTACCGAATTAACACTAAACAGCATATCGCGCCTACCTGTGAGAGAAATACAACAATACTACCAGTACGAGTGCAGCAATTAACGTTTCTTGATCAGTGGTATCCTGTATCGGAACTGACATGATGTGAAGATATTGAGTAGATGGAATGCCCGTGATGTGTGAAACAGTATGCCGTTGCTGAACACTTGACATTGCTCAGACGTCTGTTCTTAGCAAGTACTTCCAGAACCTGCAACATGTTAATCAACAAATAGTATCAAAACCGAAAACGCCCATGGCTAAATTATCCTATTGACCCTGACAATGTGACAAAGGGACAATCCAGGGGGTGACTATATATATATGAGTTGAAACAGTAATACTTCCAAGTACATTTGTAAAAACGCGCGGCCAGAGTATCAGGCAGATCGTGAAGATGAGTATCGAGCCCTAAATTGATCGAGAACTCTCAGCTGGCGTACCAGAAACGATTTTATAAAAAACATAATTGCGATCGTTCACATGTACAAAGGGATCCACGTGTTTGCGGGAAAATTACTTGGAATTAATGTGGGATAGAGTTTGCCATTCGAAACGGGATAAGGCTACTTCAACACATAAGCCGACAGCACACAGAATACGGTACCACCGAAAACACAAGCGCCACGAGCTTTAGAGGTGCGAGCACCGCACCTTGCCTTACGGAATGGCTTGCTGTAACAGCACACAGTAGTAAACTACAAACACAAGCGCCGTTAGCTTTTGACGTGCGGTCACCACACCCTGTCGCAACGAAATAACTTGCTGTACCAGCACCAACACAGCAGGTGGTAACACATGCGAAATACGGCACCGTTTCTCGTGAAGCGTGAGTGTCTGGCGTTATTTCGCGAAACGCTGCAAGCAAATCAAATATTTACCGCTACAGGAGGAACCCCCTTCCAGTTCCAGACTTGAGACACAAAACTCGTCGAAATGGTTGCACGCCGATTTTAGCACCGACCACCACGCGAAGCAATCCTTTCTGCTGCTGCTGGGGCAGGATAGGTGTCCAAATTGTCATGGAAGGCACCGAAAGAGCTGTGAGTCACGCCTGCAGCACCAGGAAAATCGTACTGGTATGATACTGCTGCACGCTCCTCTACGGGTGTTTGGATGTTATTGTGATTGTGATTGTGATAGTGATGGTGATTGTGATTGTGATTGTGATTGTGATTGTGATTGTGATTGTGATTTTGATTGCGATTGTGATTGTGATTGTTGTGATTGTGATTGTGATTGTGATTGTGATTGCGATTGTGATTGTGATTGTGGTTGTGATTGTGATTGAGATTGTGATTGCGATTGCGATTGTGATTGCGATTGCGATTGTGAAACGCGATACTCGTACGATAGAGGTGAAAGTTTTTCGATTAAATATTTGGCGAGTGGCGGGGGGCCCCTGCAGCCAAAAGTCGTCCGAATGGCATTCTTATCTTGCGATAAATGTTTTTGGTACACCTACAGTATATAGGCGATGGCGATGGGTTAACTTTTGCGTTTGTTCATAGGGTTGCGCTTAGCTTTCACTAAAATACTCAACAATACTCAACAATACTCAACAATCGCTTTAACCACGTTTTGGGTGGGTATAGAGCTCGTGACATGAGGAACAATACCTCAAGACACAGAATTGGTGCAAGTCTGCTTTGTCAATATGTTAAGAGTCGTGTCGAATGCTTATTGTCGATATACTTCAAAGTACATGAGTTCCAGGAGGGTGATAGGGCTATCACCATTCTATGAGTGTAACCGCTTGTTGGCGAAAAGTGCGGAGTCGTGCACAAACAGCATTCATCAGACCTGTAACCGTCATATAATCTACGGCGTGTATGATACTGCTACGAAGGGTGGTACTTACCGCGAATAGTTCGAGCAGCTTTCTAAACTAAACCGGTACCATACGGTACCTGATACGGGTATTAGAAAACGTAGTACCAGTTATATATTTGGTACCTAGTGTGCCTAGTGTACAGTAGTAGCACATGCACTAAATAGTAGAAAAGGGGGTAGCGTAAATTTTTTTTATTCTTCGAGGGGGGGTTGTTAATAAACAAGTACTGGTACATTTTTTTTTAACTTTAAAGAGGGACGCAATACCGGTGTTAAGAACTGCCACGAGGTAACACACAAGTACCAAAACAGTGCTGCCGTTTTCTGAAAGGTCAGTTCGTTTTCAACACGCGCTCTGGTCCGTCGGAACGGCGTCGGTGTGGGACAGATAGATGGCGTCAACCAAGAGCATGACACTCTCTCTGCCCATGGGATTAATACGAGCGAATGTGAGCGTAGTTTATACCTCCTCGCGCGAACAATAGATACCCCTGTCGAGCAATTCGATGCGAGTCGACGAGGGAGCAAGGGCTGAAATCTTCTCGCGACAAAAAAGAAGGCACGTACCGTAGTGGGGCGGGGGGAGAAGAGCCTGCATATAGTAGTGACCCTGGATTTGAGTTTCGTCTGCACTACGGAGGTAGAAAAAAAAAGAGAAATAAAATTGCGAAGATAACGGATGGGATGAGCGAAACAAAAAGTGCACCAAAGCCCAATCATACGACCACCGCCGCCGACCACTACCGGACACAACTTGACGACAGTTATAAGCACCGCACTGCGCGAGTTCTTCGCAACAGATATACAGTACTGGTCCCTGTATAGTACCTGAACGTGCTATTAATAGCCGGAAATGCTGGCACAATAGCGACAACAGGCACTACTCCGCACACTGCCACTATTAATACTGGTTGTTCCCACATGTGCCAAGCGATCGATTCACAGGCAGCAAAGCGGGGAACCGGCACTGCTTAACCGGCACTATAGAGAAAACAATATACTACTGCTATACAGATATGTAATATTGTGCTCCATGTATGACATGACTGCAGCCTTGAGTGCTCACCAGGCCGAACCCAAATCCGTCAAGCACCGGTATCGGTCTGTCGTTGCTCACGTCCACGTTGATCGCCCCCCCCCCTGAGCACGCTGCCTCGCAATAGTCACACCTGTTCAGTACAGCACAGGAGCCAGGATTGTAGTTGTTGTTGTTGTTGTTGTTGTTGTTGTTGTTGTTGTTGTTGTTGTTGTTGTTGTTGTTGTTGTTGTTGTTGCTGCTGTTGTTGTCGTTGTTGTTCACACATGAACTATTAATAATATAATATTTGGTCACAGGACAGGCGCCAACACCTCTGGAATCAGAAAATACCTCAATATGAAACAAAACCACAAAAGCACAGCGGTACGAGTAGTGTAGTGTTAACATTACATACACGCAACGCACATAACCCAAGAAACTCGCAAGCCTCAGAAAAGAACTAAGCGTGCAATCCTAACTCAGCGTACGTATGGCACGTACCTGGTATTATCATGTCCTGACAAGCTGCCTGGGTTGTAAAAATACTCACAAGATAGGGTTTCTACATACAAAGAAGCCGGATAATACATTCACCAACCCTCGAAACGTTAGAGCAGATGTCCCTATCAAGGCCCAGTACGAATTAAGATCCGCCATTATTTCAACCCCTGATATCTTGGCGTTAAGTGCATGGAACACCCTGAAAGGTTTTCATAAAACAGGCCCAAAAAGCACGCTCGTCGTGTCAGCTGCTCAACGCCACGGCCAGCATCACCGGCCAAGAGCTACAACATCCTACCCTACGTACCAGCTTGCTCCCTGGATCGACTTGCTGTTGCCCCTGCTACTAAGCATGTGTCGTGGAAAAGTGGAACCCGTAAAGGCACAAGCAGCCGTACAAGTAGCTAGAGACGACACGAGCTACCGCATGGACGGCTTCACCTATGGCATCAGCACAGCTCGATCAGAAGTCGCCTGAACGGCAATATCGGCATGGGTGCATCAGATTGTCCTGCCATCTTTCTGACCCACGAAGAGTAAAAGCAACTACCTGGTATACAATATGGCGCTGCAAAAATCGGGGATACGGCGTTCTCCGGTTGAACTCCGTGCTCTCTTCTTCTTGTACCTAGAGGACAGCAGCCTTCTCTTTATCATGTGTGCCAAAGGAAACGTGCAGGGCTTCCCCACAGTCTCTGCAATCATCGGATTCTTTTACGTAGACCTTAATTGGAACACACCATTTTTTGGTCGTTTCTGTTCTGTGTCCAGCGATGAAAGTTTCCCGCCGCTGAAACAACGCAGCATTGATTTGTTAAGCAAACCTGATTGTTGATATGACCTTTAACCGTCATCGGATGCGATCAAAGGAATTCGTCCTACATCCAACAAACGAGCGGATCGCGAGCAGCAAGGCTTAGTTGGGCCTCAGTGTGGACGTCTACCTTAATACCGGGTAGACTAATACGCCCTATAACCTCAGCGGTCCGTGTGCATGCATGCCGGCTAGCCCTGAGCAGGTTCGATTCCCAGGTGCTTCATCTCATGTAACGTGCTGCTACTGCTGCCTTTTCCACTAAGAATTGGAATATGCCACTTGGAGGAAACAAGATGTTCACTTGCGGGTGGGTAGGAGAAAGGAAAGGAACCGTCGAAATAATTGAAGTATCTCCACCTTTGCGGGACACGACATAGGGTGCTGCTGCTGTTGCTTTTTCTATTGACCCCTTTGGCGCTGCACCCCCACTTCTTGCCACAAACTACTCGGAATTAGTGTGGTCTCTTTACTCCAGTAGTCAGTTAATTCCATGCAGGAACACTTTTCCTGCAACAAGCAAGGCGCTCAGTTTCGGTATTGTCTCCCCGAAGGCTGAAAAAAGATTGAGTAACTAATTACCTGACCCCGTTCCTTGCGACAAACTACTCGGAATTGGGATGGTCGATTTGCTCCAGTTGTGAGTTAGAACAGCTTACCTCCAAGAAGTAAGGTGCCCACGTTCGGTATCATCCTGTGATGAAAATAACCGAAACATTAATTCCTTCCCGCAATGTATACGTGCTGCTGCATATTCTGTCCCATTTAAGGTTGGAACCCATTTAAGTTGGAACCCATTTAAGGTTGGAACGTCTCACCTGCAGGAGGTAAGGTGCTCCTTTTCGGGAGGGTAGGCGAAAGGCACCGTCGAGCTGCCTGGGTCGTAAAACGACTCGCAAGACAGGGTTTCCACATACAAGAAAGGCGGGCCTTGTTCACCGGTTTTTAAGTCCAAAGAGGGAGGGCCTCGTTCGCCGACTTTGCTCGTCCGTGCGTCAAGGGCCCTGCTCGCTTGCCTCGCTTGCCTCCCTTGCAAAGGGGTGGCATCCCTCACCACAACCGATTCCGGGGTCACGTTCCCTGAAAAGAGATAAAAAACGGGGTACGGCGAGAATTTGGTGTCGGAGCGGACCAAAGGAGGACTAAAGGAGGACTAAAATAAATAAAATATATAAATAAACAAAAAGAAATATAAACCTTATTAGTATTTCAGTTTCTCAGGTGGTTCGAACAGCCCAGCTCTTCGGAAACAGCTAGGGTTCGGAATATATGATACCATACTATACTTGAACAGCCCAGCTCTTCGGAAACAGCTAGGGTTTGGAATATATTATACCATACTATACCATGGTGTAGTCGGTAGGGTTTAAGTGTAGCGCTCGCCGCTGAGCACGATTTCATAATCGGTACCGGTAGCGGATTTCGTTCCCAAAAAGTAAGTCTCACGTCGTTATTCGGGCCAGTTCTAACGCAAAAGAAAAAGCAAGAATCCTGACAAACTCCCCCCCAGACATTATCGCGAATCGTGACAGCGAATCGTGATAATTGTCAATATTGAAAAAAATGAAAGTTTTCCATCAAAATTGATGTCGCGGTTCGTGACACAAGGAAACGCGACTTTGTTTTCAAAGCATGCCAAAATTGGAAGTATCAAAATTTCGCGAAACGTGAATTTTTGTGCCGAATCGTTGTTTTTCTTGTTTCGAACCGTGATTTTTAGCGTTTATTAAGAAGGACCCTCATAGGCTATTTCTTCTTTGTGGCCCTATACTGTACCAGGTACGCATGAATTTGGGTAGTCTACGTGACACGTACCCGTAATTATGGGTAGCTGACAGACACTCACCGAAAGACAGGAAGAAGTACTCGCCGTGCCCCACTGCGCCTGTTTGCATCTGAAACTTCAGCAGACCCTGTCCAGCAAGGCGTATTCCAAGGTGCATTCCAAAAGTCAAAGCACGAGCCAAAAGAGGATGGCTCAAGAACAGCAGCAACGACAACATGCTCGCTGCTGCACCTACAGTAGCATCTGTACATAAAACGGAATGACTACTAATACGATGTGATGGTGGTGGTGTTGTTGTCGGTGTCTGTCGGAGGTGGTTTATTAATAGTGTGACCTCGCAGATTCGCAGTCCTGGGACGTTTTGGCCCCGATGTTCACCATGTTTACTCGCACGAGTGTTGAGTGTTGAGTGTTGAGTGTTGAGTGTTGAGTGTTGAGTGTTGAGTGCGCAAAATAATTGTAACGGAGAAGTATTTTCGGTCGCTACTCGTACACAAGACCAAGGAATGGCAAGTATACAGAACAACCCTTGGTAAAATTGTCCTGTTGACCCTGGCAGCTCATTTACCAATATTAAATATCCTCAAAGAAAGCTTTGTCAAACGTGCGGCCGGAGTATCACGCAGCTTGCAAAGATGAGCATCGACTACTCAATTCGTCGAACTCACATCTGACGTATTTTAGTTAATGTGTAAAAAATGTTACCAGGCCGGGTGCAGCGAGTTAAAAACCCTTACCCAAAATGCTACTAGGCCGGGTGCAGTAACTTAAGAAACCTTACCCCATATGCAACAAGTTGTCGTCGCGTACAACCGGAACACACGCACAACGCACCAGCACAACAAGCACAACTGGTGCGAAAAAAATCGACGTCTGTGTCGCTGTTGGGTCCGGCCATTCTGTATGAATCAGATTTCACTACATCAGGTTAACTATCGCAAGGTGGTTTCGGTTCTCACAAATCCCGACTGCCTGACGATCGTTTCTCCCACGACGGCAACGCTCTTGCACGAGTCATAGAGTCGACAAGCCGAATCTCCATCGATATCGGTTTCTGCCTGCGCATGAGTCGTTCTACAGGAGTCAATCACAACATGAGGTATTATTGCATCAGGTACCACTGTCGCTCTGTGACGTTTCTCGATGCCCACTACCTACAGTAAGGGTAGCTATTAATACCAATTATCACCACCCCCTCACTTGAGGAGATTTATTACTAATACTAACTAACATAATAACAACCCTGTAGTAACCTTTAGTAACCTTTAGTAACCGTTTTGTAACATTTAGTAACCTTTAGTCACCTTCAGTCACCTTTAGTAACAATTTGTAACCTTTAGTAACCTTTAGTAACCTTTAGTGACCTTTAGCAACATTTTATCAATAGATGCCTCGCCCAAAAACCGGCGTTGAGCAAGACTGGAAGTGTGTATATCTGACGAGCAATCCCGTGGACTACAGTAAGCGTCAATCTAAAAATATTGCAAGTCACTAACGAGTCTACAACGATATTAGGATTTTCCTGAGTTGAGAACACCCCTCGGTCGCAAAAATTAATCCTGAAAAAGCGCTATCAACACTATTCATAGGCTTTTCACGGGTCGGACGCCTTCTCGCTATTAATACCAGTATACCAGTCGGATCGTGTCAGGGTAACCCGGCCCCACTCGACCCGGCCCGACCCGTAATATTTGAAAGCCTCCTGACCCGACCCGACCCGACCCCACTCGAACAGTCCCGTCCAGACCCGTCCCGTCCCGTGAGATTCCCAACACCTCCTGACCCGATCGGACTCGATCCGCGGGTTTTTGAAGCCACCCAGCGGGCCGGGTCATGACCCGTGAAAAGCCTTGATTAATGTATTTTTGATTATCGTAGCACGCGTCAGCCCTGTCGCTCTAATGCACTTCTCACCAATCCTGACTGCATGGCTGTCGTTTCTCCCACGATGGCAACACTCTTGCACGAGTCGTAGATTCGGCAAGCCGTATCGCCGTCGATAACTACATCCGCCTGAAGCACTCGGCCCCGTCCTCCTGTCAAATCGTCCGCCCTCTGCAATCAGTGTTAATAAAAGCGGCATACACGGGAATCCTTACCGTCAGTGGCAAAAAAACAAAGGCATGGTGAGGTCAACGTACAGCGCACATCCATTTCATGGTTCAGATTCAGCATTGGGAACAACAGCATTGTCACACTGCTGTTTCAGTTCGTTGTTTACGTTAGTTACTAATGTGCAAATATAGTATACAAAGTATATCTTCGTCGATAACTACATCCGCCTGCTGAATGATCCGCGAGCCAGCCCTCCTGTTGAATGATCCGTGACCCCACTACAGCGATACGCACGGCCAAAATAATATTGTACCTGACAGTCAATGGCACGAAAAAAAGGCAAGGTGAGGTCAACGTACAGAGTGCTCCCCACTTCCCGTTCCATCCAGTAATACCTATCAATAGCCAACTAATAGTACTCGGCGGCATTTTTTCCTCCATTATTATTATTTATTGTTTTGTCACCGCTTTTGCTCTCCCGCTCAACCTCAACCTCAACCTCAACCTCAACCCGTGAGACGTTTTGCCCCCAGCGACCTTCTGGACAAGGTCACGTGGACAAGGTCATGCTCAGCCTTCATTTTTATCGCGCATAGGCTTCAGCATTCCCCCTTGTCAGTTTCTTACGCTCGTCGATTTTCATTGAATTTTGCTAACTCACGCTTTCGCGCTTTCCGCAGGTATAGTCGCCCATGCCACAGCCGTAACGATCAGTGTTACGACCATAATATATCATAGCATATCATACCATACTGCCATGCTATCATAATATCACATCATATCATATCACACTATCATACTATCATACTACCATACTATTGGGGTTAGGGTCAAGGGCTAGGGGTATACCCCGTAGGTACAGATGGTCTAAAATTGTATTTCAGTCAGATTTTAACGTTTTCCTCCTCGTAATACTGGAAGCACACGTGGGCCAAACCAACTTCCACGATTTCCATACCTGGTACTTTATCCCACACAATAGTTCAGAATTGCGGTAAAAGCGAAGCCGGCTCAGAGCGTGCTACCTCTATCATACATATACCACTCGTACCACTTAGGGTTACGGTTACGTCTGACGCGCTGCTCGCACCTCCGCGTATGGGGGATCGTGGATGGAAACGAAGGAGCCTTGGTCGGGAGAACAGATCAAGGAGCACCAGAAGTTCACCAAGTTGACGGCACAGGCGAGGCAGCCTGTCGTAGAGCCAAAGCTGACGTTTGTTTTAACATGACATGACATGACATGACATGACGTGACACATGACATGACATGACACATGACATGACGTGACAGCATCGCGCGGCAAGGGGTCCAAACGAAAAGCGGTCGAGAGGTCGGCAGTAGTGGGCACATTAATCGTTACCATCGTTTGTTGCAATAACTAACCAGTCGTGCATTGTGATATCATCAAAATATATCAAATTATCAAAATACTACCGTAGAGGTAGGTCGTCGCAAATGTGCACATTAAATAGCTCCAGGTGTTCCACCGAAAAAATTAAGGCAAGCACGGTACGGGGGGGGGGCGGGGGGGGGGGGGGGGGCTGCTGTGTGGCTGCTGTGTGACCCCGGATGTGCTGTACGAACAGGGAGGAAGCCGGAGAAAAAAAGTGCGCCGATAAGATACGGGACAGGGGGGGGGGAATGAAAATAATTGGTAAGTAGACTACATAGTCTAGAGACACTGCTCCTGTCGCCTTCTCGCCATGGTTTACTTATCAACAAATTCGCTTCTGTCAGGGGATATCGTTAGACGTACAACCCTTACCCTAACCCTAACCCTATAACAAAAAAAGAGCCATCCCACGCTAGGGGTACAGCAGATTCTAAGAAATTTCTGAGCTGCTGCCATCATGAGGAGCTCAATGGATATCTCACCCGAAATATACCTAACTTGGAAGGCATTCGTTCGCGCAACCCGACCAACATTTCTATGCGCTATCAGTAGTCCTTATTAGAATACCATACCAATAGTCGTATAATTAGTCCTAGAGGAAAAGTACTCGTAAAATTGCCACAGTACTAATAAGTTAGGAAGAAGTTAGTAATAACACATACTGCCACAATTGGGGAGGTCAACCGCTCAACCAATCAGAAGAGGTCAGAAGAGGTCAGAAGAGGTCAGAAGAGGTCAGAAGAGGCACGAAGGTCACAACGTCAGAAACCTTTGGCCCCAAAAAGCGCAACCCCTGCCGCTACTATTAATACTATTAATACTATCACGGAGATCCACTGTTAGCAGGATGAATTGTCAAACAGAGAAGGGGGCAAAAGCATCCGCCTTTGTTTAATACTTTGTTTAGTAGCGTTTGGTTTAAGGTAAACTTTGTTGGCTGGTCCTACGAGGTATACAGAGCCTCAACCGAACACCGTCTTAGCGTATGAGAGCCCTCCCGAAAGGCGGCGATGCGCTCCTGTTTTGGAGTGTAACTTGATCCTGTTAACGATGGATCTCCGTAATATTGATACTATTAATACTATTGATACTGTTAATACCACCGTGGGATGACTCCTAGTACTACTACCGCATTCTAACCCTCATCCTAACCCTCATCCTAACCCTCATCCTAACCCTCATCCTAACCCTCATCCTAACCCAGTGAAGTGAAGTCAACATGTGTCCGCGTCCGCACCTGTCAACAAGCGTCCGCAGGTTCTGGTAAAGGGCGTAGTTCTGCTGCCAGCTGCAGCAGCTGTCTCCGGCGTACTGAGGGCAGATGATAGGTGCCACGGGCTCTAAGCCCTTCGGAGTAACGAAATCCACCATGCACCTGGTCAAGGGTCACACAAAGCGTTGCGCATGCGACAAAAGTGAAGGCCCGTGCCGGGGGCGGAGCGGGGGGGGGGGGGGGGGGGGGGCAACACCAGCGACCACGGCTCGTCCAGAAGGCCGTCGAGGGTGAAATAAGTTGTACTGGAAAGTACCTGGTAGGTAAGTCTGTTCTGTTGTGAGCTGTTTGTTTGACTTTGACATGCTCCACACTCTAGACCCCATTTGTTGACATCGCCAGGCATCGCCAGACATCGCCAGACATCGCGATTCATAGTTCACCACCAGCGCTTTTGGTGGATCTTGTCGTATGTTGGTCGGAATGCAACATGTCCTCTGGATAGACCATGCTTGTGCTATGCGTGTACAGCTGAGCCAGCCAGAGTGGCAACACTAGTTGGGAAAAATGATAAAAAAAAAATATGTATCCCACGCAACAACATTGACACACCACTAGACCACAGTAAGCTATGATACTGGAGCTAACAAGTCAAAAAATGCGTGCATCAATTGTTTTGGGACGCTTATATCGACAACAACAAAACGAAGGGCGACCTCATCAACCGTGTAGGAAAACCGTGCAACAGAACAGCAGAGGCCCAAGCCCCTCTATATTTCCGGTTAGGTACTGCCGATTGCCCGCTGTAGTGCTGCGAAATCGCTTGGCACAGATGGGAACAGCCAGTAGTAGCAGTAGCAGTAGTAGTAGTAGTAGTAGTAGTAGTAGCTGTAGTAGTAGTACTACTACAGTAGTTGCCGCTACAGTATAGTGCAGGTATTTCCCTTTATAGTGCACATACCCGCGCTATATTGGAACCACTACCGTATGAGTATGAGCATGCTGTGCGTGTGTCGTATAGCCCCAAGGGGTGCGCTTCGGACACATCCCTTAGGGTCAGGGTTAGGGTTATAGGGTTAGGGGCTGCTACTGCAAGTGTGGTCGATTATGTGATAGTCCTATTTTTTTAACATGTTTTTGCTCTCTAAGCCCGAAGGGGTTACAAGGTAACCATTTTAACCGTACTATTCATCGAATCGCGAGGCGTGTTTCCGCACTAATCCCAAGTAGTTGTCCCAAAACCTCTCCATACAGTTCAAACAGCATCAAATTGGATCGAATAGGATCAAATTGCATCACATTGCCTCACATTGCATCAAAATTGCATCCAATTGCATCCAATTGCATCAAATAACAAGCCTCTAGAGCCGAAAAATATGGTACGAGTACCGTAACGCGTACTTTGGAGTAAGACCACTACTGATGGCGGTTGTTCGTATGGTGTATGCAGCACAAAACACCAACGTTCACTTTATTCAGGGCGACAAGGTCTCGTCTACAGTATCACTTCAAACTACTACTACTGCCACAAAAGCTCATCACCAGGCGAAGAAATATGCTGGATTCGCGCGCCCCCCCTCCCGCCTCCCCCCCTCCCGGGTGTTATTTGGCTTTTCACACAAGAAAACACGTAAACGATGTTCATTTCGCATTTGGGGTACACACTATTCACACCGCCTTTTTTATGTCGAATTTGGACAGACCTCGCGATGCGCCAGGTGCACTTGTGAAGAACAAATGGTGAAGAAAGAGGACAAAATCCGGGTTTGAGACGTGGACACAACACCATGGACCTGTGAAATACACTCACGAGATTACAAAATGAGAGACAGGGAAACGCTTCCTCTCGCTTGTGTAAATGCCGTGTCTCTTTAGTTTTCTAGGCGAGCGAAAGTGTGCGAAATAATCATGGTTTGTGAAATAGCTGATGTTGGCCCTTGTCAAGCTGTAACTCACATGTTTTTGGAGTGGGTGAAAAAAAAAGGTGCCAACACAGGATTCGTTCACTCTGCCCTGGTGACTACGACTATAGTCGTACTGTGGTCGTCCCATCATGAACTTTGTTTTGTCACAATTCAAAAGTTGTGAGCCGAAACGTTGTTGGGTATGTTGTGCTGCACGGACTCGAATAGTAATCGGGAATAAATCAAGGAGTTTTTACTTCGTATACATTTAAAAAAAATGCACTACAACTATGAGAAAGAGGGGTTTGTCGAAACACATACGTGCATGTCTTGTGTTTGCTTGGTCCTCCCATCGCGCCTTGTTACGGAGTATGCATGTCCTCAACAACGGGATAGCTCGGTCACTTCCCCTTTCGGTGGCTTCCGCCCTTAGTTCCACTGGTAGGTACTGTAGTACGACGGTACGACGGTCACTTTAGTATATTAGACAATTTGGAATAGCTCAAATTGTGTAGGTGGCTTGGTTGTAATGAGTTGATGTGGCAGAAGAGGGACGTGGGTATTGTAATTAATTAACTAATTCATTTTATTTTGCACGGTGTACGCTGGTAATTAGTTAATTTTGCTAAAGAGGGGCGCAACTTGAGAGGTGTGGATAAGACAAGGCACGACAGCACGACAGCAGCACAGCACGGCGGCACTTTTGTTGTTGACGCAAGCTACGGTCGAGGCGCAACAGTACAGTAGTAATACCAACCAACCGTTGTTTTTCAGGCTCCTTAGTTGATAAACTACTCTATCGTACCAGGTATACCTCAAGCAAAAAGCGCTTTATTAATATAATAAAGTAGAGTTAACAGGAAATGCAAAAAGTGCAACCCGGTGAACGTTAATATGGCATTATACGAACCTAAAATAACCACCATGGCCTAGCTTGTACCTAACCTATTACTATTGCTATTAGTATTAGTATTATTGTTGATAATATCATTGCACAAAAAACAAAAGATAAGGAGCCCCGTCATTCCCAAAACACTTTCGCCAAAAAACGGTATACCTTAATACATCTATCGTGACAATATCTCCAGCGTCCCTTCGTCCCTTCGTCCCTTCCAAGCGGTAGAGGTAGAATGGATACTTCCCTCGAGATTTGGAGAAAACAACAGAAACAAAAACAAATTTTACAGAGATCTATTTACCAGGGATTTTCACTGGTAAATGACCCGGTCCATGGGTTGGGTCAGGAGGTCTTGAACAACTCGCGGGTCGAGCCGGGTCCGGTCAAGAGGTGTTCGGTATCTCATGGGTCGGGTCAGGTGGTGCTCAAGTCTCACGGATCGGGTCAGGTCACCCTGGCCCGACCCAACTGGTATGGTATGGTATCTTATGGTATGGTATACCGGAAACTGATCCAACCCGTGAAAAGCCCTGGTATTCAGCATCAACTCGCACACCTGCCCTGCGCGTCCGGGGTTCCTTGTTGGCACAGTCCGCTCGAGGGGTCTTCCAATGATCCATCCCACACTGTGTCGTGCGCGACACCAAAGCCGTTCGCCGAGTCCATCGGGAACGATTGGGAGCCATCAGCGGGGGCCGGTGTGCAGTCTGTATCTACCCCAGACTGGAAGCATTCCTGCAACAACATTAACAACAACGAAGAAACATGCAAGAATATTCCGGCGTATTAGAGGATAGCGTAGATTAAAATCGTTGAACAACACCATTCACCCAACATGCATTCAACAACGTTCGCTCAACAACATAAATTCAACATCATGCTTTCAACACCATCCCCGCGCGTGATGTTGGTTGAGCGTGGGTTTAGAGGAGAGCGAAGGCGGTAGAGCTGTAGCCGGAGAGGTGTGAAGTAGCGCCACGCACTCCTCAAGCGCTACAAGAATGGTCAGTGTGCAACCTTAAAACGTGCGTATCGATCCATGTACAATCTACCGCCAGACGCAAAAACTGCAGATATACCTGGCACAGCGTTAACCATGGTACATATAGCGTGAGGGTGGCGCTAGAGTCTATAGAGCAAATACAAGGTGTCGCTGACCTACTTCCTTGACCAGAACTGGCTAAAAAAACGCACGGCCGACTCATCACGCAGCTTGCAAACAACAACAACCGCCTCACCTGTACAAAGGCGCAGCTGCCGGCCTCTACCGAACGAAAACCGGTCACCAGAAACGCCAACACCACTGTCGTCGTTAAAACTGTCCAAATGCCTCCAGCACGCCTCCCATCGAAACCCCCCTGTACTTGTCCCCGACCCCCGCCTCCAACCATGTGCCCATTACAACTCTCATCGATAGCGGCCCTTGCTCCTGTCCCACTCGCATCAGAGGACGCAGGACAAATTTTAGAGACACGTTTTCGTTCCCAACTAGGTCCCTTCTTCCCTGTTTTGCTCATTTTCGGGTCGCTTTTCCCGTTTTCACGTTGACTGTGAACGAGTCTTCGTGCTTCCAGCTTTTCCACAACGGTACCGGTCGTTGCAGCTCTATTGGTAATAGTAATTGCTACAGCTGACGTAGGAGCTGAAGCAAGGTACCTGCGCGACAGCACCATGCAGCAAACACGATGCACATACCTGGTATATATGTACACATTCGACAAAAAGATACCTGGTATATTAGCTGAGCGCTCTTCATACATTTGTAATAGTAGCGGTAGTGGACATTTCACGGTAGCTGTGGGCGAGTCCTCGTGTTTCCCGCATTTCTACAGCGGTATCGGTAGTTGTAGCGCCATCAATGGTTATATTAGTACCTGGTACCTGGTAGGCACTACTGTGGTCGTGTCGTGGAACCTCAAGGCACTTTCACGACAGCGCCACGCGGCGAAAGTAGATACACATTGCCGCATGAAAAACAAGTACTCTAGTTGTCAATAGTAGTGCATAGTGGTATAGTCTAGTGGGGTTGTGGTACTGATCAAATACTGCTACACTGCAATATACGATGATACGATGGTAACGAGCTGGAGCAAGGTTACGGTAAGGAGGTATACTAGTCACTAGTCACAAGTCACTAGTCACTAGTCACTTTTTTGGTATTCCTTTATTCGGGGACTCAGAGCCACTCGCGCGAGTGTCCAGCTATACTATATATACTATTACTAAGTGTTTTGGAGTCGTCTCGCGGTAGGGTTGTATCGGGCGGTTCTGAGGTGCTATTAAATAACATGAACAGCTCAATCAATATATCGCCCGAAGCATGTCGTGCCTTCGAAGGCAAAAGGCACTTCGAAGGCACTTCGAAGGCATTTCCATCGCGGAATCCGAGCAACACTTCTATGCGCTAGCCTTAAAACGAATATACTCGTTAAAAGTATCATGGTAACATAGTAACACCTAGATCCTCGCATGAGGAGCTCAACCGGTCAGAAACGATAGATTAATAAATTAATAGATTAATAGATTAATAGATTAATAGATTAATAGATTAATAGATTAATAGATTAATAGATTGATGATTGATAGATTGATAGATTGATATATTAACACCACTACAGTGCAACCCCTGCCGCACTATAGAGGGCTATACCGCACTATAGAGGGATAGAGGGATAAAGGGATAGAGGGGTAGCAGGATAGAGGGATAGAGGGATAGAGGGATAGAGGGATAGAAGGATGACTCGACTAATAGTCCAACTTTTCGCGATATGTGCCGACATTAAATTTTTCGGTACGCTTCGCCAAAAATATATAACTGAGTCCTGCGCCGTGTTCTGTTGTGCCGCCCGCTTCTTGCGGATGGCCGCTATTTCGGGCGCTCTCGCCCCCGTTACCGCCCCCCCAGCCACCCCCACACCGCCGCCGCCGGCCCCCGGAGCGAGCCGGCAGTGGTCCGTAGTAGTCCGGGGTGGCCGCCCCGTGCCCCTGGTGTTCCCCCCGCCCGCCGTTGGCATGGGCGTAGTGAAGATTGCTGTACCCTCCTGGCGTAGCATTCGCCCTACCCTACCCTACCCTACCCTTCGACACTGTTTCGACACTGCTTCGACACTGCGTACAAAAAGATACAAGATCAAATAAGATACTACGACATACCTGATTGGCAGTATAAAAAGTGTTTGCGATGTACGTACCAACTTTGGCTGGGAACAGTTGGTTACAGGAAAAGATACAATAATCGTATTGAAACCGTCGAACGTGCCAATCCGAGGCCAACCCCAAACCCAACCCGCGAGAAATCAGCCAAACGAAATGTTAGAAAAGCGTTTTCCTACCGTTTTCAGTATTGTTCCAACATACCTTTTTCGTGGATTGGTTGGCATCGGGTTAGATATATGACATTCGTCGGTTTTCATGCTTTTATTACATTTCTTCCAACCCATCAGAGGTTGGAAATATATCATAAACACTTTATGAATAATAAGCTGCTGCCAACGGATGTGAAAACCATTGACGTAGGAGCACACAGTACACAAAAAAAAAATGGACTATCACGGGTCGGGTCATTTCTTACGGGTCGGGTTGGGCCAGGGTGACCCCACGCGACCCGTGCAAATTGAAAACCTCCTGACCCTACCCGACCCGACCCGACCCGACCCGACCCGACCCGACCCGACCCGACCCGACCCGACCCGACCCGACCCGACCCGACCCGACCCGACCCGACCCGACCCGACCCGACCCGACCCGATCCGACCTGACTCGATCCGACCCGACCCGATCCGACCCGATCCGACCCGATCCGACCCGACCCGATCCGACCCGACCCGATCCGACCCGACCCGATCCGACCCGACCCGATCCGACCCGACCCGACCCGATCCGACCCGACCCGATCCGACCCGACCCGATCCGACCCGACCCGATCCGACCCGACCCGATCCGACCCGACCCGATCCGACCCGACCCAACCCGTGCGACGTCGAGCATTTCCTGACCCGACCCCACTCGACCCGCGAGATATCCGCAGGACGGGTCATGACCCGTGAAAAGCCCATAAAAAAATATACTACTGTAGTTCCAAGTACAGGTCTGACCCATTAGGAACCTTCGGGTGCAGCAATAGGCAAAAATAAACCGTGTGGTGCTTAATGGTTGTTTAATCGCACGTTCGGTGCGAGTGCGCAACAGTAGCATGAGTATGTAGCCCACAGGCTGCGCGCGTGTTGTAGAACTGTAACAACTAACAACTCCCTGTTGTACTGTACTTCAGACATCCCAACCACCATCGACACTGTACTATAGTATCATATCAGCAGCCCGCGTTGCTTCGTGTGGTCGATGCTGTACTTTGGTATTACACAGTTTTTTTTTTTTTATTATCTTCCGGCGGATGGAGAAAAATAAAGTTAAGCTCACCACAATTGCACGTATTTTTACACACGTCGTGTGTCGATTAAAAACACAATTGCCTTCGCGACCCAATGCTAGCTGGCGTGTCCTTCGGTTCCCACTATAGCGATAGCGATAGCGTGAGCTGTCCCTATCGGCGGTCCTCGTTACTACCCCAGCAGCGCAAGCTATACAGTGCTACACTATTGTACTTGTATACGGATGCGTGTATTATACAGAGTATTAAAAAGACTAGTATACATAGTATTATACCAGGTACATAGTATTATACATGGTATTATACATAGTATTATGCATAGTATTATACATAGTATTATACATGGTATCATACATAGTATTATACATAGTATTATACTCCGGAGTACACAGTGCAAGGTTCCCCTCCGGCAAGTACCTAGGGGAGTGGCGCAAGGGCACATTATTATATTACCGCTTCCGGACGCAATGACCATTAACCATTAACCATTGACCATTAGTTGTTTGTTCATACACAAAAAACTTGCCCGGAAAGATCATAAATTCGCATTTTACCCGCACAGTACTTCTTGGGTGTACTCAATAGCAGAACTTGTAGCACTTTTTGGTTACTCGAGATAGACGTGCCCACGACCGATCTGGTGTTGAGAAAATACACACAACACCACTTGATAATACACAAAACGTTTACACCGTATGATATGTATGATTTCGAGAAGAGCGTCACACTTCGACCTCCAGGTTAGGAACCACCAGGAAGCGAGAAGGGGCACGTGTGGCGTGGGATGCGGCTTACTGTAGAATACAACGTAAATAGCACCCATTGAGAACGCGGGAGCAAGAGGACAACACGTGATAGGCTACGGCAAAAGCAACTCGCCGCCGTAAGGAGAGGATACGGCACGCGCACATGGTCCTACCACGGTAGTAATGTTTTGCTCTACCCATGTTGTCTGCTGCTGTCTGTCGTCTGCGATCTTCGCAAAAAACAAACAGAAAAGTGCTCGTTAAAAAACTGCCTCTGTGGACGTAAATGTATAAGGATGGGTTGGTTGGTGTCTAAATTATTACTATTTTTATAGATTCCTATGTATGTGTGTGTGCTACAGCAGAAACGTGTACTTAGTATGGTGGGGTGACGAATTATGACGGGCTCCGACACAAGCAACTCGCCGCAGCATAGCGAGGACACGCCAAGCGCACATAAATGGTGTTGCCTACCGCTGCTGCTGTGCGGCAGGGTTGTAGCGTTGTGCTCTCTGCATGTTGTCTGCTGTCCTGTCATCTGCGACCTTACATAAAAAATGGTGTTGTTGCCTACCGCTGCTGCTGTGCGGCAGAGCTGTAGCGTTGTGCTCCCTTGGTATGGTGCGATATCATATACGAAGTACACCAACCTGGACATAAATATAAGGATCATTTGAGCACTAATATGGTATTCAAACGATCCTTACACTTTACGCCGGCATGTCACTTGACACTTGACAGGAGCAGCAATAGCACCAGCAGCGAGAGGTAGCGGCGTATAGGCGGGTAGAGTATTGCAGGGTCCGATCAAAGCAATCAGCTACTACAACAACAGCAGCCACACGCGCATAGAGTTGCAGGCTGCTGCTAGTAATAGGGGGCTGGACTGCTGCTGGGCGGCAGGATCGCAGCGTGGTGTTCTGTGCCAAAATAGGGAAATGCGCCTACGTGTACCCGCTACGAGCAGAAAAACGTGGTTGGCATCCAAATCTTACGGGCATACACGGGGATAGGGGATGCAGAAACCCAATCCCCGGGGATGTTGCGGAAACCCGGGAAATTGCCTCAAGTGTGCCCAAGGCCAAAAAAGTTTGAAAGGCTTGCCACGCGCGACACACTGCACGGATCGCGCCCAAACCTCCGGCAACGGGACCCCGACGGCCCACCCCGCCCGACGTTTCGGACAAAAGTGTGAGCACGAAGAGATGTGCCCGAAGAAAAAAAAATGACAATTATTCATACACATATTATAAGATAACTCAATGTTCACCTCACTCAAAAGCGCGATCGTGACCACCTCAATTCATCCCCAACAAAACTTGGCACTCACCACGACCCTAACGTTTTAGGGTGTTGTCTTGTCCTCTTTCGGGATAAGTGCAGTGCCACTCAGGGGGGCAGGGCAAGCATTGCACAGGGCGCCTTGAGGAAGATCTTTTCGAAGCGTGCCAAGACTCGTTCTACGACGGGCGCGTCATAGCACGTTTTTGTTTCGACGTCTCCGACTGCCGAGCTGTGCCGCGGTAGGGATACCTATTAATAGTACGACCTACCTGGTACTACTGTATTAATAGCACCTTTTCGAAGTACGGGACTCCTTCGCCCAATATCGTCGGGATGTCATCGTTTCTTTGCAACGTTTTTCGTTTTATATCTGGGCGATGGGCTTGTTCCTCAGGTTGCACTTTCATTTTTCGAAATCAGTTTTTTGGGGGGGTAAGGTTGAGGTTTACCGCTCCTTAACCCTTTGGGGATTCATACCATACCATTCTACCGTACCATACCATACCATACCATTCCACCATACCATACCATACCATACCATACCATGCCATACCATACCATACCATACCATTATGCCATTGTACCATTATACCATTATAGTCATATACCATTATACCAGATATCATACAGCGACAAAAACAAAGTTTAAGCAAGCGCGTCCTCATCATGGTGCGAGCATGAAGTACACGGCAGTGCAAGCACACGGCATTGCAAGCAATGCGCGCGTCTTACAGGTGTTTGCATTGGAGGTCGACTGGAACATCTTCCTCGGCGAATCTAGTAATCCGTGTTGCTTCGTGTGAAGGATGCTATTATATCATTCAATCGTCAGTTTTATTCGCCAATGTTTCCCTATACTATAATCAAGATAAAGTAAGACCCAAAAGGGTTACGTCAGGAGCCTATACTATTAGTACTGTTGATAATATTAATACTATTATTAATAGTGCTATTAGTGCTATTCGTATAGTCTACTATTCATGCTATTATTAGTAGAATGTGTCACTGGCGGGGTGGGGTGTCTCAACCGAGGCACGATCAATGCCAGACCTGCGAGTCTTCACGACTTAAGTCATCAACTAGTTATTAGACTAAGTTGAGTATTTTTCCGGAGGTGCCGATTATCCGACTTATTGGGTTTCCACACTTGTAGGAAGGATGTCTAACGCGGGATGCATTTTTTCCTTTTTGGGCGGGACCCCCTCGGCCGGGCGGAGCTAATCTGGTACGCTTCGCTGACCTGACTTCAGTCAGCAAGTCAGTTCACCACCAGCTGGCTTCGACATCCGACTTGCGGACTAAAGCCAGTTAGTTGGCTAACGGTACCTACCGATTAGTTCTAGTCGTCAAATCATGTCTACTCACCGCTCTAATTAATACCGAAAATCGATAGGTGTCCATTTATGGGCTTAAAAAATAGTATTCGGTCATATACGTGTGCCACGGGGTACGTTTGTTCCATCCCACTGGATACGTTTATTCCATGCCACGGAACACGCGTATTCCATCGCATGGGACAGGCTTATTCCATGCCACGGGCTTCTTCGTCGAGCTGCACTTACAAATTTAAGTACGTATCTGTATTTTAAGCGAGCAGTTAGGTCAAGTATGGAGTACCGCACTTTATGAAGTCTGGAGCCTAAGAACCATCACATGCGCTACTCCCCTTCGGGGGGACACCAAACCATACCAAGACCAAAAAATACCAAGAAAAAATCGGGTTCCAAACTCCAATTTCCGAAACCCAGACCGGGGGTATACTAAGGCCAAGTTCAAAAACGAAAAAATGTGCATATATCATAATAGTTACAGATATCCCAACCCGCTAGCGTGTTTTTCATTCCAAAATCGTGGCGAGCGTAGTGTCGTATTCTGTTCTTGTCACGTTCCCCTGCCCCCTGCTCCCTGCCCCAGCAAGGGTCGCAAGAGGCACCACAGAAGGTCGGCAGTGTTCCGACGGTTCAAGGGCGCGGCGGGGGTCTTCATGCAGAAATGTCATGACGGCGGAGAGGAGCAGAGCGGCAGTGCCACACGACGCGGTTGCAACCGCGACACGGACCGTTGGCACCAATGTGCGGAGGGGGGGGGGGTGTACTCATTTCATGCATAGCCGTTGACCCTCGCATGCCTGCAATCCCGGGACGGAGCATGTCGGGCATGTCGGGTTGTCACCGACCAGGCAGACACCGCGCGCACCAAGCGCGAAGCGCCGTGAGATATATGGCGAGTCGCACGAAGGGTGAGGCTGCATCCTGCAAAAAACCGCTCAGGGGTAACCATTGCGCACACCGGACGCATGCCAATCTACGTTTCACTACACTACACTAAAGTACAGTAGACTAGCAGACTAGACCATCTACATCCTATATCTGCCGTTGTGAGGCGTTGCGAGGATACAGACAGATCCAAGGTATTAAAAATGTTTTACATGCCCTCACACGCCAACGTGATCTATAGAGCCATGCAGATCATTTAGACTAGGGATCTGTCTGCCCTGAGAGGCATACATCATATACAGATCTCGAGGGGTCTGATTTGTATGTGCATCAAAAATCATGCACGTCTTTGACAGCGCAGTTTAGTGGTATGACCCTTTAGTGATTTAGTGATTTAGTGATTTAGTGTCACTCCCACCCCAACAATGCCGGAACGGAGAACGTCGTTTTCACCCATCAGGCAGACACCGCCGGAATGGAGCACGCCGGGTTTTCACCGAACAGGCAGACGTCGCGTGCACCAAGGGGGGGGGGGGGGTGCCCAAGAGACTGTAGTGTGGGTACGAGTATGTAGGCACTAAAAACGATCGTCCTGGTTGCCGCTGCAGGTATGGAAAAGAGGGCAAAAGAGGTACGACGGCCATCATCGTCGTATGATATTACCCCCAGCACCACACCACCCCGTACTCGGTACATACTCCAGTGGTGGTGGTGATGGTGATGGTGGTGGTGGTGGTGGTGGTGGTGGTGGTGGTGGTGGTGGTGGTGGTGGTGGTGGTGGTGGTGGTGGTGGTGGTGGTGGTGGTGGTGGTGGTGGTGGTGGTGGTGGTGGCGGCGGCGGAGGTGGAGGTGGCGGTGGTGACGTTTGCAGTGTGTGTGCGTTCTTGACATTGCACTCATCTTTCCACTTGTCCAGGTGTGTGTTCTTTACATAAAACTGTTTATCTCCACCCATCAACACGGCAACCGCACAATTAATGCAAGGTTTCTCCACTGATGCGCGCATAGCTTACTAACAATGATCCAAAGGCTGAACTGCTACTACTGTTACTACTACTACTAATATTACTGCTAAAAATACTACAACTGTATTGGAGTGTTTACGAAAATAAATACGAAAATATGCTTTTGGAAATTTACTTTCCTTCGGCTAAAAAAGCGAATTGTCTTCCCACCAAGATTTAGGGGTGTCTGTGCTAGAGGAAAAAAAAAATATGCAAGCGACGCCTCCGAAATTGAGGAGGGGTGTGGGGATGCATGTGCGGCAACGCGGCAAACCAAAAAAGAAGCGAAAAAAACAGCGTACCTGGTACAAGGTACGTACGAGTAGCAACGGCAGCCCAGCAACGATGCACAAAAAGTTTACCACAGTGCCGCCGCTGCTACCCCACGACCGCAAGTAGCAGCAGCACAGCTAAAGGCGGCACAGCTAGCAGCAGCACAGTCAGCGGCAGCATCAGCTTCAGCAACAAAAACAAACAGCATCAGCACCACCACGAGCGGTAGCAGCAACAAACAACAACAGCTTCCATTTTGGCATTTTTCGATTTTGGGACCGACTACTATATTATTCTCGTCGCTGCTGCTGCTGCTGCTGCGCACGGCATACGCGCGCCACCGCGCCGGCGCGTTCTGGTTCGAGTACGCCCGGCGCCCCGAAATATAGACCGTGGCGGCATGCCGTCGCCACAGCTGTTGCTGCTGCTACTGCTGTTGCTCCCGCTGCTACTGCTGCTGCTGCTTCCGCAGCGTGGTGGAATTTACGCGAACGAGCTGTCATCATGCTGTCACGAGTACGAGTAGTCCATTCTGGAACGACGCATCCTCACACCTAGCGGGCGAGGGCGTACTGCAGAACCGGGCCGCCTGCAGTCCGCCAGCGGCCCGCTGGCACAACCCAACGCCGCTCGTCCGCGTCACACTCCAGCTACACCTCTCGAGCCTTTGTGATCCCAGTGGTTGTCTCGTTGTGTATACAGCAAGCAGCGCAGGTGGTACGTTCGAGGCATGGAAGATGCTCGGTGTTTATAAGCCAATAATATGGAGAGCAAAAATGTACCGTACATATCGTCAAATTCCTGCCTTCGCTAAAGCACTTTTTGGCCCTTTTTCAAGAATTAACCTCAAATTCTGCCTTCGGTGTTTTTTGGAGGAAGTAAATTTCAAAAAAAAGATTTCCGCGAACACTCCATTAATGCAAGATTTCTGCGCAGGCGCGCTTCGATGAATAACATTGATCCAAAGGCTGGACTACTATTGTACAGCAACTACTGCTATACTTACTGAAGCTGTATGTATCAGGTTGAGCACGACAAGACATGCACGGTAATACAAGAACCGCCAACGCAGCAGTAGCTTGGTGCCGTTGGGAGCGCGCCCAATTAGGCGTCTGTCACGGTCCTCATACCACCAACTATTTAACCCGCCATCACCCTACAGCATCACTTGCCACACGAGGGCCTGCGGAATCAACACCAGCACACTCTTTAGCCCACGGCACCTCGTCGACGGCGGCAGCGTCATGGCCACGTCGCCTGACAGCAAGCCAACCCGCCAGGCTTCTCTGCACAAGAGACCAGGTGCTCTGAAGAACGCTATAGAACATCGTGGAATTGCGTACACAAGAGCGTGCCGCTGTCTTTTCTTGTGCTCTGCGACACGATTAACACCAAATACTACTGGTACTGTATAGTACTACCATGCTACAACATAAAGCAGCATTTTGACAAACAGCACATCCAAGCACAGCAGCATTGTAAACAGCACACCCCAGGATGCAGGACACACCACCTGCACCCAGCACACACCAGCATACGCCACCTCGGCGAGCGGCGGCAGCATCATGGCGACGTCGCCGAGAAGAAAGACAACTCGCGATAGTTCTCTGCGGAAGAGACTTGGTGCTCTGAATGCGGCAGGCAGCGTGCAGATTACGTAGACAATAGCTGCTGCGCACACTGCTGCTCGCCGTGCTTTTCGTCTTCCCGGGCTAGACCACCAGTGGTGGGAGGAAACACCCACTCGAACTAAAGCAGGAGGCATTTCATATATGGATGCTGCTAGCAATATTGCTAGCAGTGTCGGCATCGGACTGCGAAGGTCTTCTGCGCGACCACGTCGTGTACAGTACTCCGGTGATGATCCGTAGAGGGGGGAAGATAACCTATTACGCAGGTGACGGCGAGGCGTACCATGACTACTATTGTACAAGATTCTGCGCGGACGCGCAACGTTAAGTCAACGCGATTCCAAGACCATCGGAGAATAGCAGGGTCGGTTGAAGCGAAATTTGTTGTTTGGTCATGGTATTAGCCCTAAATTGATACCCTAAATACTACATACGTAACAGGGATGACGGCTGACGCCGGGACGCCAACCTAAACAAAAGCGAACACATTCTACAGCGAGCTGCTGTAGCCGCAATTCTGACGTATTTTCCATCCGACAATGCAATGGTGCGGATCATAGCGCTAAATGCTGTGATCTCGAGATCCCAGCATCGCGTTAGCGTATCACGTGTGGATGCACTAACCATGTACTCAGTATCAGGTAATTGCTACTACTATTAACAAGTGCCAGGTATTCAACTTACTGTAATTCTTTTGGGGTTTGAGAAGGAAAAATGCAAGAGAAATGCAAGAGAAGTGGACCAAGAAAACTCATGAGTGCAGCGTTCAACCCGAGCTGCTATTAATGAGGTAGCTGACGACCATTTTGCTGTCGAACTCCCACCCAAGCACCCATACGACACGCGCATAGCTTGCATATTACACTGCCGTGTGCTGCCGCGTGTTGCCGTGTGCTGCATGCTCGCGCCATGATAAGAACGCGCTTGCTTACACTTTGTTTCGTCGCTGTATGATATCTGGATTAATGGCATAATGGTATGGTATAATGGTATAATGGTATAATGGTATAATGGTATAATGGTATAATGGAATATGGTATGGTATGGTAAGGTATGGTATGGTATGGTATGGTATGGTATGGTATGGTATGGTATGGTATGGTATGGCATGGTATGGTGTAGTATGGTATGGTATACCATATATAGTATGGTATATAGTATAGGTATATAGTATGACATGGACCCCGAAAGGGTTATGGTTGCGGACCGTGGCGCTGAACGCTTCCATCTTCGCATCGACACAAACTATGATACTTAGCTTCTAATGTTTAAACATTGTTAGCTTCGAATGGCTCGTCGAGTGACGGGTAATGCTATTCCACGACCATCGGACAATAGAAGGGACGATCGAAGCGAATGTATTTGGTCATGATACTGTAATATTATTAGTACTAATTTCATACCAGGTATGTGGGATATTATGCGTGTATTAACAGTATAGGAACGAACGTAAGGACTGACGGCTGACACCGGAACGGAAAATGGAAAATGGTATAAATGCGATGTTAACATGAGTCAACATGTATTATACGGGGGCATTGATGTATTTCCCTTCCACAGTAGTATAAGAACGCTTCGATAAAAAGCGCAATTTTACGACACCGAAGTTAGGGTTGCTCAAAGTTGCTCAAACAGTAAGCCCCTTGAACCCAACCCCACCAGTTCTACTCTTTGCTGTATATCCGTATAACTACGGCCACCCCCGGCCCAGAGCACTTCGGAAGAATAATCCCAAAGAGCACTGGCCATCCATAGAAGAGGCTATTAAAACAGGATGCAAATCGTACTGCGCTCGCGTTGCTTTTCGTTTTGACACACAGAAGAAGGCTGCAGCGTTGCTTCTACCCTGGTATATATAGCTTTTGATCAATCCTGCCATCTGGAGTGCTTGTAACAACCGCTCTGGCTCCACATATTTCCTCTACGCTTGTTACTACTCATCAGACGCTACTTACAGAGGGAGGGAACGAAATATCATACCCGGTGCGCAACATTCGATGTATCATATACGCACAAAACGAGCGTTTTGAGTTATTCATGTACAAATTCAAAATAGCGAACAAACAGAAGAAAACCAGACAAGAGCCTAACTGAATGGAAGAACATCGGCATAGGCGTATTGTCGGCGGACCGACGAAGAATGCAGCAAGCGACACAATTTCATAGAGGAGCGCAGGGAAGAGTGAGAATGTGTTTTGTACGTACGTAAGAATTGCCCTAGGTCCTGCAGTGGCCGTACGTATGTAAGGACATAGGGACGCATGGCGTACGTATTGTTTGCAGATGACGTGTCAATACTGCTACTGCATCAGCAGTACCGAAACGAATACCTCCTGTTGTTGTGAGCTGGGCAGACAAGCAAGAAAGCAAAGGGCTTTCAAGCCGTCAAGGCAGCGGTGTGGGAAGGTACTGAGGTGTTCTTGTTGTCGTTCCTTTAGTAGCGAACCGAGATATGGCGGAAAAAGGAAAAGGAAGGAAGAGTGAGAAAGGACGGCAGGAAGAGGACATCTCCGATACAAGACCAACTCTGGAAGGGCTGGATATGAAGGTGGAGGTCACACGCAGTGCCATGAGGGAGAGGGACGCGGAAGTGTCGAGTGAATTCAAGGCAATAGGGGGCCGGTTTGGGGAGGCATCAAGCCAGACCGGCTAGCTTGCAGAGACGGTAGAGTAAATGCGTTGACAGATTGATCAGTTACAGAACATGGTCAAGCAAAGCGTTGTCAACGTTGGAGCAGCAGCATCGAACGGAGAATCTCCTGCCGCCGGGAAAAGCGCTCGGGAAAAGCAAATGAGAAAACTCGAGCTGGGCAACGATGTGGCGATGTGGAGGAAGTTGGGTTCGCGAAGGCAGTGGGTTCTTCGTGGCCGGATACCGACAGCTACCGGGGAGTCAGTTGCGGACCTGCAGGCGCTGCTGGGGGACATACTAGAGGAGACGCCGGAGGTTGCACAGCAGTTGCGGTCGATGGGCGGTTTTGATATGTTGCTATTTCGCCCGCGTATGGGAGCTGGTAGCGGCCACGAGGTTCCTGTAGTGGACCGTTTCGACTTACTGCGGCAAGCTATAGGGTCTGTCTGTCTGTCGTTAGGCTGTCGTTAGGCTGGGCTTTAACGATACGGTTGCAGTTAACGCGCTGTGTCTCGCGCGAATGCACAAGCTTGACGCGTGCTTTGTCAAGGCAATCATGGCGCTTCGGGCGCACGTGCTCAAACACATCGAATTTTGGGGGAGTGAAAAATCTACCACAAGTCTGGGGGGCATGACAACCGACGATCTACGCGAGTAGATAGGGAAACTTGCCAGGTCATCGTACGGCGACTACTCATCATCCACGCCGGAAGTGGCGGGAACGGTGTTCGGGATGCCCCCCATGACAAAATTCCCCTCGCTGTTTGTCGGCGGGGGAGGAACGTTGTTAAAGCTCTTACGGGCCGAAAGCAGCGGTGGTGGGGCGTCAGCAGGCAGCGCGGGGAAGCAGCGGGGGAGAGAGGTGGTAGTGGCGCCGAACACCAAGCGCAGAAAAACGAGTATCTGCTACAGTATCAACTCCGCAAGACGGACACGTGTTCGTACGGTGATACGTGCAGAGTTGCCCACAGCATTCCTGCGACAGCCGAGACAGCCGAGACAGTCGAGGACAGTCGAGGACAGTGCCTCAGTCGGAGGAGGGGCGTGGGGGCAAGGCGCACATGATAGTACCGGTGTGGGCGCTCGTGCCGGGGGCGCGGCGTCAAGCGCGCTTGTTGTTCAGGGCTGATGGGGGGGGCGGTCAGCATCGGGATGGGTCGCAGGGAATGCAGGGCGGTAGGCGCGGACGCGGCGCCTCTAGTTCCGGATAGGGGTGCGGGCTCCATCGATCGGTGGGGCCAACCTCGAGCCGAGCGATTTCAGCAACCGTGGGAAATGGACGAGGGTTGAGGGAGCTCGCGCTGGGAGTATTGGACCGCGACGGAGGTTTTGGGCGAAAGCGATCTACTCGTGTTCCGGGATCTGTCGCACATACATGTGGATGAAGGTACGAACCGGGGCGGTAATAGCGTTGGGGGGTTTGAACAGGCAGAGTGGATGTATTCATTGGGAATGAATCCCTCACTGCGTCAGGTTGTGGGTGCCTGGCGGGTTGAACGGGCCAAGCAAATAAATGCGCCCTAAGCAAATAAATCGCCCTCATTCGGTTCGACGGATTGTCTTCGAAAACTCGCGGATGTGGGTTCGCATTTGTTGAGACAACGTATTGGGAATGTGAAACTGTTGACGTCCACCGTCGGTCCACAAACCCTCGTGCCACATGTTGATGAGAGACAGAAAGAACATTGGTTTGGGAAAGTAAAAAAGATCCCCCAAATAAATCGTTTGTTGGGTTCGTTAGTGCCGGGTGTACCGGTCAACGTAGCGCAAGGCGGCCATCTCAGTGAGGCGGTGAAGTATGGGAATCACCCTGGTGTCATGAGCCACGCCGAGAATATTGCCAAAAAAGTGGTGGCTGATGTAGTAACGGGTCGTGCACTAGTGCTCAACGCGAGATTTGTTCAAGAGATTGGAGGCATCCGCCTTTCCCCATTGAGGGTGATAGAAGAACCCAAAATTGGCATTATTCGTGACCTGACATTCGCAGGATCCGGTAATCGGTCGAGTGTTAACGAGGACACCGATTTTGATTGTGCTCCACCGTGTGAGCTGGGTCATGTGTTGCGCGATATTTCGTTACGAGTGTTATATCTCCGGCAGAAGCATGGGCCAGGCGCGCGCATCTTGTTATCTCGCAATGATGTGAGAGAAGCGTATCGACAGATTGGTGTGTATCGAGAAGGTGCCCCTGTTTTGGGGTACAAAGTTGTTGATCTTGTACTGGTAGATTTGCGTTTGCAATTTGGATGCAGAAATAATCCAGTTTTCTGGGGACTGTTTTCGGCAGCACTGCAACACTCTTCACACTCAACAATCTCACTTACACCACATTCCAGCAGGCTGTGGTGTCGCCCTTGGGAGCCTCCGCGGTCGACCACGTTACAGTAGTGCCATCGCGGGGGGATACAGGGGGGGGCAGGGCCGTTGCGGTGCCTCGTGACTACTGTGCGCGTATTCAGGGTGTGGGGGGCGAACCGGGCAGTATTTTTTTCGTGCGGCATTATGTGGACGATGGCATTCTCGTTGAGGTCCAATGGTTTCGGGATGGCCGGCGATGTATGCGCGCGTTACGGTCGCTTGCATCCGACCACTTTCAATTGTTGGGAGAACGGGGTCCCGACGTTTTACCATTATTTTCCGCGCGAAAAATTACTAATTGGAAGTCGCGTTTGGAGGTATTGGGATGGATCATAAGACACAGACGAGTTGTTAGTGACGATGCCACCCCAAAAATTGCAAAAATTACGTCGGTTGGTAGCAGAATGGCCGCAGTCGCGGACATGGGCGTGGCAAAAAAAAGTTTCCCAGTCTGACGGGATTTATGTTGCATGTTTCTTTTGCTGCGCGACCGGGAAGGTTTTTCGCTGATCGGTTTCTTACGGACGTTGGTATGCTGCAGTCGGCCGTGGAGTCTAGAGGGCTGCCGATATAGCGCGAGAGGCGTGTTGTTTTGGGTCCGAAATTTCATGGGAACCTCGAGTTTTGGAGATGGTTTGAGAACGAGGGCTTCGAAGCCATCGGGGGGGTGCTTATCGGCGCTTATGTATAATTTGGCGGTTCGACCCGCGAGACGTACCTTGTTCTCGGATGCTTCCAAACGTGCGATTGGGGGTTATTGCTTCGAAACGGGCGTGTACTGTACTGTACTGTACTGTACTGGAGGTATGACCTTTCGGATGACGAACAAGTGCCATCTCGCGGATCGAGCCTGGATGTGGTCGAGGTGCACGATATCTCTATTCACGTTCTAGAGTTGTTGGGTATGGCTATTTCAGCTTGGATGTTGGTCGTGTTATGTGAAGATCTCCCCACACAGGCAGGTGATTGTGTGATGTTGCGGGGAGACAACAAGGCAGCAGTACATTGGGTGCGAAGGTGTCGGGGGGGGTAAAGAGCCGCGGTCCGGCGCGTTAACGCGTTTTCTAGGAGTCCTCGAAATGTCAAGTGGATGGAACTTCGATGCCGTGCATGTACCCGGAGTATTTAATGATGTCGCCGACGGAATTTCTAGGTGGGACAAATCCGCGATCCACGCTAACCTCGTTCGTGCACGCTCCTATATCCCGTGGCAGATTCGGGAATTGGGGAAAAATGGCAAAGATCTTTGTACCTCCGTGTTGGCCTCGAATTCGTGCGAAATGCCCTTGCGCCTTCGACTGAGGGCGCTTACCAAGGGCATTTCGGTTCGTCGGTGGAGTTCGCCTGAACGAGGTGTATATGTGAACCGGTGTTTTTGAACTTTTTTCTTGTGAAAAACCGTCGGCGAATGTATTACCCCTCTTTTAGATCTTAAGAGTACGCGGCGTATGCCGTGGCGACTAAGAAATTACAAGCCCAAACTGTAGAGAGCTAGAGAGCCACTTTTCAGCTATCAAGTTCTTTCATCGAGCGTCGCGTGGTTTTAAGTTGGATACCACACACCCTTTAATTCGCAACGCTCTCAAGGGATCCGCGCGATCGCACGCTGTCGTAGCGGAGTCACAGTCGGAAGTAATAAAACCGGTATCTCGGTCCATGTTGCCCGGGGGCGAGGGCGAGCACTTGGCACGAACATGGGGGAACGGAGGGCGATTGTTGTGGCTCGCATTGGGAGCGTCCTTTTTTTATTTCTTGCGAGAGCGGAAGAAATGTTTGCCGAGACGCGTACGCGCGCGCGTGAAGTTCATTGTTTGAGACGGGCGGATGCAGCTTTCTTTCGAGGAGAAAACCAGTTGGTAAGAGGGCGGTGGTCGACTGCAGACCGAGTCGGAGTGCGTGTTCGAGGGTCCAAAGGTGACCAGTTGCGCAAGGGCGCTATTTACAACTCGAGCGAGGTATGGTCCGCGGCGACCGGTAGGAGCCGGGGGAGGTGCCGTCGATTTAATTATCGAGTTGATGTCGTGCCATTTTATTTCTCCCCCCGTCGGCCCTGCTAGTGGCGTTTGGTTGAGCAATGGCAGGTGGTCCATGTGGACTCAGGCACAAGCAGTAAAGGCGCTGCGGCAGGTGGTTTCAGTGGCGGGAGTGCAAACGGAAGAATGCGCTTTGCATTCCCTTGGAATTGGGGGTGTCACACAACCACAACACACCTGTCGGCTGGGGGCGCCAATTGTGAGGTATTGAAAGGAGGTATTGAAACGTGAGGGCCGGTGGGCGTCGGGGGCGTAGAAAGGGTTTGTACGTAATCACGGAAAATACGCATAGTGGGTATCCGGGGCGATGGTAAATAGAGTTGAGGGATGCAGGAAGAAGCCCGGGTAGGGTACTGCATGGGGTCAAATATAGGTTGTAGGCTGTATGTTGGATGTTGTATGTTGTATGTTGTATGTTGTATGGTCAATAGCCGAGGGTGAGAGCGTGGTTTTACCACATGCACAGAGAAAAAGGGGCGGGGGGGGGGGGGGGGGGGGGGGCGTACTTCATTGTTGCTTGCCTCAGTCATTTGACCATGGACCACGCATCCCTTTCGAGACGGACGGAGCACCGTTCTTTCTCCTAACAGAGACGCCTCCAACATTTCGGCGCTCATTACGCTTCTTCCACATATTACATAGAAAATGTTTGCGTATCCTATCCCCGTCCTGTTTCGCCGTCTGCGGCCACCATCTATCTCCTAGGATAGCGATCGTTTTCTCGCTACTCTCTAGTCTACCGAACATTTTCATGTCACATACGTCTAATTGCCTCATCTCCCCTAACGCATCCCGTTCCTCCTTGTATATTTCACATTGTCCTACCGTGTGAGTCACTCTCTCTTGCAGTGCCACACGGTCACGTATTTGCAGCCACGTCCTCCTCCTCCCGACTACTGGCATCTCTTTCTTCTTCGATATTATTCGATATTAATAGTAGGTACACGAGAAGAAGGGGGGAGGGGATAAAATAGGAAGAGGGTATAATGCGTACGCCAAGTCATCGACCGTAGTAGTGGGAGGCCGGCGTAAACGGAGTTACGCCGGGTGGAGTGGTGTGGTTCACTTGCGTGTGTACGGATGTAGGAACGGGGCTGTTTGAAGGTCAGCCCCGGGGTTTCCTTGCCCCCCCCCCCCCCCCTTCTTCCAGCGAGGGATGCAAAATAATGAATTGACACAACTCGAAAGCAAAGTACAAAGCGAAACATTTTCATAGAGGAGCGCAGGGAAGCGGGAGAATGTGTGTTTTGTAGGTACGTAAGAATTGCCCTGGGTCCTGCAGTGGGCGTACGTATGTAGGGACAGACGGACGTATGGCGTACGTATTGTTTGCAGATGACGTTTCAATACTGCTGCTGCTGTATCAGCAGTACCGTACCGAAAGGAATACCGCCTGTTGTTGCGAGCTGGACACACGAGCAAGTAAGCAAAGGGCTTCCAAGCCGTCAAGACAGCGGTGTGGGAAGGTATTGAGGTGTTCTTGTTCCCACCCAACCAGCCACCCACCCGTGTTGTGAGGGGGTCATTGAGGAGGTAAGAAAATACGAGCAGTAACTCATGAATTGGCATGATTCCGATGAGAGCAACGGAAGTGTTTTTTTTTCAAGTGCTACGTGTGTGTGCCACAACGGGCTGCATCAAGGGCAGACATAGGAAATATTCGTCGAACTCACGGCTGACGTCTTTGAAATATTGTTATAAAATGTAGACTGTGCGAAAGGAAAAATAGGTCAACCCATGCTTGAGGGCGCATGGGTGGTTGTAAAGGAGTCGTTACAAGTTAAGATCAGCACGTCCAGAGGCTGAGCTGTGCCAAAGGGGTAGTGCCAAAGGGGTTGTGTGCGGAGATCGACCATGAGGGTAACGACGGTTCGGACAGGCACAGGCTGCAGTAGGAGCAGACGTGGCATCGGGGATGGTCGATAGGCCAATCCATGAGTCATGCCGCATGGGTGGTTGTGAAGGGGTCATTACAAGTTCTTCTTCCCGCCCACCCGCCCATGCGGTTGAGGGACCGAATGGGGAATAAGAGAACAGGAGAAGCAATTCGTAAACTTGCAAAAATTGGGGGGGAGTTAATGGAAAATGTTTTGCTGCGTGGGTGCGAGTCACGGGGGTCTGCCTCTAAGGCAGACATCGAACTGTGCAAGGTCGTGTTCTGTAGGGTACGTACAAACCATACCCGGGGTATGGTATTTACCCCGGGTATTACCCTACAAAGAACTTCTGTAAGTTCTGAAGGGCATTCATACCCGTACCCGGAACTTCGGGAAGTTCTGTACGACATTCATACCGTACCCGAAAGTTCTGGAAGTTCTGTACGCCCGTGGCCACAATACCCGGGGAACGGGTACAGCATGTCTCGCACCCGTTCGGAATTTCTGTGAGTTTTGTACGCCTGTGCCACGATACCCGAAACTTTCGGAAATTCTGCAAGACTTCCGTGCCCGTACCCGGAACTCCTGTAAGTTCTGTAAGGTCCCCATACCCCCAAAAAAGTATATTACCAGGTGTGTATTAGGATGCCGTCATGTTTTTACAGTCACACAAACCGAACAACGAACAGTAGCACCTTCTGGAAGTTCTGTAAGGTCCCCATACCCCCAAAAAAGTGTATTATGTATTAGGATGCCGTCATGTTTCTACAGTCACAAAAACCGAACAACGAACAGCAGTGCCTATCATACAATGATAGCACCTGTCGATGTTTCTTTCGTTTCTAAGGGCACGCATTAACGAAGGATACTTTTTGAATCGGAAATATTATTTTTTTATGAGTCGAATTGAATTCGATCGATTCATTGGAATCACACAATTTTTTTCCTCTTATCGGGAAACCACGTGTTGCGTATTGTCAATGTTTTTCTTTCCATCGGAAATAATGCGGATGTCTTGCCATCATCCAAGTCTTGAACTATCCTCTGTGTTTTCGTTGGCTTCGCTTCTTTGTCGTGGCACTTGGATTATCGAATAAGTGGAGAAATTGGGCTTGCGACCGCCATCTTTTTTTGTGAGGCGCCACAGCCGGGGTACGCTATGGTATGATCTGTGTTACAGAACAACGGAGCAGTAGTAGACGTCAGCGCGGCTGTTGCCCCGGTCGGCACTCGTTAAGGTTCAAGATTCATCGCCTCGGTGGTGGCTGTTGATAGCTCTCAAAGCTACGACGGATTGTCTTTGGGACGTTGGCCCAGTGAGAGCATGCCATGCAAGCTCGATGGAATCCTCCAATTCAAATCGAACTCCTCGCCCGAGGCCGCGTATTTACCCGGGTTTTTACCCTTACCCGGAGCTTCTTAAAGTTCTGTTCGCCAGTGCCACAAATACCCGGGGTAAGGGTACAGCATTTTCATACCTGCTCGAAACGTCTGTAAGTTCTGCACGCCAGTACCACAATACCCAGAATATGTGGAAGTTCTGTACGACTCTCATACCCGTGCCCGGAATTTCTGTGAGTTCTGTACGACCCGTCCCACAATATCCGACGTACGGGTACAGCATGTTTTGTACCCGCCCAGAATTTCCGTGAGTTATGTACACTCGTGCCAGAATACCCGGAAATTCTGTGAGTTCTGTAACGCTTCCATACCCGTACCCGAAACTTCTGGAAGTTTTGTAAAACCCCCATACCCTTACCCGGAATCGACACACCCTTGGAATTGTGGACTGCTGTGCAAAAGGAAACATAGATCAACCCATGTTTGAGGGCGCATGAGTGGTTGAAAAGGGGGTCGTTACGCTGACCTCATTTTTAGAATGCTGACTTCCCAACGATGATAACGAGCAGAGAGTGTAGTAAGTGTGAAGACCAAGTAGAGCGAACCTAAATTCAACATAATCTACTACCGCTGTGTTCCCAAAGTGCTCGAATTTGACACAACACTCGACCGCTGACGGCCTGACAACGTATGTACGTGTCGTCTCGCGAGCTTCTTGACTAAAGAACTCACAGCTGACGTTGCTACTCGTAGAACAATTTCAAGAAATAACGGCGACCTTTTTCCTCATGCGAGTACGTATCCCCAACAAATAATATACCGTTGTTGAACATGTTTTTCACGGCGGTACTGCGTGTGGCCGAGAAACGCTTCCTCGCTGATGCAGCCATCACGGACAACATGGTGCAGCTCCAGCGAAAGGAGGAAGGCGAGAAGAAGGGCACTTCACGCACAGGCAAAGTCGACGGACGGAGGGGGAAGGAGGGGGAGGGGGTGCAGAGATTGTGGGGTATGCTGTACGCGGACGATGCGGGCATCGTATCGCGATCATCAGAAGGGCTGGAGAGGATGATGACGGCGATTGTGACTGCGTGCTCGTCGTTCGGGCTTACAGTATCCGAGGCAAAAACAGAGATAATGTGCCTGGAAACCAAAAGCGGGGGGAAGGTGTCCTTCACGATCAATGCAGCCGGCCAAGTATACAAACAAACAATCCAGTTCGTATTCTTGGGCGGGGCTATCACCGCAGACAGAGACCTTAGCATTGAAATAACGCGGCGTCTTCAGAGGGCCTGGACGTGCTTCCAGCGGTACAAGATGGAAATCTATGATCGCCCGGGTGTGCGTTTACGATTGAAAATGCGGTTGCTGAAAGCTGAGGTGGTCGAGACACTGCTGTACGGTTGCATGACGTGGAGCCCGAAGAAGCCTGACTATGACAGGCTACGACGGGTTCACCGCTCCATGCTCCTTCGATGCCTTGGATGGCGGAAACGGAAGCGCGACGACCACGCCCTATCGTACGCCGATGCGCTTGCCCAGACAGATTCCGAGAGCGTTAGGGCGATAGTGCGCAAACGGAGGATTTTGTTCGCGGGATTCGTGGCACGTATGGGGGAGGAGCGTCTGCCACAGAGGATGATGACTGGGGAGTTTGTTGGGGGTAAGGGCTACTCAGGGGGGCAAGAGAAAGACTGGATGGATCATCTGAAGGAGGATATGCCGGTCTTTGGAATGAAATTCGAAGGATGGCGAAAGGCTGCTCAGAAGGCTGGCAGATGGTTTCGAAGAGTAGAGGAGGGAGCCGAGTTGTTCATGCGGAATTGGCATGAAACGGAGAGACACAAAGCTGCAGAGCGACGCGCAAAGGCTGCGGCAGCGCCATCCACCGTTGGCATCTCTAAGCGGCCGGGGGGAGGGGGAAGGGGGGGGGGGGGGGGGGGGGGGGGGGAGGGGGGGAGGGGGAGGGGGGGAGGGGGGAGGGGGAAAGGGAGGAAGGGGGGAGGGGGGGAAGGGGGGGCGTCATGCCCAAGAGACTGAAGTCTGGGTTCGGCCATCATCGTATTGAAAGTTGTGGGCCTTCTAATGGCCGTCACAAGATAGTATAAGACCGCCCTTACTTCTTCGCCATGTTGCGTTCCCTCCCAGGTGCCATTGATGATGGACGTGATACCCTCTGTTAGCCCAATGCCATCCTTAGCCAGTTCCTAGGGTCTGCTAGTATGACATTTTTCTTTCCTTTCTTTTTTTTCTTCTTTTTTGTTTTTTTCTCTTCTTCTTTCCTTGCTTTCTTGTCTTGTCTTTTCTTGCTTTTCTTGTCTTTTTCTTCTCTTTGCTTGCCTTTTTCGTTTTGTTTCGTTTTTCTTCTCTTTTCTTTCCTTTCCTTTATCTTCTTTCATTTTCTTTGTTTCTTTTCTCCAATTGACTTACGCCTGTCGTGCGTATGCGTAGTGATAGATAATACGTGTAATATATACGTGTTAGTCTTTCTTGGGTGGCAATCGGAATAGTTGGTTTCTCCAGGCGTGAGTAGTGAGACGTATGCACCGGCCTGGACCTGGCACATCGTAGACTGACTCTCGATTTCACTTTTATATGCTTCTGGTGAAAGCATGAATTGCGTCAGCTGTGATATATGCGTGTACCACCTTGGGTTGTGTGTGATTTCCCCTAGGGTATTCCTCAGCTCCAGAGTGACTGGAGCCTGCCCTGTGACCACGGACTTGATTATGCGAGTTAATGTGAGAACAACAACAACATACCAGGTCGAGCTCGACCAGGTACACTTTTCTGGCATGTTCTTTCCAACCCACGCGAATTGTGGCCTTCGGTGGTTTCCATGTGTGTTTTTGTCCAGACCCAACCAAATTTGGTGCCGGATATCTCGCAAACATCCCACCATACCTGCTACATGCTATGCTATACTGGTATCATAGTAGCGTGCGTTTGTTCAGCTCACTCCCACGTCGCCAATTGCTATCACGAGGACTGCTGCTGGAATACGACTCTGCTCTACAGCTGCTGCTGCAGCTGCCGCTGCTTCTGCAGCTGCCGCCGCTGCTGCGCTTGATGCTGTCTGGCTTGCCTGGCTTGCCTGTCTGTGCGTCTGCTGTTTGCTCGCGAGACGCGTCTGTGACGTGGCGGTGATGATGGTGATCATTCTTCGTTGGCTCACATCTCTGGCACTGGTGATATACGATTACTCGTATTTACAGCAATTAACATCGTCGAATACCGAATCTACCAGAAAAATGTCGATGTACTCAAGGTTTTCCACTTCTCACTTCTCATCACCCGCAAGTCAGCGACTGTTATTTTCTACTGGTACCAGGTATGCTGTTGTTGCGGTACTGCTGCAGTTGCGGCCAAATGTATAGTCTGCGGTAGCACGAGGCAACAGGTTAGGTTGCATTATGCTGACCCTTGCCGACCATATGATACTGCTGACGTGCTGACATACATAATTATGCACATGTGGCTGGCCTTAGATTCGTAGTACACGGGTAGGATGCGTCGGTGTTCAACAGGTGTGATACGGGTCAACGCTGCAGCACCGGTACGTACCACGACGGTGGTCCGCGG
Organism: Undaria pinnatifida; assembly: GCA_012845835.1. Taxonomy (NCBI): domain Eukaryota; class Phaeophyceae; order Laminariales; family Alariaceae; genus Undaria; species Undaria pinnatifida. The sequence goes on along the minus strand of JABAKD010000014.1, from coordinate 11,375,412 downwards.
TGCTCTACTTGTATGGTATGGAAGTAAAGACTACATCAGAAATGAACGTGAATCGTGATACAGCAGTACAACAATGGTGAAACTTATATATTTTTAGTGAAATATACCACGCAGCTTGCAACGTTGAGTTTCAACTACTCAATCGGTTGTACTCACAGCTAACGTTTTTCAAGTTTTATAAAAAGGTACTCGTACACTCGTACCGATATCTCTGTGTTTTTACAGCAATGCCGTATTTCGCAATCACTACGTCAGCACCAAACACTGCGCTTACTCACAATGGTTATTTCGTAGTCGAGTCCGAAACCTGACCTGCTCTGCTGGCTGCCGAAGATAGAGACACCTCTGCTTTCTGCTCGAAAAAGACAAGAAGACGACGAACACGCCGCAAATTCGACCGAGGTTTTCTCATTATTCTGTTTGCGTTCTTTATACGGGGTGAGGGGTCGAAGGTTACATTATCCCGACCTCTAGAGCCCGAGTGTGTCTACGGGCGGATGATAAAACAAGACCCCTGGAGAAACTCGGAGCTGGATAAGATCGAGAGCAGAGTCTTGTCAGAGTCTCCTCGAAATAGCAGTGGAAACAGACCAGGTGGGCGTGGGTTGGAAGGCAAGAAGTTTGGAGTTGTGACCGTTCTTTGATCGATCGATTTTGGCTCGGTTGCTGCTGTTGCATATTTGCGTCATTTCAGGTGGGAGGCACCACAGCAGCCCAACCAGCGATGCCTCCCCACAGCACCAGGTCGTGGCACATCGTCAGACCGCCCTGTGTCCCCGTCTAATAGCGACTCCTTTACTCACAAGGGGGCGTTAATCCAGTAGAAGCAGTGGTGGCCCCGACTAAGTTCCACAACTATTTTTTTTCGGCTCTCGGTGCATTGCACATTTTGTTCTTGGACAATTCCTTTGCGGTATACTGACGACGTCCCCGAGTAAGCCTATGGGTCTTCTTGGGAAGCGCCATACTCCATATTTCCCCTACTTATGAGTCCACAGCGGTTAAGGTTAGAGTGCCTTGTGTTGATCCTGTGTTACCTTTTATGATGCTAGTGCTCGTACGTGCGTAGCTGTTGTCTCTGGGTGACGGAGATCTGTTCACCTGGTAGTGCCTCTCAAGCCGCAATATTTTTCAAACAGAGAGAGGCATTTGGCATCGACCCGAAGTATTTTCGCAGCGCTCGTGTGAGGTTTGTTTGTTCGTTACTCCTGGCTTTCATATTGCAGTTTGTTTTACCTGCTGGGTACTTTTGCTGTGGCTGTTTTATGTTTCCTTTGTTTTTGGGTACCCTTTGGGGACTGTTATATGCTATGCTGTTATCGCGATCATGTCGGTGTAGACACCGCCGTCGAAGACAAAGGCAGTAAGTAAAGGACAAACGAGGCAGCAATGCTTCTAACCCTCTAGTAGTTGCATTCGGAACTCGGTTTGGCTGTTGCCCCGCGGCCGGCTGGGTGGGTGGAATCATCAGCTTTGTTGCGTTTTTTTCATGGTAGAGTAGTTCTTGATTATGAGCAGCTGTACCAGGTGGGCTTCGTTTTTGTATTCGGTACGTACAGGGGCGACGCTTGCGGTATTGGCACCATTGCTGTCGCCAGAAACAGGCGTACACAGGTGATAAAACTTGCGCTCTCGTCCAGCAGTAACTTGTAGCGAGCAGCAGAACTCGTACAAGTAGTCCTACTGCTGTATTATAGGATTATTCGAAACCCAATACAATACTTGCACTTTGTACAGGTACAGCAGTACTCGTAGTCCTATGATATTTAATAGCATCCCAACACAATACTTGCACTTTGTACAGCAGTATGCTGGCTGCCTTTGCTGTGTGTTATACTCGTGGTATGTTTTTTATACGTATTAGTGAGCGTTGCTTGCTGGCTGTTGTGTTTGTTCATGGTCGTGTCGGCCTGTTTCCTTCTTTGTTTCCCTGTGCTTTTTCCTTTTTGTTTTTACTCGTTTCTTGTTCATGTTTTCATTTCTTCTTTTTCGTCCTTATTTCTCTCTACTATTAATAGGACGAAGAATCAGCACGAGCACTGGGTGTACTGATGTCGTTGGGTAAAAAGAATGGTTTGATGTGAAGACAACACACTGCGATAGCACTGCAATAGCACTGCAAAAAGTCTCGTGTGCTGGTACTATTAATATTTTATTAACAGCAGTAGTATGTGCTGGCTTGCAATTTTTGCGTTTTGCCCTCGTTCCTGATGGCAAGCATGGCCAACTCACCCATACACGAGTAGTATATTACAAATAAATACCAGGTACCAACAACGCAGCTTGCAAAGATGAGTATTGACCCGAAATTCGTCGAACTCACGGCTGGCGTCTTGAGAATATTTTTTATAAAATCACCTTGCTGCTTTTGATATGTCCATCTCTGCCTAGTAGTTTGTGACCACAGCAACCACAGACCTCGTCCCCACGGGGAACCAGCATGGAAACTACCAGGTATATACTACTGCTGTAGTTGTGCTGGATGCCGATGGGTCAAAATGTCACTTTAGTGGGAAGAATACACACTGCTGTGCGTGGTATGATAGTGCTTTCTCTTTTTATTCCCCGCACCCAATACAACACAACACACACCGTCACGTATGGGTGTGGTGATAAGAGTTCTGCGATACATGCACCTGGTCACGAATACATGCATATACTGGTCGTGCTCGTATGTACAGCTTTCGAGCAGTCTACACCAGTGCGCATCGAGTACACACGAGCAGTTTACGCGAACTGTATCATAAAAATAAAAATACACTCCAGCTGTGAGATCGAAGATTTTGTGGAAACTTACCTTTGCAAGCTGTGTGTGATACTCCGATCGCGCGTATTACTGGGTGTGTGGGATATTGCTCGGCGACTCCCCTTGGAACTACAAAACAGCAGTGTAGCTTGCCATGTACAGCAGTTACTGTACGTCGTGGTAGTATCTCGTGCCAGCTCGTGCTGCTCTTACTAATAGTATGTAGACTTAGCTGGTACCAGGTACTTTGCACGTTGCTGTACGAAAGTCTGTACGTCCAGACTTCTAATAATACAGCGAACCGGCCCTCTGATATGAAACCGAGATACGTACATGTAATGTACCAGTAATGGTTACGCTAGATTCTTGTTGGAGAAAGGGTGTGTCCCAAACAAACTTGAGCATAAAATCTCTCGACTTTCTTGTTTCCCCGTAATTTTAAGGCTAATTTTCTTGTGGTTCTTACCATTCTTAGATGTTTCTTAGATGTCTCGTTATGAGCGGGTCGTCAGTGGCCAGTGGTCAGTAGTGTGGACAGGTCGCCCCGGTGGCGTATCAGGTTATCCTCGAGCCTCGTACAGGTCAGTTTCGTGAGTTCGAGCCCCGCCGAGTGCATGCTCGTATAAATTCGTTTTGGTTGGGATTTTTTTTTGTGCACAATTTGACTGGCAGAAAGCACGAGAGTGTGTTAGCTACACTTTACGGACACTGGGTGTGCTGGATGTCGACGAGTAGAAGAACGGTTTAATGTGAAGAACACACACACACACACACACTTTATGAAAGATGAGCGGTGGAATGAATTGCTCAACCCTATGCGCGATCAAAATTGAAGGCAAGAACCAGGATGGGGGGGGAAAAGGCACTCCGACCGGTGTTTCTTATGGGTTAGGCTTAGGGTTAGGGTTACTTCATCCATGGTGATAAACGCAATCGGAGACGGGACGAAACCTGCGACCACGGCTTGCTGTCCAGAAGCTGGGAAGTAGATGTGAGAAAAAAATGTAATAAAATGTGACGAGCTCCGAAAGGCGCACCTCGAGAGTAGAGCATACCTTTTTTTCGACAACAGGGTTGACAAGCACAGCTGTGTACGAGGCGATAGGGGTTTCACCGTACATTGGTTGTTGCGTTTCATTTAGGTAGGGTTTTTGGGTTATGGTATGTATAATTCAAAGACTTTGTCAACCATGTTGTCGAAAACGCGGTAAGGTACCCTCCACCTCGAAGTCCTCCGGCGAGTCCCTGGCTTCCAGCGGCGTGCCGACCACACCAACCTCTCGTACGCCAAAGGCGCCTCAAGAAGGCCAAATGTGACATCATCGAAACCGTCATCCGTAAACGGCGGCTCTTGCTCACTGGGGCAATGGCACGGCAACACAAGGGGTGATTACTCCAGTACTATTACCCAGTCGGGTGATGTTTGCGCAGATAGCCGGTGGAAAAACCCCGGGACAATGTGGGCCACCGAACAACTGGCTCAGAACCCTGAAAGACGACCTCGCCCTCTTTCGATCCATCCACCGAAGGCTCCAAGGAAGATACCCCGCTGCAGTTTGGAGTTGAAACCGTACTACTACTACTACTGCTGCTGCTGTGGGTCCATGCAGCAAATAGCACGGGCAAGTGGCACCGGGGGACCCTCGAAGCAGCCGAGCGATTCATGGCCAGGTGGTACGTAGAAGAGGATAAGACGAGCTCGGAGCGCCGCACAGCCCGGATTCATGACGCACAAAGCCGAAAGGGGGGGTGTGGGGTGAGGGAGCCGCTGTTCAAGAAATTTCGTTGGGTAGAAAGAATGGTTTGATGTGAAGACAATACACTGCGATAGCACTGCAATAGCACTGCAAAAAGTCTCGTGTGCTGGTACTGTTATAAGGAAATGTCTTGGTAGTAATAGCTCATAAATAGCATCATGTACTGTATCTGCTTCATTGTTGCGTTTATCCTCGCTACTAATAGGCGTCGTTTATGTATTCGGTACGTACGGGGGCGAGGATGACGGTATTGGCTATTGGCACCACTCTGTCGTCAGTACGGGGGCGAGGATGACGACAGTATTGGCACCACTCTGTCGTCAGAAACAGTGCGCAGGCGAAGACTACTATACAACATACCGCAATGCCTAGCTGGCTATGCCCCTACTCCTACACAGCAGTCAGTAGCAGTACGAGTAGCAAACAAGTACAACACCAGTAGTCTTGATCATTAATAGGGGCTTTTGAAACCCGATATGGTTGCTGCCTTGGACGTTGGTTTGTATGGCGTCATGTGTTGTGTTACTCGATTGGTTGCGGTAAAAGAATTCAATAAAAAATTCCATTAAAAAAAATTGCCGAGCAAACTTTTAAGGAAGAATTTGCCCCAAAACGGCATGAAAATTCCAGGGTACTCCTCGGTACCGGTTTTTGATGACGGTACGAAGTTTGACGGTTCTGAAATATACGGTACTTTTTAAACGGGAAACGGATTCTCATTTTTTGACGGTACCGATTTTGGCGGTATACGGTACGGCGAATTATGACGGGTTTTTTGTACGGTTCTGAAAATGACGGTACTTTTCAAACGGGAAACGGTTTCTCGTTTTTTGACGGTACCTTTTGCACGGTACTGAAAAATGACGGTATCGCCTATACCCGGTACCGAACATACGATACATGTGATCAGGTGAAATTCGCTGCAGAGGAGGTCCTGGTTCTTCCGAAACGCAACCAACTGAACCAAAAATCCTAGAACAAAAAAAAAAAATTACTCGAAGTTATGAAAAAAAAAAAAAGAGGACATCAGTGAGGATCGAACTCCAGTTCAATAACTCACCGTCGTGCCCGCTACCTACTGGACTACCGGCAGTTCACAGACATACTTGTCTTGCCGGAACTGTTTTGACGGTATTGGCACATGGCGGTACTTTTTTGACGGTACTGCATCATGACGGTATTTTTTTGGCGGTTTTGAAAAATACGGTACTTTTTAAACGGGAAGCGGATTCTCGTTTGTTGACGGTACCGACTTTGACGGTATACGGTATCGCGAATTTTGACGGTATTCCGCTACCGTCCCGTATCCGCCTATTACGACGGGAAAACCGTGACGGGAAAATTCCCGAGGAGTACCCTGGAAAATTCCGACTTGAGTGAACGATTTAGAGTGAACTTATATCAATGACGACCAGCTCATACGATTGGCCTACAAATACCGAGCTTAACACCGTTCCTCTCCAGGCACAACGGCACAACAATCAGAGGGCACGAGGGCACAACCCACACGGCAGCACACAGCAGACACTGCTCGCTGTGCGCTGTGCTTGGCAGCGGTAGACACAACCCAAGCTTGATGCGGAGGCACAAAGGGTAGCTGGGGAAGCATGGCGCGTGCGCGCAACCTCAGGAGTAGGTGCTAGTGAGCCAGCGCTCCCGCGCTCTCTACGATGTGGCCTGGTTTTCTGCTGCTGCGTGATGTCGTATCCGGTGCTGATTTTGTCAACCATCGTCGGTATTACCACAACGCCTTCGCCGAAGCCTCCACTGCCACCGCCACCCACGCCGCACGGCCGCCGCCGCCGCTACTGCTGCTGCGGTTGGTGTCTCCTGCGTTTGTTTCTGAAAAAACTTCGTAAAAAACTGGCTGTTCTGATGTTGTGGTGATCGTGGTGATCGAGCCAGGCCGAGCCGAGCTGCTGTGCCGCAACTCATTAGGCGGGGCCATCGCCACCGCCACCTCCGTCCCTTCCCCCGCCGCTGCTGCTGCTGCTGCTGCAGCGGCTGCTGTGATGCTACTGCGCAGCAGCTGCTGCTGCCGTGCTGCTGTTTGTCTGATGGTGTTGTGCTGGGCCTGCCCCTGACCTAGAGTCTATAAATAGGTGCTACCGCACCATGTCTAAATTCAAAATTTGATGTTGCCTCCCCGCTCCCCGCCTGTGATATGGAGGCCGTGTACGCCTTTTCTGCGATTCGTTTACCGCAAACACCACCAAAAGCATGCCGGAGTGAATGTGGCCTTTTTTTAGCTTGATGGAAGAATATTTAGTGATTTTTTTTTACGCAAACACTCGTTGCTGGTTGTCTGTTATCTGTCGTGCTTCCTTCGTTTTTCGCGTGTGTCGTGTCGTCCTGTTTCCCTTTTTTTGTCCAATTGTTTTTCTCTTTGTTTTTTTCTCCTTTCTCATTAATATGTTTTTTCTTTGTTAGTGCAATTAGTCTGGTGTGCTGGCTTGCAATTTTGTTTTTTGCCCGCGTGCTCCTCGCGGCTGCCATTGCATTAGTACATTGCATGCCATCATGGACAAATCACCCTGCTGTAATGTTGCAATTTTGTGTATGGTATGTCTCGTTTGTGGCCACAGCACTAGCAGAGCTATGTAGAGCTCCTGTTGTTGTTGTTGTTGTTGTTGTAACTCTTGTAAAATGTCTAGAGTCCGTGGTCACGCAAAGGTGCTGGAGCCCTAGGAAGACCCGAAAAACCAAATGAAATCAAAAGTCGTCCGGGAAATACTACGCTTTCCCGCCTACAACGCACGATACGAAGAAGGCGCACAAGTGAAAATGTCCAATGTGCAAACTGAACTCACATGGCCGCGGGTATCCACTCAACTACAGCATAGAGTTCCCCCGTTCCCACAACTAACCCACTCGCGGCTACAAACTACAGCGGTTGGCTGCCTGCACCGTAAGAACCGCACGGTGATCGTGAGCACAGACGACCGCGCCTACTGTCTATGAGACATCAGCCCGGATACTGGTATTAATAGTTGCGCTGGGTGTAGATTGGTGGAAAGACAGCTTATTGCAAACAACACAGCAGCATTGCTGCTGTGTACACCCTTGTGGAAAGAGAACGACTAGACAAATTTGAGTATGTGCCTCAGGAGGCAAACTCGTATCATAGTATGCGTCCAGAAGCCATCCTACCATACTGCACGACGAACAGTATACAGTAATAATAGTATTAATTATTTTGAATAGTAGCAATGCCGGTGTGTGGTGCGTCTTATTATTACGAAGTCGGAAATGATGCCACTATCATCCGGCATTACAAAGGGACCTCTACTTGCACGGTATATCAGGTGCATCAATACTGCTGTAGGTATTGTACATCATTAGGTACAGCAGTGATGAACCCCTTGACCACGAGTGTTTTAATACCGTACCGTACCGTACCATGGTATTGCTTTGTATTGTTGGTAGATCATGCAAGATAACACACTATAATAGTAACATTAGTAGTGACACACTCGTATGACCTATTAACCCACTAGTATCACACCCCCAGGGACGAACTTGACAGCCATTTTCGTCGACATGTCCAATTTGAGGGGGGCGCATACAACAAAAACGACGACATGTAATATCTCGTCGAGATATTCACGTAGGCGCGTTGCGAGGCGTGCGCACTCTGCCGGTTCCCGAGACAATCATCCTACTTGATAACACCTCACATATCGTCCGAGTGGTGTGTTGTTCATTGAAGGGCTGCTATATATGTATATATCAATAGCGTCATACTGGTACCGAGTATAGCAGTATAGGCGGGCCAAGAATAAAATAAATATACCAGGTATATTATAAAAATAAAATACACTCCAGCTGTGGATCGAAGATTTTGTCGAAACTCATCTTTGCAAGCTGTGTGTGATACTCCGATCGCGCGTATTGCGGGTTGTGTGTCCTCATTAAGGATATAGGTCGGCAACTCCCCTTGCAACTAAAGTGTAGCTATCAAGGTCAACAGGGTGATGCTAGTCAGTCTGTGCGCGGAAACTATAAAACCCGTTTCTGAGGGGGACAAAATCTGACAGCTGTGGAAGGAAATGCATCAGTTTATCAAGTGAATCCTGTAAATCGAATAACCGGTGAGGCGAGGGCAGAGTTTTGAAGGGCGTGGGGGCCTGGTTTTGATTAAGAGGGAACGGGGGGGGGGGAGGGGGGGGGGGGGGCAGGTCAATTTGTGCGTGGAAACTATAAATCCTTTACGGGGATAAATGTGACGGTTTTGGAAAGAATGCACCAGTTTATCATGGGGGGGGGGGGGATGGGCGGGGCAGCTCAATTTGTGCGTGGAAACTATAAATCCTTAAGGGAATAAATCCGACGGTTTTGGAAAGAATGCACCTGTTTATAATGTACCTGGTATATCCTATAAGTCGTACAACCAGTGAGTAGAGGGCGGAGTGTTTTAGGTGGTGGGGGAAGGGCTTTAGGTCGCATAGATGTAGGGGTTCGCTATACACGTGGTTCTAGGTCTAGGCGATGGTGCGGGTGGTGGGGAAGGAGGGGGCGTTGGGAAGGGGGCTGGGGGGGGGGGGGGGGGATTGCAGCAGCGGCATGGATGGCTCTAGAAAGATAATGAGGTGATATCCAATGCGTGGAAGTGTTTATTACTCTTGCAGATTTTGATGTCAGGTGGGGCGTTTGAGCAAGAGGTATATATATTATAAAAAATGAAAATCCACTCCAGCTGTGAGATCGAAGATTTCGTCGAAACTCATCTTTGCAAGCTGTGTGTGATACTCCGATCGCGCGTATTACGAGTTGTGTGTCCTCATTAAGGATATAGGTCGGCGACTCCTCTTACAAATACAGTGTAGCTATCAGGGTCAACAGGGTGATGTTAGTCAGTCTGTTCGCGGAAACTATAAAACCCGTTTCTGAGGGGGACAAAATCTGACAGCTGTGGAGGGAAATGTATCCGTTTATCAAGTGAATCCTGTAAGTCGAATAACCGGCGAGGGGGGGGGCGGAGTTTTTAAGGACGTGGGGGCCTGATTTTGATGAAGAGCGAGCAGAGGTATATGTATATATGATATTTTGGGGGGGGGGGATTCGGTCAGGAGTTTTTTTCCGTCTCGGTCTCAGTATGCGATTCTCGGAACTGCACTTCTCGGTCAAATAGCTTCGTTCGAGCGCCGTCTTCGGGGGGCGGCTCAAACGTCCCTCACCCTGCCGTATCCGTTCCGCATCTGGCCGGGATCGGGTACGTGGGCTAAGCGAGACAAGCGAGAAGTGCGCAAATTTTGTACGTCGGACGGTATACGCCCGAGCTATTCTTGGAGCTTGGCATATATATGCAGAAAAAAACGTGTATATGGGGAAACATTTATTTCCAAACTGTCTCATTCCGCCCTCACCACACTTTTTCATGGTCACACCTCGAAGCGTTTAGCCTATTGTGCACATCGTAAAACTGACTGCTGTATCGTTGCTTTTGGATATCGGATGTCAAGGTTAAATACCTTGCTTGTTCAAGCGTTCGTTGTCTTCGAGGGGGGCCGTTCCCTACCCAACATCATTACACCCAGTGTCTGTGCTGGTTCTTCATCCTAGAGAGATACAACTTATTATCATGTGGTCACAGACTGTGAGACAGGGTAAACCAAACAATCGCAAAATCAATCAAGGTGTAGAGCAAGTGAAATGCTAGCGTACCGGGTACGCGAACACAACAAAACAGGCCAGACCATAAAAAAAATAGAAAACAAACACAACGAACGGAATCGCTTTCAAAAATCACAGTTCGAGAAACAATGTTTTGTCAGTCTTTTTCATCGCCGCTCAAAAGAGTCGTTCCGTATATATTGGTCCACGATCCACCATCCATCTTTCAAGACCGCATAATTAATGTCTCACCCGAATTTCATGTATATTTATCCCCACAAACGAAACGTGGATGCACTTCTAAAGGTAGGTGTGATTATCAAGGTAGTAGTGTTTCGAACGCTTTGTTGTGTGGTTGCAAGAATTGCGCTGGCTACTGACTGTTGTTATTGCTGCTGGTCAGTACATCGTGTGCGCCGGCAATTAATTGATGACAGTATATTAATAGTAAAATATGGGATCTTCTTGAAAATGTCGCCTCGTGTTCGCCAGGAATTAACCGATGATACAGTGTAATAGGGACCTTCTTGACAATATCTCCTTGCAATCGACAATATAGCAGTGTCATAAAAAATAGCGATCTTCTGCACAAATATCTCGTGATAAAAGAAAAGAATAGAACAGACAGAAGAAAGACCAGGGGTAGTATATCCCGATTCAAGATCACCCTGTGTCAAGCCGAAGCAGGCGCTCAATTGCTCTCACGTATCTGTTGTGGGCAATATATATGGCTGTTTGTATGCCGGGACATCGCGATTTGACCGCTCTTCTTATGTCCCGAGTGTCTTCATCGTGACGCTCTGGGCACGAACTGCATAGATTCATCCCGAGGTCGAGCGTTTGGTACGAATTGCGGTCGCATGGCAATTTTTTGCCCTGCGCGAGTAGTATATGCAAGAAAACCCGCGAAAATATTATAATAGCGAGCTTAGGTTTCTGACCCAATAAGCGAATGAAATCAGAATTTTAAGCGATTTTTTTTGGTGCCGCATGAGCAACAAAGAGGTGATTATTCGGACACAGCAAGTATTCCATGATTCTTGGACCATTATGCCAGTGAGTCAAATACTCACTGTTTTGGCCTTATTTCGGGCTTTTTTCCACGGTTGGCTATTAATATTATGCTCGAGTGGTGCCAGTCTTAGTTCCACATACTATTGTGTCGTTTTTCTTTAAACACCCCATTTTTTTTTTTAGTTAATTGTGCTTAGGGCCGGGGGGGCCTGAATCCAGCATACATATGACTCTAATTCGTCCATTTATATTGCGTTTGGTGCTGTTGTTGCTGTTCAAGTGTTTCTCACCCTCACTTTGAGCGTGCTTGCTCGGCACGCCAACCCGATATAATAGCTCAGGCAGGCTCAAAATCGCTTTTTTTTGCGACCTATCATGCAAATAACTCATCGAACTGCGCTCGCATTGCAAATGTTTGCCGTATGCGAGAAGTGTGCGAGAAAACCTGACTCAGTCGAAGTAATTGTGAGCTTATTGGGTCAAAGCCTACCAGCCAATCACGAGAAATAAGCCAATGGAGTCGGGGTTGACACGCCTTGCGGGGAGGTATATCGACCCGGGAGATCATCGTTATAGTTCTTGCGTTGCTAGGGCTGTAGATATTCGGAGGACTTCTGAACCGGGGATGGGCCCTATCTCCCCCGTGTGCGACGGAACTGCCCCTCATCGGTTGGTGAGCCTCTATCATCCTCCTACTAGGGTTGGGAGGCCGCTGTGGAGCTCGAACCTATCAGCGATTCTAGCCAATGGAACTGGGGTTTCCACACCGTGGGGGGCGATGTCGACGCGAGAGAACTCTGTTTCCTTCCCCCGTTTGTCTGATATTTAGATATATGGAATGACCCCTAGACCGGGGATGGGAGCCTATCGTCTCCGGGTGGAGCTGGCTCTATATTATACGAACCCCAGCCAATTAGAGATCGACCGGTCGGTGGCATTAGAGATTTCCACACTGTGCGGAGGGGTATAAATCCTGGTGATATATCCGTGTTCGTGCCCGGGTTGTCGGAGTTGTATATATGTGAATGGATAATGATTCTGGGAATGGACCCTATCGTCCCCAGATGACGGTTACTTTATGTACGATCTCCCGCCAATGATCGACCAGCAATCAGACAAAAAGGCCATCATACCAGAAGTTTTATGTTTATATCTTCGTCTAAAATTTCATTGAGCCTGAAATTATTAGCTATCAAATTATTTGTTCAGTGCTATCGCGTACTGCTAATGTTCCATCGACCAGACGAGAGTGATCGACAGCAACAAGTAGCAGCATTATTATAATAGCATTCGAGGAGTTGAATGACGAAGGCGGCGACACCGTGTTTCACGCCTAGAATACCGTCAGCAAGTCTCTCCACGATCACTATATATGCACGCTGTCAGATTTTGTCCCCTCAGAAACGGGTTTTATAGTTTCCGCGCACAGACTGACTAACATCACCCTGTGGACCCTGATAGCTACACTGCTGTAGTTGCAAGGGGAGGCGCCGACCTATATCTTTAATGAGGACACACAACCCGTAATACGCGTGATCGGAGTATCACACAATTGGCAAATATGAGTTTCGACAGTTTTTCGATCTCACAGCTGGAGTGAATTTTTAGTTTTATAATATACACACAGAGACAGCAGTCGGTCTGCGAGCCTCGGATCAGATATTATAGTCAGTCTGCGCGCCTCGGGGTAGAGTACTGATACTGATATACAGCAGTACACTGACACTTCTGATACCTGCAGTTACCGGCACTGCTTGTTCTTTTCTGCCGCAGTACCAGGTATGTAAAAGGCAACAATGGGTGATGAGACATCGTCCCGATATCCGACAAACTCCACTAATAATGAATTGCTAGTAATAGTAATACGAATACCAGGAGGTTGTATCGTAAAATAGCCATTCGTCTATCTCGTCTCGCAATCTTGAGTCAGAGACCATATATGATATCTGGTACCAGGTACGACTGATGAAGGCGAGAATGGACTCTTGACTCATGATTGCAAGATAAGATAAACGAATGACCATTTTACGATTTTTTTGTTGTTTTGTTTTTTTTTGGCACACTTGTACTTTCCAGCTTCTGGACAAGCCGTGGTCACAGGGGTCGTCCCTTCTTCCCCCCGGTTCTTCCCTTCAACATTTATCGCGCAGAGGGTTCAGCTATCCCGCTGCTCGTCGGTTTTTCATCGAGTGTTGCTATTAATAACTCACGCTCTCGCCTTTTCCGCAAGTCAATTCGAGCGGAAGAAAAAGTCCCCACGAATTTATGCGAGTATGCACTCGGGGGGATTCGAACTCACGAAACTGACCTATACCAGGCTTGAGGATAACCTGATACGCCACCGGGGCGACGATACAACCCCCTGGTACTCGTATTAATAGTACTGTATATACTATTAGCGGAGTGTGTCGGTGGCGGAGTTACCCTTGAGCACAAAACACCACCGACCAGAACATGCAAAAGCATGCCAAGGACAGCATCACGCTTGTCCCCTTGAACGCTCGGGGCAATGCCTTAATTTGTCGCCCCGGTGGCGTATCAGGTTATCCTCAAGCCTGGTATGGGTCAGTTTCGCGAGTTCGAGCCCCCCCGAGTGCGTACTCGTATAAATTCGTGGGGACTTTTTCTCGTGCACAAATTAACTTGCAAAAAGCGCGAGAGCGTGAGTTGGTTGGCAACGCTCGATGAAAAATCGACGAGCAGTGGGATTGCTGAACCCTACGCGCCACAAAAATTGAAGGGAAGAACTGGGGCTGGGGGAAGAGAAGGGACGACACCTGTGACCACGGCTTGTCCAGAAGCTGGAAAGTAGAAGTTTGAAAAAAAAAAGAAACTTGTCGCGTGGGCGTCATCAACCCAACCGTGCTGTGGTAGTCTCACCAAGTATAACATGGCCGCAATTATGAAATAGTTGTTGACATCATGTTATCTGATATCGGGACGTTGTCGCATCACCCATTGTTGCCTTTTACACACCTGGTACCTGGTACTGCGGCAAAAAAGAACAAGCAGTGCCGGTAACTGCAGGTATCAGAAGTGTCAGTGTACTGGTGTATATCAGTATCAGTATCTGTACTTCACCCCGACAACCGGGGATGAGTACAGCACTCTATTAATAGATACTCCGGAGTACTAAATAGGTAAATAGTGCAGTCTAGCTATACATAGTGCAGGCTAGCTAGTGCAGTCTAGCTAGTGCAGTCTAGCTAGTGCGGTCTAGCTAGTGCAGTTATTGCAGCCATTGCACCTTGAAACGTTGAAACCTTGAAAGGGGATTGACACGAATCCACACACCAAAATAGCAGCAACAAATGAATAGCAGCCAGCCGTAGATTTTCCCGTGGAATGAACATCGTGCCCTTTCGCGTTCATGAGTCGTACCTGGTACCAGGTATCATGCAATATAATCCATAGCTGGAACATTACATACTGCTGTATGTGCCTGTGGTCATGGAATATGCAATATTACAGCAGTGAGTAGAGGACAGAGCAGGCAGCAGGCAGCAATGCTCCTAATCCTCTATTAATAGTGGTTGCATTCGGCATGTCGGAACAGTAACAGAGTAGAAACCCAAGCAGTTGGAGTGCTGCCCCGACGCCGGCTATGTGGTGCCATCCGCTACGTTGCTGTTGCTGTTACGGTTTTTGCCCTTTTGGAGCTCCAGAGGAAAACATGTCATTCATTCATTCATCCATTCATTCATTCATTCATTCATTCATTCATTCATTCATTCATTCATTCATTCATTCATTCATTCATTCATTCATTCATTCATTCATTCATTCATTCATTCATTCATTCATTCATTCATTCATTCATTCACTCACTCACTCACTCACTCACTCACTCACTCACTCACTCACTCACTCACTCACTCACTCACTCACTCACTCACTCACTCACTCACTCACTCACTCACTCACTCACTCACTCACTCACTCACTCACTCACTCACTCACTCACTCACTCACTCACTCACTCACTCACTCACTCACTCACTCACTCACTCACTCACTCACTCACTCACTCACTCACTCACTCACTCACTCACTCACTCACTCACTCACTCACTCACTCACTCACTCACTCACTCACTCACTCACTCACTCACTCACTCACTCACTCACTCACTCACTCACTCACTCACTCACTCACTCACTCACTCACTCACTCACTCACTCACTCACTCACTCACTCACTCACTCACTCACTCACTCACTCACTCACTCACTCACTCACTCACTCACTCACTCACTCACTCACTCACTCATTCAGTCACTCACTCACTCACTCACTCACTCACTCACTCACTCACTCACTCACTCACTCACTCACTCACTCACTCACTCACTCACTCACTCACTCACTCACTCACTCACTCACTCACTCACTCACTCACTCACTCACTCACTCACTCACTCACTCACTCACTCACTCACTCACTCACTCACTCATTCAGGCAGTCAGGCAGTCAGGCAGTCAGCCAGCCAGCCAGCCAGCCAGCCAGCCAGCCAGGCAGGCAGTCAGTCAGTCAGTCAGTCAGTCAGTCAGCCAGCCAGCCAGCCAGTCAGTCAGTCAGTCAGTCAGTCAGTCAGTCAGTCAGTCAGTCATTCATTCAGTCACTCAGTCATTCAGTCAGTCAGTCAGCCAGCCAGTCAGTCAGTCAGTCAGTCAGTCAGTCAGTCAGTCAGTCAGTCAGTCAGTCAGTCAGTCATTCAGTGTGATGTTATATGATGTTATATGATGTTATATGATGTTATATCATATGATATGATACGATATGATATGATATGTACAGCTTGCAAAGATGAGTTTCGATAAAGTCTTCGATCTCAGGCCATTTCTCATACAGTCGGATTCCGCCAGTCGAAAGCGGCCCTGTTCGACTGGACTTTTTTCGACTGGAATCTTCTGGTCCTTCTTGTCGTCAGTCGAGTCGATTTTATAGTTTTTGTGCTCTTCCTAGAGACGGTTGGTGTGAGGGAGTACTGCTGTACAGCAGTCGAAATCGGTTGGCAGCTCTGTGCTTCTCGCGCTTTCTCCGCGAGCAACGGCTCGACGAACCCTCGTCCCAGCGTGTTGGTGGCTTTGGGCTGAGCCGAAAGCCGCCAAAGCCACGTTCGTGGAGTTGCACTCAGCCGAGAACCGCCAAAGCTACAGCAGGCGCAGCCGTTTTTGGCAGCATGGGATCGATACCGCGCGCTGCTGCCTTCGTGCGATACACGCTGCTGGCGAGCGGAACTAGGAATGCGCGACGCTGACTTGCTGCGAGAAGCAACAGCAGTGATGGCCACGCCAGCGTCAGCGCCTTGTATGATACTGCAGTGTGGTACCTGGTATGGGTGTGTGGCCGTGTGGCCGTATGGGTGTGTGTTTGGTGGTGGGATGGACGATGCGATGGGTTAAAAAAAACCGTGTAAAGCTTTTTGGACTGAGTTTTTCGACTGGAGGATCCAGTCGAAAAAGTCGAGTTTTTCGACTGGACCCGCCAGTCGCAATTCTCAGTCGAAAAAGCCCTTTTTCGACTGTGTAAGAAAGCTCGATTTGGGCTTCAGTCGAAAAAGGCCGTTTTCGACTGAAAAATCCGACTGTATAAGAAATGGTCTCACAGCTGGAGTGTATTTTTGTTTTTATGACATGGTGTGGCATGGTATGGTATGGTATGGTATGGTATGGTATGGTATAATACCACATGGGCCCCAAAAGGGTTATACTCCTCTAATAGGGTTAGTTGCTAGTTGTTGTTCTTCGTTTTTGTATTAGGTACGGTAGTGGCACCTCTGCTGTCATCAGAAACAGCAGTATACACCAGTATACAGCAGTACAGCTGATACACCATGATACACCATACGCCAATGCCCCTACTCCTGCAGTATGACAGCAGCATGATAGCAATACGATAGCAATACGATAGCAATACGATCACAATACGATATTTCGAACCCCGATGTGGTTGCTGGCTCGGATGTTGGCAGTTTCCACGCACAGATTGAGTTGCCCCGCCTGCCCCCCCCCCCCGCTCCCTCTTGCTCAAGCCCAGGCCCCCACGCCCTTAAAAACTCCGCCCTCCCCTCACCGGCTAAACGATTTGCAGGATGTACTTGATACCCCGATGCATTTCCTTCCACAGATGTCAGATTTTGTCCCCCTCAAAAACGGGTTTTATAGTTTCCGCGCACAGACTGCCTAACATCACCCTGTTGACCCTGATAGCTACACTGTAGTTCCAAGGGGAGTCGCCGACCTATATAACCCGTAATACGCGCGATCGGAGTGTCACACACAGCTTGCAAAGATGAGTTTCGACGAAATTTTCGATCTCACAGCTGGACTGTGTTTTATTTTTATAATGTATTGTAGAAATAAAAATACACTCCAGCTGTGGATCGAAGGTTTTGTCGAAACTCATCTTTGCAAGCCGTGTGTGATACTCCGATCGCGCGTATTACGGGTTGTGTGTCCTCATTAAGGATATAGGTCGGCGACTCCCCTTGCAACTACAGTGTAGCTATCAGGGTCAACAGGGTGATGTTAGTCAGTCTGTGCGCGGAAACTATAAAACCCGTTTTTGAGGGGGACAAAATCTGACAGCTGTGGAAGGAAATGCATCAGTTTATCAAGTGAATCCTGTAAGTCGAATAACCGGTGAGGGGAGGGCGGAGTTTTTAAGGATGTGGGGGCCTGATTTTGATCAAAAGGGGCGCGGGAGGGGGGGAGGGGAGGGAAGGGACGGGTGGGGCAGGTCAATTTGTGCGTGAAAACTACAAATATTTCTTGTGGGGGAGGGCCGGGGGCGGGGGGGGAGGGCTTTAGGTCGCATAGATGTAGGGGTTTGCTATACGCGTGGTGCTAGGTCTAGGCGATGGTGCGGGTGTTCGGTGAAGGAGGGGGCGTTGGGGGCGGGGGTGGGTGGAAATTGCAACAGCGGCATGGACGGCTCTGAAACGATAACGAGGCGATATCCAGGGCGTGAAGTCTTTATTTGATAGTAGGTGGGGCGTTTAGGCAAGAGGAAGCGAGGGAAAAAAAAAGGCGGGGGGGGGGGGCGGGGGGGGGGAAGGGTTTTCAAGAGGTTTAGGTCACATATAATATACTGAGTAAAAAACTACATCACCGCCGTGTTACACTTATCAATATTGGTACCGCGCATGATAAACAACCCCTTATTAACCCTTATGAATGGGATGCCTTTCTGCGACCATTTTATTGTGTGAAATTTGGGGGGAAATACGCGACTGCAGCAATGGTCGTGAAAAGACACGTCTCGTCGAGACGTTTTGGTAGACATACGTCCCTCGGCGCTCGTCGAGAGATTTTGGTGGACATGCGTCCCTCGGCGTCTGCACTCTCCATTTTGTCTAGTACAGTCAGTACCAACACAGAACCGGTACAGCAGTATTAATAGCAGTGGCTTTCACATCCTCCTTCGCCCGAGGGGTGTTAGCGTGTCTCAGCGTGTCTTGGCGTGTCGTGGGTTGTACTATCTTGCGTTTTACACGGTAGTAAGCGACATCCTAGTCTTTCCAGCCACCATGTGTTTGGGGAAAAGCTCATCGTTCGTGTAAGGATCGGGGATGTGCTCGTATTAAACCCAGCATATACCAGCACCAGTCCGGACACCATCCTGGGCACCGGCTCAAGGTCAAAGCTCAAGTTATCTGAGTGCCGTCTTAGTCGTCTCCTGGCATCTTCGTGACATATGAATCATACTTGCTATACCTGGTATACAAAATAGAGAATCATTCGTTATATTTTTCATTGCAGGTCCAACAGGAAATTTCGTAGCGTGTGGATTACCCAATACAAATGTACTCCAGTACTTGGCTTGGCCTCTTGGCACCAACGAGCACAAAAAGCACAAAGAGCACGCCACAATTGATCTCGACATCGCGCCCAACACAACCAACCGAGGAGAGAATGAACATATTTAATAAGACGCTCCTAAACACCGGTACATACGTATGATAACCAAAATTCGAAAAAATTGTTATGTACTTTTAGCTGGTAGTCTAAATGGTGTCCTCGTACTGGAGGCAGTAGAGCTCACCATTTTATACCTAATTTTCAAGGACGTCACAGCCGTGAGTTTGACGAATTTCAGGTCAATACTCATCTTTGCAAGCTGCGTTGTTGGTACTCGTATTTGTTCGAGACGATGGTACTTGAAGCAACTAGATATGCGGATAAATCGCTTTCCGACTTATTGTGTGTTCACATTAAACTGGTCATTGCACCCATCTGCGACCTGTGTCGGTGCCGATGTCCGTGCCGATGCCTCCTACTAATAGACAATAGGACTATTATTAGGAAACTACAATAATGATACATACATATTGTTGTCATAACCAATGGTGCCTGGTGTACCAGGTATACTAGGTTGGTGACAACGTTACGCTGTATTATTATACAAACCAGCACGGTGTAATACGACTTATAATTGTGCGGTGGTGTTGACTTGGTTGAAAATACTCTTTATGATACTACACATCATTCTTACTACTGCTGTGTGCGTACGATCGTACCAGGTAGCACCTATCATAACCCTGGACCATGGTACGTATGCTATCAATAGCCTCGATCAATACGCTTAGTAGTAGTATCCCCCTATAGTGCCATCAAACTCGCTTGGCGCTACTTGAGTAACCTACCTGTTACATTAATAGTATGCTCCCCAGTGTATAGTAACCCTATTCCCAATAGTATTAGTGCCGATGCCCTGCATAGTGCCCGTGTGGGCTATTAATAGCAGATACCGGCCTATCGGAAGCCTCCCACTGCACCCTCTGCTAAAAGTACAACAGCTAGCCAGAGGATTCTACTCGTAGGAGACGAACAAAAGGACAAAAGCCTGGGACAGCATTGCATCGAGGCAACGTCGCACTTTTTCTTGGTGTCCTTAGACAATCGAGAACTTGTACTTCGAAGTAGAGGATTTGCCGCACACGGAACGTGTTTGGCGGATATTCTCATTTTCCAGTGCACAACTTTGGACAGAGCATGCTATGATATCATATTAACCCCATCTTCCTATTAAATATTATACCTGTCCGACAGACAGTACATGTAAGCTCGATAGGACTATTTCTTGAAAAAATGTGCGAAGCGCCGAGACTTTAGGGAGGGGATGAAGAAGGACCATCCCCGGTCAGCCAGTGGATGTTTCATTCCCTTCATCGATCTGCATCGGGATGCGACTATCAACGGGTCTTCGATGTACTATAATAGCAGCACCGCATTGCTTCTTTTCCCTATCGAGCTTACACGTAGTGTTTGTCGTTTTGAGCTTATATTTATTGTCGGACAGGCGTACAGAGTGCGGGAGACTAAGCATTGCGCTACTTCCGCTGTGGTTCTGTCTTGCGTTCGCTGCACGCTGTGTTGTTCTGGCGTTGAATAGGAAGACCCGTCTCCATCACCATCGCCAACACCATCACCAACATCAACACCAAATAGGTCAAGGTGCACAGCACAATCGCTCCACTCGAACAGCTACAGGGCCACACAAGCACACAGCCCGTGGACTTGAGGCAGCTATACACTACTGGAGCTACTACTAATAATAGGAGAAACATAGTGGCAAGGCTAGGTGAGTTGAGTTGCCTACTAACAGCTACCTGGTGCACTATTTGTTTGTAACTAAGCTATTGAACTCGTTGGTGGGTGACGTGTACTACCTACCCTAATATCCACCAGGTACACTATAAATAGGGGACACTAGGGGACCTATACCTAAGCTTTGTGGGTGAGGTCGCTGCTGTACTACTACTATTAGTACTAGTAGTACTATTAATACAATTAATATTAGTAATAGTAATATATAGCTATCGGGGGTACCTGGTATGGCTTAGCTGATGTAGCCATAATAAGCTGTTGGACTAATAGGAGCAATAGGTGGGTGTGGTGTACTACAACTATTGGACTATTAATAATAGCTGTGCGTGAATGAGCAGATGGCGGTGCAGCCTTACGCTGAACGTGGAACGGAAACGCTCTTCACCCCTTACTGCTGAAAAATATCTATCGAGGTCCGGGTCGAAGCGTGCGCTTTTCTCAACCTTGCAGGTGACAAATCAAATCAAATCAAATCAAATCAAGTCAACAGACCAAATCAAATCAAATCAAATCAAATCGAATCAAATCAAATGAAGTAGCTGTCCTGTCAACGACAGGGGAGGAAGGGGAAAGGGAAGGGCGGGGGGAGGACGGAAGGAAGGGAAGGCATAGCAAGTGGGGCAAGGCAGGGCAAGGCAAGGAGGCAACTCGACTCTTCTGCACGGGTGGGTCCACGCAGCAGTTTATCGTGATATTTTTGCTGTAACACTCAATATTTATATTGCTGTTAATCTGAGCGCTTTTACTGCTCTGTGCTGTTGTTGCGCCGTTTTATTTTCTCAGTAAGCACGGGCCGGCATAATCATTGGCAGAATCGGCAGAATGGCTTCTTTTTCGTCTGGAGGGGTCGATCAATGTGCTCACACGCCTGCTGCTAGTGCTGCTGCTGGAGATATTGCTGTCGGTGGAGGCGGTGGCGGTGACGTAGCTGGTGGTGGCGCTGCTGATGCTGGCTGGGGTCGAGGTGGTGGTGGTGGGTTGTTTATTGGGTCGTTCAACCTGAACTCGGAGGATCTGACGGCGGAGGCGGCAGCGGCGTGGCTTAAGCAGGCCGGAGATGCGGACATCGTTGCGTTGGGGCTGCAGGTGATTTTTTTTTTTTAACTCGTTTCATTTTCTCCTTTGACAAACTAGTCTACAGCAGTAGTTTTTTTGCCTTTGTTTTACAAAACAGGGCGAAACACTGACAGCAGTCTCGTGTGGCCTTTTGTTCGACAAATTTGACGTACGTTTTGTTTGGTTGTTTTTCATCCGAAATGTTTGAAACGTTTGACTCGCCTGTGTGTGCGTTCCTGCAAACAGCTTTGCTTCCTTTTTTTTATTGCCACGATTGCGATGTTATTGTACCAGTATATACCATACGAAATACTTCCGAGTATATTATTAATTGTACGACGGCGTGTTGCCGGGGAGGAGGTGCAGATATCGTTCGTCCCAGTGGGATTGCAGGTGAAAGCCTGAAGCCTTGAGGTTTACTCATATAGAATGATATGGTTTCGACCCCGCTCGGCCCACGACCCAAAGAACACCGCCATCATCTTGTCGGGGAAAATAAAAATAACGTTTTAGACCACATGCACAATCGTTTAAATATTGTTCATCTTACAAGGTTCCCCTTGGGGGTGTGATGTGGTTGACTTCACGTTTAGTTGATAGCCCCGTTTATTTTTATAATATCCCGGGGGCGTCCGTCGCATGTCGAAAAGAGGAAACACAGGCGTTCCATTTGTACATCGAACATGGGCTATAAACCGGGTTTTTTTTCGCCTCTGATGTATGGATCGTACGTATACCTTTCATGAGGTCCCACGATGTGCGTTTCATTGTTGTTGCACTGGAGGTGAAAACGTTTTCGTCGTCGTTCGATCTCCTCCTGCTCTGTGCACCAACCACGCACATACACCGTGACTTCTGACGCAAAAGCGAGTACTTGAAGCACGGCTGCCGTTGTACCGCTGCTGCTGAACTTGTGCTGGTGCTGTACTGCTGCTGTTGCACTCTGATTTTGTCGTTGCGACGCTCAGCGGCTGCTTGTGAAGGCAAATATCCGCCTCTATCTGAGACAGCACACACTTCGCTATTAATATAAACATATAATGTACTGATATCGTATAAGCCTATAAAAGTGTTGACCATTTGAGACCCAGGTGCTGCGACCGCTCAACTGTAAAACGAGAATTCAATTGTTGCGGTTTTCTGTTTTGTAACAACAAAAGCTGGTGTCCTCTTGACTCAAGGAAATGTCAAGAATGAAGAGAGAAAAAAAGGGGACGTAAGAGGGAAGTGAAGAGGTATTCAGAAAAAACAAGCCACTTAACAGGAACGATGCAAGGAACAATGCTAGGGTATGCTTGGGAGTTCGGAGGGTGTATACTCTGCGGGTATCCGAGTACATGCGCGAGGACCACCAGCAACAGTCAGATATGGTGCCCGGTTACCCTGCCCGGTTACCCTGCAGTACCTGGTGAGAAACAAGGGCTTAAAAAAATGATTCAGCCATTGTACCGAAGTTAGTCTGGAACGAACCCTTTCTCAAGTAATAAATCCGGCCTCAGCCTGAACCAGCATTCCTGTTTCTTGTTGGTTGTCCTAAACTCTGTATTCTGTGCTCTACTACTGCTGTTAATGATGTTGTTAAACAAGCCCTTGGGGTGACGTGTCGATCGTTCTCATTCCTCGCCGGCCTCCCTCGCTGGAGGCTGGAAACAGACGTGTTCGGTTCGGACAATTCAAATACGAAACAATAGAACAATGAAATTTTACAAGGAACTAATGGTTCATGCCAATGTATGATATAATTTTTCGTAATAATATTAATAGTACTCGTAGCTCTATGCTGATACACCGGCGCGGCATGTGTATTGTTGTTGTTGTTGTTGTTGTTCACACATTGACTCGCATAATCAAGTCCGTGGTCGCAGGACAGGCTCCAGTCACTCTGGAGTGGAAGAATACCCCAGGGAAAAAACACAAACAAAACCAAAAGTGGTACACGCGTATGTCATAGCTGAAGCAATTCATGCCTCCGCCAGAGAAATATCAAAAAGTGAAATCGGTAGTCAGCCTACGATGCGCCAGGTCCATACTGGTACGTACGTCGCACTACTCCTAAAAAAACCGACTACCAGGTACACCGCTTGCCACCCAGAAAAGACAACAGGTTCGAATCCTCCCGAGTGCGTATTCGTGCTTTCATACGGACTTTTTATTGCGTAAACAATTTACTATATGAATAGCGCAAGGCGCGAGTTAGCAAAATAGATTAAAATTCGATGATCATCAACGAGCATCAAAAGCTGAAGAGTGGGAATGCTGAACCCTATGCGCGATGAAAGTGAAGGCGCGTATAATATTTACCAGGGGAAAGGAAAAAGACCTATGACCACGGCTTATCCATTAGGTGGCTGAAGATAAGACCTCTTGAGAGTTGAGCTGGAAAGTAAAAAGACGATGATTTAAAAACGTGTCATACCTGGTACACACATGCATATCGGTCGCCCCGGTGGCGTATCAGGTTATCCTCGAGCCTGGTATAGGTCAGTTTCGTGAGTTCGAGCCCCGCCGAGTGCATACTCGTATAAATTCGTTGGGACTTTTTCTTGTGGACAAATTGACTTGCGGAAAGCGCGAGAGCGTGAGTTAGCAACATTCGATGAACAATCGACGAGCAGTGGGATTGCTGAACCCTATGCGCGATAAAAATTGAAGGCAAGAATCGGGGAGGAGAAGGGATGACACCTGTGACCACGGCTTGTCCAGAAGCTGGAAAGTGAAAATGTGCTGAAAAAAAATATATATATATATATATATATACATTTATATCCCTAATGAGGACACACAACCCGTAATACGCGCGGTCGGAGTTTCACACAACACACAGCTTGCAAAGATGAGTTTCGACAAAATCTTCGATCTCACAGCTGGAGTTTATTTTATTTTTTTAATAGAGTGTTTGCGTTAAATAATTCACTACAAATTCTTCCATCATGCTAGAAAAAGGCCAGATTCACTCGGGCATGCTTTTGGTTGTGTTTGCGGTTAACGAATCGCAGAAAAGGCGTACACGGCCTCCATATCACAGGCGGGGAGCGGGGAGGCAACATCAATTTTTGAATTTAGACATGGTGCGGGAGCACCTCGACTCCAGGTCAGGGGCAGGCCCAGCACAACACCATCAGACAAACAGCAGCACAGCAGCAGCAGCAGCAGCAGCAGCAGCAGCAGCAGCAGCAGCAGCAGCAGCAGTAGCAGCACCGCAACCGCAGCGGCGGGGACGGGGGTGGGGGTGGCCGTGGCGATGGCCCCGCCAGATGAGTTGCGGCACAGCAGCTTGGCCTGGCTCGATCACCACGATCATCACAACAACAGAACAGCCAGTTTTTTATTATTTTTTCTAGAAACAAACGCAGGAGACACCAACCGCAGCCGCAGCGCAACAGCCACGGCATAGCAGGAGCAGTAGCGGCGGCGGCCGTGCGGCGTGGGTGGCGGTGGCGGTGGAGGCTTCGGCGACAGCGTTGTGGGATAGCGACGGTGGTTGACAAAATCAGCACCGAATACGATATCACGCAGCAGCAGAGACCGAGGTCACATCGTAGAGAGCGCGGGAGCGCTGGCTCACTAGCACCTACCCCTGAGGTTGCGCGTACGCGCCATGCTTCCCCGGCTACTCTTAGGTGCCTCCACATCAATGTGGGGTTGTGTCTACCGCTGCCAAGCACAGCGCACAGCGATCAGTGCTGTGTGCTACCGTGTGGGTTGTGCGCTCGTGCCCTCTGATTGTTGTGCCGGTGTGCCCGGTGTTGGTAGGCCAATCGTATGATCTGGTTGTTATTGATGGAAGTTAATTTTAACGTTCACTCAAATTGGAATTTCCATGCCGTTTTTGGCAAATTCTTCCTTCAAAGTTCGCTCGGCGGGATTAGTTGCTTGCATTTTTAGATTGAATTCCATCAACGCAAACACACGATCATATATTTCAGGATTTCAGCCCTATATTTTCAACAGGGATCTCCGACTCCGAAAATAAAAACCATCCACTATGGGACCAGAAATCATCGTTATTTCTGGGTTCAGAAATAATCGAGGCCAGAAGTCAGCGGATCTCGTGATTTCTGAGCCCAGAAATAACAGCTTTTCCAACCTCTCAGAACTGGGATTATTTGACTTCCTACCTCATACCAAGTATTACATGTCACCATTGCGTATACTGTATCTGGTATGATACCTGTCAGCTGTACACGTCACCCATCACCCACAACAAAGAATCACAAACACACCTACGACAGCATACCGCGCTTGTTGTGTGCGAGACGGAGCTTCGTCCTCACACGAACGCGACAGCAGCAACACCACCACCATCGAAAACACCACAGGCACACCACGCCAGCACCACAGCAGCAGCACAGCAGAAGAGACAGCAGCAGAGGCGGTGGTGACCTAACGTCGCCGGCGACAGCAGTGTACGTGCCAGATTTCAAGAATGAAGGCAAACAGCAAAACAAGACCTACCAATTCGAAATAAAACCACTTTCCAAAAATCAGAAGCCATAATGGACGCCCTTTATTTCTGATGCAGTTATTTCTGGAACCTCAAAAGTACAAAAATAATCGCCAGAAACAATCGCTCGAAAAAAATCCACAATAGACTTATTTAAGCCTGACGATATGCCTATATTTTTGGCTCTAAACCAAATCAAGCCCTATCGTGTTTGAGATGTGTAAAAACTAGGTATATTTTTTTTACCCAAAAGACCACAGCAGACCACGGTGAGGTGTGGATTCTCCCAAAATATGCACTTGGGCACCTTTCGGCCCAAGTGCTTATTTGAAAACATTCCAAGCATTTTACGGCAAAAAACGTCACTTGGGAAGGGTTCAAAAGGACATGAGGGCATGAGGCAACTCCAGGACAACCCCAGCTCAGCAGACACAGCAGCAGCACAGCACAGAGCAGCAGACGATAGCCACACCCACTCCAATTGCCCACAGCATTACCATGATGAACGCGCAAAACCCTGCCTACAGCAGCAGCAGCAACGTCAGCAGCGGCAGCAGCAGCAACTCAGGAGGCGACATCCTGACCAGCACGGACTGGAGCCAGAACAACGGCAGCGCGCTGAGACTGCCTGGGATCGGCAGAGGCGATGGAGCTGGAGAGCGCCAGCCCATGAGGTCATACCCCGACCTCACCTACAACAACGTCCAGACGGCACAAAACAAGCGTTCCAGGGTGTTTAGTCCTGATGCATTCTGCGGGCCGAGGGCTACAGGCCTCAGTCAGCAACCGGGTGCACCCGGTCAAGCGCACGCCTCGGTTTGGTCTACCTCTTGCGTCGGGTTGGAGATGCCCGGCGTATTGAGCGAGCCGCGCCGTCGAGACCACGGCACAAACGTGTACTACCCGGCTGGTGGACAATCAGCTGGGTATAGCCGTGCTTTCCTTCAGCACGGCTTGCCCGCTCCGGCAGGTCATGCGGGGATAGAAACACCGGGATGGCCTCGGGTACGTGCGCTTTTTCTCGGCCCACGGCGACATCTGCGGGAGGTGTTTTTGCGAACACGGACGCCTACGCAGACCTCAGCCTCCAACGGAGTGAAGAAGGAACCGATGCCTCTCGAATGAATCCAACAGACGACAACGGCGCCCAGCCGCGCCAGGATGAGGACTCGGAAGATTGCTCCCACACCCGAATGAACCTATTCTTTTAAGATATTTTAAAATACAAGATCTTAAAGCTGTGTCTGCTGAGCTGGGGTTGTCTTGGAGTTGCCTCATGCCCCCTTTGTCCTTTTGAACCCTTCCGAAGTGATTTTTTTCGCTGTAAAATGCTTGGAATTTTTTCTAATAGGCACTTGGGCCGAAAGGTGCCCTAGTGCATATTTTATAGTTTCCGCGCACAGACTGCCTAACATCACCCTGTTGATCCTGATAGCTACACTGTAGTTGCAAGGGGAGTCGCCGACCTATATCGTTAATGAGGACACACAACCCGCAATACGCGCGATCGGAGTATCACACACAGATGAGTTTCGACAAAATATTCGATCTCACAGCTGGAGTGTATTTTAATTTTTATAATACTTTGGGAGATAATCCACATCTCACTGTGGTCTGCCGTGGTCGTTAGGTAAAAAAATTAGACCTAGTTTTTACACATTTTAAACATGATAGGGCTTAATTTGGTTGAGAGCCAAAAATATAGGCATATCGTCAGGCTTAAATGAGTCTTACGACGAGTTCTAGACATGTGGTGTTTTTTCCATGCGTTAGGTCAGAATATCGAATGGCCCAGCTCTTCCAGTTGGAACTGCTTAAGACCTAACCTCGAGGCTAAATTATGTCTAATAGTAGGTCTAAAATTTGGAAAAAGCGTGTCCCATGGTCGTTCTCTACGAAGAAAACTCGTAGGCAATCAACCAATCAGCGATGGGGAAAACAAAACCACTTCACGGCAAAAAGCTGTTGGGAGCGTATCATTCACAAAAAAGGCACTGCTGCCACAGGCCATGACCCTTTTGCTAAAAAACAGTCAGCCCACCGGGGTGTCTTTGCTTCTCGTACGAAGCGTACTTTTGCACAGCCCCAGGCCCAGAGCGCAGAGCAGTAGCGTACGCATGGACGCACGAGCGTGAGCGGCCCCTTGGGCTCGGCGGCCGGCAACACGACGGTGCTGCCCCAAATGTGATGGGAAGGGATCAAGCAGTAGGGGCTGATCTCTTGTTTTCTTGGCTGCTGCTGCTGCTGTGCAAGCCCCTGGGCCGTGCTGCACCGCGCATGGTATACGGCGCCGCCCGTATACCTCCTTGGCGGCGCGTCCCACCTCTAGCCCACGTGTACGTTGCTGCTGGACGTGCCGCTGGGCTTGAGTCTTGGCCAAGGGTTCTTCTCTTCTCTTCTCACCACAAGCCTGGGGTCAGGCTCTAAGGTTGTATTGGTGTGTTTGGCTGTACTCGCGCACTCTTACTCGTATGGTACGAGTAATTGTCAACCGTATCAGTGTTGATACCCGTCCCTATTCCCTAGATTGTACCGCCTCTCCTTATCACTATAATCCTTCAAGATCATCCTGGCTCCTCGAGGCGGACTCTTGAGGTGTTTCCTCTTTGTTGACCCTCGAGCGTGCGGTTGCGCACATAACCCACCTCGGTGTGTCTCCACACTAACAACACTAACACTAACACCAACACCAACACTAACACTAACACTAACACTAACACTAACACTAACACCAACACTAACACCAACACCAACACTAACACTAACACTAACACTAACACTAACACTAACACTAACACTAACACTAACACTAACACTAACACTAACACTAACACTAACACTAACACTAACACTAACACTAACACTAACACTAACACTAACACTAACACTAACACTAACACTAACACTAACACTAACACTAACACTAACACTAACACTAACACTAACACTAACACTAACACTAACACCAACACCAACACCAACACGAACACTAACACTAACACTAACACTAACACTAACACTAACACTAACACCAACACCAACACCAACACCAACACTAACACTAACACTAACACTAACACTAACACTAACACTAACACTAACACTAACACTGACACTGACACTAACACTAACACTAACACTAACACTAACACTAACACTAACACTAACACTAACACTAACACTAACACTAACACTAACACTAACACTAACACTAACACTAACACTAACACTAACACTAACACTAACACTAACACTAACACTAACACTAACACTAACACTAACACTAACACTAACACTAACACTAACACTAACACTAACACTAACACTAACACCAACACCAACACCAACACCAACACCAACACCAACACCAACACCAACACCAACACCAACACTAACACTAACACTAACACTAACACTAACACTAACACTAACACTAACACTAACACTAACACTAACACTAACACTAACACTAACACCAACACCAACACCAACACCAACACCAACACCAACACCAACACCAACACCAACACCAACACGAACACGAACACGAACACGAACACGAACACGAACACCAACACCAACACTGACACTGACACTGACACTGACACTGACACTGACACTGACACTGACACTGACACTGACACTGACACTGACACTGACACTGACACTGACACTGACACTGACACTGACACTGACACTAACACTAACACTAACACTAACACTAACACTAACACTAACACTAACACTAACACTAACACTAACACTAACACTAACACTAACACTAACACTAACACCAACACCAACACCAACACCAACACCAACACTAACACCAACACCAACACCAACACCAACACCAACACCAACACCAACACCAACACCAACACCAACACCAACACCAACACCAACACCAACACCAACACTAACACTAACACCAACACCAACACTAACACTAACACTAACACTAACACTAACACTAACACTAACACTAACACTAACACTAACAATAACACTAACACTAACACCTCCATCAGAGTAAGAAAAACCTGCGAAGGGACTACCGTCTCACGTCAGGTACAGTACCTATTTCTCCGGAAATGTAAGAACCGCCGCGTTATATGCTATATTCATATAATGATATAAACGTTATTTACATTCGGACCAAATGGTTGTTTGCTTTGCTCGAAGATTTCGTGTTTACGATGACAGCCTTTTAAGACATGCATCCGCATCTGGAAGCTCGGGGCAGGTCGTTTCCCGCTGCATCAGGGCCCAGTCACAGATTCCCTCCCGCCTCTCTCGATGGCTCCTGCTGTGGTGGCAGTCGCTCGGCGTGCGGATACGCCCGCCCGTGTCTGGCGCCGTTTGCCCTACACGAACGAAGACATGTACTGGTGTTTGCCTCGACTTTTGTCGTTTTCGTATTTTCCGGGGTTCTTTTTTTTTCGGTAGTCTATGTTTTTCCAATATTTTTCTTGGAACTTTTGCTCAGGAGGCAGCGAAAGGGCCAAGTTTGATCAACAATTTCTCATCGGCTATTTACCGGATTCGAGCGCGGATTGCTTTGCTGTCTCCGCCCAGTCCCAGCCAACGGCAAGGCACGCATATCTTCCATATTCAATTCAAGTACCTATCCCTTATTGAGCTAAAGACGAATGTAAGCACCAAACAATAGTTCCCCCGCACATTTCCGGCCGAATAGACTCGAAAACATAACGGAAAAGTATAAATGATGGGCCTTGCCCTCTGTAAACACTGATCACAGGTGTCTGTGGAATCGCAGGGTCCAACTCGTCGTCTGCGTCGAGCATTCTTCGATCTTCTGTCAACCGTTCATGCATACTAAATCCAAGTAAATAGGATTACGGCGCATTTTTTTTTTTCAACATATTTTTGGATTGTTGTGCGCTCTTTATCGAATAGATCTGCCATTTTCTTGGGACATTTCGGGGTGATTCCCAGGCATAACTCGTAACTCGTACACAGTTTGTAGTGCACAGCGGTATTGAGTACCGGTACGAAGATATATTCATAGCCCTATAGTAACCTTTTTCTTTTCTTTTCATCACACTTGTACTTTCCGGCTTCTGGACAAGCCGTGGTCACAGGTGTCGTCCCTGCTTCCCCCCGGTTCTTGCCTTCGGTTTTATCGCGCATAGGGTCCAGCAATCCCACTGCTCGTCGGTTTTCATCGAGTGTTGCTAGCTCACGCTCTAGCGATTTCCGCAAGTCAATTTGTGCGCAAGAAAAAGTCCCCACGAAAAATTATACGAGTACGAACTCGGGGGGATTCCATCTCACGAAACTGACCTATATATACCAGGCTCGAGGATGACCTGACACGCCACCGGGGCGACCGCATTATCACATGATGATAAACCTCAGATCGGTCAAATTATTGTCAAAGACACAGCAGCGGCTGCTCGTAGCGGAAATGCGCTGGAAGCTGGAGGATGGCGGGCAAACTTGTGCACATTCGAATCACAAAGTATCTTCTGGAGTACTCAAAGCCCAAAGATATTCATCGGCGTCGTCAGTTTCGCTGTCGTTGATTTTTCATGGCGTATAATATATATACTTCTTGTACCTGCCTGCTTTTTCTTGTTCGCCGGTCGCTTGTTTGGTCTCTTCGGCCCTGCGAAGCGTTTTCCTTTTTCGTCACCGGTAACGAACAGGCCGCATGGTTAACAACAGCCGGCAGTGGCATACCTGGTACGGAGACAGAACGCAACTGTTAGCTCTAGCCCAAGAGCCTACAGCCCTCCTATACTATAAATAGTTGGTAGTTGGTTACTTTTTTTCTTTTTTTTGATCCTCCGGCGGATGGGGAAAAATAAAGCATCAGCTCACCACACTTCCACGTATTTTCATACGCGTCGTGTGTCGATTTTTACTCTGTGTGTGTGTTCTTCACATTAAACCGTTCTTCTACTCGTCGACATCCAGCACACCCAGATTCCGTACTGATTCTTCACCCTAGAAAGATCAGCTCTGTGGTCACAAGCTACGACACAGAGATAATGCATCGTAATGCATTCGACAACGCAATGTCATGCCCTAGTACTGGGTACGACAGGCACAACATACATACGTCAGCAACAGAAATACATTGGAAGAGAGAATACGAAATAAACAAAAACAAAAACAAAAACAAAATAATAAGAAAACATATAAAAACACTCTATTCATGGATAGCTAAGCTACTATAATACTATGATACCATAATACTACAATACCTGGTAGTTGGTGAAGTGATGTCGTCGTACTGCAGTATTCTCTCTCTCCGTTACGGATCACTTGATGAAAGCACCAGAGTACGATATTGGATTGGATGAGGCCTCCTGCGCCGGCTGGTGGTCCCACCCAAACTCGTTACACCCAAACTTGTTACCTTGTTACACCGTTGCTACCCTTACACACCACCGTCGAGCCACCTCACCGTACGTTTTACGTTACTTGTAGCCACTTCTGTGCGCGGACGGCAATGTAAACCGGTGCCAACAGCAGGTCGGACGCGTCGGCCGTTGGCCCAAGCCTGGCCCCGTCAACAGTTGGTCCCCACCACCCTACTAGCAGTGATACACCTCACCTGGTATCGCGCCATCTTCCCCGTCTTCTAGCCACCAATTTGCATGATGTTCTATCAATGCGGTTTCAGAGTCACAATCCCAAAGTTCCCCTGAACGGGTACACCGATCGATGGTGCACGTCGATCATTACTTGGGCTCATAGCAAGGTCTCAAGGTGCCGTACCAACGTATCTGCTACGAATAGTTGTAGTTGTCGTTGTAGTTGGTGCTGGTGGATTAACCCTTTAAGGAATTGATGACAGTATATCGTCATTAGACCGTCATTAGATCGCGATTGTATCGTCGCTTGATCTTGATTATATTTTGATTAGACCTTGATTAGATCTTGATTAGATCTTAATTAGATGTTGATTAGATCTAGATTACATATTGATTACATATTGATTACATATTGATTGTAGCACATATATTTATCATATCTATATCTTGACAACAAAGCAATAAAACAATGGTTTTTCATGTATAGATTAGACTAGTAGATTAATCTATGAATAGGTAATGGTGCTACTAAATATTGGTATCTAATCGTAGTGCAATGAGTGCGATATTGGATGTTATTAAGCACGTCGGAAGAGCATGCGGCAGTGCGAGTACTGCTGTATCGCCATAGGTTGTGCTGTGCCACTGCTGGTTGTTGCTGCAAGCGATTTTGCAGGCACTATAGCGGACAATCGGCACTATAGAGGGAAGGACCTATTCTGTATTGTACGTATAAGACGCAGCGGAGAGCTGCTGAAGGTGATGTGGTAATTGCCCGGGCGGGCGAAAGCAACGTATCATAGTTGCAAAATTGTGAAATGCGTTAGTCTCTCGTCGCTTTTGATATCTTCTGATGCGGTGCGCAAATATGATGTGTTGATCGTTATACGGTACTCGTAGGATCAAGTGCAATAATACCCGCCAACCGCTCAGGCCTTTTTTTTTTTTTTGTTATCCTCCGGCGAATGGGGAAAAATAAAGCTTAAGCTCACTACACTTCCACGTATTTTCATACGCGTCGTGTGTACCGCCAAGGCGCCTTTTTTTTGTAGTGCAGTGTAGTCCAGTATACGAGTAGTGCAGTGTAATTGGGTTACCATGTTACGAGTTACTACGAGG
The DNA here is from genome assembly GCA_012845835.1 of Undaria pinnatifida. Classification (NCBI taxonomy): domain Eukaryota; class Phaeophyceae; order Laminariales; family Alariaceae; genus Undaria; species Undaria pinnatifida. The sequence continues at coordinate 11,341,484 of JABAKD010000014.1, read as the reverse complement.
TTATGATGTTGCTACCATACGGGTAAGGTAGGGTCAAGATTACAGTCAAATGGACGTCGGTACAATGTCAGTCAAGGGTTGGAAAGGTCAAAGTATCGCCAGCCAATGAATAGACCGGAAACCCCGAAAGAACACTTTTTACGAGCACGATAAGCGGCGCAATTCCTTTTTTTTTTTTTGTCGGCCCGGGTCGTTATACTGCGCGAACACAAATTCAGATACACACATATCATATCCTTACCGAGGAGTGAATGTAAAATACACATGGCCGACGTATCACGCCCCACACCTGCTTATTTGAGCTGGGTATTGACCACTCAATAGGGCGAAATCGCAGCTGACGTATTCGAAGTATGTGTTCATGTAAACCGCTGACAAGTGCCCAAAATATCTGTGAGCTGCATGCCTGGTATGAGGTACCTGGTTCGTATGAGTACGATGAGGTTTTTTGTTCTGTTTATCTTTTTTATGGCGCATACATGAGTTGCTACAACTACGATATGATAGATGCATGTGCAACCTTTGGCTTGCTTGTGTTTTTCCCTGGGGTATTCCTCCACTCCCGAGTGACTAAGGCTTGTCCTGTGACCACGGACTTGATTGTGCGAGTTAATGCGACGACGACAACAACAACAACAACAACAACAACAATAACAACAACAATAACAACAACAACGACAATAACAACAACAATAACAACAACAACAACAACAACAACAACAACAACAACAACAACAACAAACCCTGCAATGAAGCCAGCAATGAAGCTAGCAGCAGCAGCTACTACTAGCAATATGCTCTTGCCTCGTCTGATCTTGGCTTGGCTTGGCCTGGCTTTGTCTCTTGTAGTCGCGTCCTGTCCTGTCTTGTCTTGTTTTGTCTTGCCTTGGATATGTAGTAGCAAGGCGGTGTCTTGTCTTGTCTGCCATGCGCGATGTCTCGTCTATTAAGACGTGCTGTCTTGTCACACCTTGTCTTACAACGCCACGTCTTGTCTTACTACGTCCTATCTCTATCTCATCGCATAATACTGCTGTGTGTCGTCCCTTCATCCCTTCCCCAGGAATGTGGCGTCGTACCAGCAACGCCATTCCCAGAACCAACCATTGGAAAAGCAGCAGCCAGATGGAACAACGTACGAGACATCGCCATTCCCGCCATCAACAACCCCACCGCATCAAACTCAGCTACACCCGGGCTTACCGGCACTCGCAAAAAACTCAGAGGGATGAACCAAATAGCCGAGGCCGTCTTAAAAGCCCGCCAGGCCAACAACCATGCACAAGATTCCGCCGGGGTTACCTCCAGTGGGGAAGAAGAAGGCATCCCTCAAGACATGGGGGAGATAGATGATCTGCAGATGCCCGAGGATAAGCCGGAGTTGCTTCGTGGGTGTCCCGCGAGTCGCTCGCAACTGAAGAACAGACGGCAGGAGTCGTACTATCTGAGGGGGGTGGTCGAGGAACACAAGGATAAGGCCTTGCTGTCCACCATTGCTAATTGTATCCCAGGTGATTTTGTTTTTGTTTATTTGTTTTATCTCTCTGCTGCGCAATGCTGCTTCCGCGTGTGCATCGTGGTGTAGCGTGAAACATGCAACATGTGACGCGCAATGTGTCATGCACAACGTGTAGCGTGTGTCGTACAATGTGTAACGTATAGCGTGATTCGCGTAACGTTTATTGTACAACGTGTGGCGTTCTCCGAGCAGGGCGGAAGCTTGTTGCAGACGTGGCGATGGGGGAGACTCCAACGCACGGAAAAATCAAGGTCAGTCTCTCGCCGCGGATTTCGGGAGGTTCGAGCTCTACCGAAACGAGTTTGGATGGATCGGACCGAGATGGGGGGGACGGGCCGCTTGACGTCAGCGGCCGGTCAAATTGTGCCGGTACCGGTAATGAAACGTTCAAGACCGTGGAGTGGTATGGCACCATCCGCCTCCTCGTCTTCGCGCGAAAAGGTGCGTCTTCATTCCTTCGTTCATATGCGATACTCTATTTGCGCCTGGTAAATGCAGAAAATGCCGCAATGTTGTTACTTTTCATTCACATTACTGCTCATGGTGTATTTATTAAAATATTTGTTGGACACTTACATCGTGTACTGTGTCCGTGGACGGCCCGTGTAAGCCCTGGGGCCGCGCACTGATGTGTTGCTCTGCCACAATGCCTTCGTTACGACTCACGAAACTTGTTGCGTGTATAATGCGTTGTTCGTTGTTCGTTGTTCGTTTTACAGTGATCCTTAGACTTCTTCAAGGACCTTCGAGTGTGAGCTAGTGAGCTATTTGAATTCCCGTCTGTACGTTGTACGCGATGCGTCCATGCGCGGTGTTCGCGATGTTTCGTTTTTTGGTAGTCCTTACACGTGCTGAAAGACTCTTGAGTGGGAGTTGTGTTAATCCCGTGTGCGCATTGTATAATACGTTGTGCGCTTTTTGTGTTTGTGTTTTGCGTTGTCCTTAAGACTTGTTCAAGGACCTTCGAGTGCGAACTGTAGTTATCCCGTCCGGAGACAAGCCGTCTGTGGTTGCCGATGCACCAGAAGATTACGCGAAAGACACCTCACCAGATAAGGTCAGTCCGTCAATTTCTCACCTGCTAGTTCTCACGCGTGTGTTTACTCAGTTGTTTTTTGTGATATTTAGATAATCGTGTCAAACAGGCCTATTAGTAGGCTATTAGTAGCGTCTGTCACAGTCGTCGATTTACTCCATTTTCGCTGATTGTTAGTAAATCATGTTGAGACAGGCCTATTACTAATGTAGTGGTTAGTTCTAGCTCCTCGATTTGCTCAAGTATTAGTGACTTTTCGCAAAATTAAGGCTCGGTGTTCTGTTCTCATTCGTGGAGTTGCTCCAATCGTCCGCATGGTTTGTATTTGAAGGCCTAGTCGTCAATTGTCACGCACGACAAGTCTTGGTAATGGTAGGGTTATGATCATATGTGGTAGCTTTTGTAAATCGTGTCAGAAAGGCCTGTCGAGGCTGTTGCGTTAAAGATGCACCAGAAGATTACGCTAAAGACACCTCGCCAGATAGGGTTAGTCGGCGATTGTTGTCTTGTAAATCGCTTAAAGCGATGACTCCTTATGAGTCTTTATGACTCTTTAATAGTCACTCATCGATTCTCACTCATCGATTCTCACTTATCGATTTAGTCAGCTTTCCCTGATTGTCAGCACATGATGTCCGAAAGGCGTTTGCTTGCGGTTATCATAAGCAAAAAAAAAGGCCCTTTCCGCGCTTCTCTCGCTAGATATGATGTATGGTCAATTTGCTCAATTGTTAATGTTCCTGGTCGTTCTCTTAATCGTGTCAGTAACGCCTACGTACTCGTCGATTATCAGTCCGTCATTATCGCTCAATTATACCTGTTAATGGCAGTTAGTAGTAGCTTTGTCGGAAAGACCCATTAATAGTGGTCGGTTTACTCAAGCCGCTTCCCCAGCAGTGGTCGGTTTACTCGAGCTACGATTCAGCTACGATTCAGCATCAGCCGTGCTCCTTTTATGGGGTCAGGGTTAGTCGTCGATTGTCGTCAATTGTCGTCAATTGTCGTCAATTCGCACTGGTCCATCGATTCCAGTATAGCTGATAAGTTAGGCGGTCGGGTCAGCAAGACCTGTGAAAGCGGTCACCGTACCATAACACACCCCTGTGTAACCCAAGCTCTGTGCTCGTACTGTACTCGTGCTGTTCTTGTACTATACTTGCAGTGTACACGTTCTGTTCTTGTGCTGTAGTTGTACTGTACTCGTGCTGTAGTTGTACTGTAGTTGTACTGTCGTGTACTGTTACTGTGTTGTTTCTCGACGGCCGGGAGGGTGCGACAGCCAAGCGATGCGCCTATTGTGGGCAGTCCTCGGCGCAACAAGCCCAGAGCGACCGTTTTCGTTGAATGCGCCGTCCTGGTGTTGGACAACTACTGCCTCGTAAAAACGTCCCATCAACCGTAAATACGGGGGGTGTTGTCATGCGGCACATCTGGCACTGGTACTGGTACGAACTTATGTTGATAGTAATGTTATTAGTAATGTTACTGTTATCAGACTAGTAGTATTGGACGGTATCGTAGACCGCTCCCTGATGCTTGTTTTGTCCCCCCGCGCAGGTTATGTCGTGTCGTTTTTTCGTTGTGCCGTGCGTAAAGTATTATTTAACTGTTATTCAACTTTTTTTCCACCCATCTACGTCCAGCACACCCAGCGGCCGTGCTGATTCGACATCCTAGCGAGACAGTGGTCTCGTGATTGTGCAATGGCAGTGTCATGGAGCTCGATCGTAGTTTCTGTGAATCACAACAACTCTGAAGTGTATGACTTTTGATTGCCATGACTGCACACAGTTACGTCATTTATCCATACATCCATCCGCACACATAACCGTATATATGTACGTCGTTTAGTTGATGCGCATTTACGAGCGTGCGCTACAGTACGCCATCTGGTGTTGTAGTCTAGGGTGGTGTAATACGAGTGCACATTATACTCATGTTTTTGTGGTTGTTTGCGCTCGGTTTGGTTTGATCTGTTCGCCCGATTGCTGTTATTGCTGTTATTGCTGTTGTTGCTGTTTTTGCTGTGATTGTGATGTTGTGATGTTATTGTTGTTCTTGTGGACCCGAAAAACGGGGGGAAACTGGTCGTACGCTTCTCAGAATGAGTCCACATGCTCTCCTATTAGTATTGATGTATGTATAACGATATCCACATCCAGGTAAAACCTCCGCTTCTCCAACAGGCTGTTTGGTATGGTTTGGTTTGGTTTGGTTTGGTCTGCTGTGGAGTGCGCCATTTCCGACAGCAACAAGTCGAACGTAAAGCATCCGTAACAAGAGGGTTTGCGAAAAGTGTCTTCAGGAATTTATTCCCCTTCCGCTAAAAACGTGAATTCCCTTCCCATCATGATTTGTGGTGTGTTTGCGAACAAGGTATACCAAATGTTGCAGGCGACGCCTCCAATGTGCACGAGTACGGCAAAATAAAAATATAATTAAAAAAGCTCTAATGTGCCCTGTTCAGTTGTGGACTGCTCAAAACCTTGCGAGAGATACATTTTGTTGGCTTACTCTGTTGCCCAGCCTGTACCCCGTACCCAGCCTGTTGAGCGGTGCCAGCAGAATGATCTAACCCGCTAGGTGCAACAGGTACAGCTATGACGTAGAGGGCGCGAAATACGAAAAGTGAATCGGTCTTCTTTTGAGCTTGCTCTCTGAACCGAAAAGCCACCGGCTCATCTTTTGTCTCGGGGTTTTGACGGTTTCGTTTCGTTTCGAGCAATTCTCGCCACGGGAACGGCACGAGACGGCTCGGGACCGCCATCCTTGAAGTCCATATGGCCTTAGCCCGACCCGGCCTGTGACATTTCGAACATCTCCTGACCCGACCCGACTCGACCCGACACATTTTCGAACCCTCCTCACCTGACCCGCGGGTCGGCTCATGACCTTGACCTTGACCTTGACCCGTTGTTGTTGTTATCACATTAACTCGCATAATCAAGTCCGCGGTCACAGGACAGGCTCCAGTCACTCTGGAGCTGAGGAATACCCCAGGGAAAAACACAAACAAACCAAAGGTGGTACACGCATATATCACAGCTGACGCAATTCATGCCTCCACGAGAAGCATGTAAAAGTGAAATCGGGAGTCAGCCTACGATGTGCCAGGTCCATACTGGTGCATAGGTCTCATTAGACTACTCGCGCCTGGAAAAAAGCCCCGTAAAATACACTGGTTGGTTCCATTTTTTTTCAGTTTTTGCCTGTGCTACACCTTTTTCACGCTTGCTGCTGTGCGGGCGGCGTGCGATAATTTTTGCATGTGTGCATGAAGGGCGTGGTAGCATGCTGTCCTCGAAGATTTTTCTTGAGCAAGCGCGAGGTGCATTTTGATTAACTGTGTACACGAGTCCCTCAAGGATTCGGCAGTGTTTGCGACACCGAAAACAAAGCGTTTTCCCCCCAACTTTTTCGCCTTGCGCTGCTTCTTTTTAACTATCAATAATTGCTGCTCTTCGGCCCGCTTGTGGTGATATCGATTGTATGGATATAGGGCGCGGTGGCATGCTACCTGGAGGACCCCACGAGTAACCTCGAGGTGCTTTTGGTCAACTGTCACCTGTACGGGACCAACAAGTACGGCGTAGGGGAAGCCGTCTTCGACCAGGTGTGTACAGTAGTATATCCTAGCCTTAAGAGAAAGATTTCAATTGCTGCTGCTAGTTCTGTAGTGGCTCTGCTAGTATTGGTGTTGTTGCTTGTGCTATTGGCGTTGCTACATACTGCTACGTAGTGCTGCTAGTGTTGCTGTGTGCAGTTTCTCGTAGCCTCAGGAGCTCTCTTCATGCTGCTACTGCTGCTACGTGTGATATTTTGTACTTTTACCAGGGTTCTGCCATTAGTAGTGCTGCTGCTGCTTCTATGCTCGTGCTGCTGTTAGTGCTAGTAGTGCTAGTCGTGCTAGTGCTGCTGCTAATAGTGTTACGTGGTGCTGATCATTGTGTTACCTACTGTCTGTTTAATAGTGCAATGTGTGTCCAGTTGCTGCTGCTGGTGTTGCTATTAATAGTGCTATTGTTAATAATAGTGCAGCTGCACCTGCGGTAGGAAACAGTTTTCTTATTTCTCATTGACAGCTTTTCGATTGCGGTCCCTCGTTTTATTCTGGTTTCGCTTCGCTTCGCAAACCACCTCCTCCTCCTCCTCCTCCTCGTCTCGACGTGGTCCTTCGCAGTACCGAAAGACGCAACTGCAGGTTATCGAGCACGCCTTAAAGGCCACGTTGCCGAGCACCGCTCCAGCTCACATGGTCATCTTCGGAGACCTCAACTTCAGGTATTGCTTGATTTATTTTAAGAGAATGCGAGTTTGTACGTAATTGTAATAATAATCATCATAATCATCATCACATCATCATAATAATACTAACAATAAACGAAATAACAACAACAACAAGCATCATCATCGTCATCATCGTCATCATCATCATCGTCATCATCATCATCATCATCGTCATCGTCATCATCATCATCATAACGATAATGATGATATTGATATTGATAATGATAATGATAATGATAATGATAATGATAATGATAATGATAATGATAATGATAATGATAATGATAACCCCTTTCGAGACCATAGGAGCCGGATTACGTTGAACGCCCGCCGCGGCCCTCGACTGAAGAATTAAAAAAAAACGCATAGTCGTGGTCATACAACATCACGACAGTTACGGGCATCCTATCTACTAATAATAGATTAATAGATTAATAGATTAATGGTAGTACCTAATTGCCCCAAATTGCACGAGTTCCTAACGACGACTCTTTACACCTGGTATATACCTGGTATACACCTGGTATATCTGGTGCTGTGCTTTGTCGTCCTATCTCATCGTCTTTCGCGTGGTTGTCTTTGCTGCTGCTGCTTGTTTAGCTCGCGATTCGGCCCCACTGGATAGCTTAGCGGCGGCGAGGGACTTCGGGTGTCATGACTGCTCTTGCCGTCCCGTGAAACTGAACTGCGCCAAATACATATACATGATGTTACAATGTTACAATCGCGTCTGTTGGGACGTTCGACACGACTTGACGTGCTTTCAGAAAAGTGTTTTCACAAAAGTGTTGAATGTACTCAAGTGTGCTTCGGTAGAATTCGAGCTAGGTTGTCGAATTGGATGGAATGTAACAACTCCCGGTGTTATTTTGGTTCCAGGGTGGAAATGCTGAAGGAGGCTGAAGACAAAGCAAGGGGAGGGAAAGACTTTCAGGCGGTCGTGAAGGTGACATCGTTGTTCGATCTGCGGTATACCGTACCTGCATTTTTGTTTTACGCCCCAATCTTGGTGATTTTTCGTAATAATCGTCGGCATACTATCTACTAAGGGGTCGCGCTGGCCATGCTGTAACTCTGGATATTTGCATTTGTTTGTTTCTAAAGAAAATTGTGTGGAAGCGACACAATTTCGGGAGAACGGCGCACCTCCTGAACCAAAGGTACTCCACGTTCACAGTCGGTCTTTAAACAAAGCTAACCTTCAGCCCAATCTTCGTTGGACTACGCTCCAGCATATCACTTGCACGTACGCCTATGAAATAGTTGTGGTTGCATCCCGTAAACATATGCCTGTATTTTGTATTTTGGTATTTTGTTCATTCTGCGGCCGCTAACCTCACAACCACATTGTTGTCCTCGTGCTCTATTTATAATGCTCTAGTGCTCTAGTGCTGGAAGGAGCGCGGGGCTCCGTTGGAGGCTGGCATGGCCGTGGTTGGCATTGTCACCTGACCAATAGCCTGACCACTAGACGGCAGAGTAATGTTTACCTAGTGTAGCCTTAGTGCCCTTAGTGTCTGAGGTGTTTTGGGGTTGACGTGTTGTACAATGCGGCGAAGTGGTGTGGCTTTACAGTAGAACAAAAACAAAGACTGCCGTAAATGTAAGCTTTTCGTCAAGGACAGACTGGGAAGGAGCAGATTTGGTTGAGGAGGTGTGCCACTATCCTTATGGCATGTTTCCTGCTATTAATAGAATACACACGGTATAATAGAAATCGTGTAGCTTCTGCTGAAAAACAAAGTTGCACCTTTTCTTTATCGAAAATTCAACAAAAGCACCAAAAATACATGTGCCTTGAGTGACTGCTTTAACGTAGTGTGCGGTGACTGGTATCGATGACCATTGGCGATAGCGATGCTTGTGCCTGCTGTGCGAAAGCACCAGCACTAGCAATGTCGTCGTGAGAGCCGCTCTTGGTGACGGTTTGCAGTGTGCAAGCGTCTGCAGCGACAGCGATCTCTCGCAATGAAAGCGTTCCTTGTTCGACGCGATAGCCTCGAACCTTGCTACGTATTTAGTTTGTACCCTGGTTGAGTCTGCAACATATTTGTTATTTGCTGTTTTGTTTGGAGTCCTTGATGCATGGAACACCAACACCGCAGTGTCTCTTGTCTCTCACCCTCCGCTTCCGAGATTTTGAGCCTTCGACATGTGTTGTTTTAGTTGAAGCGCGTGGTGCTCTCATCACCAGCACCACCGTGCCTGTCTCTTTGCTCTGTTGTGTCCAATGGTTGGGTTCGACAGCCTGTTTGTGTTTTACTGTTTTGAATCTGCAACATATTGTGTTGTTGGATTGTTTGAAACGCTTGGTTCACTCGACGACAGTACCGTTTCCCCCTACCCTCTTGTATTTGATTGTTTGGCCACTGTTCTCTTGTGCCCAATGGTTGGGTTCGACAGCTGGCGGAAGCGGGGAAAGTCGAAGATCTCCTGGCGTTATATAACGCAGGAGATCGACTGAGGCCCCTGCTAGGGACGGCGAGAGAGGCGAGCGAGGGACGTGGGTTGCGGGAAGCGGGCAATGCCGAAGAAACTTTGCGAAAAGGCGACCAACACGGCCCCGAGGTACATGCATGATTGCGTGGATGTCCCCCTAGCTCTTTGCCTCTACCGCTGGTTCCATAGGTCGGACAGATCGGATAGATCGGATAGATGAGATGGATCGGATAGATCCCCTTTAGCTCTAGATCTTATCATATCTCTTGTCATAATGGTATGAATACAGTACTGCCTTTGTACATGATATGTGCAGTACAGGTCCGACCCAAGAAAATAAATAAATTTATAACGTGGTAGTACTAGTATGCTATTAATAATACTATTAATAATACTATGAATACTGTTATGGCAGTCATAGATCAGACAGATCATCCGGCGACATGATCTATGTCCGTGCAGACCGTGTGGACCAAGGACGTAGGTATGCCTGCCCTCAAAGGCGCAGATGATATGTACCAGATAGATCAATACCAGATAGATCAATAGGGATTCAATGGGGGTACGATCTCGTGTGTCCGATGTGTGGTTATTTCCCATCGGAAGTGCGACGCCACTGTTTGCTGCCTTGCAGGATGGGCTTGGCCTAGCATATGTCGACCACCCCGTGCCGCTGTCAGAAATCAGCGCGAATCGCGTCCATCCGAGTAAGATGATACTCTTGAGGAAAAAGACAACAGACAAGACAAGACAAGACTTTTGCATTGCTGGGTCGAACACGCGTGTCGTAGTCGTCGTCAGCACACAACCATGGGTCGCGTTGCCGAGTACCTCTAGGCCCTCTGAGACGCTCATCCGCCAACCTAACAGGCAGCGGTTGCTTTTGTTGTCTTGTTGTGCCTGATGCCGAGGGAAAGACGGTTGTGTCGTGTCGCGCTGGGCCTAACATACGTGTTGTTATCGATATTTTGGTTGTCGGTGTTTCTCCCTCGACAGGTGACGCCCTTGCTTGCTGGTTTGCGGGATGGGCTGGGAGAGGCGCTTGTCAGAGGGGAAGCGGTGCGACCGACCTTCACGTTCAAACCAGGGGATACCAACACCCCTAGAAAGTGAGAAAGGAGAAAGATTTGAAGCCATTACTTTGAGTTAGGGTCAGACCAGGCAGGTATCACGAGTGAATGCGAGTGTATAAGGACCTACCTGGTACCTCTTTTCGAGTGGCCTATGATGAAGGCTATGATAAAGGCTATGATGAAGGGGAAAGTTGCCTGTGATGGTGATGAAGAACAAGCGTCCGCCGAATCGAAAATATGAACACAGGACCGCGAATTTTTGGTTTCAGCAACGTACGCAAGCGGACGAGAGTTTGGATAGAACGGTGGCGTATCATATAACACTGGGACTTGCCCTTTAAAGCGCACCATGGTAATTTTCTTTTAGGACTCTTTACGGGTCGAGTCGGTTCTAAAGGGGCGGGGCGGGTAGGGGTGGGCCAACCAGACCCGTGAGACTTGATAACCTCGTGACCCGACCTGGCTAGACCCGTCACAGTTAGAACATTAGAAAACCTCCTGACCCGACCCGACACGCCAATCGACATTTTAGAAACCCCCTGACCCGACTTGTTGGACGGCTCATGACCCGTCAAAACCCTCGTTTTTTTTATGGTTATATGTACGCCGCATCGATTAACCAACAAGCACATTTCAACACAGCGTATGATGTCATCCATGATGTGATGCAGGTACAACGACAAGCGAACCCCTTCGTGGACAGACCGAATATTGTGGCGAGGCCTAATGGACCACGGTGCACAGCAGCCCCGACAAGACCAAAGACAAGACCAAAGACAAGACCAAAGACAAGACCAAAGCGATGGGGGGGTTACCCACCGCGGGAGTACTGGGAGTACTCGGAGCACTTTTCGTGCAGTGCCGGAGGTCTTAGAGTCGGACCACGAACCTGTCTACTGCCTGCTTCGCGTACCACGTGAGATTTTTGTGTGTTAGGATTCGCTCCTTGTTCTTATGTTTCAACCGGGCGGGTGTAGTCATCATGTCATCATCATGTAATCATCATGTCATGTATGGCCGTCATCTGCAGGACCATAGACCCTGTAGACCCTTGCATCTATACAATACCGGGACGGGGCACGTCGGCTTTTTTCCGACAAGGCAGAGATCACGTGCACCAAGCGCGAAGCGCCGTGATGTGTTCAGCAGGGGAGGGGGGTTGATCGTGCAGGTTTACTTTACATTATGGCTGGTTTTGGATTCCGATTTTTCGAACCCAGTACCTGGCATGGCAAAACTTACATACCTGTCAACGTCTCATAACTTTGCGCGATGGTGGGTATTGATCTCGGCTAAACATGTGATTATCGTGTCCAAATTCGCTTTTCACGGTTTGAGCCATAACCACCCAAAACATTGGCACACTGCATCATTGTTTTTGTTTTTTTTCCGAAAACAGTCGGTGCCAGGCACACCGAGACATTATTGTAGGAAATTTAGCACGCATTAACTAGTCCAAGATTTGACAGGGTTGTGTCGATTTAGAGGCATAAGTCACGCCCAAAATCGATTTAGTACTAAATTAAAGTAATTTCAAGGCTAGTTAGTGCATGCCGTATATTTACGCAGATTGACGTACCAAAGTCTAAATGTCCACGCTGTGTTTGTGAAGTAAACGTTGAAACTTCGCACGCGTGGTTTGTGCGCTCTTGCCAAAATTGGAAGGCGGAGGTTTTCGCTTTTTGTTTTTTTTCGTTCGCGATCAATTTCGTTTCCCTCAAGGCCCAAAAATTCAAAAGCATCGGACGAAAACTGTATACCAGTGTCGGAATACAACACGAAGAAAAAGAAAACGCCCTTCGACAGTTTTGCAAGAGTTCTTAGCACGTGTATGCGAAGCACCAGCGTCTAACTCGCGAAAACGGCATGGACTTTGGCCGGGCTCGAAATTTGGCACGCTCAGCTATAAGCTATGAACAAGCCTGTACACGCATGAGATTTACGATTTGTCAACAAGATAAAGGAGACGCCCCTTATTCAGCATGCAATGGTACGAACGAGCATGCTTAACGAGTACAGGACACAGCTGAAAACAACCAGAAATACCTACCACCCAGGCTATCTGCTATTAATTGCTTATTAGTTGCTTTCTTATGTGGGAGCGGGTGTGTTCGTAGCTAACTTCAACTTCAGTATGACGGCTCCCGGATAACGAAGAACGTACTGCTGTATTTCTACCGAATTTTGGCAAGCATGTGTCTATTACAGTATAAAGTGACATACAAGAATAAATATGGGCGCAGGTCAAGAAGGCCGGGGTCGCTCTAGGCTACTCGGCACAACCTTGTACAGCCCGATCGGCACGTAGTACCGCTGTAGTCAATATTGCCTACATGGTGCAGTAGCCGCTGCGTGGTAACAAAGAGTCATCCAGTGTAGCTATGACTACGCTCGGATTCAACGGAAGTCAAACCAAAAGTGCCGTTTCGGTCTTCTAGGGTCCGTCCGTCCGACGTCGGCATAGCTAAGACAACGGGATTGTCAAACAAAATGTGCTGTTTCGGTCTTCCAATGTCCGTCCGATGTCAGCATTATTAAGATGACGGGACTGTCAAACAAAATGTGCCGTTTCGGTCATATAATGTCTGTCCGCCGTCGGCATCATCAACAAGGACGGACGGACGCACCAAAGGCGCCGATACCGCCGAATAAGCTGCACTCACTAACAACTATCTCTGAAGTTGCACCTACCCGCCAGGCTTCCCCAGCGACCCTCTAGTGTTTCAGTGTTCTCAAAGGTTAGGTTGTGTCTACCGATGCCAAGCACGGCGATGAGCAGTGTCTGTTGGTTGCAACTGTGTGGGTTGTGTGCCCTGAAGCCCTCTGTGGTTAATGTGCCGTTGTGCCTGGAGAGCGTCGAGGTAAAATCCCGGTATAACATGTAGACCAATGGATTGGCCACTGGAGATGGATTGAAGTGGTTTGCAGACACTCAACCCAAATCGTTCGCTGACTTTGAACTATCCGCGTGGTTTTGGTAAACTTCTTCCTTTGACGTTCGGTTATATTAAACCGCAAAAAAAGCCGACTTCCGTTTTTTTACGTATTTCCCGCAACCCAGACAGATGCTTCCTCGCCACACACGCCACAGAGACATACCCACAAGGTCCGCTCAAACGAGCTCAGTCGGGGTCGCAGATCCTGACAGAAGCTTCCTCATACAGTAGTTCCTTGTGGCGTGCTCATCGCCGACACGAACGGACATCTTCTCTAGCAGTCAGCACAACGGAAACGTGTCCGCAAAATCCATCCAAGCGTGCTCATTTCAGCGTCGCTGCACTCGATGGCGGCACACCACCTCCAAACCGCGCGCACGGTGAAAGGCCCGGCGATGGTCGAGGAATTCGGCCTTGGAGATAACGGCCGAGATAGCGTTATTCCCCCCCGAGATCGTTGTTGAACGGATCTCAGTCTACGGGCGTGATGAATAGCTAAGATTTAAGTTTCCGCTTCGCGCTTGGCTTGTCTTTCACGAAGGATTATCAACGCATCTTTAAATACCTAGCCAACTAGTAGCTAGTCGGCGACTATTAGTATGCTATTACTGTAGGTACTATCATTAATAGTTACTACAGTAGTAGTCAGCACACTCCCAACTCACAGCCCCCGATTAAACATGCTTCCTCGTTGGCCAATCGCTCTTCGAAGAAGAAAATACCGTCGAGCATGTCGGGGAAAACTTGAACGTGCGGTAGGAGACCACCCCCGAGGGCGGGACAATACTGGGGAGGTTGTGCCAGGACGACTGAGCAACAACTCTTCGCTAGAGAAAAATCATGACGGCCTTGTGCGTGTGCTGCATGCCGTTGGATGGAAAGAACGGTTTCCTACATATCACGGTCAACATTCTCATAACACGAAAGCTTTGAGCCAGCTCCGACGGCAGGGCGCATTCTTGTGGCGATATTGATGGACTCGTGAATTGTAGACGATTGTGATTACATCAACATGAACGTCGTAGCCTTTTATGTTTCGTCATTAAGGTTTGTTTTTCTTCCCTTTGGCATTGTTGTGTGTGCTGGGTGTGCTTTTTCTTTCGCGAACACATGCAGTAGCATACTGGTAATCTAGATTCTAACCAACCAGTTGCTTCACCCTTGTGTTGCTCGTGCTGTTGCCCTGGTTGCCCGTCATCAAAACCACCCATTTTCGCAGTGGGCGCAGGTCACACGTCCATGGCGTAGGACTACATCGCCTTGTCGCCACCTCGCCAACGTCGTGGGAGCCTTTCATCCCCACACGGAGTCATCGCGTCACGTCCCTCATCGCGTCATGGGCACATCCTCGCAGCCTTGCCATGCCGTGGAAGTGATACTCTAGCCTACTCCAGCCTAATTCATGCCGCGCGATACGAGCGAAAGCGCAGACTGCACATTTCAGCGTTTTAATGCAATTCGGTTTGGTTCAGTCGTCTAGTCAAGTCCAGACCACTCGGGTTCTGTCGTGGAGTCAACTTCTGACAAGACCGTCGTGACGTAGCTCGGTCGCATTGCTATAACTAACAGTGCGATGTCGCTACTGTCAATGCATTTTCATTGCAGAGTCGAGTCCTGACATGACCATCGTGATGTACGTGATGTAATGCAATAGCAGTGCTGTTTATAAATATCAATGCTACATCTCTCACGTTTGATCTTCAGTGAGTTCAAGTCCTGACATTACTGTCGTAACGTACGTGACGTAGCGCAATAGCAGTACTACTAATAGCAATTCTATATCACTGCCATTTGGTTTTCGGTGCAGTCGACTCCTCAAATGACCATCGTGTGACGTAGCGCCATAGCAGTGCTATAATAGCATCAGTGTCATACCGCTGCCATTTCGATTTCCAGTGCAGGGCTGTTTGGTAGAATCAGAGGGGTGACGCTGGGAGGCGGCAGCATATGCCCACGGGCTTGCGGGCCTTGAACCATGGCCAATCATGTTGTACAGTCCCCTCTTTTTGTTTGTGGCGTGAACAAGGCGCCGCGTCGGGTTTCTTTTTTTTTGTTGTTGTGGCGTAGTGATTGACTATCGCGTCACGTCTATTAATATTAGTTTTGATATTAGTATTGGTAGTGTCTATGCTTGCGATAGGGTACGGCAACAGCGATTGTCATACTATTATAGTTATGTAATACGGTTCGGTTATCGTAAGTAAAATTAGTTGTGGTATACCAGGTACTGTTTGCATGCCAGACAAGTACTGTTTACGGCCTGCGGGGGAGGCTAAGGCGGAGTAGTTGTATGGACTTGACTAAAATAGTCTATTTGACATTATCGTAAGTAGAGAGTATTTCAAGGCTGTGCTTTGCGGGTATACCGGTATACTCTGGGGTACCGACCCTGATTGTCTTGGTCTTTGGTCATACGCAGCTATATACCCGGGTGTATGTAACCGGGTGTTACCCAGGCATATACCCGGGTGTATGTACCATACCCGGGTACATCTAGAGTATGTTTACTCCACTAGCAACACCCTTGGAGTATTTCAACACTGAGTGGTTTGGTTATATATACTCCACTAACAACGCCCTTGGCGTATTTCAACACTGAGTGGTTTGGTTGACGAGAGCAGCAAAATAATGCACCAAGGCAGGGCCAGCCAAATAAAATAAGACAGTATCTCGCTACGCAGTATGATCAATACGCCTTTTTGCCAGGGGCGGGACTAGGTACACCTGCTCCAGGTAGGGGGCGTATTTAGCATACCAGGTGCCAGGTACAGGTATCGTATTTACTGCCCGCAGCTTTCCTGTTTACCCAGTTTTTGAAAGGAAATTTCCGAGGACTTGTTCAATATATATGTGTACCGAGGGTATTTTTGGTGGGCGTACCGAACTTACCGAAGAGCCGGTACCGCTATCAAAGTCGTAACCATATTTTCGAGGTGTCGGGTACCGGTGTTGAGTTCGTACCGAACGCATCGAATTGTCGGGTACACGGGTAATGAGGCCGGACCCAAACTTACCCAAGACTTTGGTAGGGTATTTACCGACTAAATCCCTCTTTTATATTTTGGTACGTACCCTACTGAAGATACCCTACTGAAGATACCCTACTGAAGATACCCTACTGAAGATACCCTTGGAAAAGTTTCGTTTGTGGTCCAAAACAAGAAGTGACCTCGTCGTACACCGCCAATTTGAAAATTTCCAAGGTTTTTCACGGGTCAGGAGGTTTGTTATATCTCGAGGGTCGGGTCGGGTCGGATCAGGAGGTATTCGAAGTATCACGGGTCGGGGGCCGGGTCGGATCAAAAGGTTTTCGAAACTCACGGGTCGGGTCGGATCGGGTCAGAAGGTTTTTGAATCTCACGGGTCGGGTCGAGTCGGGTCGGGCCGGGTCACCCTGACCTCTGGCTCGACTCGATTTGTATACCTGAGCGAGAAGGGACCCGATCCATGTAAAGCCGTGACATTTTCGTCGTCTCCGAAAAGTGACGTCACTACCCTGAATGACGACTCCGGTCGAGTGCGAAGTTTTGACGTTTCGGAAATTTCCGGGCTTTTCGCGAGTTATGACCTGACGTAGGATATGTCGCCGGTCAACGCCCGGGTCGGGTCAGGAGATATTCGAAATCTCACGGGTGGGATCGGATCGGGTTGGGCCACCCTGGCCCGACCTGGCCCGCGAGAAGTGACCCGAACCGTGAAGAGTCCTGGGAAATTCCTTTTTAATGAAAGGATCAAGTAGGAAAAGTGCGAGCAGCGAATACTCGAGTGAAAGTAAGAGTTTGTCACCACCTACGGTAGATACTTGCTTGCCGTCGACCCAACTGTAGATACAATGATAGGCAAACGAACGGAGGTTTTCTGAGGAGGGGGGGTAGGCGTTTTTGTTGTAGCTGGTGCCGTGCCGTGCCGCCACATGCTGTCGATAGCACCAGGGCTGGTGCATTTTTGTTCTGTATTTTTTTTGTCCTGTTTTTGTTTGTGTCGTTGCTTGTTGCTTTGAGGATGGTGTTTGTGTTGACGATCGCACGGTATATCTTGTCCTCCATGCACAGTTTTGGGCGGCTCAAAAGGGGGATTTGAGATTGAACGGGGGGGGGGGGTGCCGGCGTGAATGAACAATGACCCATCGAACAGTATTTATCATGGATTGCATTGCCACCCATGGTTGCGGTCTTGATTCATCGGGGTGGATGGGACGTTAATCGGCTCTCTTGATTGATATGGTGCAGTTAAGCTTGTCGATATGCCGTACGATATATTTGCGGACATATATAACATCCCGTTGCTGCTGCGAGTACTGAAGAGCATTTAACTATTATTAATAATAGGATGACACTTTGCTGTGGACCCAGCTACTCGATGCTATATAATAGGTCGTTGCTGCTGCGATTACCGAAAAGCAAGACGTTCTTGGTCCACCCGTGTCGTCGGCCTGGATCGTGACGTAACGTTGGGATATACCGTACCTGGTAGCATGCAGGAGCTGGGACTTCGGCGGGAAAGACGTCGACTATGTAAGACGAGTTCAGCATGACCGCTATTGATAGAAGCAACCCCGGTCGCAGGGGTGGAGGTGGAGTATTCGAAGCGCAATGTCCTCGTAACGAGCTGATAGACATCTGATAGACACACGCGCAGCATGGTGATCGTCGTAGTGCTGCACACCTATCCTCGACTTCGTAAGATTGCAATCATCGTTTGCTTGTTTTTTGGTGCTATACATGGGTCGTAAAAAGGTAGACTTGTCCACGTACGCATGGACAACTCATTGCAGCCGGGCCGCTTTATTTTGCGTGTTCCTGGAATTTCATGCGATTTGTAAAGCCAGTACGACCATTGGTAATTCATTTGGGGTGTTGAGTACGAGTATACATAACAAGTCCTCCAGATATGTTTTGAAATTTGAAAATTGTTCGTTGACTTCCTATTAATATTGGCGTTTATTGTCAGAAAGCAAAAGGCAGCGGCGTTTGTTTGCTGCAGCTGTGGAATTTCGTGGTTAATTGGTCTTTGACCGAAGAGCAGAAAGCTATCCGTGAGTTTGAGGGTGCGGGTAATAAAGCGGATACCCCAGATATTACTGGGCAACTGCGTCGCAACTCGCAATGTTTTTGTTTTTTGTAATAGAGCCCACGGTAGAGGGAGAGTGCTATTAGCAAGCAACGTTTTTACAATTGCATGCCCTGGTACTTATTAATTGCATTCCACACGTTGGGCAGATCAGACAGATCACCGCACAGATTTCCTGTCGCGTTAGTTAGTTCACAAAATAATGTCTGTAGCTATGCAACGCCATGCAATGTCTTTCGGAGTCTCACCCCCAAAAGCGCTAGACCATCGAAACGGTGACGGCGGGATGGGGTTGCCGTGAAGTCAAAAGCTGGGTGTCGTCGGCGAGGGGCGGCCCACACACATACACATATACTAGAGGGGCTTCGCCGCGGCGGGCTACCGCCCGCCTTGGCTCCGCGCATACCCGTAATTTTCGAGGATACACGACATACTATATGTCATGTACTATGGGCATAGGATTATAGGTAAGTCGAGGCTGTACATGCGACAGCACTGCCAAGGGGTACATTCAAATAAATCGTGTTTGGATAAATAAAGAAAAATAAACACTGGAATCAGGTGCAATAAACCACAGCAACAAATTGCGTCATCTGGCACAGGATGACCGACAACAACAGCAGCAGCCCCCGCACGACTCTCATGCACGTGTAATTTCAATAACAGCAGAAGAAGCAACAGCTACGGCAGTTCGACAACAGCAAGCAGCATTTCCAGAATAATAATGCGTAGACGAAAATCTACAATAGGATCCGAAGGGTGCGCCAGCTAGCGTTGGGCTGCGAAAGCAACTGAGTTCAATCGGCGCACGACGCGTATGAAAATACGTGGAAGTGTGGTGAGCTAAAGCTTTATTTTTCCCCATCCGCCGGAGGATAAAAAAGAAAAGAAAAAAAAACGACAATCTTTTCACTTTGCCTTGAGCCGGTACATAAATAACGAAAGTGCGAGGGGAATAAACGCTAAAAGAGGATTGGAATAATGTACGCACCGAGGCTCGAACCCAAAGGGAAGAAACAGAAAACAAAGGAACTAACTTGAAAATAAGAGTGGAATCACCGAGACTCGCGGCTAACGATTAACAATCGTTCGGGGCTCCCGTTCAAGCTACTGCTGTTGCACGATTATTTTTGGGACAGCGTTTAGTTTTCTTGAACGTGCAAATATGCATACGCCCTTGACATTACGAAACATAAATTCGGAAAAAACGCGATTTTTCAAGGGCTGTCACGACACGAAGCGAGAACAGTCGAGGCCGCGCCCGGCAGAGTGAGGAGGGGCGAGCAAGGTGAGACATGCTCAGGAAACAGCGTGCCGATAAGTAGACCTCAGCTCGTGTTATCTCGGAGACGACTCAAAACCTGGTCTAAATCGGACCTCTCGATCGCTGAGACAATATGGCCAAGATACTTAGACGTGTATTTCCAACAACAAGCAGCAGCATCGGCAGTCCGATGACAAACGGCAAGCAGTGGAAGTACAGCATACGTTCATATGGTGACAGCAGCAGCAACGTCGTACAATTCTTATGCGCGTGTAAATTCAACAACAAACAGCACGCTGCAGCAGCGGTAGCACCATCAGTGCGACAAACAGCGAGCAGTATCCAGTGTAATATGCATCAATAATAATATCATTTCGCTTTAGGCTGATACCCAGTACGTGCGTAGAGAAAAAAACGGGAACCAAAACAGAACAAAACCAAAAAGAGTAACAGAAAAGCGCATAAACATCGAGGCTCGAACGCAAACGTGAGAAAAAACGCACACACTAAACAAAGATCAAGCAGCAGAAGCGGCAGTCCAACGACAAACGGCAAGCCGTCCGAGTACAGCATACACACACAGTACTAGCAGCAGCAACGCTGCACAACTCTTTCGCGTGTGTAGATTCAACAGCATACTGCACCAGCGGCAGCACCAGCAGTACGACAAACAGCACGCAGTACACAGTGTAATATGCATAAATAATAATATGTTCACCTTAGGCTGGTACCCGGTACGTGCAGAACAAAAGAAGGAAGCAACCCAAAAATAAACCAAAAAAAGAATTGAACACACATCGAGGCTCGAACACAAGCAGGAAAAAATTAAAAAGTACAAAAACGTCAAGTAAATAAATGATAGCAAAGCGTTTGCGACAGGCCTTGAACCCGCGTTTGGTGAATACAAACAGCGCGTGTCTAACGGCCGAACTAGTGGTACAGTAATACTACTGCTGTTTACTGGCTTGACCATTCATTGTGTTCGAACGAGATGCTAGTGTTTTTATACGTACAGCTCCGCACTTTACATTTCGGAACGGATTTTTTGCAAAAACGTGATTTTGCATTGGCCACCACGACACGCAGCGAACACAACCGACGCCGATCTCGGCAGGGTCGTAGATATCAGCTCGTGTTATCTCGAAGACGGCTCTAAACTTGGTCTAAATCGGGCCTCTCGATCGCTGATACGACATGATGGTCAGCATATTTACTTACAACAGCAACAAGCAGCAGCGGCAGTCCAACGACAAACGGCAAGCCGTAGAAATACAACAGCATAAATAAATACGGTGACGGCAGCAATGTCGTAAAACTTTTACGTGCGTGTGAATTCAACAACAGCATGCTGCAGCAGCGGTAGCACGATCATCAATCGACAAACAGCAAGCAGTATCCAGTGTGCCGGTCGCCCCGGTGGCGTATCAGGTTATCCTCGAGCCTGGTATAGGTCAGTTTCGTGAGCTCAAGCCCCGCCGAGTGCATACTCGTAAAAATTCGTTGGGACTTTTTCTTGTGCACAAATTGACTTGCGGAAAGCGCGAGAGCGTGAGTTAGTAATACTCGATGAAAAATCGACGAGCAGTGGTTGCTGAACCCTATGCGCGATAAAAATTGAAGGCAAGAACCGGGGGGGAAAAGGAACGACACCTGTGACCACGGCTTGTCTACAAGCTGGAAAGTAAAAGTGTGAGAAAAAAAAAGTGTAATATGCATAAAAAATAATGTGTTCGCTTTGGGCTGGTTCCCGGTACGTATAGAAAAAAATGGGGGAGCAAAACAAAAAAAAAAAGAAAAAAAGTAACGGAGTACCGGATACACATCGAGGCTCAAGCACAAACGTGAGAAAAAAACGCACACACACTTAAAAACAAAGAGCAAGCAGCAAAAGCAGCAGTCCAACGACAAACGGCAAGCCGTAGGAATAAAGCATACACACAGTAACAGCAGCTGCAACGCCGCACAACTCTTACGTGTGTGTAAGTTCAACATCATGCTGCAGCCAGCGGCAGCACCAGCAGTACGACAAACAGCAAGCAGCGCCTCAGCGTAAGATACATAAAGAATACTGAGTAATATGCCCACAGTGGGCCAGTACCCGGCACGTACAGAATAAATACAAGGGGAACAACCCTAAAACGAAAAAGTAACATGACATTGGATACACATCGAGGCTCGAACACAAACAGGAAAAAAACACGCTTAAAATATAAAGAGCAAAACATTTACGACAGACCTCGAACCCGCGACTGGTGACTACAAAGAGTGCGTGTCTAACTGCGGAACTATTGTACTACTGCTGTTTACTGGCTTGAGTTTATGTTACAGCAACGTGATGCCCCTATGCCAGCTGTCCAGGCCTGTCTCACCCCTGTCCTGTGAAGTTGAGTGAAACCCTGCTAGGAGCCACCAGAAAGCGCGATGACCGCGAAAGACAGGGTTAAAGTCGCCAGCACAGGTGTACGCAGTTAACAGATAGGTGGGCTGCAGGTGAGTTAGAGCGACGCACGGGTGCGGTGGCTCGGTGATGAGGCACACTAGGTGGTTTTGACAGGTGGTATAACTTTGATCTCTCTTGGTATCAGTCAGGGTAAGTAACCCCGAGGTGAGCCGGTGGAAAGCCCCGAGAGGGGTTTTCCACTTTTTCCAGGAAAGATTCCTCCGCCGAGGACATCCTTCTTTTTCCTACATCGGCCGTGGAGAGCCTATCCGACGGCGAAATCTCCATTTTACGCAATGCACCCTCCTCGTGATACTGGCCCGGTCAGCTATCACGTATCTCAGAATAACCCGGGCGCCTCGCGCGCCCTGGCGTTCGTATCGCTGCAACATTTAGTCGGAGTTTTAGTATTTTTATACGCACGGCTCCGCACTTGACATTTCGGAACGGAAATTTCGTGAAAACGTGATCTGGCGTTGGCCACCGCGACACGAAGCGAACACGACCGACGCCGACCCCGGCAGGGTCGGGAAAGTCGAGCAAGGTGAGGCACCTGCAGGACAGCGCGCGCAGAGGTGGACCTCGGCCCGAGCTATCTCCGAGACGGCCCAAAACCTGGTCTACATCGGAGCCTCCGGCCGCTCTCGTGCAATCACTAACATATTTGTACTTGTATTTATACATAAGTATGACGTTTTTATTGCGGGCGATCCGAGTTTATATAGCCTCGGTTAGTTGAGACTATGCGCCGACGGCTGATGACATTACACCTGTGTTATGAGGCTTAGTTTGGGTAAGCAATCGGTAAACCTTTTGCAAGTGGTCAAACTGACTAATGCCCACTAATTCCTTAAAAAATGGCGTCGTCGGCTGGTCCATGGTTTTTTGGGCTGTGGGTTCAAATCCCACCATCCACCAATAACAACTTTTAAAGGCTTTCCCCGTGTCGAACTTGAAAATGCTCTCCTCGGTATACCCAGGAAATGAAACCGCTTGGATATTGACACGTCCGCCCGTATATCCGGCCGACCTGCTATTCCGCCGTTTCAGGGGGGAGGAGTGTTATAAGGCTTAGTTTGGGTAAGCAATCGGTTAACATTTTGCAGGTGGTTAAGCGGACTAATACCCCACTAGTTTCTTAACACCTGGTACCTTTTCAGTATCAAGAGTGGCGGGAGCACGTACACCAGCCGGAACAATGTCGTATTATGTTCTATCGTGGAACGCCCAGACCAAGGCTGGTAGGGACGCCAAAGAAGACAAACGGCACGCCTGACGAGACTATCCCGGACGATGCTGTCACACCATGGTTTATTGCATCCCACCCAAATTTCCTCGCATACATACATGTAAATCTATTGCATCTCGTCCAACTGTCTATATTATGGAAGAGGGGAAGGCGGCGCAGAACCCACCGTGGGTCTCCGCAATTGTGTCCCTCGCCATAGAATAGGGCTTTTCTTTTTTAATTTTGGTACTAGTTATTATTCGGGCTTCTTGGAGCCCATTGTCCACGAACACATTGCGGTACATGACTTAAGACATCATCCAGGAAGCACAAAAAAAATTCCGCCGACCAAAAATTCCAAACTAAAAAATTGACCAATCATAAAACTAAGGCCACGAAATGTCCTTTTCAACATATATATACTTGGAAGTATGTGTGTGGCAGTGCTATTCTGCCGTTGACGCACGCCCTACAATCCAAATATTATTATTAATAGTGCATTATACCTGAATTAGCTGTGAGAGGGAGCATTGAAAATCCAAATGTCCCTCACCATTTGGTTAGGAGACACAAAATAATGCATTAGACCTACTTTTATAGAAAAAATAGGGCGATTATTTCTGGCCGTTATTTTTGTAGTTTTGAGGTTTCAGAAAAAACTGCATCAGAAATAAGGGGCGTCCACTATGGCTTCTGAATTTTGGAAATTCGTTTTTATTTTGAGTTGGCAGGTCTTGTTTTGCCGTTTGCCTTTATTCTTGAAATCTGGCACGTACACTGTCGCCGGCGACGTTAGGCCACCACCGCCTCTGCTGCTGTCTCTGCTGCTGTGCTGCTATGGTGCTGTTGTGGTGTGCCTGTCGTGGTTTCGATGGTGGTGGTGGTGGTGCTGCTGTCGCGTTTGTGTGAGGACGAAGCTCTGTCTCGCACACAAGCGCGGCATGTTGTCGTAGGTGTGTTTGTGATTCTTTGTTGTGGGTGATGGGTGACGTGTACAGCACACAGGTATCATACCAGGTACAGTATAGACAGTGGTGACATGTGATACTTGGTACGAGGTAGTATCCAAAAGCCAAATAATCCCAGTTCTGAGAGGCTGGAAGAGCTGTTATTTCTGGGCTCAGAAATCACCAGATCCGCTGATTTATGACCTCGATTATTTCTGAACCCAGAAATAATTATGATTTCTGGTCCCATAGTAGATGGTTTTTATTTTTGGCGTCGGAAATCCTTGTTAAAGACAGAAATAATCACTTGAAAATATTTCCCATAATAGTTGGTATTACCAATAATAATATCTAAGATGAAACTCAAACTTATTTATTTCTCAACAGAACCAACCTCAAGATCGTTAAATGTATCTACTTATCAACAGAACCAACCTCACGCTTGCAAAATTGGATAATAAGTAACATTTTGAACGGTGTCCCAAATTAATTATCTGCCTCTCTAATATCTAGTACGTATACATGAGATATCGCCGTGAAACGCATGAACTATTGTTTTTATTTCCATTTCGTACACAGGTACTTCAATCAAAATCATGGAAAACAACTACACAAAAAATAGGCAATGCACTTGTACATTCAGTCGGTATTGGTTCCTTGCTTCAACCTTCGTCGTGTGCGGAATCAAGGCTTTGAGCTCAGCCTTTTGTGCTATAGTA
This sequence comes from Undaria pinnatifida, assembly GCA_012845835.1. NCBI lineage: Eukaryota > Phaeophyceae > Laminariales > Alariaceae > Undaria > Undaria pinnatifida. Next base: position 11,316,526 of record JABAKD010000014.1, on the reverse strand, counting down.
CCGTCCGGTAGTGACTGAGGGGAACCAGGGAGCCTTAGTGACATGTTCAAGTGCATTGCTAAGCTGTTCACGTGCTGAAAAACTGACAGACTTCCTTCATCTATCTATCTGCGGCAAACATACAGGTGAACATTATTTGGTGATGAAGGAGTTTAATATACGAGTGAAAATAACTGAAAAGAAGTGCAGTCCAGGAAAAACAAGAATGACATGTCGTGGATGGGATACAAGCATTCATATTGGAGCGACCATAACAAATCAGGAAGGACGGGATGGACTGGATATACACTGCTGCTGTGCACTGCCTATCTATACCAGGGAAGTACCATGAATATATACCACAACATCTCAATAGTCATGCTCACAACTCGTCGGCTCACAAGCCATGCTCACAACTCGTTGACTTTCCATGATGAGTGGTGTACTTCCAATTCATCGACTCTTCATATGACCTAACTCAGTAACCTAGTGCAAATAGCCAGTGTAATTAACAGGTGATAAAAATGTATTCCCCATCCATGCGGGGAATAACTCATCAATTTTTGCATGATGACATGACGTAGTAATATAGGTGGTATCATATGAAGATTACGGTTTAGTGCGATCAGCTACTGTTGTAAACAAAAATCTTTCGTACTAAAATTAAACCGAAATAATGAGAGAGCGGAAATAGGGTCAGTTATAAAAACATAAGTTGTCTTCACGCGTGCATGATATATATGTAGTTAAAACGTTAGGGTGACTGCGTTTGAATTTTGGACCGTGGGTTGGAGTCTCTCAAAATCCTTTTTTTTTTTTTTAGGGTGGGACTTTGGCATGATATCTACTCCATGACGTTTACATGATATCTACCTGGTACATCAGTTCGTACGTCACTACTACTGTCTTCATACTCCCGATGTATACCAAAACCCGCCATTATAGTTTTAAAAACAAAATAATAAGACCACCCCCAGGTAGAGAAAACTTACCTACGCACTTAACCACAAGTACCAACAACCCTGACCAAGCCATCCATCCGCAAACCATCCACCATATATATACGTATATATATACACGTATGATAGAGCAGTTTATTTAGTGGAAACTACAGAAACATATTTACAAATAGATACTATGATGATTTATATTTAGTTCAAAATTCCCCACCTGCAGTAAAAATACCAACACCAATCATTGTAGTAGTGGGGGAAAACATTTTTTTGTTTTCAACAAAAAGAATAAGACCCTTCCCATTAAGAAAAAATTTACCAACATCGTATATTACAAGTACAGTACTACTGTACCAACAAGCAGCTTGCAAAGATGAGTATTGACCCGAAATTCGTCGATCTCACGGCTGACTTCCTGAGCGTATTTTTATAAAATGTTAGAGTGACGACGTATCAGTTTGAAACCGTGGGTTCGTGTCCCACAGAGTTATTTTATTTTATTTTATTTTATTTTATTTTTTTTATTTTTTTTGGGGGGAGTAGCCGACTTTTATTCTCGGATGCCGTATTAATATTAACGTATTAGATAACTGGTAATACTCTGTACTCGTACTCCTTCCGATATTCAAGCGGAGAAATAACAAAATAACCCCCCTACCATACATATGATAGAGCAGTATAATAGTGGAAACTACGGTAATAATTTTATATAATAGATAGTATGATGTTTTATATTTAGTTCAAAACTCCCCACCTGAAGTAAAAATACCAACACCAATCATTATATATAGTGAAGAAAAAACTAAACATCTATGTATAAACTTTTAAAAACAAAAGAATTGGACCGCTCCCATTCAAAAAACACCCACATAGTATATTACATGTACCAACAACGCAGCTTGCAAAGATGAGTATCGATCCGAAATTCGTCGAACTCACGGCTGACGTCCTTGAACTATTTTTATAAAATACCAGCACCAACCATTATAGTGGAGAAAAACACTAAATATATATATATTATACCTTGGTATATATTTAAACAAAAGAATGGGACCTCTCCCATAAAGAAAAAACTCACCCACATAGTATATTACAAGTACCAACAACGCAGCTTGCAAATATGAATATTGACCTGAAATTCGTCGAACTCGCGGCTGACGTCCTTCAAATATCTTTATAAACTGTGTTTCGTGGCTGTCGATGTGATGTTGTGTCAGCTCTTGCGCTCGCTTGCTAACCCTGGCTCTGCTGTGCATGGTATGCCGTGCTTTCCAACAGGCGTTCAATCACATCACAGGTACCTGCGCTCGCTGCCGACGATGGAGCACACTGTCGTCCCTGGTCGTCGTCACTCACACCTTTTCTCCGTGCATCGATCTGCTAGGTCAATATGTCAATTGTACGGTCTGTTATGGACTGCTCTCCGTAGTCCACGTAGAAAGGATAGGATAGTCTACAGATTTGACATGAAACCATGTCATGGTCGGAGTGAAACCAGGTAAGGTGATAGTAGATGTCACATTCACGTCAAAACCATCATATATGGGCAAGAATGTAAGTGACGATGGTTCAGGCAGGACACCCACCACATGACTACTGCCTGCCTGCCCAATTCTGCGCTGTATGTCTTGGAGTGTTCTTCAAAAGTAATTGTGTGAGCCTTTGCGTCTAGACAGCGAGCCACGAGGAGAGATGAATAAAGACAACAGAATCGTGAGGAGATCGCTCCCCAACACCGACCAACACCGACAACCCTGCATCCCCCTCGGGATACTATTGATGATGTTACATGTACTACAGTACTACTGCTGTTAGAGCCCACCAGAAATTGCATGTTTCCCTCAATAGGGCGGTTACCGCTCTACTGAAGGAACCGCACAACCTCAATAATAAGGAGAAAATCACCCTATTATATCGAATAAAGATGTTGCCCCGAAGAAGGCGGCAATATAGGTGAAATGGGGCCTCGCACACAAGCAGCTGTCGGGGAACCTCTACTCTTGTAGCTATTGTATATTGGGTTCACTTTGTTTTTACGCGCCTCTACTCTTGTAGCTATTGTATATTGGGTTCACTTTGTTTTTACGCGTTCAAAGTACAGCAGCAGTAGCACCGTAAATTGTTGGATTAGTGGCTTGTTCGTGCTGCAGGCCCGATCGAAGATACTCATTCATCTACCTCATATCGATTGATGCTCGCCTGCACGGGTTATGTTTTTATGTTTGCATGAATGGTGCTTGCTTTGCGCCTTGCGAAAATCGAGGCTCATAACCTGTTGATGGATTTCGTCTGGCACAAGAACTGGACGGCACAGTTTGTTGATGCTCGTCTGAACAGAGTCTGATGTTACGTACGCAAAGTATGAATAGTTAGTGCTTGTTTTGCGCCGTGTCAAATTGAGGTTCATAATCTACTTGTTGGAATCCGTCTGGGAGCGGGTTCTCTGCTGGATGGCACGGCGATGGTTGGATCTCATTTTTCGTTGCACGAACGTCTAGCATGTATGTGACCCGCGTTCTTGGGGTGCGGCCTGTTGTAACTGTTGTCGCTGTAGTACTCCCAGAAGAGCGTGCTGGGTGCTTGGGTGTGAGCTGCTTATTGGAACTTTGTCGGGCAGAACTAACATCGCACTGTCTTTTGCACGGCACACCGGTCATTTGCACTCATCAAAGAGCATTCCGTCATCCTGACTGCAGTACTATTATTACTGATAGAATCGCCTGGGCTAGGCCCAACCTGGATCTAAATCCCCCATATTTTTCCCTGGGTAGTGTGCTGCTTGGTGTGTTGTGGTGTTGTGGTGCTCTCGCCTGATCGATGGCTTGTCGCAGCTGATCTCTTCAGTGCACGTTAGTATGATATTGTTTGGACGCAACATTGGTCAGCTGAAGTACTGCTGGATGTGGCCAGCTTTGGGTTTTCGTTGTTCACAATGCATGTACTTTTATTATTGATGGTATTCTTATTATATGATTCAGCAGTTTTTTGTACTGGCGGTATGATTAATCACGACCGCGATGGATCATTACACCACGCACGGTTTATTATTATTATTGGTGATTTATTTCTCTGGGCGATTATTTTAGGAATACGTATTCAATCAGCGTGACATGTGACAGAGTGCTACTACTGTAACAGTAGACTACTGTAATTACTGTAACAGTAGACTACAGTAGTAGATGAAGTCTTTTTTGGTCGGGGGTTAGTTAGATTATCTGATGGCTGTTTACTGAAGAATCAAAGCAACCAGGAAGGAAACATGCGAGCTAACCCTAACCGAGCTACAACACAACGTACCTATGACCCTCTATTGCACACAGGCATAATATATAACCTGGTACAACCCAAAGAAAGAATCACTTCCTGCCAGCCTTTTTTTGAAATAACGATAAAAAAATCAAAGACTGCTCGGCATTATTGATGGTTGTTTCACTGTTGACCTTCGATCAAGAGAAGATAGTATTGAAGCTCATAACCTATTGATGCTCATAGGTGAACTTAGGTGGCATGTGGCGTGTACCAGCTCTTAGCTGGTGTACGCTCGTAGGCTCGCTTTCGGATGACCCGATGAAGACACAGCCTATATATATGATTTGAGGCAAACGAAGGCCACGATTAGGTAAGCCTGTAAGAGCAGAGAGCTCTGGCAGAGAAGATGTTGTTCGGCGACCCCAGGCCGATATGTTGATTGATGATTTATATGCTCAGCAGATGAGAGCTGATGGTGAGCAAAAAGGAGTGATCAAGGTGGGCCTGGCCATCACCTGATCGAGACGGCACAATACGTATGCTACGGACAGATGTACTCTACGGGTAGTTGTCTGATCCACCTACAGCCGTTTCCTGAGGCTTGCTCGTGGTCTACCGTATCTATGGCAATGTTCCCTGAGGTTTGCTTCTGGGAGGTTAGCTACGTCAACGCCCCGACAGTCAACCTAAAATCATATTCCATGAATGTTGCTCCAGGTACGTTATTCCGCCGCATTTATTGGATAACACCGCATTGCTCGTACGTACTACGTGTACCAGCTTTTGGATATGATTAGCCGGTAAACGGCTTTGCATCATGTAACCAAGTTATTACTGCTGAGACTTCTGCATGCTAAATACCGCATTGATAAACGACATCTAACAGACTTGTTATAACTGTCTGTTGTACGGACAACTCGCAATGTATACCAGATGACTTTTAAGTGTTATCAAGTAACGACATGATGGTTACTGACAAGTAGCATCTCTACTACTAATAGATACCAGGTAGTAGATACAACAAGGAGTCTACCGCCAACCCGAGTACCAGGTAGGTTCGAACAAGGCCACAATAATGTGTGAGTACATACGACATGATGACAGCGTCGAAATTTATGGTGCGTCCATGGAATCCATGCTCTAGAGCGCGAGAGGTGGCGAGCGTTGTGGTTGGGTCTTCTTCTGAGAAGTACTACTACTACCACTACTGCTGGATGTTGCCAATTTTGGGTTTTCGTTGGTTAAATCTTTAGTCTATCTATTTTATAAACAATAACAATATTTCAAGGACGTCAGCCGTGAGTTCGACGAATTTCAGGTCAATACTCATATTTGCAAGCTGCGTTGTTGGTACTTATAATATACTATATGGGTGAGTTTTTATTGGGAGGGGTCCTATTTTTTGTCCACTATAATGGTAAGTGTTGGTATTTAGACTATACTTTAGGTGGGGAATTTTGAGCTAGATCAAACATGACATCTAATTTATAAATAAATGTATTACTGTAGTTTCCACTAGTCTACTGCTCTATCATATGTACATTATTGTATGGTAGGCGGTTTATTTTGTTTTTCCTCCCCCGGCTTTAATATCGGGAAGAGTACGAATACAGAATATTAATGGTTATCTTATATGTTACTCTTAATACAGCATTCGAGAATTAAAGTCAGCTACTCCCCCCTCAAAAGAAACAAAAGGTCTGTGGGACACGAACCCACGGTTCCAAATTGATACGCTGTGACTCTAATATTTAAATAAATATATTTTCAGGACGTCAGGTGAGTTCGACGAATATCGAGTCAGTACTCATATTTTGAAGCTGCTTGCTGGCACTTTATTATAAAAATTAAAACACACTTTGCACTTTGCTTTCGAAGTTGTATTATATTAATGCGCAACCCCCCGCCCGGAGAGGGGGGTTGGAGATGGGAATACCCCGGGGCTGCCCCGCCGGCAACCCCACGCTAACATCCGTATACACGAGTCAACTCCCAACCCAACTGGTGACATCGAACTCTCGACGCCAGCCAACAACCAACGACGAACAATCGTTGGCAACTCGAAGAAGACATACGAGGCAACCGCCTATAACGTGCAGCATATAAAAAAACGTACACACGCGTGTAATAGATATGCTATAAAATTTGCACGCCTGCACACACCATGCACATTAAACAAATGCACTTACTTGCCAATATACGGATAATTCCCCTCTCCCACACTTTCAGATTGCGCGCTAAATCCGAGCCGATGCACTGCCACAACGTTCGCTGTTAACTATCAACATAATATCTGCGTAAAACAGTCATACGTAACCCCACCGCACGGAGGGATACTCAGATATTACACATGCTGAAAAAAAACACAACAACGAACACCCCTTGCACCACGCTATAACACTGATGCGGCTAGCACCCACCGCAAACCTGCGCAATCTACGAAACCCCGTCGCATCTTCAGCGAAAACGGGTACGTTTGCCAAAACAGTAACAAACACGCGCAACGTTACTGCGACCGATTAACTCCCCCTCCACTGACTCCCTCAAAGGCACGGGCGGGTGGGTGGGAACTTAAACTAGTCTGTATCACACCTTGGACCTGTAAGCTCTGACTCTGCTCCCCTACGCGCTCCGCGTGCAGGTCGTCGCCTACACAGCTGGGCCAGGTGTGCCCAATGCTATCGCTCATACGACTATGAATTACCGCATTAGTCTGATTGGTCAAACTTCTTACGTACGTGCAAAACCCATATTTTCTCATACTTCGATAATATTCTGCTTTGCACTTTGCTTTCGAAGTTGTATTATATTAATGCGCAACCCCCCGCCCGGAGAGGGGGGTTGGAGATGGGAATACCCCGGGGCTGCCCCGCCGGCAACCCCACGCTAACATCCGTATACACGAGTCAACTCCCAACCCAACTGGCGACATCGAACTCTCGACGCCAGCCTCCAGCACAAACTGGTAGTTGACCCGTATTACGAATGTATACCCCCCCCCCCCGCCCCCCCTTACCCTCGAGTCGTAGAGTGCACACGGGATAACACACTTCTTTGTAATTCCGCGTTTGCCCAACTATTCAGAGCCCATCGGCCCTCACGCTGCAACACCGCCGGTGTTGCACCCCCTGCCGACAAGTGCGTTGCGCCTCCAATCTTCAGGGAGTGCAAGGCGTACTCCTCCGCACGCACACCCGCCAACGCAACCACTTTCCGCAAAGCTACCGTCGCTTGATGTTGTGTCCACATGGACCATCTGCCATTACCAACGACACACGCAACCAAGGGGGCCGAAGAGGGAAGAAACAAGTAACAAGACATCAATTCGATCATTAGATCGACGGCGCCGCCACCTTCCCCCACGCGCATCGACGGACCCTTTCGCACATGCGTGACAACCGCCCCTTTCCGCGGTTGGTCACCCTGCGGCCCGCGAAATCGAACCTTGACATGATCCGCGGTTGACCACTGCGCAACAGTAAGCTGAATATTTCCGCAAAAGAATGCAACATCAGCACGCCGCAAACAATAAGTCTCGTGAACTCGTAACCGGGTTTCCGCGAACATTTCTGACGCGCGAGTCAAGAGACAGAACGAAGCGCACAGGGCCGGCCACAAAACACGACCCCCGGCACGCCACGTGGGGATCAGCTTCTCGCCCGCGAGCAGCATATCCCACGGACAGCACGCATATTAACGAGGACGGAAGCGCGATCCCAGCGTGAGATACCGTCCGCGGCAACGTTAGAAATACCCCCTACGTGTTTCGCGTCGAAGTGCCAACCAGAGGACAATTTGAGCACACCAAGGAGGCGCATCAACGCGCCCGATCTCGGCTCCTTCCCGCCTCGACAACGCCGCACCCACTCTACGGCTGCTTCGTTGTCGCCACGCCACAACACGCAGTCCCCCAACGCGGCCGGGCGCTCGGCGCACGGAGATACGACGACCCACGGGGAGACGACCATACCTAGCAGTTCGAGGACGTTAATCGATATATCGGTCTCGCCTGCAACTGACTTGCTCGACCCGCAAAATCGAGATCGTTCCCCGGCGTCAATATCGTATTTCCAGTACACCCCAGTTTCAAGGCAGAAACCCCCGACACCGGTTTTGGATGCACCCGAAAACGGAGTACGTTGGGAGGGGCGCTCAAGCAAATGATACATCGGAGCCGACAAGGTTCTTCCGCGCGCGTCCAATCCCTCCTCAATACACCATCGCCAAAACTCGAGGTTCCCTTGAAACTCGGGTCCCAAGACGAGGCGCTGCCCGAGGTTGGCCGTACGACAACCAAATCAGATCCGGCAGATATGCGCGGCATACCCACCGAAGCCAACAAACGGTTCACGAAAAACCGCCCCGGACGCACAGCAAAGGAGACATGTATAAGGAAGCCAACGAGCTGCGACACCTGCCTCGCTGAAGCAGTTGTACGAGACGAGGGCCACTCCGCAAGGAGATTTGCAGCTTGAGGCGCTTATGGGACGGCAACGTAACCGTAAGCGCCTCCGTGCCAATGATCCAACCCAACGCCTCCAGTTGCGTGTCCCAGTCAGTGATTTTTCTGGTGGACTGGAGGGGCGGATCAGAGACACCACGTTCGCCCAACAAGCGAAAATGGTCCGATACCAGCGACTGGACAGCGCGCAAACAACGGCGACCGTCCGGCCACCATTGCAACTCGACGACAATGCCATCGTCTACGTAATACCTCACAAAGGAGTAGTTCCCGGCGTTGCCACCAGAGCCAGAAACAGGCCCACAATCACCCGGGATAGCGACAACTGGAACCCCCCGCGGCGGGGAATTCCGACGTGCGCGACGGCAGCAACCCCTTTTTGGGAAACATCTGCGCCTTGAAAACCGAAATCAGATCCGGCAGATATGCGCGGCATACCCACCGAAGCCAACAAAAGGTTCACGAAAAACCGCCCCGGACGCACAGCAAAGGAGACATGTACAAGGAAGCCAACGAGCTGCGACACCTGCCTCGCTGAAGCAGATGTACGAGATGAGGGCCATTCCGCAAGGAGATTTTGCAGCTTGAGGCGCTTATGGGACGGCAACGTAACCGTAAGCACCTCCGTGTCAATGATCCAACCCAACGCCTCCAGTTGCGTGTCCCAGTCAGTGATTTTTCTGGCGGACAGGAGGGGCGGATCAGAGACACCACGTTCGCCCAACAAGCGAAAATGGTCCGATGCCAGCGACTGGACAGCGCGCAAACAACGGCGACCGTCCGGCCACCATTGCAACTCGACGACAATGCCATCGTCTACGTAATACCTCACAAAGAAGTAGTTCCCGGCGTTGCCACCAGAGCCAGAAACAGGCCCACAATCACCCGGGATAGATACAACTGGAACCCCCCGCGGCGGGGAAATTCTGACGTGCGCGACGGCAGCAGCCCCTTTTTTGGGGAAACATCTGCGCCTTGAAAACCGAAATCAGATCCGGCAGATATGCGCGGCATACCCACCGAAGCCAACAAACGGTTCACGAAAAACCGCCCCGGACGCACAACAAAGGAGACATGTATAAGGAAGCCAACGAGCTGCGACACCTGCCTCGCTGAAGCAGATGTACGAGACGAGGGCGCTGACACTGTCTCAAGAGGGGGGAGTTTACCGAGGCGAGATGACCGAGGCTCGCGGAGCCTTGCTCGGCCATCGCCTGCATCACAACCGCCCGAGCATCCAACCAAGGGTCGACCGCAACGAATCGCAAGGCACCCGAACGTGCGCCATCAAACGCCCCTTGTACACGCAGCAAGTCAGCCGGCAACTCACTCACACGCACACAAGAAACCGCACCTTTGTCGCCGAAGGGGACCGAGCCAGGAGCCACCGCCACGCGAGCACGCCCCACACCCCCATCGCCAGCCAAAGCTACCAACGCACGCCCACGCAGCCCCCCTCCTACACCTTGGGTGGCCGGCCGGGCACCCGCTCCCCCGCTGGCCCCCGGTGCCGTCACCGCTCTACCAACGGCAAGCTCAGCAGCCGCCCCCCCAGGTGTTGGCCCAACCGACAGGAAGGGACCGTGTCCTCATCCAGAACCAGCGCCGCCACTACCACCCCCGGACCCACCGCGGGGCTCTGAGCGCAGCACCAACGCCCGGCGACCCACCAGCCGGCGCCGCCGAACTGCCACTGTCGCGAAGAGCATCAGGTGAAGTGGCGTCGGCCGGGGGAGCCGAATGCAAGAATTTGCAGTTGGAGACGAAGATCGTCGTTTACCATCTTGCTCATGACAGCCCGCGCCGCGGAGCCAGAGAGCAGGATAATATTGCTGGTTGCTTGATTTTGCTTGGGTGTGCCGGCGTAGGTCGGCAGACGCTGTCGTGAAGGCGGCATCGATCGTTGCCACCCTCTCCCGGCAATGGCGGTCGCCGTCGCTGTCGAGGGAAAACCCACCAGACAGGACCGCCACAAGAGCCTGGCGCAAGAAATCGAGGCGGTCAGCGACCATCAGCAGGTGTTCGACCATCCCTTCCGCGCGCGGCCCGTACGCACGAACGTCAAAGTTACTGATCGCGCGGAGCTGGGTAGCCACTGACGTCGTGACGTTGATGTCCTCGCCTACGAAGGACTGGATATCCGCCGCCGAGTCGCCAATGTTGGGAGGTATGCGCCCGTGGAGCACCCAATGTTTTCTGGACGCCATCTTTTTCCATAGCGCAGTGTCGTCAGTTAACTGCGACCTTTGGACGTGGCGCTCTCTCGCGTCCCCACTGTCCCGCGGGGCCGGCTGCTGATCGGCAACGTTGTCTATGAACTGCTGGAGCATGGCCTCGACGTGCTCGGTTTTAGACGCGCCACCAGCCACCGCATCCTGCAGGGTTTTAAAGGAGGCCAGCAGATGATCCATCGTCGACTTGAGGCGGAACATATCTCCGTCTATCCGAGCAAACTCGCCAGACACCTGCCCTTGCCAGCGCAGCACTTCAGCCTATATTACCCCCGCAGCCTCGGGCACAGCGGGACTGGGGCTGAGCAAAGATGGTGCCGCGGTGGCAGACGCAGCAGAAGCAGCAGCCGAAGCGGCTGCGGCACGACGACCTTCGGACTCAGCTTGAACAGCAGCCAGAGCTTCGGCACGGCGTTTGTCAACCCCAGCTTGCACAGCGTCGACAGCAGCATGAGCCTCGACTCGAGCAGCAGCCGAGGCGGCCTGATTAGGACCGCGTACAGCAGCAGCCACGAGAGCTTCAGCTTTTTCTCATACTTCGATAATATTCTGCTCCATCCAGCTGTGAGACCGAATATTTCGTCGAAACTCATATTTGCAAGCTGTGTTTGATACTCCGATCGCGCGTATTACGGGTTGTGTGTCCTCATTAAGGATATAGGTCGGTGACTCCCCTTGCAACTACAGTGTAGCTATCAGGGTCATTAATCATAATCAGGTCAGTCAGGAGGTATGTATTATTATCATTAGTGACATTCGTATGATGCGGTATTTGTTATACACTGTCTTATCATACTGTTGTTGGACCTTTCATTAATGTTGGGTTGGTGCTCGTCGTTGTTTGTGCTGCTTGATCGTCAAAAACTACAGCCTGCAGTTCGTTTAACGATAGACCCTCTATCTCGAAACACAACAAGCACACCACGGCCCACCGACGTCGCTCCGGACAAGGCCAAATGAGCGTGGATGATGCCGTGGAAGGTTTTACGTTGACCTCTGCCCTAGAGGGGGAGAGCTCTCGCCAGCATTCGCTGTTGTCGTGGATCTCGCCAGCATTCGCTGTGGTCGTGGGTCTTCTCTCTCGAGATCCGCTGCTGTTGGTGGTGCAAGCTTCCCAACTTTTCTAGATGTATGTTTCGTTGCTTCTCAGCTTTTCAGCTTCGTGATGTCTCATATCTATTAATAGGATTGCTTGTTGAAGTCTCAAAAGGTTTGTCACGGCTAGTTGCATGATCGCGTAATCAAGTAACAATGCCTCGGCGATTGCATTATTATGAGTACAAGCAATCACATGAATAATCGACTGCCAGGTACGTTGATTTTTGTTTGCTGATTGCCATCACTACTATTAATACTACTGCTGTTTGTTGTACTAGTGTAATTAACTATTATGTCTTATGTCGATTTGTTTGGACTTGAAAATAAAAGATGCTTACTACTTGGTGGAGCGATCAGTGTACTGGTTTGATAAGTATATCTTTGACTTGATGTTAGTCAACAGCCAGCGGTATACACTGGACTGTGCATCATCATCAGCATACTGGGCGCGATTGTCTTAAATACAGAGACTTCAGGCTTTGAGCAAGTAAGACTATAAGAAGACTTAAGTGACGTAAACATTTTGGGACTCTTTATGGGACTGCTCGTCGACCTTAGCGAGCAGGCCCGCGAGGCTTCCTAGATGGCGGCGGGTGACATGTGCGGAGACACCACCGCGAGCACGTGGCCTCTGGGGTCCTGAGGCGGAAGTTAGCCGCGCGCGGTAAAAACCGCGGTCAATCCACTGGGAACAAGGAAATGTAGCCGTCTGAGCAATAATAGCCTAAACAGAAATTAAACCCGAAATGGATTTAGAATACTCATTCGTATTATGGATTTACAATACTCGTTCGTAGAATGGCGGAACGGCGTTCTGACACACGTGAGCTCAGACCGAACGGTACATTTCGCGTGCAAATGCAACGACAGGAGGTGACATTTTAATTTTATAAGCTTAAGCCATGCTGCGAAAACAAACAGTTTCCTGCTTTCGGTTTGAAGATGAAGGAAAAGGCGACCATGTGCTTGTACAACAGTTGTACGAAGTACAATAATAGCAAGGCATGAATCAAAATCAAAATCAATGAAGGAGGCATGAGACATGCGACACCATGTTAGCCTGGCAACGCGATGGCTAAGGCCGATCGTCTCACATCTTGTTATCCAGGATTGCATTGCGCATCGATCCACGACACAGCGGTCGATTATATAACCAAGTTCAAACGCCGTTGCCGGTAGAAGAACTACATGTATGTACCAGGTGTGCGAATACCGAGGTGTCAAACATACAGCCGGCATGTATTAATAATATGCCTAACCAGTAGTAAGCGAAGCATTTATTTCGTGTGTATAGTACGCCGCATGCATGTGCCTCGAACAGACTTAAGCAGTAAACTCGTTTGGATTGGTACTACTGGCACTACCACTGGTAAGCTAACTAACGCTGTTACTTGCCGGAACAGTAGTTAGTTGCTGCGCGCTGGCTTCGCTATTTTGTTTTATTTTGCTTCCAAGCGTGTATCCCCTCTCCTCACTTTGCGACAGGCACCACCTTTCAAGCCAATCCCACAAGCCGAAGGGGAAGCTTGTATTTAGTACCAACCCTACAATCCAATGTTGCATATATAGCGTCACCTACACCGCCACCACAACAAACGCAAAAAAAAGTGCAAAACTACGATATAAAAGGGCACGCGCCGCTTGGCACATTAGACTATAGGCTTACACTACTTACTTGCAGTAGCAAGTAGAGGTCTGTAATACGACATACATGAAAAACTATCGCCAGAACTCCACCACATACAAAAACAAATAGCTGAAGGCTGCGTTCCAGCTTCGCTTCTACTTCAGTTCTAGGTGAGAATTAGAATCTCCCTGATAAATCTCTTAAGCACTCTTCAAAGACATTCACACTAATGCTTGCTGCTGTTAGATGCAGCAAGCAGTCGCCGTAAGGGTCATTCCTAACGAACACCAAAAATCAGGGTTCGTGACAACAAGGCCGCCAATCATGACATTTGCAAATTTAATTCTGAAATATCACGCTTATTCACCAGCGTACTCTGACATGTCGCGCTTTCAAGAGCAAGATAACGTTTTTTTCGTCGCGAAGCGCGATATCAATCCTTATTATGGAATCCTTTGAACACTTTTCAAATCACGACTCGTAACAGCCACCACGACTCAATTCGTGAAAAAGCATCGTTTTTTTTGTGACGATCCGATTCTTGCGTGTTTTTTCGCTAGGAATAATCCTAAGAAGTTGAGACGCGTAGGCAATCCCCTACTAGTACTGCTAACTACTTGCGTCCAAAGAGCAAGTCGTTCGATTGCACTGTTGTTGACATGTTGCCCTCTTCTTGACGGACGGTTTTTGCGGACATCCGTGTAGGCACTTCACACACTACCGTACAACACCAATAATAATACTGCTGTAGACTATAGTATAGTATTAATAGTAGTAGTAGCAGTGTTTTGTTGTAAGACACCCTGGGATGAATGTTAGGGCCAATTTCCTTCAGAACCTGGGGTGTACACACACAACGAAATTGGCGGCCTCGGGAAGATCTCGATATCATCCAGGCCTTGCCAAAGACGCTTCGCTCGGCGTTTGCCCTGTTTGCCCTCTCCCCGTTTGTCGCTAAAATCATAATGATGATCATGATGATGGTCATCATCATCACATAAGGTCAGCTGGGTGTCAAGGCGTGGTATACCTTCCGTGTTATACGGCACTACACTAGTATTACATTGCTACGTCTAAAGAGGCCGTAACGGCCCAAAACTATACCTGGTACCTGGTAGTACTCAAGACCGTCAAGGGACATTTTTGCTATGCGTCAGGGCCCCGCTTCATACGACGACGACGGTACAGGTACATAACTTACTCCAAACCCAAACATGCCTAGACTACACCCGCAGACGTTTCAGGTACGCTACTCAAACTCCAAACTGCACTCTTGCCCCTTGCCGGACGTCCGTCAAGGCGCTCCCTACACTGCACCAGTATTTTACGTCTAAAAAAGCTGTCACGGGGCCAAAACTAGACCGTGATTCAACATATTTCCTGTGGGTCGGGGCCACGCTTCATGCGCGACGGGCGTATAGATACGCTACGTACTCAAGGTCAAAACTGCGCTATATCTCCTTGACATGACAGTAGTGTAGCATTCAAGGAGACATCAAGGCGCTCCCCACACTACTGTAAAATACAGCACTACCGTGTATTACCTCTAAAGAGACCGCCATGGGCCCAATCTATGCCAGCTACCTGGTACTTTGTAGTACTCAAGGCCGTCAACCGATGAATTAGCTATGCATCAGGGCCGCGCTTCACACGATGACGGTACAGGTACCTTCGTCACTCAAACTCCAAAATTCCGGACGGTACAAGGGCGTTACTCAAACTCCGAAAACACCGGCAGACGGTGCAGACACGCAACCAGACTCAACAATAGCAGCAGACGGTACAGATACCCTGCTCAAACTCAAAACCACTAGCAGGCTTGACAAGCCTGCACGGGCACAATAAAAATGACCACTAAACATAAACATAACAGCGCTAAAAAATTGATAGGCTCGCTCGCTCGATGTTAATAGTTCACTTATTTCTACGCTGGACGGAATGGTACAGCAATGCGTACCGCCAGTGAACCAAACGCAATCGATCCTACTGAAACTACTACGCAGCGCACATCGTACCGTAGCCACACCGTGCTCACAATCGGTAAGCCCGTTCACCGATCACTCTCTGCTAAGCGGAATGGCAGAATTGCGTATAATCAGCGAACCAGACCATAAAAAAAGCAGACCAAATCGATCGTACCATACTATATCCTGCCGTAGCCAAACGATGGCGGTGCAAAGTGCAGCACGTGCCGTCGTGAACCAGACGCAATCATGCTACCGTGCTACTGCGCAACACCCATTCTCATACAACAGTATAACAATAGTATATTAGTATCGGACGAACTTCCAAGCTGCTTTCCTATCGAACGCAATTAATGGGGAGAGGGGAGAGGGGAGAGGGAATACTGCCAAAAGTAAGGTCGATGCATCTGTAGACAGGTCTCGACTCGACGAGACATATTCTACTGTGTGCAGTATCGGTGTATCTTGCCGTAGCCAAACGGTGGCGGCGTAATGTACACATAGACCAGCCGCGAGGCTACATGAGCGAAGCAAGAACTCTCCCACCGTGCGAGCACCCCTCGTCCACGGTACGGATACTCGACAGCGACCGTGCTACCAGCTAGGTCGTTTAGATCTTTTCATGACGCTAAAAAGCAACGCGTCCAGCACATGCTCTGGCAACAACACGCCCAGCACGTGCCCTGACAACCCCACCCAAACGGAAAGTTTAAGAAACGACGATAAAAATGCGCCATGCTGCACGATTATTGTCTGAAAATAATTTTTCGCCAGTTCAGACTATAAAAGGATCGGTCTTCCGAGGAAAAGCGAATTTATCTGGGGGAGGCAAGAGCTGACAAACATACCATGCACAATATCTACAAAGAATACGAGCACGTCACAAATGACCAAATAAAAAGGATGATGGCAATAAAGAGGTAGGAGCAATACCAACATACCAACAACCAAGGCGTGTGAGTGATCACGCGTAACCAGACACAACAACCCGAACAGAACCGTATGACACGCAAGAAAACACCCCCCTATCAACAGGACCAATCAGTGGGATTATTACGTAATGGGACCTATCAATAGGTTCAATTTCAGCGGCGAAGTTTCCCAAGCTAAACGGGAATACACGACCAAACTGCCGGTTTGGGAAACATGTTGAGAACTGTCCACAGACAAGTCACTCGGCGTTGTTGGCGTTCACCGCTATTCTCCTCTCTCCCTTTTGAGAGAAACCAGCTGCGAAATTCGTCCGAGGGCTATACAAGGGTGCGTGTTATCTTGCGTGTGGTATACGGTATACGGAAGTCGGATGCCTCAACCTTGGCACGAAATAAGCTTGCGTGGGACATCGCAAAGCAGGCGGCAACGGTGAGCGCTAAACGCGACCAGCCGACCGCCATCAAAATTAAACGCCCTCAAGACGCGTTCAACAATAAAAAATCACAAGTCAAATTGTAGAGCACCTTGGTAGCTATTCACCCGCAAGATGCGTTTAAGAACGAAAAATGCAATAACGAAAAATGCAATGCTTGGCAGGTTTGATCGTAGGTAGACGTCCTCAAGACGCGTTCAATAACAAAGATCGCAGCTCTTGAGGCAAGGACTAGGGTTGAAAAAAAATGCCTCTGTAAAAGTGGGGATGTAAGGAAAATTGTGCTCTGACAAGCAAATCGACCTGGACTCTACGAAAGCTATTAATTGATTGGACACACAACTAGCACTTGGGATCCAGATCCGAATCTGAATCTCCGGAGAAGCACGAGTCGGTTTTGACGTTGTACGTCAAGTAGTCTTCCACCGTGTTGTCTCGATACGTCGTCTCCGAGCACTGGTCGAACCTGAACAAAACGCATGCGGCCGCAAGAAACCAATACATGTCAGGCGGAAAAAAAAACAAGAAATATCTGGGGGACGAGCACAACCATGAAAGCCATTATAGTTGTCGATAGGTAGGAACTCGCGCGGCAGGACTGTGTACATGTTGTCAGCTGTAATGTATCATGAACTATAATCTATGATGGACTATAATCTTGTGTGCGTTGACGGTCGGCGTATTTTTGAGGCAACTCGAACGGGGTCCCGACTTTTTTCGGCGCGGTCAAAAAAGAAAACTCGCGTTCACTCGCATTACTAATGCTTCGAAGCATGTTGACGACTACCAGGTACATCAGAACTCAAAAAGGGTATACTTCGAAGTATTTTTTAGCGCAGTGAAAAGAGAAATTCCCATTCGCTCGTAATAATCCCACCACTGGATCACAACTGGATGATAACTGGATCACAACTAGATCAGAACTGGATCAGCACTCGCGCATGCACGCCATTTCCGTTTGACGTCCGTATCCACGTACGTACGGGTATTTACGGATTTTCAGCAGTAGGAGTTACGTGTGCGTAACTACGGCAATGCCGGGGAATAGTCGGCACAATGCCTGGAAGGGGATGACTACGACTCATTCCCCGGGCAAAAAAGGTTTTCCATTGAGACATTGAAGAATTTTTTCATACCGGGGATAGGGGACACATCTAGGTACAGCAATGTTTTCGGTTATGTAGGGCTGACTTGTCCCGGGTATCTACCCGTAACCAAGTAAGCAACCATCCCCGGTCTAATTACCCTACCCGCTCACATGATCGTAGCTGCAGACGTAATGCGGTTGTTGACGATGATCGTGTGATCGGCCTCCTTCAGCTTGATGGTGTCCACGTAGGTGCCGCCGATGTAATTCCTCCTGTATTATGAATATTATAAATATTATAAATATTATGAGTATTATGATCATGATCATGATCATGATCATGATTATGATTATGATTATGATCGCGATTACGATTATTATGATTTTTAACACTAATATTATTATGGGTCGCAGGTACACTTTCTACCGTTACGTAGGCAAATCTTCTCGTGAAGATTTGTATGAACGGTAGCCGTTCCAGAGGTATTGGATATCGTGTCTTGTACTAAAAGTGGTCGCGGAGTCTCCGTAGATTCTGATGACAGAGAGGCGGGTAATCACGCTTCCCGCTGACAAGTAGTCACTGTCGACTCTCTGTTTTGCCTACGAAGCACCTCTCGTTGCCTAGAGGCACTTCTATCGTGACCGTCGCTTGGTTCGCCGTCGAACCTTGCTCCAACCTGGCGTGTCCTCCACGCTACGACTACAAGAAGAGAAGTAGTTGCAAGTTGCGAGTCGAACCTGGGTTACCTCAAACCCTCATTTGGCGTCGAAGGCAGGACTACTACTATTATTTCATTCTATTATTATTATTATTATTATTATTATTATTATTATTATTATTATTATTATTATTATTATTATTATTGTTGTTGTTGTTGTTGTTGTTGTTGTTGTTGTTGTTGTTATTATTATTATTATTATATTTCAGGGTAAAGACAAAGCAAAAAGAGCTGTCGATTCCTGGGTGGCTATCTCACCTTCTTGGTTGAACCGTATAGGGATCAGCCAAAGAAGACCGGCAAGTTCATAGTGTTGACTAAACCGGAGGGGCGAGGTTGACACAAAGTCTGCGTTCTGCAGATGGACGAAAACTGGTACACAAACGAAAGTGTATGGAGCTTGAGCTTTTTTGACCCGGATCCCCAGGAGAATCTAAAAAAAAAAAAAAAAAAAACATTATTGTTATTATTATTATTATTGATATTATTATTATTATTATTATTATTATTATTATTATTATTATTATTATTATTATTATTATTATTATTATTATTATTATTATTATTATTATTATTATTATTATTATTATTATCATTATTATTATTATCATCATCATCATTATTATTATCATTATTATTATCATTATTATTGTTATTACAAGCGCAAAAATCGGCGCGCTTCGCGCGCTCACTTTTTCCCTTTTTATTGTTGGGCTGCACCAAGCGAAGGTCGTAGATGGTACCCACGGAAACCGCTGCATTCATGGTTGTATAAAAAAATAGCCGCTTTCGTCCCAGACTCGTTGGAGCACTACTAGTACTAGTGATAGAGGTACCTGGTACCTGGTAGGTGTGAAAAACGTGCAGTCGCTGCGGTGCCTGTCTGTTTTGCTGCTGTTTGGGCCGTTTGCAGGTCAACGGAAGCGCGGCCTTCGTGTTGGGGTGTGTTATTGTAACTATAGACTAATAGTGTATACATTATGTATACAGTAGACACGTCCGACGATCAAGCAGCATCAGCATCCTGTTCAACTGGACTGGTAAAAATTATCGCGGCTTATCTTAGCATTAGTTGTGGACTAGCCGCATTTTCCCTTCAACATTCAACACCCCGGAGAATGGTCTGGGCGAAGAATTAACCGAAAGGGACCACCACGCCGGAGTAAAACCTCACCGAGGGTGCTTTGTTTTGGTCGTGGGCGTTATAATCGCAGGTACGTGTATCTTCAGCATGCAGCAAGCAGCATGCAGCAGTAAGTAGTAGGCACCGGTTTGTGGGTGGGTTGTGGGCCGATGGATGGGTGAGAATGGGTGGTGAAAATCAACACACATATTGTACCCCCCTCGAGGTGCAACCTACCCATATGATTATGATTGTAGTATCAAAATGAAATCGAGCACGGACCAAACGCCTCCGTTTGCTGGTGTACGTACCAGCTGGTACGTACCGCTGTACTGCTGTACTGACTGTACTGCCGTAGCACATATTGGTTGGAGTGTTTGGTAGTAGGACGGGTTGGTCGGTTGGCGGGCGGTTGGTTGGGTGGGTGGGTGGCGGTCGTTTCGTGCGTGGGTGAGTGCTTCTGTGCCTGTGGGAGGTGGGGCTGTTATTGTCTTTGGTGCAACAGCAGTATTATGTTCTCTCCGCTGTATGGCCGGCCTACTCTGGCGAGCTTCGAGTACGAAACAACGCATCCGTTTGCTGTTGTACTGCTATAGCATGGTGGGTGGGTTGGTTGGTGGGTGGATGGCTTGGTCGGTGGGTGGGTATGTCGTGCGGTACGTGGGCGGTGTTTTCGTCGGCGACCTGGAAGCGGATGTCGTGTTGGTGCGGTTGTTGTGTTGTGTGTTGCTCCCTTGCCTTGCTGCCGAACGCTGATGTTGTGCGGTAGTTTTGTGCTGTTCGATAATCAAGTTGCGCTGAATTCAGCAAGTAATTAAATCCGCATCCACTCTATCAATGAGTATGATTGACATGGTAGTCACTGAACTTGCTGAGCCGGTGCGGTGGGACTGGGGGGTATCCCCCAGGGGAAACTCCCGCCGCGCGCCTCGCCCCTGGATTGGCCGCGGAGGGGCGAGGGGGGGTCCCTCGGCCAATGGGGTTGGGGCTCGGAAAACGCAGGGATGAAAGCCATATGCTATTGCATTACATTATTATCCACCTAAATCAAGAGAAAGCACGGGGGCATTCGAAGAAAAAGACGTCTCGTGCTATTGTTTAGTAAGAGTAATGCGGACGGTCTATCATGTGATTTTATCATCCGTCCTTGATGCTGTCATTCGTCCTTGACGCTGTGAGTAGTCCTTGATGCTGTGAGCACGCCCTACAACGTGTATCGACCGCACAACTGCTGTAATGCACTGCTGCAGTGCACTGATGTAGTGCACTGCTGTAGGGCACTGCTGTAGTGCGCTGCTGTAGTGCGCTTGTCGGGCAACTCCTGTTTTCTTCGCCGACACCTGCGTTCTGTCAAGTCCCAAAGGCCAAAGGCTATTTTGATAGCGGAAACCCTCCTTCCTCTCAGAGCGACAAGCAACGTCGTGTAGCGTCCTCACCAGAATACATTGCCGATGGGAAATCCCGTGGTGTCCGCAACGTCCGGCAAGTCAGACCCCAGATCTGACAGCAAGAAAGCGATTCACACGTAAGACCGCGAATTAATTGCAAAATACCATACAGCACTCCAAGGCTGGCGTATACAGCGGTGGGCTTGGTCCGAGGAGGGTGCAACAACAGCGTCTAGAAAAAACAGAAGAAAAGTGCCCCTGAGATCGAGAAGTTCGTCCAAACTCAGTTTTGCAAGCTGACTGTGATACCGTGTGATACTTCGATCGCGCGTGCTGCGGGGCGTGTGTGCCCTCATGAAGAACGAGGGTCGGTGACTCCCTCGAGTGCCATTAATAGTACCAGGGTCAACATGACGATGTTACGAAGACCGGTCAGCCATCTGGACAGCTTCAATGACAAGCATGCTCCCTGCTGCCAATTGCTACCCTGAAAAAAAGAAAGATCGAATCGGTGCGTGTGGATGGCGCGCGCCGTACGAACACAAAGCCGGGTAAATCCATCAACATCTGAACCTTGAAACAATTGCACCCAAGTTTTACCGACAAACTACTTGGAATCAGTGTGGACTAGTTGGAATCGAACTAATTGTCGCAGTGGGTCAAGGGCTGCAATAATACGCAACGCCATAAAAGCAATACAGAAAACAATGCAGAAACGTGCACCTCGCGGCTGAATAGCGCAGCATCGACTTAGATCCGTCCTTGCACGGCATGCGACAGAAGGGCACTTGGCGACAACCAATTGAAGCGAATATCGCCGCACTACAGTGAAGGTCCAGTCACCTTCACGGTGTCATCTTCACGACGTCACCTTCACGACGTCACCTTCACGACGACGACTAACAGCAACAGGAATATTATAATCATCGCAACAAAACCGGAGGATGTTGGCTAAATCTCCACGTTGCGCCAGCTCTCACAACGTCGTTCAAGCGCTACAATAGTGTTCCAAGGTGCAAAGAGTCACTGCCCGGCCCAGCAGCACGCGACACAGCAGCACGCGACAACTCACATGTGAAGATGTTGTACCTAAAAGAGCGGTTGATGATGTTGTTGTTTATCTGTCGCGCGTCGTGGTGTGGAATGATGTGGTGTGTCGTCCAAGAGAACGACAAGACAAGGAGGAGAGGCACGGGCGGACGTCACGTATGTGTGTTGCACGTGAGCATGGCACGAGTGTGCCAGATGATACTATTATAATTTTCTACAAACGTTGAAGTTCATTGGCCCACGTTGCACCGACGATATACCAGCAGATGCCAACAATCCCCATGCGAAGCGAAGCGAAACCGCGAGCACATCAGGGCTATAGCGTGGAAGCACAATTGCGGCCTGTAGTGTAACTTACGTCAAGATTACCTGCAGTATACAGTAGTACACAGTGTACCAGGTACACAACCCGCAATAAACAGCGTTCAACGCGTGGGTATAACACAACGTAAATACCTGCTTTCCCGTTTATGTGCAGCAAAAGAAAAAAAAAAAAATACACACGGATAGAAAAAAGATAGAAGATGGCACAGCATGTACTACTCGTACTACTTGTACTATTATTAATAATATAATCACAACGGCATCCACGTTTTTGGGTCCGAATGACTAGGAACTAGCGTAGGCCAGTCAACGCTTCGAGGTCTTAAAAAGTCGGAATTCGGCGTGTCCGAGCTGAGAGTCGTTTTCGTGCCACGATTTGGCGTCGGCTATCAATACACTCAAACATCGCAACGTTTCTTGGCAAATCGGTTTGTCGGCAAAATGTGCTCGTCACCGCATAGCATAAACCCCATCGGTGGGCTCGGATTTGACACAAATAGAAAATAATGGAACCATCAGTTATATCGAAAGACTCGGAAGTTGTATCAAGTTGTATCAAGATGTATCGCAGAGAGGTCACTTCTTGTCGCTCCCGAAACCTCGCGTGGCCTCGCGTGGGCGAGGGGGGTACCAGAGGAGACCTGAGACCTCCTACCGGCGCAGGAGGACGCATTTAAAAGCCGATACTCGCATTAAATGACCAACGGTAGAGAGAAATAATACAACAGTAAAGAAGTACCAAGTACAAAACAAGTAATTTGATAACAGCGCACCCGGTAGAAACTTGCAAAAAAGGACACGTGTTCTATTCACAGAAACAAAAAACTACTGTATCGTAAAATCGTTGATCAAACAGCAAGCAGGCACCAAAAACCGCCATCACCACCGGCATTGCACAGACATCAGACATCACGGTCGTACCACACCTCCTGCATTCTGCGTTCACCCAATTGTATCTCGCGCCGATCGAGAACCGTATCGAATAACCGTTGACCTTAAACACGTTGCCAGTTGTCGTGCACGCCCAAACAGAAACAATCGACAACCTCCGCGCAGATCGCCACCTATGGAACAGCCGCAAAACATTCTCCTGCATGCAGCGCTTACCCAATTATAACCCGCGCCGACCGAAAAGCGTATTCCATAACGGTTGTCCTTGAACACGTTGTCGTGCACGTCCATATAGAAGGATTCAAGAACCGCCAGTCCGGCATCGCCGTTGTTGTGCACGTGATTACCCGAGACGATGGCATGGTCAGAACTGCGGTGCAGGAAGATGCCCGTGTTAACCCCGTAAGAGACGTGGTTGTTGGCTATCGTCACGTGATCGCACCGCTTCGACGCGATGATCCCGTGGTTACCTACCAGAGCGCGAAATAAAGAGGAAGGTGGGTTAGGGCTAGGGTTGGCGTTGAACAGATTGGGGTGGGTTGGATGGGTTGGGGTTGGGGCTTGAGTTTGGGTGGATTGGGAGGGTGGGTTTAATGGCATGGTGAGCTGCGGCGCAGGAAAAGACCAGTATTCACGCCAAAAGAAACGTGGTTGTTGTTTATCGTCACGTGGTCGCACCGCTTCGACACGAGGACCCCATGGTTGCCTGCCAGAGCGTTAAACGGGTCAAGGTGGGTTAGGGCTAGCCGGTCGCCCCGGTGGCGTATCAGGTTATCCTCGAGCCTGGTATAGGTCAGTTTCGTGAGTTCGAGCCCCGCCGAGTGCATACTCGTATAAATTCGTGGGGACTTTTTCTTGTGCACAGATTGACTTGCGGAAAGCGCGAGAGCGTGAGTTAGCAACACTCGATGAAAGATCGACGAGCAGTGGGATTGCTGAACCCTATGCGCGATAAGAATTGAAGGCAAGAACTGGGGGGGAGAAGGGACGACACCTGTGACCACGGCTTGTCCGGAAGCTGGAAAGTAGATGTGTGTGAAAAAAAAAGAAAAAAAAGGGCTAGCATTATTTCAACATTGGTCGGTTCGAGGGGGAAAGTACTTTACGGCGGGGATAGGAACATTTTTGCCGGCAAACGTGGTACACCACACACCTTAATCTACAGGCACTCATGTAGTCTATCGTAACGCGTTGACATTTTTATTCCGCTGCTCACCGTGATAACAACATAGAATTCTGCTTATAGGCGCTCATGTAGTCTAAACTAATGCGTTACCGCAGAACTCTGAATACAGCTGTTCATGTAATCTTGTTCCGCTGCTCACCGTTTCCCCATACGTCGTTCCCAACGATGGTGAGGTAGTCGCTGTCATCGTGGGGGTCAAAACCGTACTCCACGTTATCTGCTCGCGTAGTCGCACAGAACGCACAGAACGCGCAGAACAGACAGCAAACGCACCACCAACACAATGAGTGCAAGGCTCAAGCGCTAGATGGAAAGGATCATGTTGCACAACGACTGCGCCGTGAGGATCATGTTGCTGTCGTCGTGGAGGTCAAAGCCGTAATCCACGTTATCTGCACGGGTAGCCGTACAGAACGCACAATAAATGCAGCAAGCGTTAGATGGGGGGGGGGGCACTCATTTGTTGCTTGCCACAGTAATTTGACCATTCACCACGTCTCCCTTCTGAGATGGAGCAAGATGTGGGGGGATTATCAACGAATGCGGCACTAGTAATAGCATACAGAAAAATGAAGTAACGCTGCCATACAAGCACGAATGAGCATTACAGCATTACAGCATTACAGCGTTACAGCGTTACAGCATTACAGCGTTACAGCGTTACAGCATTACAGCGTTACAGCATTACAGCATTACAGCATTACAGCGTTACAGCTTTACAGCATTACAGCGTTACAGCGTTACAGCATTACAGCAATACAGCGTTACAGCATTACAGCGTTACAGCAGTACAGCATTACAGCAATTGTGCCTAACTTACGCAACCTTCTCGTTTAAACGTAATCGTACAGAACACACAGCAAACGCAGCAAGGTTCAGATGGGGAGCTTTGCCCATCCGCGGGAGCACAAGAAGAAAAAAAACTGAAAATTGAATTGAAGCGCAGACTTCGATTTCAGCCAACAATACTCGGTTCTTGATTGCTTACAGACTGCCCAAACGAAGCTGGTATCATATGGCAACATTTGGTGACAAAGAACATGGGTACTCCCAGCTGACTCAACGATGTACAATCAGTAACGGGACTCGGGACAGCACCTCCCTCGCCATCGTGGTCGAGTTTTATCGTCGTTGTCGTCCAAAAACGTCCATCAAGAGCAGCATATGTAGTGAGTATCAAGCTGCGGCTATTGTAGCTCTTACCGTGCATCTTATTGTAGCTCCAGTTTCCCCCTTGGTGACCATAGCTGTAGTGTCCGAAGTCTGCCAAAATGACGACATGATGACATGATGACAAACAGAAAATAGCAATGGAGATACAAGACCGGAGAAGTGAATAACCTAGCGTCACAATCGAGGAGAGACGCGGTGACATACGTTGGAGGAATGAAACACGTTCATGGCATGCGCTAAATCTAACTCACCCTATGTGCAACACAGGGTGATGCCACACCCATTTAGGCTGGTCACAGTAGTTGTCAAGGTTGGAGAAAATCATGCCGCCATACACAATAACTTCCGCGAAGACCTTTTTGTTATACTCTTGATACAACAAGCTGCAGCTGCAGGGCAACACCATCAACAAGCTGCAGCTGCAGGGCAACACCATCCCTTGTTGAGGGGTGGAATATAACCTTGGCACGCGCTGTTTCTACCCCTAACCCTATGCGCGATTTAGGGCGACCTCACTAGCATGTAGGCTACTACTCACAGCTGCCATGAATGTTGGAGGTAACCCTACACGTTGATCTGCATGGACACATCTTAAGCTGCAGAGCAATAGCATGTCTTTCAGGCGAGGAACGTCCATGGCATACCCTAACCCTAACCCACCCCTATTTCCTGACCCAATGGACTCTCTAGGGTGATACATACCACCGACATGTATCATAGCTTACTCATAGTGGCGTTGAGTGCTGGAGTTTATTATGTTGCCATACAAATGACCTCTTCAATAGACTTGTGGTGCGAAAAAGTTGCACGACAACACCATCCCTTTCAGGAACGGAAGATCATCATGGCATGCGCTATGCGCTATTCCCAACCCTAGTTGAGGTGATGTCATGTGTGATGTGTGATGTGTGATGAGAGCTACTCACACAGTTGAGGTGAATGTTGGGGGTAACGATATCGCCATACACATTAGCCTCCAAGAACACCGTACGCTAGTTTCGGCCGTGTTCGTACACGCCGATAGTTTCAAGCAGGATATACAACAAGCTGCAGGGCAACACCATCCCTTTAAGGGACGGGATATATACCCATGGCATGCGCTCTTCTTAACCCTGACCCTATGCTCTATTATTAAAACGGCATTTACGGTATTCAAGGTATTTAAGGTGATGCCACCAACATACAGGCTACTCACAGTTGTGGTGGATGTTGGAGTTAATCATATCGCCGTACACATTAACATTCGCGAAGACCTCTTCGTTGGACTTGTCGATGCAGAAGCCGCGAACCTGTGGGCATAAGACGAGAGTTACACGCGGGACAGCATAGACACATTAAAGAGGGAAAAAATATGGTAGCGCCTACCAAGTACCTCCCGGAGCTACGCTCCTGCCCTTGAAAAGGAAAAAAAAAAACAGAAGAAGCGCAAGCTGCCCTATCGGAATGAATGACGAGTGGTCTCCAGCAGTTATTAGAACAAAGAAACCTAAGAAGCGTTAAGCTCCCCTATCGGAATGCATGACGCTTGGTCTGTGGTGCCGACCCAGTACGTTCCGGGGCTACGAATACTGCAGCGCCATAAATAACAAAAAAACAGAACAAGGGTAAGCAACCCTATCCTAACGCATGATGCGCGGTCTTCAGCAGGTAATAGATAAACAAAAGAAGCTGCCCTATCGGGATGCTTGAGGCGCGGACTGCCGCCGTGCGGTCACCCCGTGGCGTACGCCTGTACATTCACATCAGCGACGATCCGGTGTCTTCTGCGCATCTCGGAGCATGGCGGATGCAAGACGCGAAGTTTTGGACCATAACGTGCCTTTTCAGCCAAACCCAACGACGCTCGCGAACGAAGTTACAGGAAAAACGTCACTGCTACGCAAGCGGTTGCGTTGTTGGCAGCGCAGCGCTTGGTGGTTGAGCATTTTAGTTCTATAACAAGGAGGCGTACTTTCGAGGGGGGTACTCAGTTTGTGCATGGCCGTAGTCGTATGACCATAGACCCTCGAATCCCTACTATGCCGGGGCGGAGCACGTCGGCTTTGTCTTGGGTTTTCACTAACCAGGCAGACATTGCTTGCACCAAGCGCGAAGCGCCGTGAGGTGTTCGGCGAGTCGCATGAAGGGTGAAGGGTTAACTGCATCCTTATGGTTTGGGGGGGGGGGGTGGACAAACTGGGCATTCACAATTCCCGTGGGTTTGATGAGGCCGCTGTGCAGTCTAATGAACGTAGAACACGCGCAAACGGCATACCACTCGATTTATTGATACTAAAATCCACAGGGGATGTTAATAACATGTACGGCCGACATATCACGCAGCTGGTAAAATGGTGTATCGACCATTCAATCGGCAGCACTCACAACGGACGCATTTCAAGTAAACAAAAACATCAAGTCGTTTCGACTACTAAGTATCAACATCATGTTACTTGCCCAATTGATAGCTACACTATTAATATTAAAAGCTACACTAGTAATAGCTACAGCAGTATTCATGCTAACCTTCTCTTTGGATCAGTTTTCAAGAGCTTTTCAAGTTATAACTGGTACAGCTCACAGGAACTCCCGTGTACCGTTTTCAACTTGCGGCACCCTCGTCATTTCCAGCCAAATACATCCCGATGGGGACCCTTGGAATTGTATCAAAACGCGAGTATGATGCAAACACACTCACCTTCCAGACAAGGCCATAGCTCTCCGAGTCGTAATGTCCCAAGTATGCCACCTCAGAATCGATCACATCCATTCGCGTTTCGCCCCGTTCTTCCTGGAGTAGGAAACGGTGAATCCCAAACCGCATATACCATATTTCGTGTCAATAGCAGCGATCTCGGAACCAAAAGGCGGGGACGAAACAGGTATGTCCCTGTGGTTGGAGAAAGCCTCTTCAGCCGTGCGACTATACCACTTTCCGCGTGATCGACAACAACAGGTGTAATCTCATGCCGCACCAGAGGCCTCATTGATCGCACACTATTACTCTAAAACTATACCAGGTATACAGGTACGAACTAAAGCGACGCCGGAATGAAAACAGCACTAATCTACGGATGGTGCGAGCGGCACACCCAGACCAACCCGAACGAAGCCATGCTAACCGAACCCAACCCAGCCCAATCCAACCCAACCCAACCAAACCCAACCCAACCCAGCCCAGCCCAACCCAACCCAACCCAGCCCAACCCAACCCAGCCAACAGAATGTGCACGTCGAAACAAACAAGACTTATCAGTACGTATGTCCCCACGGTAGTACAGTATGATCATCCTAGCGCTACAGGTATAAGCATCAGCATCAAAAGCAGGGCAGCATAAAGTGCAGTGAACATGTCATTAATACATTTATCAATCAAGCCCCTATGGGGGCTCAGTCTCGACGGGAAAACGCCTACACAAGAAAAGGAAGCCGACGTACATTTTAGGGGGGAGAGCGCCCACACACGAAAGCGACATGCACATCGAAATAGCAATACAGACATCGTAACATTACGGTGTTCGCGATATTGATATACCAAATGTGGTCGGCTAAAAAAACATATATTTAACGTGTCAATAGTATATTAATAGCAATAATAGTATTGAAACCGACGAACGTCACAACCAACCATTTTGTAATATCGAACCAACCACTGCAGTAATTATTCGTGGGTTGGATTGACGTTGGGTTGTGCATTTCGTCGGATTCAATTCTACTACGTACAAGGTTCCCCTCCGGGATGTGGATAGGGAAGTGGCGCAAGTGCCGAATGAAAGGCTCCGGGCATCTGACTGACGAAGGGTTTAGATCTATTTTATAAAATTGCTTTAAGGACGTCAGCTGTGAGGTCGACGAATTTAGGGTCGATACTCATCTTTGGGTCGATACTCATCTTTGCAAGCTGCTTTGTCGGTACTTGTAATATACTATGTGGGTGAGTTTTTTCACTTAATGGGAGGGGTCCTATTATCTTATTTTTGTCTTTCTCCACTATAATGGTTGGTGTTTATTAGTGTACAGAAAGTGCTCGGAATGGTCCTAACTTTTGCATTTAATCGTGGTATTTGGCGTGTGTCGTAGTGTTGAGCGACGGGGTCGTACAGGACGTTGCACGAGATCGGTTCGGGGTGTGTGCCTGTATAGGTATCATGTGCCTGTGTATGTTTGCCGTGCCTGTATAGGTATGATATGCCTGTATATGTATGATGTGCCTGTATAGGTATGATGTGCCTGTAAATGTATGATGTGCCTGTATATGTAACGTCAATGTTGACGTTGCACAGTGTTGGTTCGCGGGGGTAACAAAAAAAAAAAAAAACACGTATTACAACGCACGTTTTCCTACAACCAAATTGGTATCCCAAAAACACCATGTAGTTACTACCAACTACCATATTATTTTTGCCATCCAACAAAAAGCAGCATGCGATTCAACGTCGAGCACTCAACTTTTCCCAGAATGAAGAACTTCCAGAATGAACAAGAACGCCAAGGGAAACCAAAAAGGTAAGCCTTTGCACAAAGTCTAACTCTCTTCTCCTACTCCCGGCTAATTGTAGTATCAACCCAATCCACCTACTGCCCTCGCTCCACCCTCTCTTCTCACTACACGATATAGTAAATGACATGCTATTGTAACATCGTAAGATTGGAGCAATGTTTGAGCAACGTTTGAGTGACGTTTGAATGGTGTTCGAGTGATGCCTGTCACGCTGGAATAGCAATAAAGCTATTAATACTGTAACATACTAACATAGCCATGCTTCAGTGGTGCGTTTTACACTGGAATAGAAACAGAATTACGGTAACTTTGCAGTAATGTTTGACACCAATAAACCTATTGTAGTATTTGAGCACTGTTTCAGTGCACATTAGAATACCAATAGATCGATTTAACATTTGAGAGTCGTTTCAGCACAACTTGGAACACTCAAACAGGTATTGAAGCACTGGGCTACATGTTCCTGTGCGAACCGGAATACAAATTGAACTATTGCAAAAAACAATTGACTAACGTTTCAGTGAAAGCTGGAATACCAATGGGAGCTGGTGTATTGCAACGTTGGAGTGCCGGTTCAGGTGCAAGCTGGAGTGTCAGTAGGGATGTTGTTACGTTATTGTTTACGCGCAAATCGAAATAGCAGTAGATCTATTGCAATGTTGGAGTCCCGCTTCAATGGAAATCGGAACACCAATAGACCCAATGTAACAGTGGAGTAATGTTTGTAAGTTGAACTACCAACACAAGTATTACAATACTTGGAGTACTGTTTCAGTGCAACTTGGAATACCAATAGAGGTATTACAACGTTGGAGTCAGGTTTGAGCGCAAGTTAGAATAGTAGCAATACAGTAGTGGGTAACGATATTTAAGAGCTCTCCGTGACCAGCCAAAACAAACTTTATTAACCGCGCATTGCTCTTATCTACACTTGGGCACATACCTATCAGTACATGTCAGGTGGAACATGAAGTTTTGACTGTTCTTCATTGAGCATTGTTTGCGCATTCTGAAATGGGGGTACACATCCATTGCAGAGGTACCGTAGCAATGGAGTAAACACTTCAGTAGTCATTTTGTAACATTGAGTACGGCTCAGCTTAAGTCGTTGATGTCGTTCCATACCTTGGCTGTTCCGTTGCACTTCTGGTTAGGGTCGTAGATTCGTTCGCTCACAGCGGAAATATAGGAACGGCCATCTTCGTGATTAGTATCCACCGTCTGCTTGCTCTCGTCCCACGATATCACCTGTGCAATCAAAAGTTCACGTTGGAACATGGATTGTTCAGCATATGGCGGGGTAATGAATGAAATAATAAATGAATCAATATCACTTAATTCATTCATTCATTGTTTCGTTTTTTTCCGCGGGAGGCGGGGGGGGGGGGGGGGGGGGTAAGGGGGATTGGCTGATAATTATTAATTTTCGGGGTTCGAGCGACGATAAATACGAGCGGCCATGATCGTGATTGTTGTCCACCGCTTGTTTGGCCTAGTCGCACGATGCCACCTGCGCAGAGCAATTGGTGTTGTTTTATTGATTTGTATAAAGTAGCACACTCGCACGCTATCACGAGTAGGACAAAGACACATCGACCCCTTTGGGCCCAAAGTATAGAGAGCGGATAAATAGCGAAAACACAAACACCGGTAGTTGATACTTGGCAAGTGTGGTCCTCTGTTGTGCGAGCGCGATGTACAAGCAGCATCAAATCGTATAGAGTAGTATCAAGTAGTAAGCATCAAGCAGCGTCGTGTGACTCCTTGCGTCGAATTGGCGGATAAATGGCTCCATTAATCATGTTCTTCCTCAGCCTCCCGAGTTGCTAGGCAAGGCCAACGCTGGAACAGTCCTCTTTTTCGACATATTTCGAATATTTTCCCCTGTAAATTCCCAAAGGGGTCATCTCAAGTCAACTCAAGTCAAGGTCGATGGCTCAATGCTGCTCTAAATAGGAGCAATGGACAATACACCATGTTGGTCACCTCAAAAGTATTCCATCCTTAAAACAACACACGGCTAAAAGCAAACTGTGACATCTCTCCACAGAGAACAGCAGAGGATGGCCGTAAAATGTACTACTATTAATAATAAGCGTATCTTCGAAGGACCAATTATTATCTGCACTTCCAAATATACGCTAAAGGTGACGACACCACAGATCAGAGGTACAGTACTTTGGTTCCAAAGAGTCGATATTGACCGTAGATTATAGTAATGTTATTCTGCGCCATAACATACACCAAAGGTGATCATATCACAGAGCAACGGTGCATCACCTTGGTTCCTAGCAAGGACAAGCTCCCTCCATGCGCACGCAAATTCAGGTACGTCTGTTCGTCGCTCAAAAGTCGGAGCTCGTCGCAATCGCCATTCTTCGCGGTGCCGTGCAGCTGGAAAAAAAACACAACAGGAGGATCGTGGGTCAAAGATAAATACTCCGGAGTATATTAATATCAGCGCCACTATGCCATTGAAAGTTCATCAACTATTAAAAACACAACAGCAGGACTATGATCGCAGATTAACACCGACGATAAGACAAAACCACGCGGTGGGGTGGGGTAATTCTTATCAGTTCTGACAGAGTTATTTATTATTCACCTGGAGAGTGACACCATCCAACACATACAAATCTTCCGTCAGCAGCCATACGCCAGTAGGAGAAGTGGCGCCTGTACGACACGGCACATAAAACGGGACATGATGCGGGACACGATATGGGACATGGCATGGAACATAATATGGGACATGACGCGGGACATGATATGGGACGTTACCCTGGAAATGACACGGGACATGATGCGGGATATGATACGTGACACGATATGGGGCATGATACTGGAAATAGTATGGGACATGATATGGGACATGATGTGGAATACGATACGGGACACGATATGGTACATAATGCGGGACATAATATGATAATATGGGATATGATATCGGACATGATACTATAGGGAATACAAGGTTCCCCTCCGGGAAGTAAGTGCCTAGGGGAGTGGCGCAAGAACACATTATTTCACTGCCCGACGCAATGAACATTTTGGTTTGTACATACACACAAAAAACGTGCCCGGAAAATAATGAATTCGCATTTTACCCGCACAGTACTTCTTGAGTGTACTCAATAGCAGTACTTTTAGCACTTTTTGGGTATACTCGATATAGACGTGCCCACGACCGATCTGTTCTTGAGAAAATACACACAGCACCAACTTGATAACACACAAAATTTTTACACCGTATAATATGTATTTCGAGAAGAGCGTCACAATTCGAACTCCAGCTTATTAGGGACCGCCAAAAAGCGAGAAGGGGCACGTGTGGCGTGGGATGCGGCACGTGTTGAAACGAGGGAGCAAGAGGACAATAACACGTGACATATGCTATGACAAAAAAAAGCAACTCGCCGCCGTAAAGAGAGGATACAGCACGCGCACGCACATGGTCCTACCTGTAGCGTTTTGCTCTCCGCACGTTGTCTGCTGTCTGCCATCTGCGATCTTCGCAAAAAAACAGAAAAAATACTCCTTAAAGAACTGCCGCTGTGGACGTAAATGTATAAGGATGGGTTGGTATCTAGAATGTTACTATTGCAAAGGTCCCTATGTTTCCGCATAGATGGACACGCGAACCCAAAGCGGCAGCACAGCAGAAACGTGCGGTATGGTGGGGTGACAAATTATGACAGGCTCCGACACAAGCAACTCGTCGCAGCCTAGCGAGAACACGCCGAGCGCACATAAATGGTGTCACCTACCGCTGCTGCTGTGCAGCAGGGTTGTAGCGTTGTGCTCTCCACATGTTGTCTGCTGTCTGTCATCTGCGATCTTACATAAAAAATGGTGTTGTTGCTTACCGCTGCTGCTGTGGCGTAGAGTTGTAGCGTTGTGCTCTCTTGGTATGGTACGATATCATATACGAAGCACACCAACATGAGCATGAATATAAGATCGTTTGAGTGCTAATATGATATTCAAACGATCCTTACACTTTACGCCGGCATGTCACTTGACACTTGGTACAAGTAGCAGTAGCAGCAGCAGTAGCGAGAGGTAGTGGCGTGTAGGGTAGAGCATTGCAGGCTAGCGTTGTGCTCTCCGCATGTTGTCTGCTGCCGTCTTCTGCGATCTTACATAAATGGTGTTGCCTATCGCTGCTGCTGTGTGGCAGAGTTGTAGCGTCGTGCTCTCTAGGTATGGTGCGATATCGTATAAGAAGCACACCAACATGAACGTAGATATAAGGACCGTTTGAGTACTAATGTGATATTCAAACGATCCGTACCCTTTACGCCGGCATGTCACTTGACAGAAGCAGCAGAAGCAGCAGCAGCGAGAGGTAGTGGCGTATAGGCGGGTAGAGCATCGCAGGTTCCGATCAAAGTAATCACCTACAACAACAGCAGCCGCACGCGCATAGTGTTGCAGGCTGCTGCTGCTAGGGGCCTGGACTGCTGCTGGGCGGCAGGATCGTAGCGTGGTGCTCTGTGCAAAAATAGGGAAATGTACGCGTACCCTCTACGAGCAGAAAAACCCGGTTTGCATCCAAATCTTACGTGCGTACACGGGGATAGGGGATGCAGGAACCCAATCCCCGGGGATGTTGCGGAAACCCGGGGATTTGCCTTAAGTGTGCCCAAGGCCAAAACAGTTTAAAAGGCTTGCCATGCGCGACACACGCACGGATCGCGCCCAAACCTCCGGCATCGTGACCTCGCCGGTCGAATTGTGCCCACTCCACCCGACGTTTCGGGCAACGGTGCGAGCACGAAGAGATGTGCCCGAAGAAAAAAAAAATGACAAGTATACATATACATATAATAGGGGAAAGGCTCAGCACGTGCACAGCGGCTGAACCAGCATGTTATCGCTTTTAACATATTAACACCTTGAGATCAACAAAATACACTGTACAGTACGAGAAAATAATGCTACAATGCTACAATGCTAGAATAGCTCAGCCTACATCAAGATGTGTTCCACACTAACTACATCAGTATAACGGCTCCTGGGTTTCTTATGTTCCCTGTAAATATTCGCCTATAAAAATGTCTTTCGTTCTACAGTGTCTGGTTTATTACTGCTATGAATAGGTGTCCTGCATTGCTGTACTGCTGTACCGTACCGTGGCACGAGTCATGAACAGCTTCTGTCTCCAACGCCTGTGAGATGAACGACACAACCATCATACTTAGTACCAGGTAAGTGATTAACCTACGACCACACATGGTCGGCAGAGATTGAGATACTGACTCACTGTGCGATAACGCCCGACGAGAAACGATGGGTCAACGACTCGATGACTCAACGGCTCAATGACCCAACGACTCAACGACGCAACGACTGACTGGCATGGTGAATGCCCGACAAGATGCTATGACGCCACAACGACGAGAAAAACGCCTTCTCGCCCACTCACGGTCATTCGTGGAGGGGTCGATAGGGTACAAGGGTCTCTTGCCGCTCTCCCATATCTGGGTTAGGGTAAAGCAGCCTCCGCGTGTGCCGTTTCTTTCGATGTATATTCGCCTGCAAACAAAGCATACACAGCAAACACAGCACACACAGCAAACACAGCCATGAAAGCCAAGAAAGCCATCAAAGCCGATAGGGTTAGAGGCAGGCTCAGCAAAAAAAGCCTGAAAGCAAACAAAGCCATCAAAGTCGGGGTTAGGGTAAGCAACCAAGACGGTAGCAAACATAGCCATCAAAATCCACAGGGAAGCGTCGTTACCCTCGTGACGCAAAGCTGTTGCAACCAAGACGGTAGCAAACAAAGCCATCAAAATCCACAGGGAACCGTCGTTACCCTCGTGACGCAAAGCTGTTGAGCTGGTCAAGCAACAGACCGTGAGGGCAGGGCAGAGGCAATCCACACATAAGTGGGTGAAGAAGGCGAAGAAGGCGAAGAAGGCGACGAGGGTGAATAAGGTGAATAAGGTTAATGACAAGGAACGTTGCTGGGTCTGGCAAAAACAGCGGCCATCACAACGGTCCCCGCAACGGCCTAAAGACCGTTGATGGTAGTGGGAAGAAAATGAGAAAACATAGCTAAACAACATTAAGTGCAACGAACAGACTGCACTAGGCCTCCTCAGCGTACAGTGAGGAAGGATCCCGTTACAAGGAACGAGGTCACATTGCACACACAGTCAAGTACCATCAAGTGCCGTCAAGTACCTTGCAATGTGACATCTGGTAAGGGCATGCGGGATCGTGGGTATCGCGCAAGAAAAGCTATTCGCATCCACGGTAACAAGTCAACGCGTTTCACCACGTTCAGCCAATGCTCACAGACTTGTGCAAAAAAAGGGGGAACGACGCGTTTGATGAAATCCAGCCCTTGCTGAAAGACTTGTGCTACACTCGGTAGTTCTACAAGCGGTACAATAGTTGTCCCTCTATAGTCTATAGTGCCAGTATGTGCTAGTAATATGAAATACGTAATAGAAGCAAATACCGGCAAGAGATCGCCACCGGCACTATTCCGCATACTGTCACTGCCGGTTGTTTCCATCTATGTCAAGCGATTGCACAGGTGCTAGAGCGGGCAACCGGCACTCCCTAACCGGTACTATAACGGTCAACCGGCACTATAGTGCCGGCATGTGCTATTAATATGGTATTGATAGAAGGAAATACCTGCACTATACTGTAGCGGCAACTACTGTACTTCTACTCCGATTACTGCCACTACTGGTCGTCGTTTCCATCTGAGCCAAGCGATTTCACGCGTTATAGCGGGCAACCGGCACCACAGCGGTCAACCGGCACGATAGAGGAAACACTTCTGTACAATAGCCTTAGGAGTCAACTCACTTGGTTGAACCAGCATAGCGGACTTCAGGTAGATCAGAAGAATTGCATGCAGCCTGTACGGGAGGGACATATTCCTCCCCCCAATCGGGGTATTCGGTGGGTTTTACAACGGGGTCGGTCGGCAGATCTTCCGCAGATATTGGCGCGGCTGTGTCCGCCACCGCCATCGCAAGGAAGAACAGAAAAGAACAAGGACGCCACAAATAGACAGCGGGATACAGACGAGGAAGAGTTCACTAACAGCAGCAAGATGCGATTACATCATGTGCAGCCTGTACCAAGAATCACTGCCGGTCTACCTATTAATAGCGCGTTTGTTGTGACAAGTACGGACAGCCAAGTCAACCCGTCGCCAAAAAATCGAACAGCATCAACATCGAACGAGGAAATGTCAAGTGAAGTAGCAAGGTGAGATGAAACAATTTACGATCTGCAGTGCATGTGTTGGGGTTAGGGTTAGCTTTAACCCCTAAAGGGTAGTCGCTGGGTTGTGCAACGGGGTCGATCGGCAGGTCTTGCACGGGTACTGCAGCGGCTGTGTCCCCTATCGCAAGAAAGAACAAGCTATGGCCGCCATGGCAATGAAGAACGAGGACATCACCAACAAACAACCGTGTAGCGAGTGAGGAAATGTTCAGCGATAATGGAGCAAGGTGGGATGACGCCAATTTAAATCTGTACCAAGCACCACTACCGGTATAGTGCTTTTCTTGCCACCAGTTACTGTCCTTGTTGTTCTTAGATCAATACACTGTAATCTAGTCCGTGGTCACAACATAGGCTCCAATATTTCTGGAACCGAAGAATACCTCAGGACCAAAATAAATTAAACAAGCCAAACTACCGATAATACACGTGACTGAGCCAAAATGTGTTATACATCAGACAATTAAATGAAATTGAAATCTACGGACAGCCATGTCCACTGGTGCCTGTCCTCGCCGGCGAATCCAAAACAAGCTTGATCGCGGACCGTACTCTTGAGGACGCCGCGTGATATCTAGGCATTTTACGGGACAACACGAGTCTTGTCGCATAGCTCGTTCTCATGAGAGGGGCGGTAAAGCAGTACTCTGTACGCACGTGGCGGGCGTGGGTATAAGCTGGGGGGTTCATTCTCCTCAGGTAATGCGGTAGGGCTTGGCGTCGAATAGCGAGGTCGATCCCGGGCCCTGATCTCGAACTTAGGCGAGCACGCAGATGCCTTCCGTCCCACTCCACTCCACGTAGACACTCGGATTTTGTAGTTGTGGCTGGAGTAAGGGTCCGGTAGGACCACTAGCTCGTTCCCGGCAGAGTCCGGGCACGCCTGCCGAAAAAACACCAATGGAAAACCACGATACGTATATACAACATGTCGAGCTTACACATAGCCGTATCGATACAATTGTATCGTGTGGATATGGGTAAGAGCATGCCGCCAACACATCACGTCAAACCAAGATACGAGTACAACTTCAGAATTTACATATACAACCGCATCGATGCAATAGCACCGACTCGCATCTGGACAAGCCTGCCGAAAAAGCAGCATGTCAAATCACGCTACTACAACTTCAGAGTTCATACATATGCAGCCGTATCGATATCATTGTGACATGTTGCACGCGGTTCAAGCCTGGAACACCCTACGAGTACACCGTGCCCGGAACACTTCAAAAACTGGTTACCGTACCCAGTACACTGTGAAAACATTCAACTTACCCGGTACACAGTGAAAACATTGTGCGGTGCCCAGCACAACGCAAAAAAACATTTTGCGCACCTCACACAACCTGGCGATAATTTCCCCGCAGTTGCCCGCCGTAGAACACGAACCCCCACAGTAGTACAGATCGATGTTAAATCGGGCAAAGCTCCCGCCGAATCCGTCGTCGTACGCCCAGCTAAAAACAATTGTCCGTACCCATAGATTGTTGTGCCACAATCGGCGTGATTCGAAGGGTTGGAAGAAATCACGCGGGAAGCAATACATGTTAAATCAGTATCATTATCCATGGTTATGCCACAATCCGCGTGATTCGAATGAACGTTTGGGAGAGGTCACGTGAGACGCGCTAGGAATTTCCCGTTAAAAACTCTGGGAGAGCAAACGCTTATGCTGACCATCGACGTACTGTAGGGTTGCGGTTACGGCTTAAACCTGACTCAACATGAAGCATTCAAAAACTATCAACGTTTTCCTGCGGCATGCCAAGTTGCGGACCAACCCAAACCCAAAGGGGAGCCTTAACCCCTCCCTCCACAATAGGAAACTCGTTTTGGGTACACATTACTTGTAATTGATCAGGGAGGATATTTGGGGCTCTAAAGGGGTTAACCCAAAGGGGAGCCTTTCACAGTGCAACTCTGTCCGGAAACTCGTAATTTAAGGACTGCGTAATATTCACATTCATAGCAATACCGAACCGGTACCTAATTCCGGGACAGACTGGTATATACTATATACTAGTGAGCGCTAGTCCTAAGGCACATCCTGCGCTCCTTCCCCCCCTTTATCGAGTCCAGTGGGTGGCGTTAAGCAGAGCACACCACGTCTGTCTGTGCATTGAGACCCGCTAGCGTTGATTGGCCAGGCGCGCTATTATTAATAATCATACCAGGTAGGTGGTAAGTTACGGTACATCACAAAAACAACGAGCAGCGGTCGCGACGTATGGCCTAAGTGCCCACACTAAATGAATTAGCAAGGGCCAATCAAAGTCATTTTTTTTACAAATTGCCGTCACGTCCCACGATAAACTGCGGTCAAGTACCATATTTGCTATGAATAGGTTGACGTGCTCGAAGTGGGTCCACAGCAGGAAATTCCTTCGGTGCTGCACATACTAGTTCATGTAGATCCCGCCCAGACACGCATGCCTTCACGAGGCATTTTTCCCAGCTGGATGTGTACCAAAGCGCGCCTGCTAGGTGCTAGGTGAGAGGTAGATCACACATATCCCATCCGGCAAACATGATAACATTATCTAAAACATTATCTAAAACCTCGCAGATCAAATAGATCAGATATCTAAGACCAGTGACAATGGAAGGCCAAAAGTTTGCAATTCCCGAAGATCCCAGCCAAACTTTGCCTGAGCGATCGTCTATGGATCCAATTTGGTAGAATAATTTGTTTCAACGTTCCAGAATTCCGGGCAAAAACGATTTCTCGCGGCGATCTTGGCCAACATTGGCCTGAGAATTTCTCAAGCAGATCTTGGATTAGACGCGGCGCAATTTCGTGTTCTCCACACACTTCGTTCGACGAAATCAACGGCACCGTCGTGAACTCTGAACGTTGCGAGCTCGTTAGGGGCCCCGATCCCCCCTTGGTGTAGAGCGCTCACTCTACGGCCGGTGATTTGGGGCGGGCGCCGATCAGGCTTCAGTTAAAAACACATTTGGCGGCTGGTGTGTAGAAAACTGAGACAAAAACTCTTTATCGTCTCCCAACGGGCGAAAAACAGAATTTTGAGAAGATGTGACGGAAGACCACAGGACAAGACAAGCAACCTCTTACGCCCTACGGCATGGATCGAGATAAACTCTTGAGCGCTGTCAACTACAATCATGTGGCCTTGTCCGAAACATAGAGGAGTGACCATAGGTTGTCCCTATCTCGAGATCGGAGGTCAATCGTGTTTGGTGGGCAATGTTGATCAAGGCTTGATGAAAAATAGACAAATTGACCTGTTGGGCCGCATGACCCAAAAAAGAGTCGGAAAAAAAACACTTTAGTCATATTTTCCCGATAGAGACGTTACCCGGAATATTTCAGCAAATAACCCCCCCCGAAAAATGCAAACTTTTAATCCAAACTATCGACTTTCCATTGCCATAGGTTTCACCAAAAAGACCTATATCACGAATTAGTGAATTAGGGGTTTGATCTGTCCGAGATGCGTACTTTTCGACACTATTCGACACGACCGGGCTCAAAATATTGATGCTGTACCCAAAAAGCAGTGTGTTGTCCAAATAGTCTAAATAGTCAAATAGTCTAACTAGTGTTCATGTTCATCGCCGCCAACTATCCAACTACTGTCAACCGAGCGACGGGGCATACTGCCCGAGCGAGCAAGTGACCGAGCGAATCCAAAAAGAAATCGAACCATGAAAAAAAACATGAAAAATACGACCTACATCATCATCGCCATCATCAACTACAGCAACAACAACACTAACACAAGCATCATTCCGTTTTGTATATACAAATATCCTGCTGCGCGAGTTCCTCGCGACAGAGAAACTGTTTTGAAACTGTTTTAAATGTTGTACTCGTACAAAAGGTACCTAGACGCCAGGTATTTATTTACGGGGTAGAAGTGGTCTTTTTTACAGCGTAAAAGTGGTACTATTAATAGACACTCTCCATCGTGACGGCACCTCAGGTTGTCAACTCGCCTGATCAAAAGGGTGTCGTTTGCTTCTGCATAGCCCTCCATCTCTCCGTCGAGCTGTGGTAACGAGCTCGAAGAGGATGTTCTCAGATGTCTTCTCGGCTGACGAGCGACCAAGACAAAAGTCATCCAAGCAAGGCATCAAACGAATACATGTCATCATAATGGAATACATCAAACGAATACATCAAACGACTACATGTCATCATGATGAGCACATCGAGCGGCAATGGGAAGACGTTTTCGAAAAATATACAATGGCGGATGATGTGTCGGAGGCATGCAATGCAATATTTTCTGCTTACGAGCGAGCAAGACAAGACGTGAACGGCCACATCGCGATAACCCCACATCAGAAGGCGTTGGGAAGATGTCCAACAGAAAAAAATGGTTCGCCACCGACGCATCGAAGACATACTTTGGTTTCGTTCTGAGTGCAAGCAAGTCAATTACCACGAAGGGTGAACGTTTTCGGGGAAACATCAGACGGCAACAGATACAAACAGATAACAACAGATAGAAACAGACAGAAAACGAGAGCCTGACCTCATGATGCAATAATGAGAGCGACCGCGAGACCGTTACCTCATGGAAGAGTTCGTTGAAAAAAGTGTTGTGATATCGCTGAGAAAATAGCCTAGACGGCGGATTCGTTGACAATGATTGAAGTGACTGAAGTTCTCCACAACCACGACGTCCGAAGCATAGCCATTATCTTCATCATCTTGAAAACATTAAATTTAGCAGTTTTGAATAATTACCCCCCCCATTATTGATTGATGTCTTCATCGTCAACCTTAATCAACATACCAGGATTTAATTACCCCCCCCCCCTCCGATCTGATGGTTGCATCCCCTGTCTATCGCTGCGCCAATAGCCTAGACGGCGTGTTCGGTGACGAATGGCTGATTACTGACTAACCTGGCTAAAGGTCTCGACGACCTCCGAAGCATACCCGTCACCATAATATTCGTTCGAATCGTCGGGGGGAATGCCCCCTGCCACCACCACGGGAGAGAACACCTGCACAGTACAGTGGTCGTAGCGCGTTAGTGCGTTAGTGCGTTAGTGCGGGAGCTTTGCCTTTGAGTGCGGGGCCCCAGTAGCATTAGTGCGGTAGCTTTGTGTTTGTGTTTTAGTGCGAGGCCCCAGTAGAGTGAGGTACCGTGGAGGTTGAGTGAGGTACCGTGGAGGTTGAGTGAGGTACCGTGGAGGTTGAGTGAGGTACCGTGGAGGTTGAGTGAGGTACCGTGGAGGTTGAGTGAGGTACCGTGGAGGTTGAGTGACACCAGATCACATCGTGAACTGCTGTTCTAGCAGCCGTAGACACTGAGGACGTAAACGAAAATATATTATACCATGGTATCACATAAAGCCAAGTACCAGGTACTATGATAGATATCACGTGACATCACACGATAATACGCGGTGCCACACGACACCCCATGACACCACACGACGCCATATGGTGTCACAATATATTCATACTACTTCCCATGATAACGTACCAGGCATCACATTGTGCGAAGGTTGTTACAATGTAGCGTGCTGCAGAGAGCAGGGCCATAGAGCAATGGCTGGCGGTATGCTCGCAAGTGCCTGCTATCGAAAGGGCACCAGATTACAAAATACCTCGAGAGCATTTTACAGCTTGAGAATTCGTAATACATGGAGCCTGATTTCCATTTGCAACTGCAGTGCTTGCGGAAAAAAACGATTGTGGGTGGCAGATTGTGCGCCAAGCTATTATATCAAACGAAACATTTTTGCCCTTGCACAGCACAACTACGGCAGTACAGAAGTGTTTAGTTTAGGTAGCATGGCGCGTTGCCGAACCCGAAAATAGGCAAGAACGTGAGCCCAAAACCGAAAGTACAAGCCAACAAATAAGAAATCAGCAAGGGTGTGTTTATTAACAGTAGGGTACCACAATACCACAATACCACAATACCACAATACCACAATAAACTCTGCGTGTACACTCTGCGGCTACACTCTGCGGGTACACTCTGCGGGTACCCGGTTATATCGCGTGAGCGTGATCAATAACAGTAAAAAGTCGTACCTGCTTAGCTTTGAGTGTACCAGATATAACCTACTAAGCGAACCCTTTCAACCCTTCGAAGGAGCCGAGAAAGTACTTCTACATTAAACCTCACCTTACCATTAAACCTCACCACCACCGAGCAATACATTAAACCTTACCTTACCATCAAACCTTACCATTAAACCTTACCTTACTATTAAACCTCACCAGCTACCGCTCTGGACGGAATACAGGGGCCGTTGTGTGTTAATACAAGAAATTAAGCGGTCATTGAACTCTGCCAGGTTGTCAATGGAAACAACGGCTGAGAGCGCCTAGCAGCGTG
This sequence comes from Undaria pinnatifida, assembly GCA_012845835.1. Classification (NCBI taxonomy): domain Eukaryota; class Phaeophyceae; order Laminariales; family Alariaceae; genus Undaria; species Undaria pinnatifida. Next base: position 11,272,587 of record JABAKD010000014.1, on the reverse strand, counting down.
GGTAGGCGCAATCCGATGCGAGTCGACGAGGGAATGAAGCGCTGCAGTTTTCTCGCGATAAAAATGAAGGCGCATACCGTAGTTGGGAGGGGGGTGAAGAGCCTGCTTAGTGACCGTTAGTCTGATGAGCTACGTCTACAAGTATCATCATAGGGAGGGAGAAGGAGAAATAAAAGTGCGGAGATGATAAATGTGACGGGCAAAAAGAAGCAGAGAAAAAAAAAGGAAGAAAAGGCACCACTCTGGACGGAGATACAATGACCATTGTGGTATTTACATGTTAACTGAAACGGTCCTTGCATTTACGCCCAGATCGGTATAGCATATGTTCAAGGTCGATTAACTCACTGTCAACTCCGAAAAAAAATCATACTCTACTCCAAGTGTTTTGTCCCGTGTCTGGAGTGCGGTGTTCAACATGCCAAAATAAGAGGGTTAACGTCAGTGGGGCAATAAGGTATCAAGCCTCGCTCAGAGTAGCGGTTATTGTTGGCGGGCCCATGCTGCTGTACTTATACTAAAATTGCATTTACATGGGTACTATACTATACGCTGTACTTTTACCGTACTTTTACCGTAGTTATATCGTACCTATACTGTGTTTATACTGTACTTATGCCGTGCTTGTACCGTACTTGCACTAACTGTGATATATCAATAGTTGTACGATATAGTTGTAGGCTATAGTTGTACGATATACTTGCACTGTGATATACTTGCACTGTGATATACTTGCACTGTGATATACTTGCACTGTGATATACTTGCACTGTGATATACTGCACTGTGATATACTTGCACTGTGTTATACTTGCACTGTGATATACTTGCACTGTGATATAGTTTTAGGGTACGAGTATATAGTTGCAGGGTACGAGTATAGTTTTAGGGTACGAGTATATAGTTGCAGGGTACGAGTATAGTTTTAGGGTTTTAGGGTACGAGTATAGTTGCAGGGTACGAGTATAGTTGTAGGGTAAGACTATGCCACTAACCTCCATGGTCGGGGTGGGGATGTTCTTGATAATCGAGAAAGTCGAGGAGCAGTCGAACAGCGTCGAGCCGTGCAGACCCACCCTTGGAGGTTGATCATCCCAGGTAGCCCAAGTAGCCCAAGTAGCCCAAGTCAAGCAACAGGGTAGCCCAAGTCAAGTGACAGAGAAAACGTAAAGGGAGCGGAGGTTAAATCATCCAAAGTATCTTACATACGTAGGTACCAGAAGCATGTTGGATAAGAATCGACGGTTTCAGTACGATTCAGGAGGCAAGAGAGCCGCGCTGCACGTACCACGTGATACCTCTCTGATAGTTTGCATATCGTCTTGCCCGATTATCGTGGTTCAGATTAACCCTTTGGGGGTCCATATCCTACACTTGTCTATACATGTACTATACTATAATATACTATACTACACTATACTATACTCCGTACTATATATATACTATACTTGTACTATACTGTCTTATCATGTCTCATACCGGATATCATACAGCGACAAAACAAAGTTTAAGCAAGCGCGTTCTTATCGTGGTGTAAGCATGCAGCACACGGCAGCACACGGCAGTGTAATATACAAGCTATGCGCGTATCTTATAGGTAGTTGCATCGTTAGAGTTGGAGGCCGATTAGAAAATCTTCGTCGTCTAATCTATTAATAGCAGCCCGGGTTGGTTCGTGTGAAAGATGCTGCAATCGTCAGTTTTAATCGTCAATGTTTTCCTCCGGAGCTCCAAAAGGGTTGAGATGGTTGAACTAGTGCTTACTAGTACTATACGCTCTGTTCCCTTTCGAGATCCATGTATACAATAGTATACAAGGTCCCCCTCCGGGAAGTACCTAGGGGAGTGGCGCAAGGACACATTATTAGCACTACCGGACGCAATGACCATTAACCATTAACCATTATTTGTTTCTACATAAAAAAAAAAAATGCCGGCAGAAATAATGAATTCGCATTTTATTTCTCGGGTGTACTCAACATAGCGGTACTTTTAGCACTTTTTGGGTACTCGAGGTAGACGTACCCACGACCGATCTGGTGTTGAGAAAATACGCACAACACCACTTGACAACACACGAAACTTTTACACCGTATGATATGTATGATTTCGAGAAGAGCGTCACACTTGGAACTGCAGCTTAAGGACCGCCAGGGAGCGAGAAGGGGCACGTGTGGCGTGGGATGCGATTACTGTAGAATAATGTAAAAAGCACGTGTTGAGAACGAGGAAGCAAGAGGAGTATACGTGACAGCCTACGACAAAAGCAACTCGCCGCCGTAAAGAGAGGATACGGCACGCGCACATGGTCCTACCTGTAGCGTTTTGCTCTCCGCATGTTGTGAGGTGACAAATGGCAGGCTCCGACACAAGCAACTCGCCGCAGCATAGCGAGGACACGGCACGCGCACATAAATGGTGTTGCCTACCGCTGCTGCTGTGCGACAGGGTTGTAGCGTTGTGCTCTCCGCATGTTGTCTGCTGTCCTGTCATCTGCGATCTTACATAAATGGTGTTGTTGCCTACCGCTGCTGCTATGCGGCAGAGTTGTAGCATTGCGCTCTCTTGGTACGGTACGACAACATATACGAAGCACCCCAACATGAACATAGATAAAAGGACCGTTTGAGTACTAATATGATATTCAAACGATCCTTACACTTTACGCCGGCATGTCACTTGACAGCAGCAGGAGCACCAGCAGCGAGAAGTAGTGGCGTATAGGCGGGTAGAGCATCACAGGCTCCTATCAAAGCAATCAGCTACTACAACAGCAGCCACACGCGCATAACAGTTGCAGGCTGCTGTTGCTAGCGGGCTGGACTGTTGTGCTGGGCGGCAGGATCGTAACGTGGTGCTCTATGCCAAAATAAGGAAATGCGCCTACGTGTACCATCTAAGAGCAGAAAAACCCGGTTTGCATCAAAATCTTACGTGCAAACACGGGGATAGGGGATGCGGAAACACCACCTCCGGGGATGTTGCGGAAAGCCGAGGATTTGCCTTATCCATGCCCAAGGCCAAAACAGTTCAAAAGGCTTGCCATACGCGACACACTTCACGGATAGCGCCCAAACCTCCGGCAACGTGACCCCAACGGTCGAATTGTGCCCACCCCCCCTAATGTTTCGGACAAAGGTGCGAGCACGAAGAGATGTGTCCGAAGAAAAAAAAAATGACATTATATGTATACATACAAGGTTCCCCTCCGGGACGTGGTTCTCTGGGGAAAAAACGAGTGGAGTGAGCGCAAGAGTCCACTCAATATTTGTTTTGGTTCTCTAAGAATTACTAGTAGTAGAGCTGTTACACTAGAGCTGCTTTTCTTGTAGTTGAAGGGTTGAAGGTGCAGCCGTAGCCTCTTCTCTAATGACAGAACTGGTAAATCGAGGGCGGTTTTTCCAGCAGTGGGTGCAGCTGTAGCGTGTTCTCTGTTCCCAAAGAGCTACCTGGTATCGTGTCACGCACCGTTGCTTGTATAACTGCTGCATAACCCGAGGACGAATTTCCAATCTGATTCAATTTTAAACGGGGAGAACGCTAACGCCATGCGACGCCCCTGTGGACAAATGATCTCGACGAAATGTTGTTTCCAACGCGACGGTTTCGGTTTCTATATTTCATTCGATATATCATTTGCTATGATACCCCTCTCGTTTGGAACAAAATCGGCCCGGAAGTTCATCCCATTTCTAATACGGAGTACCAGCTAACGAACACGAGGGGTGGAAACGAATCAACTGCTGAGAGCGCTTAGCAGCGCAGGTAGACACGATTCGATGCGAGTCCACAAGGTAAGGAATAGATGGAATCTTCTGGCGATAAAAACAAAGGCACGTACCGTAGTGGGGAGGGGGGTGAAGAGCCTGCTCAGTGACCGTTAGTCTGATGAGTTACGTCTATATATATCATCATACGGAGGGAGAAGGAGAAGGAGAATACTAGACAAGAATTACATAGGGGATGAGCCAAAAAAAAAGTCATGCGTGATATACCGTACAAGGAGGATGGTATTACAACGATATTTCGGCGTGTTTCACCTGATCTTGTAGCTGTTGGCAGCAGTCAAATTTGTCGGAATTGTGGTCCAATAATCCCCTTGCCCATCCCCGCAGCCGGTCCTGTTGTCGGTAAGCACCAAGCACCGAGCACCAAGCACCAAGCGTCACGCATGGAATTGATAAAGCGAATATACAGAATCAAGCATCAGGAAATGAACGACCAAGCGAAGTACTATAATTACCATACGCACATATCGGATACCGAACGGTCCACGTTTACGATAGTTGTGGTATTTTGATAGTTAACAAGTATCGAATATCGAACGGTCGATTATTAGGCTATGCAGCTGCAGCAGTACCCATCGGATATCGAACGATCAATTTATTGATTGCTACTGTATCATATCTCTGACCTGGTACATCTCTAAATAAGTTACAGTTGAAGTGGTATCCACGTGGTACATCTCTAAATAAGTTACAGTTGAAGTAGTATCCACAACGTATCCTCACATGGGATGGTCGCACAAGTCCTGGACGAACACCCCGCAGTCGTCTTGCAGGCAGAACGCGTCGTCGCACTTGTAGAGTGCGATGTCGAACTTGCCCCGGGATCCTAATAAGTCGAGAAGCCATCAATGACGAGTGTTATTATTAAAAAGTTAACGACAGCTGTCGACGTATAGTTACTACTGTAACTGAAGGTTGTATATACTAGGTACCTGGTGCATAGGTACACACCACCGATCGCCCGCAGTAAAAACCCTGCCACATCTCTGGTATATCTCTGGTGGGGATACAAACACCAGCTTAAAAACCAAAGCAAGAAATTGATGCACGATTATCGACGATCACGATAATTATATCGACAATCCTGCTCACGACAAGCCATCGACTACCATAACGACGACTATCATCGATGGTCATGACGATGACGATATGACGATCGCGACAAGCTATCGATTATCATGATCATGATGACGGTGATGATGATAATGATGATAATGATGATGATAACGATCACGTCAACACCATGGCGACGACAGTGATGATAGTAATGATGATAATGATAATGATAATGATAAATATAATGATAACGATAATGATAATGATCATGATGATAAAGATAGTGATAGTGATAATGATAATGATGGTGATGATGATAATGATAATGATAATGATTAAAATGATGAAATCACGTCAATGCCATGGCGACGACTAATTTCGGCGATTCTTGATGATCATGGAGACGACGATGAAGGCATGATCACGACAAGCCATCGGTGATTATAATCGATAGTCCAAACGGCGAAAACGACGTCACCACAAGCCAAATATGATTGTTATCGATTATTATCGATTATTATCGATGATCATGACGAAGACAACGATCACGACAAGCCATCGAATATCATGGCGATTATGACGAGCACGTCAACCCATCGATGACCATGGCGACGACAAGCCATCGACAATTAGTATAGATGATCACCATCGTATCAGCAGAGTTTACCACTTATTCGATAAAACGGTGGAGGCACACTGTGTACGAGACGAGGGGATTGTCCCTATATTGGTTGGATGGTTGGGTTTGAATGGGTCAGGGTCAGGGTAAGGGTTAGATGTAATTTCAATGTTCACGTCAGCCACTTTGTAGAATAAAGTGGTGGAGTAACCTGAACCATAACGACGACCATCATGAACATCATGACGATCACCACGCCACCAGCCCAGCAGCAGAAGGAAGCAAGAGCCAGCCAGCGCACAGAACGGGGAGGCGGGGGGGTGCCTCATATCACGCATGTTCGTAGTCGTGAGACTCGGGGGGGCGCGTACTCATGGGTTGCCTGTCTTCGTGACTTGACCATTGACCACGGATAGGAGCACCGTTGAACTCCTAATATAGCCATAATGGATAGCCATAATCTGGGCACGTTTAACCTGTAGGGGTGATTGACTTCTTCCTTCTTCCCTCTTCCTTCTTCCTTCTTCCTTCTTTCCATGTACTTCGTTTTACATGTAACATATAACACCTGATCCCTGATATGTTTACTAATTTTCTTCGAGCGGGGAGGGGGATTCGTGTGTCGACATCCAAAACCCCCACTATTGCGAGATTCCAAGGCACAGCGCACAATGCACGAGACACAAGGGACAATGCACAATGCACAAGGCACGAGGTACAAGGCACACGGCACAAGGCACAATCCACCATTAAACCTCAGCATCAGACTCGCTCCAGCAAAAAACGAAAACAAGCAAAATACTACAGATCGACACACGACGCGTATGAAAATACGTGGAAGTGTGGTGAGCTAAAGCTTTAGTTTTCCCCATCCGCCGGAGGATGAAAAAAAAAAAAAAAAACTACAGATAACACATAGATGGTAGATTCATTAGCCTCCATCAATGTCTCGATGTCAAGGTGGAACGGCCTGTGATAGAGGAGGATAGAAAAATATTAATTTTGGTACGCTAGATAGTAGCGAGAAAACGAACGCTATCCTTGGAGAAAAATGGCGACCATAGATCACAGATGGCCAAACAGGAAGGGGATGAGATATGTAATTTTTGGTCATGTCGTGTGGAAAAATGTACTGACCGCCCAAGAGTTGTAGGCGGTTGTAGGTAGTTGTAGATGTACATGTCTCTATTACTGTAGGAGTAGGAACGGTGCCCCGTCTCGAAAGGAATGCGTGGTCAACGGCGAATCACCAAGGCAAACAACGAATGAGTACGCCCCCCCCCCCCTCATGTACACCGGGTATGATATAGTACATTAACAATCAACGGATAATGTCAGGGCTAGAGGTTGGCCCCTTTCGTCCGGGTACCCGGTGGGTATACCCGGTCGGACCGTACCCGTTCAATGGGTAGGGTCCGACCTAGATACCCGCGGGTATTTGGACCCTGCCGGCAATGACGCCACGGGTACCCGGGTACCCCGGTCCCGCGGGTATTAGGGTACCCGCTCGTGTCGAGGACCCCCGGTTCCTTGTTCTTCCGCATATCTCTAGAAAACCTATTCACATGTATGTGCCAGAGGCAGTTATCGCATTTTCGACCTCCATGTCCTGGTTAGGCTCTTGCTCATCTCATTAACAGCAGCACTAATGGTAGTAGTAGTAGTGGTAGTAGTAGTAGTGGTAGCAGTAGTAGTGGTGGCAGTAGTAGTAGTAGTAGTAGTAGTAGTAGTAGTAGTAGTAGCAGTAGTAGTATCTCTATTAATTCTTCATAGTGCGGCTGTAGGTTACGGGGTTCGACATTCTCGTACATCGTAGATACCTGGTACTTGGGAAGGCCACACGCAATGTCAGACCGTCTTCTGCTAAGGTGTAATCACCTACACAAGTATTTGCGCTTCTGCGAGTGCATATATCTGGCCGGGTGTGCAGCGATACTGGCCCCGGATTCCGTCCAAATATAGAGGCAGATGTGTGGGCGACCGCTTGATTCCGGGCATCCGTATATTGCCGTAGTGGGCAATTCTTCTCAGCAGACCTACTGCCTAACAATGATGTGGCCGCGCAGATCTTGGAGGGTAGTTTTTACGCTCTCTCGTTGGCCAAGAGCTATGTGGTGGTCCGCAGATCGGGATAATAAAGAAGCCTCGAAAAGGAGCACAGCCGCGTTTGTGGCCGTTTTGGGTCCGGGTTGGGGTTAGGGTTAGGGTTAGCGGATCAGCGTCCCCGTGTTTGTACAGTGAATTCTAGAGTCTTCCGTGGGGGGGGGGGTCGTGGACCAGCGTCCCCGTATTTGTACAGCACTGTATAAAAAAACAGACCCCTAATAATAACACGAGCCCCCGTCTTATTTCATCAATTTTCACCACATCCAGGCCCCCAAGAGTTATGCCTGCGCAAGGATTTCGTATATACACTAGAATACAACATCAGGCGGCATGATTCTCCACTCTATCACCACATCACTTGTCGTGCGACTCAAACACGAATAAATGTCGAAAATTATTCAGGTACCCACCATGTACCCTCCGGGTACCCGTGCACCCGTGTACCCGCCAAAATGGCAATACCCGGCGGGTAGGGTAGGGTCCGGCCTCCAAAATTTAGCTGATACCCTAGGGGGCCAACCTCTAGTCAGGGTGACCCATGGGGAAACAGTGCCATGGGCGAAACATGGAAAATCCATGGAAGCCAAAAGGGAGATCCATGGGAGAGGCCCAATGGAAACCTATGGGAGACCCGTGGGGCAGCATTGAGCCCATGGCAGACCCATGGGTGCTCTATTGGTGACCCATGAGAAACATTCAGTTAGGCCCAAGGGCGACCCATGCGCAAGTACTGCAAACTAATGGGTGACCTATGGCAAAAGGGACATCCATGGGAGAGGCCCAATGGAAACCTATGGGAGACCCGTGGGGCAGCATTGAGCCCGTGGCAGACCCATGGGTGCTCTATTGGTGACCCATGAGAAACATATAGTTAGGCCCAAGGGCGACCCATGCGGAAGTACTGCAAACTCATGGGTGACCTATGGGCGACCCATGGGACGTTACAACAACTCATGGTAGTACTAGCCCATGGGTGGTGTCGCTTGTGACTGGCAGATACAAGCCCATGGACGGCCAATGAGTCGCTCAAGATACTAGCCAAGGGCCGCCCATGGGTCGCCCATGGGTCGCCTACGGGTTTGTATCACTAGACCATGGTTCGTCCATGGTTCGCTCATAGTTGTAGTTGCAGATTTTTTCTTTTTTCATACACATCTACTTTCCAGCTTCCGGACAAGCCGTGGTCACAGGTGTCGTCCTTCTTCCCCCCGATTCTTGCCTTCATTTTTTATCGCGCATAGGGTTCGGCCGCCCACTGCTTGTCGATTTTTCATCGAGTGTTGCTAACTCACGCTCTCGCGCTTTCCTCCAGTCAATTTCTGCGCAAGAAACAGTCCCCACGAATTTATACGAGTATGCACTCGGAGGGATTGGAACTCACGAAACTGACGTATACCAGGCTCGAGGATAACCTGATACGCCACCGGGGCAACCGGCTTACTAGCGCATGGGTCGCCCACCGCATGCCCATGGATTTGGTTGTACTAGTTCATGGGCCGCCCATGGGTCTGTAGCACTAGCCCATGGGTCGGTCATGTGTAGTACAGTACTAGATCATGGGCCACCAATGGGTCGCCCATGACCTTGACACCGGTATGCCTATGCGCCCATGGGTCTGCAGTACCAGAACAGGTGTTGTTCATGGCTTGCTCAAAATTTGCATTTTTATATAATGTTAGTAGCCCATGGGTCAGTCGGCCATGGGCTGCCCATGGGTTTGTGGCAGGTTTGTAGCGCCAGCCCGCGGGTCGCCCATGCGTTGACCACGTGAGTTGGTGGTGCTAGACCATGGATTGCCCATGGGTTGCCCGTGGATTGGTAGTACTAGCCCACGGGTCGGCCATGGGTTGCACATTACTTTTAGCTACCTCCATGCGTTGCCTGTGGGTTCTTTGTACTAGCCCATGGGTCGACCATGGCTCACCCATGGCTGTTAAGATTCTAAGCCATGGGCCGCCCATGAATTTTGACATGTCATCCCGTGGGTCGCCGATGGGTTATCATGCCGATGGGTTGCTCATGGGGCGCCCATGGTAGTCCGATGGACACCCCACCCCCTGGGGATTCCATAAACCAGACCAACGAAAAGTACATCAGGTGATGAACACTATCATATCTATCTTTTCATCGGAAACCCCATGGGTTACCCATGGGACACACGGCCATCGGCGACGAATGTGCGCCCCATGCGACATCCATCGAAGACCCATGGGTGACTCATGGAAGACCCATGGGGCAAGCACTGAACTCAATGCCAGACGCATGGGCTATGGCACAGTACTAATACTCACGAATGACCCATGCCCGGCCCATGGATGACACATGGGCCAGACCTCCAAACGCATGGGCGACGCATGGGTGATCCATGGGCCAGTACTACACACTCAGGGAACGCACGGGCTCCCCATTGGCCAATACTACAAACTCATGAGCGACCCATGGGCTACCCATGAGCGACCCATGGCCCATGGGCAACCCTTGGGGCATTACTTCAAGCTCATGGGTGATCCATGGGCAACCCACGGGCAACCCATTGGCCAGACTTATAACCCATGGGCGATCCATGGGCCACTACTTTGCACCCGTGGGCAACCCATGGGCAACCCATGGGCGACCCATGGGCCAATACTTTAAAACCGCCGGCAACCGGCGGGCGACCCATAGGCCAGTACTTAAAACCCGTGATAAAACCCGTGCGCAACCCACGGGCGACCTATGGGCGGCGCATGGCAGATTCATGGGCTAACCATGGGTCATTACTATGAACTCATGGGCGACCCACGGGCTACCCATGAGCGACACACTACTACAAAATCATGGGTGGGTCGCCCACCGACCGTGTGTAACCCATGGGTTGTCCATGGGTAATCCGTGGGTCGCCCATGAGTTCGTAGTAATGGCCCATGGTTAGCCCATGGGTGGTCCATGGGTAGCCCATGGGTAGCCCATGGGTGGAGCCCATGCCTCGCCTATGAGTTTGTAGGACACACCGACGGATCGCCCATGGGTATGGGCCACCCACGGGTCGCCCGCTGGGCTCAACCTTCTGGCCCACAAGTCGCCCGTGGGTCACCCAAGGGCTGCCCATCTGTCACCCAGGACTTTGTAACGCTGGCCGATGGGTCGTCCATTGATCGCCTATTGGGTCGTCCCGCGGGACGGTATGGGGAAAGCTTCCCATTTGTTTACCGCGGGTTGGGAATTGGATGGGAAGGTGGGAAGTCATTTGGATGACTGGACAGGATGGGAGTACACAATTTCTTGGTGGGACGGGATCGGGGAATGGGTCGGGAAATCGGTCGGGAATGTTGGCCAGGAAAACACCCTGGCAATCGGTCGGGGATACATGGGCTCCACTTCGCGGCTCGTGCAAGGAAGGAAACAACAAAATGTGAAGGGGGTAGAAAGAAGAGACCCATGATTCGGTTCAACTACTTCGTAGCGATTAGATAATGCCAAGAGCTAGTTGTGCAAAGCTGATTGCCCTGTGCTGTGCTGTGCTGTTCTTGTTGGCGATGTCACCCGCTCAGATCGGCAGCACGGGTGTACTTTGCGAAAAAAAATGTAGAAACAAAAAACACACATAAACAGAATAGTCAATAAAGAAAGCAAAGACCAGGAATTATAGTGTGGGTCGCAGGTTCACACGCAGCACGGCACAGCACCACACCGCAGGGCAGGGCAGGGCTCCGCACGGCACCGCAAAGCGCCGCGCCGCGCTGCGCTGCTGAGCTAGCTACATCAAGCTGAGCTGCATTTTTGTAATTTGCAGGGCTGTTCACGGGTCAGGCCAAACCTCACGGGTCGGGTCGGATCGGGTTGAGTCAGCTGACCCGATCCGACCCTCGAAAATTGAGACGTCTTGATCCGACCCGACCCGACCCGACCCGACCCGACCCGACCCGCGAGCTTTTGAGCCCCCCTGACCCGACCCGACCCGATCCACGATATTTTAAAACCTCTTGACCCGACCCGACCCGACCCGTGAGACTTGAAACCCTCCTGACCCGACCCGACCCGCCACAATCCGGGTGACCCACGAGATTTGAAAGCCTGTTGACCCGACATGACCCGACCCGCCACACTCCGAGTGACCCGTGAGGTGAGAGTTTCATGCGGGTCGGGTCGACTGGACCCGTGATATATCTCACGGGTCAAAGTCGAAAAGTCATGGGTCAAACATGTCTGGATAAGCACCTTAGTCGGTTGATTGGCCCTTGGTCCCTCGTACTTTTCCCAGGATGGCGTGCTCTCTGTTTCTTCACCGGCATTGTTTGCAGCATTTATGTGGCGTGCGCGCGAAAAATGAGAAAAGCCGCAACCCATACATCCGCACTTAGCCGTACCAGAAGCGATAGACACCCGGGTCGACCCAACGAGCGAGCTAGCTATCTATTCAGCCTCCGGCCCCTTCAAGCAGCCTAGCTGAGCCGCCTCCGGCAGCAAGCCCTTAACTGGGGCGGTGGATCTATCAGCAGGGGCTGCGATCCGCGAGGATCCGGGGTCTGCTGCTCGTGCTTGCTGCTGTCAGTGCTGCTGGTGGTGGTGGTACTGCTGCTGCTGACGTCGACGACGACTGCTCTTGCCTTTTTGCGCTTGGTCATATTTCGTACTGGACCAATGGTATGATAAAATTCTTACTGGGTATTCAATGTGTACGTACGTCGTACATTGATTCTTATACTGCCATGTGTCTTATTTACTGTTGCACCCTGCAATGCAGCAAGGTTGTGTGGCCTGGCTTGTATTAGTGGACTTGGATGGATGACAATATACCTGAACAATACCGACAGCTTCACCCGACTTCGCGTAGTAAATACTTTGCGCCTGGTACGAGAAGTTACTAGCTGGTATGATTTTTCTGGGCGCTATGATAACATACGATCGGAGTATCGGGACTAGAGAGGCTTTCGTGCAGGAAGCGGCAAGTTTTATAGCGGTACCATTTTCGGACCCGCAGGTCGGATCCGCGGGTCCGGCCCGCGGGGCGCCGGCATGACATGGAAGGGCCCTCCGGCAGGCAGCGGTAAGTTTGAAGATGAAAGGCGAATCCGCAAGCCATATCCGGGGGTTCGACCCGCGGGTCAGGCAAAAATAACCCGCGGGTAATGGTGGCTTGACCCGCGAGTGACCCGTGTCTCGCGGGTCATGACCCGACCCCACCCGCGAGATTTCAAAACATCTTGACCCGACCCGACCCGACCCGCGAGATTTTGAAACCTCTTGACCCGACCCGACCCGACCCGACCCGACCCGACCCGACCCGACCCGACCCGACCGGACCGGACCCGACCCGAATCGACTCGACCCGACCCGACCCGACCCGATCCGACCCGATCCGACCCGAACCGACCCAACCCGACCCGACCCCACCCGTGAGATTTTTAAACACAATGAATCGACCCGACTCGACCTGACCCACGTCATTTTGAAAACCCCCTGACCCGTGAAAAGCCTTGGTAATTTGGTACGTGCATACCTGGTGTACCGGTACCTGGTATGATACTTCGTATGATGCCTCGTATGTACGAAATAATATATTTTTCACAATCGTATACAGCACGGCACACAGGACGGCACGGCACAGCGCCGCACAGCGCCGCGCAGGGCACGGCACTGCGCTGCAGAGCTGAGCTTAGCTGGGAGTGACTTGCGAAAAAAGGAGAAAAAAAATGAAGAAAAAAAACGTGAAGAGCACACAATGAAGAAAGCAAAAGAACTCAGGAAGGTTCCCCCAAATATAATATGTGCCTCGGCAAGAGCTGCGAGAGGTTGACTGGTCTGGTCTATGATGACGACTGTACGTCATAGCACATTATACCCCCGATGCCCCGATGGCCCAGTACAATCATGAACATTTTTTTGATACCTGGTAGAAAACGTGGAAACATGCATCGTGCTCAAGTCACATGTTCCATGATCATGAGTACACCGGTGTCGTATGAGGTACCAGGCACAGAGGGTATGAGACAGGCAGGATACGATACTCGTAGCAGCAGCGCGGTTCATCTGCGAAAGGGATTACAGGCTCCGCACCATTAATAGCCGCACACATCTTTAACCCTAATAACCGTGGCGACGTTGAGCCACTACTATAATGTGAAACCACCACTACCACCACTACAACAACAAAAACAACAATGACAACAACGACAACCACCACCACCACCACCACAACCACAACCACAACCACAACCACAACGACAACGACAACGACCACAATGACACCAACCACAACGACGACAACCATAACAACAACACCAACACCAACACCAACACCAACACCAACACCAACACCAACACCAACACCAACAACAACAACAACAACAACAGCCACAACAACCTACAATATGGTATATTGACTGTGCTGCAAGACTGCAGCAGCAGCAGTGTACCAAGGGTACCAGTGCAGAGCAGAGAAGCAGCGCCGAATCATCCGTCCTGCGACACAACGCCTCACGATAATATATCACAGCCGGTCGCCCCGGTGGCGTATCAGGTTATCCTCGAGCTGGTATAGGTCAGTTTCGTGAGTTCGAATCCCCCCGAGTGACATACTCGTATAGACGTGGGGACTTTTTCTTGCGCACAAATTGACATGCGAAAACCCGAGAGCGTGAGTTAGCAATCACACGATGAAAAATCGACGAGCAGTGGGATTGCTGAACCCTATGCGCGATAAGAATTGAAGGCAAGAACCGGGGGAAAGAGAAGGGACGACACCTGTGACCACGGCTTATCCAGAAGCTGGCAAGTAGATGTGTGTGAAAAAAAAAATGTACCAAGTACAGTATACTAATAATAGTGGACTACACCAAACACTACCTTCGAGAACGAGAAACAAGTCAAATGTATCATCCTTGATATGCACAGCAGTCACTGCTGCTGCTGTGGAATGGTGCAATACAATCTATCCGTACGAGCAACACACCTCCGTTCCCGTCCTCGTAGTTCCATCGTATCCTCAAGTCCTCTCCCATCCCCATGGTATCAGGAGTCACAGTTCCCAAGACCGACCTTGCAGCTGCACTGGCTAAACTCCGTTCCACGCTCATCGCCAACACCACGATCACCAACCCAAACCTCATCCCGCAATGTCGCAAGATCATGCTGCTGCTGTACTCCACCGCCACCTAAACCTAGAGGCCCTGTCAGGCTAAAGCGTCCAGCGCCAACCCAAGGGATCCGACACCTGCCAGACCGATGTGTGCTCTCCTGTCTCGTGGTGGCAGTCGCCCTAGCTCCTGCGAAGTTCCTAGCTCGCGCCGCTGCCCCGTCCCTCACCTGCCTCACCCTCGCGCTCCGCGTATACACACCGATCGACAAAAAAAATGATCCGATTTTCAAATCTGATGTGATATATATACTTATTTGCCTCTGAAAAAAAGCTTCCGGTGACTGACTGCTGTACTGTAGCCTTTGGAGTCGTATCTCCACACCACCGTAGGGTGAAACTAAACCATGTATAGCTCTCGCCTCCTTCTTCCAGCGTGGGATGCTCCAGGTATGAGATGCTCCGATGCTACGGCGTACCGATGCTGCTCCTGGTCATCGAGTAAAAAATGAAAGTATATTGCTCGGTAGATATCTCAAAAGCTAAAGATTCAGATTTCAAAATGACGAAAATCGAGAAGAGCTCACCTAACAAGTTAGCCGGCCGGATCTTTGGGGCGGTGGGCTGTTCGCGTTTGCGAGCAGAAAGCACTTCCTGGTCGGATCGAGGTGCGGGCGTAGACCCAACCCACTCCCTCACGCTAAACCTAACTCTAACCGTAGCCCTACGAAGCTCTATCCCTGACCCCAACCCGGACCCCAAACGGGCCAGAAATGGGCGCTTCTGAAAATACGCCTTGGTGATCAAAATACCACTCTTCACGTGTAACTTGATCCACGGTCCGATCGACCAGGAAAGAAAAAGGGAAGAAAAAGTATGGAGGGTTTGGATATACTACTGTGCCACTACGAACGTAAATATGAATATAAGGACTGTTTTTAGTTAATCTGAATACGAATTGATTATTATAATTGTGTTCAAACCAACGAAATACAAATACTGGTACGAAATTAAGATATCCTCCCGATCACGCGCGTCTCGCCGTAACCGTTGGTGTTTTCATATCATTGTTGTGTACACCAGGTGGTACGCGATGATGCGCGACACCGGCGACGATGAGTTGGATATCGGGCACGCCGTGAAAAACCAGACGCCCTTTTCCGAGAACGGGTGGGTGCCGTTTGGAGCCTTAAAAAAGTTACCCACAGGACAATAATACATTATCAATAGTATTAATAATATTGATATTAGCATTCAAGGGTACCATGAGACCAAAAGGGCGATCCGCCACCATAATAATAATAGATTCCTGGAAGATAGACCATGAAATTTTAAAGAAGTGTAATAGATTCCTGGTAGACAGAACATAAAAAATTAAAGCAGCAGTGTAATTGCCTCGCATGTCTTCCGATGCTTTTGATCCCATCACGGATCATGGTACCGGCTGCCGGGCCGTATCGATCTACTTTCAGTAACCCCTACTACAGTAACTACACTGTTCTGTAGAACTGCTTCCACGTATTGGGAAGTAGTGTGAGATAGTTTTCCAGTCACGAAAGCGTGTGGAGCGGAGAGGCGGTAAACATCTGGCAGGTAGGTAAATGACGTCGCACGTATATACAACTCGCTGCTGTGGATGTGAACCTATTATAGCATCGGGATCCTCGCCCACTTCGGTATATTGCCGCCATTGCGCGAGGATATAATATATGACATGGCATGGCACAGCCCAACACCGCAGTTGGCGCGGGAAGGAAGGGTGGTAAGCGCGCTGTTGTTGCGGTTGCCAGGAATACAACGAGTGGGAGGTGTATCTGCGCGTGTTCTTAACAATAAACTGTTATTTCTAGCCATACATCAGACCTAGAGCCAAGCCACCGTATAATAATAATGTTAATAATGTTCGTGCTGATTCTTCACCCTACAGCAGTAGGGACCTCTGCTGAGGTCACACAACTACAACAGCACCACAACCTACGAGACAGAGATAGATGTATCACAGGTACACACGTCGTGAATACCGTATAGAGGAGAGCTTTGCTTAAGCAATGCCAAACGTAGTGGATGCGAAAAGCGAAACCTACACAACAGCCTGCGAAGCAAAAAAAGGCAATTGCAAGAAAGACTCAATAATCAGTAAACTCGTTTCGTGGACCGCGTAGGGTTTCTCACCGCAATAACAATCTAATGGTCTCAAAACGGTGGCTGGCAAGAACACGCACGGGAGGCGGCTCAAATGACCAAACATCATAGTCTATATAGTTTATATATGTCAACTTTAAAGGTAACAATATGGGACCAGGATCCCATCGCGACGGGGTGGGAACACCACTGCTGTGTATCATAAGGGAATTATTATTATTATTAGCAGAATCCCGGCTAGTATCGTGTAGCACGATTGGTTCCACGCAGCGCGAAAAACGCATCATTTCTGCATAATAAAACAATACCAAGCAAGCGTAGAATACGAACCGTACCGAAAAAAAGAAACACAGACAGAGCAAGTAACAAGAAGTGCCGCAGAACGTACCGTGCCACATGCCAAGTCGACTTGGACCTTTCAAAACCATCAACTAAGTGCCGTTCTTCGGGTGTGCTTTTGTGCATAGGGGGATAAAACGATGGAAACATCCCCTGCTGCCAGTAATCCTTCCCCCCACTCATTACTCTTGTTCGCGCAGGATAACTACTAACACAAAATACTATTTGGCAATGTTGCGGACGCATGCTACGGGAAGGGTGTAATTAAAAGTACTTTTCTGAGGCTCCTGACTTGATGAGCTCTCTGTTATTATTAGCTCATTCCCCCCCCAAAAAAACGCAGAAGGCTGGAAAAAGTCGAACGAGTAAGTAATCGCGACCTAGATATTATTGTGGGAGTTCAAGAGTCATGGGAGAAAGAGGGGGGGGATATAGGATGCAAAGTTGGAGAGTACGCATGGATAGAGCAAAGAGGAAAGGGCAGGATAGCAAGAATAGGGGGGCGGGGGGAGTAGGATTCTTAGTCAAAAACAGTTATTATTATGTGTGTCATAATAGAGGTGATCGAAGACACGAAATATGACGAAAACATAGGGTTATTATTAGGGTACCGGGGGAGAGGGGATTGGAATTTTCCTCCTTATGAAACATCTGCATGCCCCCAGCGTCGAAGAGTGAGTATGGTAAAAGAAACACAGAAAAAGTTCGGAGAGATAGCTGTAGGTCTACAAAAGTATAAAAGGCAAGGAGAAGTATAGTCTAGTCTATTAGTGGTATACTGTAACTCAAGAATCGGGAAGGCAAGTAACCCAAATGAAAACAAGATCGGACAATATGGGAAGTAACAAAGAATAAGAATGATGATGATGATGGAGGCAGAGATGCAGGAAAAATCCTGAAGAGCAACGAGTAGATGAGGGTTTTGAACGATAGCGTGAAGAAGGCAGGGCCAGAATGGATTTGACATGGGCAGTGTGCATAAGCCCCGGTCGCCCCGGTCGCGAATCAAGTTATCCTCGAGCCTGGTATAGACTATATAGGTCAGTTTCGTGAGTTCGAATCTCCCCGAGTGCATGCTCGTATAAATTCGTGGGGACTTTTTCTTGTGCACAAACTGACTTGCGGAAAAACGCGAGAGCGTGAGTTAGCAACACTCGATGAAAAATCGACGAGCGGTGGGATTGCTGAACCCTATGCGCGATAGATAATAATTGAAGGCAAGAACCGGGGGGGGGAAAGGGAAGATACCTGTGACGACGGCGTGTCCAGAAAGAAGCTGGACAGTAGAAGTGCGAAACTAGACTATAATATATCGACTACAAAAGGGAGAAAGTTCCGTTCTCGACTTCATAATGATAGAAAATGGGAGATAGTAAAAGGAAACGGGTATACTCGTACATGTATGCGCAGCGGTCGTAGGAAGTAGCGTGAGTTAGCAACACTCGATGAAAAATCGACGAGCGGTGGGATTGCTGAACCCTATGCGCGATAGATAATAATTGAAGGCAAGAACCGGGCGGGGGAAAGGGAAGATACCTGTGACGACGGCGTGTCCAGAAGCTGGACAGTAGAAGTGCGAAACTAGACTATAATATATAGACTACAAAAGGGAGAAAGATCCGTTCTCGACTTCATAATGATAGAAAATGGGAGAAAGATAGTAAAAGGAAACGGATATACTCGTACATGTATGCGCAGCGGTCGTAGGAAGTACTGACCACTAATGTCTAATAGGGACAGAGAGCAAAAAGACTAGAGTTATCAAGAATAGACGAGGTAGGGAATTGTATAGATAGATGGAGAGAGTCATGCTACGGTAGCCCCCCAACTTTTCTTTAACGAAATCGCCGGTTTTGAAACCAGCTCTCGGCAGTACCTCCTGAAATACGGTGTTCCCTGCCACCCCGACGTCATTGTTGGATTAGTCTATGCCTTGCAAACAAGAAAATGTACGGAGATGTTTCTTAAATAGCACCCTTCTTTGTGTCGAGCAGCCATGAAATGCTCGTTAAGAACATCGCCGAATCGCTGTTTATTGGGAGGGCTATCGTAGAAACAGCGACAGTTCCAAGAAAAGGTGACCGAGAATGCAGAGCGTTTTTCCGAGCTGTTGGAAAGCATAGGTACAACAGAGAACGATACATAACGAGATAGTGCAGGACACAGGGTTTTAGAAGGATGAGAGCAATTGGGTCGATGTGAAGAACACAGCAAGTACAGTAATAGGGAATAAGTTGATAATATGCAACAGCGCAGTAAAATGGCGGGACGAGGAAGTAAAAGAGGCAAGAGTAAGGAGAGAGGGATACGCAAAATATACATCGAACAAAACTACGGCAGGGTGGGAGGGGTATGCCACGGCTAGAAAAAAGGTAATAGAGATGGTAGAAGAGAAGAATAAGAAGGGACTATCGAAATACGTATTTTACAACAGAAACGAAGACTTTGATGGCGGGATGATGAAGCATAGACTATTTGGGTAGGGATAAAAAGGATACAAGACCGACGGTGGTTCAGACGGGTTACAGAGAGAGTTCACAAGAAGATCTTAAGAGAAGAAGTAAATAAGTGTGTAGCTAGACTTACAAATACAAAGGCTGCAGGCTGGGGCAGATGAAACAATGAAAGAAGTTATAATGAAGTACGGGGAAGAAGGTATGGTTACCATGATGGTTATTGTGTGTATAATTTGGATATGGAAAAACGAGTATGCGCCTGAGAGGTGGAGATAAGGAGTAGTAGTAAACTTATTCAGCAAAGGAGATAAGGCTGGCCCGGGGAACTATCGAGGGATAACGTTATTAAGCACCATAAGCAAAACATTCTACAAAAATTTGAAAGATAGAATGGGAGCAATGTTGGAGAAGGACGAAAACATAAGCGAAGGGCAAACAGGGTTTAGGCCAAATCGTAGTTGCGCAGACCATGTGTACACATTATTAGGTAATATAAAATTCAAGGCAGAAAAGACGCCGGGCTAACGACGTACTGTTTCTTCCTAGTTGTACGTTAGAGCACCTATGTATGAGACAGTACGGAGGAACGGGTTGTGGAAAAATATGTGGGAAAGTGGGATCAGAGGAAGGATGTGAAGAATGATTGATTAGGAATATTACGGAATGTGCGAGGAGTGCTGTGATGCTGGACGGCGAAATATCCAAATACATATGTTGATATTTTACAAGGAGTTGCACAGAGATACACACTAAACCACCCAATATCTTCAAGATACATATTAATGAGATGATAGTAGCAGTCGAAGCAGCAAAGCGAAGTCGCGATGGGGGAAGGAAGGTACGGTGTCGGGGTTAATGTGTGTGGATGATTTCGTAACAAATATCAGAAACATCCGAAGGATTGCAGAAACAGAAAACAAAAAATTAAAAGTAGGAAATGGAGAGTAACGGCGAACGTGACAAGATGCGCAATAGTTGTATGTAACGAAGATAGGTGAATCTGGTAAATTTCAAATGGATGTGGGAGAAGATGACCTACCGATCGTAGACCATTATACGTATCTTGGCGTAGAGATCTCTAAGGACTGCTCTTGGGATGCAAACATAGCGAAAGTAATAAGAGAGGGTAAATCACAAGTAGGCAAGATGGATACGAAACTAACAGACCCGCACGTAGACATTAGGATTAAATTATGTACTGTATTTTTACATGATGAATGCGCTTGTTGTCATGAGAAGTATGGGAAGGGAACTCGAAGTTCGTAAAACCACTGGAATCAGTGCAGATGACAGCAGCTAAAAATATACTAGGTTATGCTCAAGTACGACGAGTAAAACAATATTATGAGCAGAATATTATGAGCAGAACTAGAAATGTACCCACTAAAAACAAATAGAGACGCGAAAAAGTTCAAATGGCAATATAAAGTAAAGAATGTGCCAGAAAAGATGTTGCCAGCCATACAAAGTTGATAGGGCTGTATGGGAGACATTAACAAAAGGGCGAGCAGGAATGAGATGGGATAACGTAGTCGAGAAAATACGGAAGGATTCAGGGGGAGGCCAAGATGAGGCACTGTCTATAGAGAAGTTTGGCGGGTACAAGACAGACGTAAAAGAAAGAATAGAAGAAAGGGAAAGGCTAGCGTTAAGAAATAAGGTGAAAGAGGAGCCGCATTAGATACATACGGGGGGTTGAGGGAAAATATTGGAATGAAAACGTATCTACACAGCCCAATGGACTACGCGAAAAAGATAAAACTGCGATGTAGTGTAGGGGTCCTGGAGCTACCAGAAAAAAGACATGTACCAGTGGTCCGGAGGAGGAGGACGTGGCTACAAATATGTGCCCGTGTGGCACAACATTAGAGAGCAGGACTCACGTAATAGGTGAATGTGAAATAGGCATTCCTTCATGTCATCAAATGATTATTAATAGTACTGATTAGCGTATGATTGCTGTTGATACTATCATGCCGTCGATCATAAACAATACGACGAAAGAGCGCTACGCGTACTCCTATCGTGGCCCTTCCTTGTCTGTGACCTACTCAGCGGAGCCAACTTGTGCTGCTTAAAAGTATGCAACATAAACCACTATAATTTTATGAATCCCACTTGGGTCGACTAATTGGCTAAATACATTGATTACATACCGGGTACATACGAGTAAATATCTCCCTCCTCCACTCCCACCACCACCACCACCATCACTGCCACCGCTACTACCACCACCACGGCCACCACCACCGCAACTCCCACAGCCTGGTCCTGCCGTCACGGCACTTCGCCGCTGCGGGCCCACCTCCTGGAACTGTTTCTGCAACTGCATGACTAGGTACATCACTAGGCACACGACATTTGTCAGCAACCTGGTACCAGTTACCCTGGTATATAACAAGGGATAACCCCCGAAGGCTGCCCATGCGGAGGGAGCTGCCCGGTACGGTTTATAACAGGGGTACAACTCGACGCGAGTCGAGGGGAAGAAATGCTGAATTATTCTCAAGATAAAAATGAAGGCACGTACCGTAGTGGGAGGGGGGGGGAGGGCCCGCTATGTGACTCCGGATCTGAGCTACTACTGGGAGGGAGGACGAGAGTAGTGCGAGGAAAATGAACGGGATGAACAAAAAAAAACTAACAGGGGCTAATCTCCGAAAGCCGCCTTTGCACAGTTTGTTCGCTCAGGAGGAACTGGTCAATTGCCAGCACTGCCCCCCCGCCAACCCCATAAACAACCGAATACCTGGACGCACACCAAATAACAAAAAGTACAGCATGACCTCGGATGATGACCTCGCATCACCACATCACGTCAGGGACAACGCCTGGATCTGCAAATGGCACATACTACATCCAATGCATCCAAGTTGCGAAAGGTGCACACACTGCAGTCCCAACCGTCTTGATCCCGTTCGCCAAGGCGCTGATCACCATTATTCCACGATACCACCGCCTCCACAGATGTACGTAGGCCGGTTGTGGTAGGGCGTAACTCACTAACCGAACTACGATTAGCAGCAGCAGCATGAACAGCAGTAGCGCCAATAGTAGCAGCACCAAAAGCAGCTGCACTACTACTAGCAGCACCATCAGCAGCAGCACCAATACCAACAGCGGTAGTCCGATGCCTTAAAGGCTTCTTACTTGAGGGATCAGATGCATCCTCATCGTCGGTGTCACAGCCGATCTCTACGACCTCTCGCTCTCCGTTCAGAGTTGTCTCCCTTACCCCTAGCCGCTCCTGCCAACGCGCTTCAGCTCTACCGTGAAACGGCCTTCTTGCTCCTGCTTCCGCCGCTACCCCCCCTCGTGCAACAACACCAATGCCACCGCCACTACCACCGCCACCGTAACTCCCACAGCCTGGTCCTGCCGTCGAAGCACTTCGCCGCTGATGGCCCCCCTCCTGGATCTGTTTCTGCATCTGCATGACCCTACGGGCGCGCTGGGCGTCTCGCATGTCGCCGGCATTGTCACCCAAAGAAATCCCTCCTTCGTTACGCAGGGCTCGTTCCGCCCTCTTTCTGTCGGCAGCCACGGCAAGCGTTCGGCCCCTTGAGCTAGTCCCTTTCAGCGTCCCCGATCCGTTCAGCGTTGTCTTTGTCTTCTTTCGAGCACCCGTCGCTTCTCCCGAGGAACTTGTCTTGTACTGGTCGCTGTTGCCGCTGCTGTTACCATCGTGAGCAAACTCCAGCTTGTGCTGATACTCGTCCTGTGAGGGGAGATGTGGTGTGGGCATTGGGGTTAGCACATACCACTTTTATATTTCTACATTTCATGGCG
The DNA here is from genome assembly GCA_012845835.1 of Undaria pinnatifida. Taxonomy (NCBI): domain Eukaryota; class Phaeophyceae; order Laminariales; family Alariaceae; genus Undaria; species Undaria pinnatifida. Next base: position 11,249,238 of record JABAKD010000014.1, on the reverse strand, counting down.
ATACTCATACACTTGTGTGGGCTTCCATAGACCTACGCTGCTCGGAGAGCCGAACCTAACGTTCGAAATAGAGCCAGCTCGCACGACTTTGGACGCCCAAGGTATGCGCCATGGAGCTCGGCCGCGTCCAAACGTGTGTCGTGATGAATGGGCGGACGTCCGGCGTGCCCCGTAGCCGGAAGGAAGCGCGATGAAGATCGGCGACCGCCGCAGAAGAGCTGAGAAAACGCGCTGATAATATGCATGCTATGTGTATACATAGACCCATAGTATGATAAAAATGCATACCTGGTGCCGGATAAGATGATGACGAGGGTTAAACAAACATTATTCCTACTTGAGTGGCGCACGTGCAGCAGCACGTATATAGGTGCACACGTACGGGAGCATATACGGCAACAAAACGAAAAAAAAAGTGTGAGGGCGCCGCCGTTTAGTTTTTGCCGATACTAACATCTGTCTGTATGTATGTGTGCCCGCCTGTTCCCGGCCTAAAATGCGCATTCCACGACGGAGAATGAGCCGATCAGGGTGAGCCCGGGGTTGGATTGACGAGCAAGAGGGGGAAATTGCCTTCTCACAGATTTCACGTCATGTCGTCAAGAGCTCGTAGAGGGTGCTCGATGTGAGTCTTGGGCGCCCCATCTTCTTCTTTGATGAACGAGGAATGGAGAGCGTTTTACGATACTGTCGATTTTCAGGGTGTTCCATAGATTTGTGTGGTGTGTGGTGTGTGGTGCGTGGAGTCGGTTTGGTATACTCGTCTTTTCTTGCTTTTTTTTTTTTTTTTTGTTCTTGTCTTTTCTTTTCTTTCCTTTCCTTTTTCGTTTTTCGCTTTCTTGCTTTTTCTTTCCTTTATCTTTCCTTTTTTTTGTTTTTTTTCTCCAATTGACTTGCGTCTGTCGTCCGTATGCGTAGTGATAGGTACTACGTGCAATATATACGTGGTAGTCTTTCTTGGGTGGCAAACGGTATAGTCGGTTTTTCCAGGCGCGAGTAGTGAGACGTATGCACCAGTATGGACCTGGCACATCGTAGGCTGACTCCCGATTTCACTTTTATATGTTTCTGGTGGAGGCATGAATTGCGTCAGCTGTGATATATGCGTGTACCACCTTTTTTGGTTTGTTTGTGTTGTTTCCCTGGGGTATTCCTCAGCTCCAGAGAGACTGGAGCCTGTCCTGTGACCACGGACTTGATTATGCGAGTTAATATGAGAACAACAACAACAACAACAACTCGTACCCCAACCCCTGACTGTTTCTAAATTCTGTACATATATTGCGGATTCGTGCTGCTGCTGCGTACGACGCACGTGTTTATGTGGTGTGCGGGAGTGCCGGCGGCCAGCCTAGCCTGGTGCAGTTATGATACACGGACTGAAAAATCCTCATCATTCCCAATCTTCTCTCGTAAACATAACTAAAAGACGGAAAATTATGTTAGCGTTTGAGGTACTGCCTGTGTTGGTGTCTTACTTGGATTAGTGTGGTCTTGCGGATTTACCGTCCTGGGGCGTTTCGGCACCGGTTTTTCGCCGTAGATTGGGGGAGTGGGCTGCACATAAGGGGAAACGCGTGAAAAAACTCGACACATCCAAAATGGAGGGGACAAGACCCTCATGTGTTCTTCGTTCAAGTCAACCAATTACCGGCTAATCTCGAGAGCATGGGTGAATCCGTTGCAAAACATTGAGTGATGGATATCACTCTGTGAGGTATTATCGTTCGACCCGAGACGGCTCTCCTGGAGTGTGGCCGAGACGGGAGAGGACGTTGTCGACGCGGATATTGATGGAGAGGGTGGGGCAAGGTAGGGCGAAGGAAACGGGCACCCGGTTTCGCGTCTCGCCGTGGCACGGTCGTCAAGGGAGGAGCGCGGCAAAAGCGTCAGTCAAACGAGGCAGTTCGAGGTGTTACGCGTTGAATCTCGTTTTACGGCACGATTGTTTTTTTCGTATGGTAGCATCGAGTCGCGAAGGCCGCGCCGTACGCGGCACGAGGGGGTTGCCGCCGTGAGACAGAGAAGGGGGAATTCTTGATCCCGATAGAATCGGAAGAGCCTACGCGGCGGGGCGAGCGTTGCGCGTAGAGGACAACAAAAAAATCCCGTACTGAAACACAACACACGCGTGGCGAGATCGGGCATAAGCATTAGTTAGCGACCTAATAGATTGTGAGCCTTGGGCAGTGGTCTTTAGGAGATCACTTTTCTAAAAATGTTTGCCGGAGGAGAGCACGGGGGATAGCTCATATACAAAGATGCGTTTCCCGCGTGTGATCCGTCAGAACTACATGAGCTACCACATGTCTGCCGAGTGTGATCTGTAGGAGATAGCTCTTCCACAGACGTTAGCCGGGGGTGAGCCATGGGGGATACCACTTCTGCACATGTTTCCCTATGGGTGATCTGTAAGAGCTACACAAGTGATCACTGTTCGCCTTATGTGAGCTACTACCTGGTATCTGATCGCGGCTACCTTCGTACCCACGTTTGCCAGGTGTACGGGAAATGGGTGGCAAAAGCTTTGGGCTTACATCGACGCGGGCCGAACCGAAACGGACTCAGTACTCAACGGTCGGGGGGTATTAACTGCTTTGTTCCTGGATGTCTATTTCGGTTAGTTCTTATTTTTGTCTTGCCGTGTTTTTTTGTGCTACTTGTTTTTTCTGGGTGTGTATTCCTTCCCCATCTGCGTTCCATTTCTCTTTCTTTCCATTTTTCCTATTGTTACTCTTCTTTGTTTTTCTCGTTTCTTCTTCTTGGCAAGTTGTCTGGTATGCTGGGTTGCCTATGTCCCACTTTCGTACTTCTGCTTTATATACCTATGATAGTCCTTAGGCTGATCTGACACTTCGTTTCTTTTGCGGACCTCTCCCGCCTCTGACCGCCTTTCCGCGCGGTTTCTTCGCTGAGGCGTGCCCCTGCCTCGCTTGCAACGGTCGGCTTCGCGGATCCGCCCGCTCAGCGCCGTAGGGCCTGCGCGAGGCCTTGACGTCGAGATCTACGACGATATCTCCGAAAAATCCTGCCCTGTGAGCGTTTTGGCGCACTTGCTACCTACAGGGCCTATATATTCGCGAGTTTTTTCCAGTACGTGTTCTCCGACCTCCGACCCAGGCTACCCGGCCGGCGTCGCCACTACTGTGGACGCCTGCACGGGAGGCTGCATTGCTCGAATCTGGGAGAAAATTGAAACGCCCCGAAGAACACATGCCATCCAGGCTTCGTCAAAAACTGCCATCTATCAAAATTTCTGCTGAGAGAGGGGAGACATCAGAGAGCTGTGCGTATTCTGCAGCAGCACGTGTGATATGTACAGCAGAAGCAGCTGTGATGGAGCTACGCATGTTGTGCTGTCAACGTTGCTACGTACGGTATGTCCTACGTACTGCAGTATCTACACCAGCAGCTCAGAGAGAGCTACGTATACCAGGGTGTACAGAGCTCGAGCGCGAGAACTGCTGCATGAAGAATTTCACAGCGCCTTTTTTTTGGACAGCAAGTGAGAACTGTTGGATATTGATATCAATACCCCAGCGGTCCTTACATTCCCGTACAGGGAGCAAAGCAACACCAAAACGAGCGAAGTTGAATCCCTATTCGGCGAAGTTTCGAACTAGCTCAAACGGCGTGCACATCCCGCACCGCCCAGACTAACGGACCCCCCTGATACAAAGAGGATGGAGGGCGTGGCCGTGCTCGAATCGGAGGCGTGTCGGCAGAGGGAGGACGAACGGGGGGTACGAGGCTAGGCTATCGAGTATCGAGAAAACCATGCTTTTTTTTTCTCGTTCTCGCACGTATCATGAACATTGAATGCAGTGGAAGTCGAGGGCCTACTCGAGGTAGCATTTATATGTCGATCAATTTTTGGTTGATATTTTTTGTGATTGTTGTTTGTTTTGCGATTTTTTTCTGTTTTTTTTTTAATTGTTGATATTTTGTGAGGATCTCGGGTATTTTTGTGCGATTTTCTAAATCTTGATTCTGTTTCGAGTAATTTCTCGATATTTCGAGTGATTAATTCGTAATTCTGAATGATTTTAGTTATTCTTGTGTGATCTTTTGAAGACTTCGTGTAGTATTTTTGTGTGGTTCGGTGCATTTTTGGTGTGAGTTCACGAGTTTGCACTTTGCTTTCGAAGTTGTGTTATATTAATGCGCAACCCCCCGCCCGGAGAGGGGGGTTGGAGATGGGAATACCCCGGGGCTGCCCCGCCGGCAACCCCACGCTAACATCCGTATACACGAGTCAACTCCCAACCCAACTGGCGACATCGAACTCTCGACGCCAGCCAACAACCAACGACGAACAATCGTTGGCAACTCGAAGAAGACATACGAGGCAACCGCCTATAACGTGCAGCATATAAAAAAACGTACACACGCGTGTAATAAATATGCTATAAAATTGCACGCCTGCACACACCATGCACATTAAACAAATGCACTTACTTGCCAATATACGGATAATTCCCCTCTCCCACACTTTCAGATTGCGCGCTAAATCCGAGCCGATGCACTGCCACAACGTTCGCTGTTAACTATCAACGTAATATCTGCGTAACACAGTCATACGTACCCCCACCGTACGGAGGGATACTCAGATATTACACATGCTTAAAAAAAAAAAACACAACAACGAACACCCCTTGCACCACGCTATAACACTGATGCGGCTAGCACCCACCGCAAACCTGCGCAATCTACGAAACCCCGTCGCATCTTCAGCGAAAACGGGTACGTTTGCCAAAACAGTAACAAACACGCGCAACGTTACTGCGACCGATTAACTCCCCCTCCACTGACTCCCTCAAAAGCACGGGCGGGTGGGTGGGAACTTAAACTAGTCTGTATCACACCTTGGACCTGCAAGCTCTGACTCTGCTCCCCTACGCGCTCCGCGTGCAGGTCGTCGCCTACACAGCTGGGCCAGGTGTGCCCAATGCTATCGCTCATACGACTATGAATTACCGCATTGATCTGATTGGTCAAACTTCTTACGTACGTACAAAACCCATATTTTCTCATACTTCGATAATATTCTGCTTTGCACTTTGCTTTCGAAGTTGTATTATATTAATGCGCAACCCCCCGCCCGGAGAGGGGGGTTGGAGATGGGAATACCCCGGGGCTGCCCCGCCGGCAACCCCACGCTAACATCCGTATACACGAGTCAACTCCCAACCCAACTGGCGACATCGAACTCTCGACGCCAGCCTCCAACACAAACTGGTAGTTGACCCGTATTACGAATGTAGTCCCACCCCCCCCCCGCCACCCCCTACCCTCGAGTCGCAGAGTGCACACGGGATAACACACTTCTTTGTAATTCCGCGTTTGCCCAACTAGTCAGAGCCCATCGGCCCTCACGCTGCAACACCGCCGGTGTTGCACCCCCTGCCGACAAGTGCGTTGCGCCTCCAATCCTCAGGGAGTGCAAGGCGTACTCCTCCGCACGCACACCCGCCAACGCAACCACTTTCCGCAAAGCTACCGTCGCTTAATGTTGTGTCCACATGGACCATCTGCCATTACCAACGACACACGCAACCAAGGGGGCCGAAGAGGGAAGAAACAAGTAACAAGACATCAATTCGATCATTAGATCGACGGCGCCGCCACCTTCCCCCACGCGCATCGACGGACCCTTTCGCACATGCGTGACAACCGCCCCTTTCCGCGGTTGGTCACCCTGCGGCCCGCGGAATCGAACCTTGACATGATCCGCGGTTGACCACTGCGCAACAGTAAGCTGAATATTTCCGCAAAAGAATGCAACATCAGCACGCCGCAAACAATAAGTCTCGTGAACTCGTAACCGGGTTTCCGCGAACATTTCTGACGCGCGAGGCAAGAGACAGAACGAAGCGCACAGGGCCGGCCACAAAACACGACCCCCGGCACGCCACGTGGGGATCAGCTTCTCGCCCGCGAGCAGCATATCCCACGGACCGCACGCATATTAACGAGGACGGAAGCGCGATCCCAGCATGAGATACCGTCCGCGGCAACGCTAAAAATACCCCCTACGTGTTTCGCGTCGAAGTGCCAACCAGAGGACAATTTGAGCACACCAAGGAGGCGCATCAACGCGCCCGATCCCGGCTCCTTCCCGCCTCGACAACGCCGCACCCACTCTACGGCTGCTTCGTTGTCGCCACGCCACAACACACAGTCCCCCAACGCGGCCGGGCGCTCGGCGCACGGAGATACGACGACCCAAGGGGAGACGACCATACCTAGCAGTTCGAGGACGTTAATCGATATATCGGTCTCGCCTGCAACTGACTTGCTCGACCCGCAAAATCGAGATCGTTCCCCGGCGTCAATATCGTATCTCCAGTACACCCCAGTTTCAAGGCAGAAACCCCCGACACCGGTTTTGGATGCACCCGAAAACGGAGTACGTTGGGAGGGGCGCTCAAGCAAATGATACATCGGAGCCGACAAGGTTCTTCCGCGCGCGTCCAATCCCTCCTCAATAAACCATCGCCAAAACTCGAGGTTCCCTTGAAACTCGGGTCCCAAGACGAGGCGCTGCCCGAGGTTGGCCGTACGACAACCAAATCAGATCCGGCAGATATGCGCGGCATACCCACCGAAGCCAACAAACGGTTCACGAAAAACCGCCCCGGACGCACAACAAAGGAGACATGTATAAGGAAGCCAACGAGCTGCGACACCTGCTTCGCTGAAGCAGATGTACGAGGCGAGGGCCACTCCGCAAGGAGATTTGCAGCTTGAGGCGCTTATGGGACGGCAACGTAACCGTAAGCGCCTCCGCGCCAATGATCCAACCCAACGCCTCCAGTTGCGTGTCCCAGTCAGTGATTTTTCTGGTGGACAGGAGGGGCGGATCAGAGACACCACGTTCGCCCAACAAGCGAAAATGGTCCGATGCCAGCGACTGGACAGCGCGCAAACAACGGCGACCGTCCGGCCACCATTGCAACTCGACGACAACGCCATCGTCTACGTAATACCTCACAAAGAAGTAGTTCCCGGCGTTGCCACCAGAGCCAGAAACAGGCCCACAATCACCCGGGATAGAGACAACTGGAACCCCCCGCGGCGGGAAATTCCGACGTGCGCGACGGCAGCAACCCCTTTTTGGGAAACATCTGCGCCTTGAAAACCGATATCAGATCCGGCAGATATGCGCGGCATACCCACCGAAGCCAACAAACGGTTCACGAAAAACCGCCCCGGACGCACAACAAAGGAGACATGTATAAGGAAGCCAACGAACTGCGACACCTGCCTCGCTGAAGCAGATGTACGAGACGAGGGCCATTCCGCAAGGAGATTTTTTTGCAGCTTGAGGCGCTTATGGGACGGCAACGTAACCGTAAGCGCCTCCGCGCCAATGATCCAACCCAACGCCTCCAATTGCGTGTCCCAGTCAGTGATTTTTCTGGTGGACAGGAGGGGCGGATCAGAGACACCACGTTCGCCCAACAAGCGAAAATGGTCCGATGCCAGCGACTGGACAGCGCGCAAACAACGGCGACCGTCCGGCCACCATTGCAACTCGACGACAACGCCATCGTCTACGTAATACCTCACAAAAAGTAGTTCCCGGCGTTGCCACCAGAGCCAGAAACAGGCCCACAATCACCCGGGATAGATACAACTGGAACCCCCCGCAGCGGGGAAATTCCGACGTGCGCGACGGCAGCAGCCCCTTTTTGGGAAACATCTGCGCCTTGAAAACCGAAATCAGATCCGGCAGATATGCGCGGCATACCCACCGAAGCCAACAAACGGTTCACGAAAAACCGCCCCGGACGCACAGCAAAGGAGACATGTATAAGGAAGCCAACGAGCTGCGACACCTGCCTCGCTGAAGCAGATGTACGAGACGAGGGCCATTCCGCGAGGAGATTTTGCAGCTTGAGGCGCTTATGGGACGGCAACGCAACCGTAAGCACCTCCGTGTCAATGATCCAACCCAACACCTCCAGTTGCGTGTCCCAGTCAGTGATTTTTCTGGCGGGCAGGAGATCAGATCAGAGACACCACGTTCGCTCAACAAGCGAAAATGGTCCGATGCCAGCGACTGGACAGCGCACAAACAACGGCGACCGTCCGGCCACCATTGCAACTCGACGACAGTGCCATCGTCTACGTAATACCTCACAAAGAAGTAGTTCCCGGCGTTGCCACTAGAGCCAGAAACAGGCCCACAATCACCCGGGATAGAGACAACTGGAACCCCCCGCGGCGGGGAAATTCCGACGTGCGCGACGGCAGCAGCCCCCTTTTTTTTTTTTTTTTTTTGGGAAACATCTGCGCCTTGAAAACCGAAATCAGATCCGGCAGATATGCGCGGCATACCCACCGAAGCCAACAAACGGTTCACGAAAAACCGCCCCGGACGCACAACAAAGGAGACATGTATAAGGAAGTCAACGAGCTGCGACACCTGCCTCGCTGAAGCAGTTGTATGAGACGAAGGCGCTGACACCGTCTCAAGAGGGGGGGTTTACCGAGGCGAGATGACCGAGGCTCGCGGAGCCTTGCTCGGCCATCGCCTGCATCACAACCGCCCGAGCATCCAACCAAGGGTCGACCGCAACGAATCGCAAGGCACCCGAACGTACGCCATCAAACGCCCCTTGTACACGCAGCAAGTCAGCCGGCAACTCACTCACACGCACACAAGAAACCGTACCTTTCTCGCCGAAGGGGACCGAGCCCGGAGCCACCGCCACGCGAGCACGCCCCACACCCCTATCGCCAGCCAAAGCTACCAATGCACGCCCACGCAGCCCCCCTCCTACACCTTGGGTGGCCGGCCGGGCACCCGCTCCCCCGCTGGCCCCCGGCGCCGTCACCGCTCTACCAACGGCAAGCTCAGCAGCCGCCCCCCCAGGTGTTGGCCCAACCGACAGGAAGGGACCGTGTCCTCATCCAGAACCAGCGCCGCCACTACCACCCCCGGACCCACCGCGGGGCTCTGAGCGCAGCACCGCCCGCGACCCACCAGCCGGCGCCGCCGAACTGCCACTGTCGCGAAGAGCATCAGGTGAAGTGGCGTCGGCCAGGGGAGCCGAATGCAAGAATTTGCAGTTGGAGACGAAGATCGTCGTTTACCATCTTGCTCATGACAGCGCGCGCCGCGGAGCCAGAGAGCAGGATAATATTGCTGGTTGCTTGGTTTTGCTTGGGTGTGCCGGCGTAGGTCGGCAGACGCTGTCGTGAAGGCGGCATCGATCGTTGCCACCCTCTCCCGGCAATGGCGGTCGCCGTCGCTGTCGAGGGAAAACCCACCAGACAGGACCGCCACAAGAGCCTGGCGCAAGAAATCGAGGCGGTCAGCGACCATCAGCAGGTGTTCGACCATCCCTTCCGCGCGCGGCCCGTACGCACGAACGTCAAAGTCACTGATCGCGCGGAGCTGGGTAGCCACTGACGTCGTGACGAAGACGTCCTCGCCTACGAAGGACTGGATATCCGCTGCCGAGTGGCCAATGTTGGGAGGTATGCGCCCGCGGAGCACCCAATGTTTTCTGGACGCCATCTTTTTCCATAGCGCAGTGTCGTCAGTTAACTGCGACCTTTGGACGTGGCGCTCTCTCGCGTCCCCACTGTCCCGCGGGGCCGGCTGCTGAGCGGCAAAGTTGTCTATGAACTGCTGGAGCATGGCCTCGACGTGCTCGGTTTTAGACGCGCCACCAGCCACCGCATCCTGCAGGGTTTTAAAGGAGGCCAGCAGTTGTTCCATCGTCGACTTGAGGCGGAACACATCTCCGTCTATCCGAGCAAACTCGCCAGACACCTGCCCTTGCCAGCGCAGAACTTCAGCCTATATTACCCCCGCAGCGTCGGACACAGCGGGACTGGGGCTGGGCAAAGATGGTGCCGCGGTGGCAGACGCAGCAGTAGCAGCAGCCGAAGCGGCTGCGGCACGGCGACCTTCGGACTCAGATTGCACAGCAGCCAGAGCTTCGGCACGGCGTTTGTCGACCCCAGCTTGCACAGCGTCGACAGCAGCATGAGCCTCGACTCGAGCAGCAGCCGAGGCGGCCTGATTAGGACCGCGTACAGCAGCAGCCACGAGAGCTTCAGCCTCCGGTGACTTGCACTCCTCCATCGTCGGGGAGTGCACGAACTTAAACTAGCCTTAAACTAGAACTTAAACTAGTCTGTATCACACCTTGGACCTGTAAGCTCTGACTCTGCTCCCCTACGCGCTCCGCGTGCAGGTCGTCGCCTACACAGCTGGGCCAGGTGTGCCCAATGCTATCGCTCATACGACTATGAATTACCGCATTGATCTGATTGGTCAAACTTCTTACGCACGTACAAAACCCATATTTTCTCATACTTCGATAATATTCTGCATTTCGAGTAATTTGAGGTTGTGTGATTTGGTGTGATTTCTATTTCATGTCGTGAGGAATTTCGTGAAGTGCTGTGTACGATTTCATGATTATTTGTTGCGATTGATCGAGATAGATCGAAATTTCGTTCAAAAATTCGAGTGATACTCTGTGTTTTTGTGTGATTTGTTTTATTGTTTGTTTTCGTGTGACTTGCTTTGATATTGAGAGGATGACGTGTTGTGTACTGTTCTGGGCTTTATGTATTTTGCTGATATTTGAGTGATTTATCGTGATTTCAAGTGATATCTTGGGCGTTCGCGTGAATTCCTTCTTGGTTGATATTTCGTGTGTTTTTGTAGGTATGATGAGGGTTTCGTGTAGTGTTGGTGTCATTTTTGTTGCGATTTATCGATATTCTGGTGTCAGTTGCTCTTGTTGTGTAAGGGCAGTACTTGGAAATAAATGCTGTAAGGTTTGCATCTCTCCCTTCCCTGCGCTCCACAAGTACCGACCTATTCCTTCTCGGTCGGGTAGTAATGCCTCGCAAGGTGGCTCAAGCGAGAATAATTTCATGCTAAGAATTTGCCCATCAGCCATGTTTTTAGTTATGGGCCAAAGTCGAGTTTATACTGCTAGCAGCGTAATAACATTGCCAGCACGCGACTGTGCAACGCTTCACGCTGTCATGCAGCTGTTGCTGCGCTTTTTCAGTGATGCCGTTCCCTGCTTTCACTTTCGGCTCTCACTTACCTTCCCCATTATTATTCCTGTCGCTTTCCCATGCTTCTTTTGTATGTCTCTTGTGCCGCATTTCCTCCAACCATCAACATTGTTCATTTACGTTTTGTCAAAACTGTCGGTGCTGTACGAGGTATAGTAGTATAGTAGTATCAGCTACCGGCTTCTGTTTTCAATTGTGTCCCTTACCTGCGCCGGGAATGTTGCTAATTGCTCCTTTTCCGTTTTCTCCTCGCCCCACTGCTGAAAATATATACTCCGGAGTGTATATGAACGTCACATATATATGCATCTATTGGCATCGTGTCTCACCCCCATCGTTCCTTTTGTGTTTATGCGCAAGCCTGCCGGCGGCCTGGTAGGCCGCCGGCAAAGCCCTTTGTATATATATGTCTACAAAACTGAAAAACGTCAGCTGCGAGTACGAACGATTGAATGGTTGAAATTCAACTTTGCAAGCTGCGTGGTACATGGTACAGGTACAGTTAGTACATACTCCGGAGTACATGCAAATAAAAATATATACATCTATATTTCATTTAGCTTTGTAGATTGTGGGCACAAAGCTTGTTCCTATAGGAGGGGGCACAGGGGGGCATAATGGGGGGTGACAGACGCACGGAAACTGGTTGTGTTGTATGTAGATGGGTTGAAATTACAGTTCAATATGAAGAACACATACACAGGGCTGCGGTATACGGGCTGCTGAAATCTTACAAATGGTAATGTTGTTACAACCACAGCAGCAGCCCTGCTATGGAGGTCAGGTGCTATGATGCCTCTGCTGATACCCTGTAGATGCATATCATACCGGGAAATTAGTTTTAGCGCTACAACAGCAGCAGTGTTGTTGTTGTTCTCATATTAACTCGCATAATCAAGTCCGTGGTCACAGGACAGGCTCCAGTGACTTTGGAGTGGAGGAATACCCCAGGGAAAAAACACAAACCAAAGGTGGTATGTACACGCATACAAGGTTCCCCTTCGGAGGACGGGTGACGCAAAAGGCGGATGCTTTTATTGCATTTTGCACCCCCATGCGTTCACCCGCATCCGTACGGCACATAGAGCATGCAGCTATACTGCAATGTAATTGATCCGGGTGTAGTATCGGAAATAAGGAAGGTATGTATTTGTGATACTACTGCTGTAAGGACGGCCCAGATAAATTATGATCTGATGCTGTTGTAGCCTACCAGGTATTTCCAGATCTTCTTGGAAAATACACTGACTGGTCGATGAGTGACCGGCCATTGCAACAATTTGCGGGTACTTTTTGATGTAAGTATATGTGCGATTTGACTGCTGTCTTGGTGTAAATAACTACTCAAAGCTGCAGCTGTGTTGGGCGATCCGAAAGAAACGATGCGAGTTCGCGCAACACGTTGCTGCAGCAACGGCGACCTCCGCAGCCAGCACTTGAGCGCGTTCTCCTAAGATGCCCAGTCACAGATAGCACTAGTGCCATTATCACAGCCAGCTCCCTCCCTCCCATGCTCCCCACGCATAGACACTCCGCCATGGAGCGAGTATGTAGCAAGGAAGGTAGGCTAGGCGAGGTCATGACCACAGACAGCCGATTTTTTACCTTTATAGACACCAACAGCAGTAGCAGCAGCAGCAGCAGCAGCAGCGGCGGCGGCTGCCGCGGCGGCGCGGGGGGGCTGGCGGTGGCGCTGGAAGCTTCGGCGACAGCGCTGTGGTATAGCGGTAAAAATTCAGCACCAAGTACGAGACGAAATCTGCTGACGTTGTCAGCAGCAGCGGAAAGGGGGAAAAGAACGAACGGCAGCAGCAGCTGATGAAACATTTGTAGCCTATAGCCCAAAAATAAACGAAACGCCCGCCAGGAGGCAACAAAACAGTGAAAAATAAGCCAGCAGGCACGGAAGCCTTACCGGCCAGCCGCATCGAATTCGTACTAAGTTCTATATCATAGCTGACCCAATTCATGCCTCCGCCAAAAAAACATAAAAAGTGAAATCGGGAGTCAGCCTACGATGTGCCAGGCCCACAAGTTTATGGGCCTGTACAATAGGTTCCAGGTCAATAGGCAACCCATAGGATCCTATTCCAATAGGAGGCCTATTGTTGCCCGCGATGGGTGTCGATAGGTACTTTTCGTAGCTTATTGCGGTCGACAATGGGTATCGATTGGCATCTTCAATTATCTACTGTTCGGCCAATAGCCTATTGTACCTATTTACCTGAACATATTGGTCAAACAAGTAGGTATCGATAGAAATTACCAGGACGGTACTGTGCGGGCAATAGGATATTAACAATGAGAGACGGAACCTATGGGTTTGTCCGAGAGGTATCGATAGCTTTTTCAAGAAACATATTGCTTGTACAGACAGGTATCGATAGACGTTCCACGACTCTATTGGTTCGGCCAGTAGGTATCGATAGACGTTCCAACATTATGTTGGTTCGGGCAATAGGTGTCGATAGACGTTTCACCATTCTATTGGTTCGGGCAATAGGTATACATACAGCAGTCCACTATACTTTATCACCATACCGGTAACAAAAATGTATCACATCCACAACTGCTGTCCACCAAGCATATTCTTTTGTATCCTCCGATAGAGATGGAAAATCCTAAAAATGAAAGAGATCGTTGTGCGAGAGCACACCAAAATGTGGCCTTGGCCACTTGACTCGACCACCGACAGCAACGCAGCAACAAACAAGCTCCCCATTCCGGAACGGAAGCGGGGGCAGACGTGGGCTTGCCTCGCGAGCACCGAGTATCGTAACAACTGCAGTATGCTTCGGATCCAATCGGAGTGCACCACGGGGGGCGACGCAACACCTGGTGGACGCCCATGGATGGCATCCAGAGCACTACTCTAGCAGCTGCGGGCACCGACCGAGAGGTGAGTCTCGCGCCGATCTTCTTCGGGTATGTGTTGTGTGTATGTGTTGTGTGTGCATCATAATAAATGAAAAAAAGATACCGCGCTCATACACGCAAAGGCGAAAGCGATTTCGTGCTTGGTTTGTAGTAGTTTACTTCCCCTGGCTCTGGAAATAGTACCAGGTATACTATGCACGTATCCATATGTGCAAATTTGAGTACCAGGTATTAGGAGTGGGATGTCGCATTTGGTTTTGGCGCGCTTCCTTCTGTGTCAGCCGGCACATGTGCCCCACGGGCACAGCATCATGTGCCATGCCATGCATGTACATGCAGAAGAGTGCTTGGATTGCCCCGCCTTGCCTTGACTGCTGAATTGGCGCGGCCACCAAAAAAGAGCGCTGTGCTGTTGAACACATGCAGGAAACAAAAACCGTAGGGGGAGGAGAACGAGGTGTTGGACAGCAAGGCGTTCGATGACAACCCCTTCGGGTTCAACCAACTCCAGTTTGTGAGGAGCTTCACTGTCCACGCCGCATGCCCCTTCAGCATGGCGAAACATGCTCGGATTCGGCGTTAGCGGTCGCTGTTGTGCCCCAAGAAGCTGGTGGTGGATGGCTTAAACAACAAGGCGGTGAGTACCATCTACTCTCTTGCTTTCCACAGCGACCTGTGTGCGTGCCGTTCGGTTGCCTTATACCTTGGACAAAACCCTATCGAATAGGCTATTGGAACATCAATAGGTCGGAAATTACGACGATCGATACCTATTGCGGGCCACAGTCGGTTGAGTTCGGGGCATATCGAAAGGAATGGAAGAAACAATAGGATTAGTCTAGTGTAGTGGCCACAATAGCCTATCGTGCGACCGATACGCTTATGAATGAGTCTATCTATGGAACCTAGTCTCTCACGGGGTCCCGGTGTCGAAGTGGAGAGGGCGGTCCCGGAGGTCTGGTACTCGTCGCGGAGCGGAAGTCGAAGCGGAGAGGGCGTCGCGGAGCTGAAGTTGAAGCGGAGAGGGCGTCGCGGTGCTGAGGTCCCTTGACGATCGTCCTCACAGCGGACGCACGCTGACAACCTTTCTTTCTTATACCGAAGTATGTAGCAAGGAGATGCTAAAGCTAGAGCTAGGGTGAAGGTGGGCTTGTGCCCTCCGTCATGCGGCGGGATCATCTTTCGGTGGCTGACCTTCCGGGGACGGGTCAACGCCGTCTATGACGGGTGACGCCGTTCGCGACCCGGGATCGTGTATTGCTTGACCGGTGACGTGTCTTCTCGCGCATGCGTGTACGCGATCTACGATAGGTATCTACGACCCTGTCTTCCACATATCGATAGGTATCTCGGTGCGAACATAGTTTCCCTATTTACAAGCGATAGGGTATTGTTTGAGCAATATCGTCGTATCACCATCGATCGATACATATTGGACAATGCAATAGGTTCGCAATGATATCGATCGATACCTATAGCCCAATTCAATATGTTCACAGTGATACCGATCGATACCTATTGCCCAGTTCAATATGTTCACATTGACATCGATCGACACCTATTGCCCAACTTAATAGGTTTGCCAGGAAGTCAATCGATACATATTGCTCGACATAGTAGTTCTGTAACGGTATCGATCGACACCTATCGCCCAATGCAATATGTTTGGAAGGGTATCGATCAATGGCTACTGCCCAATTGTATTGTTTTGAAAGGGAAACGATCAATATGTATTGCCCAAACGGAAGCAGTGTCATAGGGGTATGACTCGTGCTGACTTGTCTTTGGTTGAGTTACTCACGGTACGCGCCTTTCCTACCCCCGCCCATTTAGTTTCCTTGCATCGCGTGCAGATCTCCAAGAGCCAAAGGGAGGACAACGCCGCGGACTACTGGCGTGTGCACGGCAAAGTGCTACCGCCGGCGCTCCGAGCAGTAGCGCAGTCGGTATTTGGTTGTGCCCGGCCTCAGTAAGGGTAATGGAACCCAATTTTTGCATCGCGGATATGTTCATGCCGCGAAAGCGACTCTCGCTCGATCCACGCACTTGGAGATGTCTCTATTTTTTAGAGCGCAGTACGACTTTGTTTCTCTCTTGGTTCCACTGTTTTCGATGACACTACATACCTATCTTGAGAACAATAGCCTATCGCAGCATTTTAGCTGAACCTATTGGTCAACTCATATAGGTATCGATCGACTATTGTCACACTGGTTCGAAGAACACTATTAATAACCTATTGCTCCGATTTGTCTGAACCAATACCTACTATAAGAGAGCAACATAAAAATAATAGCCTATTGTACCGAAAGGTCTTCCTCTATCGGTCAAATTCATAGGTATCGATCGACAATTTCAAGTTCCTGCCGCAAGTACAATAGCCCATTGTACCAATCTCTCCGAACCTATTGCTCAGATCAATAGGTATCGAAGGGAAAAAATACATACTACCAATTCCACGAACAATAGCCTATTGTACAACCTTACCTGGACCAATTATTGGTGTAGGGGATAGGTATCGATAGACAAATTCACATACCTACCCTAAGTGCAATAGCCTATTGCACAAAATTAGCTGAACATATTGTACGAATAAATAGGTATCGATAAAAAAATGCAAGTACCTATCCCAATACAATAGCCTATTGCAGAAGCCAGTCTGAATCTATTGGTTGAAACAATAGGTACCGATAGACAATTTGAAATATCTGTCCCAAATGCAGTAGCCTATGGTACAAAATTTTCTGAACCTATTGAACAAATGAATGGGATTGATAGACGCTTGCAAGTACCTATCCCAGACTTAACAATAGCCTATTGCACAAATCAGTCTGAACCTATTGGTCACAACAATAGGTATGGATAGATAGTTCCGACCTCCTATTGCAGGGACCAATAGGTATCGATATGCAATACCCCAACCGAATGTAAGACCAACAGGCATATTCAATAGGCTATTGTTCGGGGTGTGGTCCATACTGGTGCATAGGTTTCACTTTACAGCCAGTACTCGCAGTGCATTCATGTACAGCAGTCAGCAGTCACCTCTGTCCCAGGTTTGATACTCACCAAACAGGAGGAAATGGACTGGAATTGGTTTTTCTAGGCCTGAGGATGACGGGACACTCCACAGAAACGCAGCTGTAGTCTGTGCAGTCGGTTGTGGGCAGTCAGTATGTGTGACACTGCCATACCAAGGCGAGAGAGACGTGCAGTGTACAGCAGGCAGGACGCAGGCCTAGGACTGCTACGTATCACTATACGCGGAAATATAAGAATCGTTTGATGAGACATATAAATATTACACGGTACTTCTATTTCCGACCAAATCAGTGGCTTTCAAAACGAGGACGTGCGAGGAAAAATAGTGTATCGAACCTGATACGGGCACGTTGCGCCAAGTTCACACTGTCGCTTCCGCTTCATTCTTGGTTTCTTCGTCAGCGTTCGAGTATTCCCACTTGAAGCACGGGTGGCCATAGTCTCCACTTGGTCAGCACACACCAACCCTCGCTGCTGTGGTCGTTGTGGCGCCGCTGCTCACGCGCTGCTTGCGGTCCAATTTCACGAATTCGCAGTAAAAACGCCTTCAAGGGTCGTTGAACTTCAATTTTTCAACCGTTGCTTGGGCCGTTTACGAGGTCTTTTAGGTTTAGGTCAGCTGTACTGCTGTATGATATCAATTACCTGTTACAGGTTACAGGAAGTAACGCACCGCCGTGTTACATACACGCAGTCGTGCTCTGGCGATGGGTGCACGCGATGCTGCTCCAAGTCCATAGAGAATCAGCGGTGAATATGGTATTCAGTAGTATACAGCCACAAACAACACGTATTTGTTGTGTTGAGGATTTTCCACGAATGAATCAGAGTCGGCGGTTGGGCGGTTGGGCGGTTGCGGTTGCATGATAACGGACGTTCATATCTTGCAAGTCCTCTTGTAATAACAAAAAACTTGCCGAAGGGGAGGAGGGGTGAGGTGTTTCACTCTCAGGTGCCACAAAGTCACGTTGCGGGCACGAAATATCTTTCTCTGGCAGGGAACCAGAAGAAGACAGGTAGGGTGTGTGATTTATAAATGATCCGCACAGGCAAGGTATAGACGAGGGCAGCGTGCCAAGTTCGGACGGACCTTTGAAGTTGGAAAACTCCAGTTGTTGTTCGTTACGTTGTACAGCTCCCGTTACACCATTGATTGCATTCATACAGCTCCCGTTACATCATTACGTTCATTCGATGGGTCAGATGCGATTTATGAGTAGTGTTGACCTATCCACCCTGTAGTGAACCGCGTGCTCTATTGCTACTACTACTACTACTACTACTACTACTGCTGCAACTGCTGCTGCAGTAAATAATGTAACATCGGCCACCGACGTAGTAAAGTGAGCTGTCTACCTCTTTTTGTACGTCGTCCAATATAACGGTTGGGAACAACTGTAAACACGACTATACGCACTGCTCGACTCTTTATACTCCCATGCAGCGGTTGCGCTGTTTTGGGGTATAGTCTAGTCTAATTATGCCCATAAATAATAAAAAAACTCATCATACCTGGAACCGTATGTGGAAAAGGTTTCTTCGCTGACGCGCATCGCTTTTACTGAAAGCGATCCCGATTCATAAAATAGAAGATCGGATTGCACGATGGAAGGAAGGGCTGTTCGAGTGTGATGTCTGCTCGTACAGCAAAAATAGGATGTTTGGATAAGAGCTTAAGTGGCAGAGCCGCCATCGAGTACAAACGCTTAGACTATACCAACCAACCAGTGAATCCGTTCTAGCATGCCTAAAGTGCGCGTCGCGCCAAGGCGGCAGGAAGCGATCGAACAGAGCGGCTTACATGGCTCTGGGCGCACAGAACGGCACGTAAATGCGAATAAGCTTGTTCAACAAGAGCCATGCATCGCGCTGGTCGTTGTGAGCGAAGATGGTCAGTGGTGTGGAGTCGCCCTTGCCAGCAAGCCCCCGAGTCTTCCAACAGGAAGGGCGCTGGTGCGCGGGGGGGGGGGGGGTGGTCGAGCAGGGCCGGCGGGCGGCCGATAACTATACATCGAACGGTGCTGTTGAACATGGGCTCTGCCTGTTGTTCCGGTTTGCATAAAAAAAAGTCACTCGGACGAAGTCGGAACGAGGAATTGAGGACGGGGAGAGGGAGGTGTGCCAACTCGGATCTGCGCTAACAATGTCGTCGAACACGGCACAAAAAACGATCTACAACATTTATCCTCGCCATTTATTTGTTGCGGTCACTGCATTAGACTATTACTACTACTGCAGCATCGGGGTCGACCGCCTGGAGGCCAGTACCCCACAAGAGGTCTTCGACCAAAAGCTTATCGCCAGTGCTCAAAAGGTGTTCCAGCGACATATAATATGTCAGATGGAAAAAATACGATGATTCGTGATAGACCAGTACCACGCGGAGGGTTTCTTGTGTAGTCTATAGGCCGAGATCGAGCAATCGGCAGGCTCTGCCGTATCGACGGAGACGAAGGAGTGAGTGTCCCTGGTGGGTGGATCCTCTACGTTTGAACCTGGAAACCCATTAATGGACCGCGTTCATGCCCGGTGTTTGTCAATGCCACCGACGTGAAGGAAGATCAAAGCCACACCACCATAATATATATTGTCAATCAATTCTTGGTATGTCCCACCGGTTACATGTCCACCTCTGTCGTGTGTACAGTTTGATGCCTCATTAATCGATTGTGTCCCCCTTCCAACAACATGGAAGATGGAATATGATCCGATGAGGAGGTATTACCTGGCAAATGCGGCGAATTCCCTACTTCGTACGTACACGAATCCAAAATGGTCGAGGTTAAAAAACCTCGGGAGTAGGGACCAAAGCCCGAGGGCTCCGCCCCGCTGTACAAGACCTCACCACTGCAGTAGAGATCCCTCTATAGCATCGGTTGGGTCGTGCCCGTCGCCCGCTATGGTGCCTGTTAAATCGCTTGGCACAGATGAGAACAACCATTCAGTAGCAGCAGTATGCAGAGTATAGTGCCGGTCGCCGCTATAGCGCCGGTGTTTAGGTCTATTAACTATTAATAGCACATGCCGGCAGTAAGATTACTAGCGCATTATTAATAGATTTACTATATCTACAACAACACGTGCCATGGGTATCTGGTATGAAGCAACGAAAGTAACCGATACGCAGAGAAAGATTGGCAGCGACTCAGCACTGCCGCCGCAAACAGGAACGGCATCGTCGTCTTGGAATATTTGGGAGGTTGTCAATCAAATTGTATAATAATACCGTTCGTCGTGTGAAAATCGGCGTTTTTGTATTGGCTTCATCTTGCCTCATGTTCGTTTATAAACGCTCGAAGGCATGGCACCAACTCGCGCCTCTGGTTTTAAAGGCCGATCCAACCAGTTTCAACCCAACGAAAAATTGTCTCGAGACAAGGTAAAAAAACATGACACTTCCACGAATCGTGATTTTTCTGTCACAAATCGTAATTTTTTGCGCCCGTTAGGAACGGTCCTGTATCATACCTCGTACCTCGTAATACATACCACATATCACGCGTACCTGGAAGCTGATCAACAAACGCGACAGAGTCTACGGTGCAAAATCGTCATGAGAGGGGATTTTTTTATGCATATCGGCGCTTCAAGGCCCTACTGTACTTGTAGAGAATAGCTGTGCTTCGCCATGTGGCAAAGGTTGTTCGTACATGTGCCATTAACACCCAGCGGGGGGGCTCGGGTAGGTAACACAAGTCGTCGTCATTGTAGTAGTAGTATTCTCAAGTAGCAGTAAAGTAATAACGTGCATATACCACGTATAGACCTCCCGACCCGTCCCTAATATCGTATCGATGTATATACATGCTACAAGTATCACGGTTGTACAGAACGCTATGTAACTCTAGCTCCGTACTCAAGCACACTAAGGCCCATAAAGTGGCGCCTTGAGATCTACGCATATACAATAACGGGACATTCACATATATATATATACTGGTACGAGCGGTGTTCTACGCATATACCAAGACAGGACATACACATATACAACCCTAAACCTAATGCTAACCCTAACCCTAACACGCGCACGGTCAGAACGCGCCTAACACTGGCCACTCCCTGTCAACCTGCTCGCCCGTTTTCCCTCCGCCACCACGTCCCCAGCCTTCAATTTGTATATGACCCGAACCTAATCGTAACTCTACCTAATCCTAATGCGTGTACGATCAGAACGCGCCAAACCTACCCCCTATGCCACCCGACCCAAACACTGGCCACTGTCGTTCAATCTGCTCGTCCGTTTTCGCTCCGCCGCCACGCTTCTCGTCGTCCCCAGCCTTCGAATTTCCTTCTCCTTTCTTCGCTTCTGTCACATGTCCTTTGCCCTGAACCGGCGGCACATTACCGCTTGACGTCGGGGGAACCCCAACCTGGCTGCAGCCGGAAGGTGGCTCAGGAGCTCCTATCCGGTTCCCATCGGGAGGTGCATCATCCTTGGGCTTGTTTGGGCGATTTGACCAAGACGGGTGGCGGTCTCCCGTGGTTTGTGAGTGCGAGCCGTGGCGACGTATTGGGTTCCACGTGATTTCGCATTTGTCGTGCGAACTGTCGTCACTGACGCGTTGTTCTGAAGGGCTGCTCGCGAGGATAAAAAACAAGCCTGCTGCGGTTAAGATTGCTCCTGCGACGGTAGATGTGAACCCAGCGACCTGGCCAAGGCAAAGAAACAAGAATATTCAACACGTGTGCATGGATTACGAAACGATAAAGACGGCGAAAAACGGCCGCTTAAACGGCGATACAACATACCTGGTAAACGCAACAGGATACGTACAATTAGTTTTTTTTTTCTCACACGATTATTTTCCTGTTGATTCTGAACCGGTTCTCGGGCAGTTGCTTCCTATATTGGGATCTGGTGGCATTTTCATTGCTGGCGATCGGCTGAAAAAAAACGTGTTACAAATAGTACACTTGATACTAATTCTCAGCAAAGCTACGGTATGGGGGTTATGGGTGTTTACCACTAGGCACTGCTAGTGATTTCTAGTCACTTCCAGTCACTTGACGGCACCTGATTTTAGCGGCTAACAGCCACTCGTGAGGAGTGGCTACCCTATTTTGCTGTGATTTTCGGCGTGACGGTATGCACGCCCGTGAAAAATCGTTTTAAAAACGGGTTTGAGTGTAATGCAGAGCCTCAGCTCGTAGCATCAGTCAATCTTACATAGCCCCTTCACGAAAAAAAGAAAGCAACGTCACACTCTGTACCTAACTGCAGGTATACCACGTAACTGGTATCAAGTACAGCAGTTCAGGACGCCACCTGGTGGCCCCGATGTCTGTGCTATTAGTTTAATGTAGTAACATGGAACAATAGTGCACAAGGCCAGCAGTATACAACCAATATCGTTATGCATTCCGTGCTAACGACGTACAAGGTAGCTAATATAGTTCACAAGTGTCGCGTGGTGGCTTCGATTAACTTTTGCAGTACTTCATTCAGATCACGGTCTGCAATGGCGCCTACATCGCATTGGACGGGAACAGGCACCGCGTGACTACACACTCTTGCAGTGCATGCATTAGATGCAAACTGTAGCCGGAGAAGACGCGAGGGTTGCAGCCGGTTACAGAGTGGCACCGTAGGCCGGTTACAGAGTGGCACCGTAGGCCGGTTACAGAGTGGCACCGTAGGTCGGCACCAGGTACAGTCTACGCTAGGGCAAAGCCGCACGGCAGAAAAAAACCAAGACCATTGAAAATCTCAAGACTTAAGAGTACGAACACTCGAGTAATATTAGTAGGTGTTCCCTGTTATGAGTCTAGAGGTGCTGAAACACCTGTTTACAGTGGTAGAGCATTTTTTAACCGCTTTGGGACATAAAAGGGAAAACTCGTGAAACTATTTGTCCACGAAATGTTCGAATGTACCATCGGCCGCCCGAAGCAACCCGTGCTAACGGGGCAGGAGATGAGTCAGGACTACAAAATTAGGAGATACGTGACACGCGCGTAGCACGGTCCTGCTCCAGTATTAATATTGCTAAACGCTTTTCCTAGGCTGTTGATAAAATTCACCCCTCCCAAGGTTATTTCATTGACGTCAATACTGGGCCCGAAAAGGAGTGACACGTTACGGTAATTACGGTAATGTGAGAGTAGTAATAAAAGTCGCTCACCTTTCCTTTCGCAGGGGTCGCCGTTTCTCCTCTTGAGCTTGCCTTGGGTTGTTGCTCCGTACTCTTGCCCTGCGGAGACTTGGGTTGTGCTGTTGCAGCTGTAGCTTTTGTAGCTGCAGCTACTGGAGCTACTTGAGCTGGAGCTGTCGCCGGAGCTGGGGCTGCAGATTTGGCAAGTTTGCCTGGCGCAGGCTTCGAAGATGCATAATTGTGTGTTTTCAATGACTTGGGCTTGATCGAATCGCTGGTTGTTTTGGACGGCTTCGGCTTCAACGAATCCGTGTTGGAGACATTCTTGGTAGGAGCAGTAGTGACATCATTGCAGGATTTGGGTATAGCTGCACGCGGAGTCGGCTGAGTCGCTTCCGGCTGCGTTTTTCTGGGCGTCGTGGAATGACTGGAGGTTTTGCTGGCGGCTGGTGGTGATGATGTGAGCGGTGATGGCGATGATGTTGTTGATGATGTTGGTGATGACCATGACCATGATGGTGGTGATGAACTTGATGGTGATGAAGCTTTGGATGCCTCGTAATCTGTCACGACGGCGGTGGATTCAAATTTCAAGGTCACAAGAGGCCCCTCCACATCAACCTGCCGCGACCATGAGACAACCTTGTATTTATCGCCAATAAACGACTGACTCGGGCGAGAGAATACATAGTGCGAAGCTGACAGTGCAATGCTTCTTGTACCTTAGGCTGCATCGGCTACAATAGCAAGCGCCCACCATCACACTGTACCTGGTTTACTATACCCAATCACAACTCCCGCCGCCCCTTGGGGAGGATCATGCACAACAAAACAGAAGCGCCGGCACATACTACCCACCCCTGCGTTAATTTGAAATTGGGCTGACTGCGCATGCGATACCAAGGGTCATTGGGATGACTACAGCACCCACGGCCAATTTACCGAACAACATTTAGGGTACAACTGATTGTTTTATCAGCCTATCAAACGACAGGCACAGCTGGTCGCTCTATATATCGATACTTTTTTAGCGTCGGCCTACCTATCGGACAACATTTAACGCACGAAAGATCATGCTATCGTCATTTTTCAGCGTCGCCCAATCGACCGAATAACCTTTACCGCACGACTGGTGGTTCCATCGACACGCGTTCAGCATCGGCCAACCTATCAAACAACACTTAGGCACGAATGGTCGTTCTCTCGACATTTTATCGGCGTCGGTCGATGTATCGAACAACATTTACGGCATGAACGATCATTCTATCGACAATTATGGTGACTTCGCACACGATACCAAGGGAGGTTGGCATGCCTACAGCACTGAAGGCCAACCCAAGGCCAAAAAATCGAACAGCAATATATAGGGCACGAATGGTCGTTCTACCTATCTATCAAAAACTTTGAGGGCACGAATGGTCGTTCTATCGACACATGATCAGCATCGGTCAATCTATTGAACAACAGCAGTGAAGGTACGAATGGCCGTTCTATCGACAGCTTTTCAGCGTTGTCCAATCTATCGAACCGTGTGTAGGGCACGAATGGTTGTTCCATCGACACTTGACCAGCGTAGGCCAATTATCCGAAGAAAATTAAGGGTATGAAGGGTCGTTCTACGGACTTTTTTTAAGCGTCATCAGATGCCCGGCTGGAGTAAATTGCACCTGACTCTGGCGGCGAAAGTCCAGTGGTGCTCGAGAGGGCTGTTGGAGCTGTCGCGAGTAACACGCGCACAAAAAGGAGCAGAAAAAGCTGCGTCATATCACAACTACCCAAATCATCGTCATGTCACTTTCATAGTGTTGGACGATGAATACGAAGTACTCTGGTAATAGTTCAGGGTTCGTATGGGCATAGACAGGAGCTGGCAATCCTGTATTGTAATGGCCGTGGGAATCATTATCATTCGTATGGCCGCAACAATAGTACAATTATACCTTGGAAAGAGTTAAGGGTTTATCTCGGGCGAGAGCAAATGCTTTTGGAATGCTTGCAAGCGAATTGATTGTCCCTCAAAACCGTCGCGAACGTTCGAGAGCAGGTAGCACAAGCAACATGGCATCCTCGTGTTCAACACATCGATGGGCGTACGTACGGCCTTGAAGAAAAACAAGGGCGCAGCACGTTACACACAATGACATCGTGTGCATCGTACGAAGCGCGACATAAAAGCCAGAGCTACACACTACATAACGCATACGTCCACCAATCCCAAAGTTATCACCCGTTTTAAGCCAACCGAGGGTGCGTGTGGCGATTTCTCAACGCATGTGGTTGTTACTACTGTAGCGAATATTGCCAGGAACCTGGTACGTATTAACCCTTCTGGGCTCCAAGCAAAGCGACGGAAAAAGCGACAAGTACGATGATATAAACCGTCCAGAGGAAGCGCGCAGTTCTGGGCTCCAAGCAAAGCGACGGAAAAAGCGACAAGTACGATGATATTAACCGTCCAGAGGAAGCGCGCAGCACTGAGAGTAGTGCCTGCGGCGTGTGTGGCGTACAACAAAAATTTGAACACTGAACATGCTGTCCTTTAACTCAGCAGCCCGGCTACTTCGTGCCGTCAACGCACTGATCGTCATACACATATTTCGGCACTTTTCCCCTTCAAGCCCTACAGGAGTTAATAGCTCGCGCGCGCACCCACACCTGCTGTAGTCTCCGAGGACATCATCCATCCTTGTAGAGCTCCCGTATTCCTCTGACCCTGACCCTGCCTCTGTCCATGATCCTGCTTCTGTCTCTGGCCTTGTCTCTGTCGCTGCCCTTGTCGATGGGTACCTACCACGACGGCTCCGGGAGGTGCAGCCGCCCCCGGCAGGCGAGACCGAGCGGCTGCTACGAGTGATATCCCGTGCACTGGCTGCTTCGCGCTTGGTGCTGCAACAGGGGAGAATAGGTGCAAGTACAGCAGTACACAAGGTACAGGTACAGCACTGTACAAGGTATACGTACAGCACCATAGAAGGTACAGATATTGCACTATGCACGAGTACCGGTACAGTCTCGTTTCTATCCTCGGCTTTACATCAGACATCGGCCGTCAGTCAGTAGTCATTAGCCATCAATCATCAGTGAAGCCAAACGCGCACATGCATGCATTTAGGGGGGGGGGGGGGGGGCTTGAAGGAAATCTGGGATAGCAATAAGGGTTTCGCGATGTTTCGTGTGAAGGCGAGCAAGCCATCAGGGTGACGATACGGACCATTCAAGCTATGACCATGATCTGTGGCGCGAGATTCGTGTCCCACAATGCTCGCTGGAGATGCTTCCATTCTGATAGATGTAAGCATCGTGGTCACGTCCGGAAAATACAAAAACAACGGAAAGCGAGACGACCCCGCATGAAATGGTAACCCAGCGTCGGGGTAACACATAGGCCGAGCGCGTGCTATAACGCTCTAGAAATGACGTGACAGTCGCGAGCACCCGAGAGTTGAACTTTCCGCGCTCAAGCAGGACGAGTGAAGTGACTATTTTGAACAAGTGACAATCCAATTAAGGAATCGAATGACGAAATCACTAAAGGTAGGATGATACTCACCCCTGGGCTCTGCAGCATACCAGGTATCTGCCGTACTGTTACTTGGTTTCACGACACACAGAAAAAAAACAAAAAACTAACCAGGCACCAAGCACCTGGCACCAAAAGGTACAGAGAATTATCGCCATCACAGCCGCCACAGTCATACCCGTTTCAACCTATACCGGTGCTCATCAGTTAAGAAGGTTCCATGTGCAAGGGGATAGCTGGCAGCACTTGCCCGTCGACAATGAAGTATAGGCCATCCGAGGCACTGGTGCAGCGCAATCGGCGAGTACGCTAACACCACGTGCCAAGACAACGGCCGAACGAAACACCTCACTTGAAAAAAACACGCACAGTGTCTTGCGCACCTGCACCAATGAAGATGCTGGAGTAAATCTGACACAACCATCCCCTGTCTTTATTCCACCAATTGTATCATACGTCGAGCGTGAACGCGTGTAACTGGCAGCGCCGGGCAAACACCCGTACCTCTTACAAAACAAAACTGCAGACGCTGACAATACAGAACACAGACATAGTCCGTAGCGCTAATTTAGTCTAACAGGTTTATACTGTTGTACGGAAGGGGGTAAGTTTTTTTGCAAGTGCCCAACGTATGACAACTCATGCGCGAGCGAGAACCCTCCAGCCCCACTTAACGCTAACGTCCCCGCTAAATCAACGTCGTGCAACCGTAGCCTTCCCAAGACTGAAACCTTTCTAAGGAGGATGTGCTGGCCGCGTAGAGAACTCGCCGAAGCCGCCACTATGCAGACGCTGAACCTCCTGCAGAGGTAGGCTACAGCATACAGCATACCTGATACCGCAGCACAGCATACCTGGTGCCTCAGTACACAGTACAGTAGAGCACAGCACAGTACAGTACAGTACAGTACAGTCAAGAGCGTGCAATCCTCACCTTGACTATAAGGCCCACAGGTCAATAAATAATTGAAAGTCGATACCTAGGCTACCTCTCAATGATCAATTCCTCTCTTGAAACCGAAATCGAAGTCAAGACGAGCAGCCGACGGCCGATAGGTGCAGCAGCCTACCAAAGGCGCCAGGAAAATCGTGAGTTCAAGTCGGCCTACGATCTAAAATTACCCATACCAGCACCCGCCCTACAGTCAGTGTACTGTCAAGGCTGTGTGTGTTTTTCACGTTTAATCGTTGTTTCTATCCATCCGCATCTAGCACACCCACCTCGAGTACGAGTAGTGTCCGTGATGATTGTTCATCCTAGTCAAAATTATGCGGTCACACAACTACGACACCAACAACAGATGGCAAATAAAGGCGATTACCAACACAATGCCCAACGTATTGGGTACAAAAAGCACTTACCCTGGTAACAACTTTATACCGACAAAACCAATCGCAGGAAACAAAATGAAGAGAAAAGAGAAAAAAAGAACGAAATGAAAAGAAAAGAAAAAAGAGGGACCTAGAAAAGGGCAAAACAGTGTACGGAACCCTTGATACACTTCTCGAATACAACACTATAAAACTACTGATGTAGACTACCGATGCAACATCAAGTAGGAAAGGCACGCACGATACACACGCCTGAAGGAAAACACAGCGAAAAAAAAAACAAGAAACGAAAAAAACGAAGAAAATATAATTGGCATGGTCAACCCCGCGGGCCCGTGCCTTCTCGTCCTTTCCTCTCCACGCCAAGGTTGCCCGCCGGCCTAGGCCCCGAGTCATTTCCGGCGTTCTTCCGAGCTTCTGGCCCCCCAGAGGCTACTCGAGCAACGGTGTATTCTCTTTCTCGTTGCAGTAGCAGCATCTGATGCACACAACACAAAGCCAGGGTGGCGTGCGCTATTAGGTACAAGTTATCACCGTATTACAATGTACCAGGTCTATTGCAGTCCCGCTAGGCGGGGAGGCGCACAGGGTTATGAGGTCCAAACAACGGTGTTACGTTAACCTTAGGATTTGAACAGAAAAAAAAATCGAATAATCGGAGATGACTAAGTGCCCGTATAGACAAAGCAGACTTAACTTATGGTACACAGGAAGTAGTATAATGCATTTCGCAGCTGATTATGTGATGGCGATGATTCCCTCCGCCGCAGAGAGCGGTACAAAAGACAGAAGGCATGTTACGTATTGCAGTATCATCAACCGAAGAAAAAGCGTACAGCTACGGTATGCTATTAAAAAAGTGTGGTACATGATTTAGTAGGCAATAGGCAGGACGGTTCGAGCAGGACGGAGGGAATTTAGTAGTATGACACTTGACTACCCGTTGTATAATACGCAAGGTAGCACCGCCTATCGGTCGAATTTCCAAGGTGGTGAGGTGACGCATGCTAGTAATATAACCATAGGGGTGGCTCCTGATTTATGTGTCGTTCCTGACTTGATCAGTCTTGATCTGTCTTGATCAGTCTTGATCAGTCAAGCAACTCTCTACCTCGCCCAATCACTGGTTCTTACAACAAAACGGTACAAACAACCCGACAAACAACCCGACGGCACAGGTAGTAGTAGGTAGTATTAGCTATACTAATAGGTAGTGTTCGCTATACTATTAGGTAGTATTAGGTAGTGTTAGATACTACAAAAAAAGGAAATACGCTCCAGCTGCGAGATCGAAGATTTCGTCGAATCTCATCTTTGCAAGCGTGTTACTCCGATCGCGCGTATTACTGGTTGTGTGTCCTCATTAAGGATATAGGTCCGCGACTCCCCTTAGAACTAGCTTGTACCAGGGTCAACAGGGTGATATTACTCAATATGTGCACGGAAACTATAAAACCCGTTTTTGAGGGGGACAAAGTAATCTGACTGTGGAATATATCACTTTATCATGTATATCCTGTAAGCCGTATATATTATATAAGCAACGAACAGTATTTCAACAATATTGAACAGTTTCTGATATGAACCATGTATGAGGCATGTACGAAGCA
This sequence comes from Undaria pinnatifida, assembly GCA_012845835.1. NCBI lineage: Eukaryota > Phaeophyceae > Laminariales > Alariaceae > Undaria > Undaria pinnatifida. The sequence goes on along the minus strand of JABAKD010000014.1, from coordinate 11,219,710 downwards.
TGTATGAGGCATGTATGAGGCATGTACGAAGCATGTATGAAGAGCACCGTCGTTCAAAAACATTATTTCTTAAGGGCCAGTTTTAACTATTGAAAAAAAAATCCAACTAGGAAAAATATAATCCAATTGGGGTTTGATTCCGCGAAAAAAACTGATTTGCTTCGTATCAAGGAAAGGGCGCATTGTTCTTGAAATATGTGGGAAATCGAAATAACGCCGAAAGTCACACGACGTCCTGCTGACCAACACTGACAAGAGTAGCCGAGAGCGCCGGCTTGCGTCGTCGCGTTCGTACCGCCGCCAGCCTCTCCTTTCTTTTGGCGACCCAGGCCAGGAAAGCGTCACCCCCAGGGTATCTTGGATGGGCGGAGGCAGCCTCAAAACGCCGCACGCGGAGCAGCGACGGCCACGAAGATATCGAACCCTTGAGCGAAAGCTCGTGTTTTTGGCTCGTTGGGTCGGTTTTCGTGCGGCTTGGCCGAGCGAGCTGGTTGAAAAATTGGGATCATGGTCGCCATGATATTTTTTTAAGGCGCCACCGCCGGGGTACGATGGTCTATGGTCTGTAGGCGTGGGCGCGGCTATTGCCCCGATCGCCTCTCGTTGAGGTTTGCGTCTTATCGCCTCGATCGTGGTCGTCGACGCGGCCAAAAATCACGCCAGGCTGCCCCGGGTGCGTTGTCCCGCCACGAACATGCCACATCAAATTGGGCCAACTCTCAATTCAACTTGGATTTGGATTTCCCCCAAAACAGTATTCCAATACATTTATTTTTTTCGTTCAACTCAAAACTCAATTACCCCGAAGTCGGATTCTTGAATGATCTTACGTGTCTTGACCGATCAAATACAAACAAAATATAGTGTTATTTCCAAATTGGATTTTTGTTCTCTTTCGTTAAAACTGCCCTTAAAAGTGAAATCTGTATCGTAGCACGTGCCTCAGTGCTCTCAACAACGGGGCGGGGTGCAAACGCCGAGCGATGCGTCTATATGGGAAAACATATCGAGGAGACGTTTCCAAAGTTATATAATACTCCGAGTATACTATTGTAGTCGTGTGTGCCCCTCATTATTAATACCGACAAAATCGTCCCGGAAATGACGCCTACCCGACAGGGGGTGTGCTATATTGCTTGGTATACTGTATCTATGTCCTGGCTCTCCTTTTGCCTGGTTCTCCTTCTGGGTGCATGTGGTGCAGTGCAGCCAAGGGCAGTGCAAGGCAGAGCGGCATCTGGGGACATCCTAGCATATTCACGCCACACATCCACGGCTTTGCCGCTGATATGTAGGCATGTACAGATATGCTCAAAATCGAACACGTAGCCAACAGAGACCTGGGACCATCGCCGATTACCACGCGCCTGGTACGCAATAATCCACTCTGTTTCTTTAATTGTTGTTGATTCGAGTCCATCTACCCAGCCGAGTGAGCAGCGATGCTGGCCTCGAGCGCCTGCTAAATACAGGGGCGGAGATGTGGAGGTGCGTGTTGTGCTCGCGTAGTTGCGCTTCCTCAATCGCCTAGAAAAATAATTTGATCATTTTTTTCAGGGTCCGAGACGGATTGCGAGACATGCAACGTGGAAGCTGTCGCTTTGAGTAATTGCTACGACCCGGAGCGTCTCCCGCTGCGTGTAGAGGAAGTCAGTAGTGACCTGGACGCTGCCTTGTCGCCCTGCCGGGAAACAAAGTATAAGGACGCGCGCTACGACAGAAGTTCACCACTTTTTTTCTGAGGGTCCTCATTTTGGGAGCTTAAGACCTCTCCCAAAAACTGATGTGGACAAAAAACGAAACTGCTACCGGATGAAAAATCCCACGGCCTACATACACGACGAGGATCATGCAAAAAGCGTAATCTATTATGATGATATTAACGACGATTTGGGGTTGAGGAGCCCCGTGATTTCATCAGAGCCATTCCTTTCAGACGAAAACTGCTACCTCTGTCGTAGCATGCGTCCAAAACAGTGGATAACACATCCGCTATTGCTAGGATCAGAGACGATTTTCTCCAAAAATAAGGTGGGCACACACAACGAAATGCTGGCTTCCGACATATCTCGTCCAGCTCTTCCCATAGACGCATTGCTCGGCGCTTGCACCCTGACCTTTCCCACAAACTCAACTTCGAAATGTGTCCGCCCTCGGGGGTGTCTCACCTTGCGTGGTATACGCAATACGGTACCCGCGGCCAGGAGGGTCTCCCGCCGCGTGCAGAGGAAGTGGTGGACTGCGCGCTGTCCGGCTATTTTGCTGGGTAGACCGGTTTAATTTTTCCGAAAGCTCTGCCTCAAGAAGGAAGAAATAACGAAAAACGTACCAAGGTTACAAAGGTACATTTTTCGTTAATTTCTCCCTTTTTCGTGCGGCAGAGCGATCGAGAAAATTGTAGTCAGTCTACCAAGCAAGGTGGTGGGACAGCTTCCAGACCATCACTTCCTCCGCGCGCGACGGGAACACCCTTTTGAGCAATAGCCGCGGCCAAGAGCGTCACCCGTCTTGTGTAGAGGAAGTGATGGCCTGGGCGCTGTCCCGCCACCTAGCTGGATAAATTGACTAAAGTTTATTCCGATTGCTCCGACCAACCAAACAAGGGACAAAATAACGAAAAACGTATATACCAAGGTTACAAATGTACGTTTTCCGTTATTTTTTCGCTTTTGTCGTGCGGCAGAGCGGTCGGTATAATATCTAGCCGGTCTACCTAGCAGGACAGCGCCCGGGCCACCACTTCCTCTGCACGCGACGAGAGATTCTTTTGGGCAACAGGCGCCGCCAGAAGCGTCTCCCGTAGCGTGCAGAGGAGGTGGTGGTCTGGACGCGCTGTCCCACCACTTACCTGAGCGGATCGGCTAGACTGCTTTCCGATCGATCTGCGCAACCAAAAAAGGGACAAATCAACGCAAACACACCGGGTACCAAACTTACAAATGTACGTTTTCAGTTAAGATATCCCTTGTTTCGAAGGGCCGAGCAATCGAGAAATGTATAGCCGATCTACCCAGTATGGTGGCGGGACAGCGTCCAGGCCATCACTTCCTCTGTACGCGACGGAAAACCCTGCTCGAAAACAGCAACATGCCAGGAGAGAGTCTCCCGTCGCCAGCAGAGGAAGTGGTGGCCTGGGCGCGCTGTTCCGCCAATTAGCTGGGTAGATCGACAAGATTTCTTCCGATCACTCAAAGCATTAATGAAAAACGTAACAAGGTTAGAAATATACGTTCTTCGTTCATTTTCCTCTTTTTTGGCTGGCTGATCAATCGGAAATCTTTCCACCCTGTCTACCCAGCAAGGTGGCGGGACAGCGCCCAGGCCATTCCTTCCTCTGTACGCGACGGGAGAGTCTGCTGGGAATGGCCGCGGCCAGGAGCGTCTCCCGTTGCGTGCAGAGAAAGTGGTGGCCTGGGCACTGTCCCGCCTTCTTGCCGGGTGGGCCGACTGAATTAACTCGATCGCTCCGCCCAAAGAAAGGCAAGCAATCACCGAAAAACGCACCAATTCTCTGAAAGCACTTTTTCGTTCATATTTCTCCCTCCTCGTTCGGCGGAGCGATCGGCAAAACTTGTAGGCGGTCCACGCCGCACGTTGGCGGGACAGCGCCCTGGCCACCACTTATTCTGCACCGAGACGGGAGACCTTTTCGGGCAATACCTGCAGCCAGGACCGTCTATCATCTCGCGCAGAGGAGGTGGTGGCCAGAGCGCTGTCACGCTACCTAGCCGGGTAGATCAGATGCATCAATATTTTACCGATCCTTCGTTTTTCGTCAAGTTTTCTCCTTTGCGTGAAGCAGAGCGTTCGGAAAAATTCTAGCCGGTCTCCGGTACAGTGGCGGGACAGCGACTAAGCCACCACTTCCTCTGTACGCCACAGGAGATCCTCCTGAAAAACAGCCACGGCCAGAAGCGTCTCCCGTCGCGTGCAGAAGAAGTGGTGGCCGCGCTGTCTCGCCATTTTGTTGGGTAGACCGTATGTAATGTTTATGGTCACTCTGCCTCATGAAGAAAGGACACAATTAACGAAAACGTACCATACCAGGGTTAAAAAGAGTGGGTTTAGCGTTATTTTTTTCTTGCTTCGTCCGGCAGAGCGATCGGAATAAAATGTAGTCGGTTTAAGCAGCAAGTTGGCGGGACAGCGCCCAGGTGTCCAGTTCCCCTGTACGTGACGGGAGACCCTGCTGGGAAATACCCGGGGGCAGGAGCATCTCCCGTCGCGTGCGGAGGAAGTGGCGCCCAAGGCGCTGTCCCGCCACCTAGCTGGGTAAACGGACTAGACTTGATGCATCACTCTGCCGTAGGGAAAAGAAGAGGAACAAACGAAAAACTTACTGTGGTTACAACGGTACGTTCTTCGTTTAGTCACCCTTTGTCCGTGCGGCTGAGACATCGAAAACATTATAGTCGGGTCTACCCCGCAAGGCGCCGGGACAGCGCCTAGCACCATATATTCAGCACCGAGACGGGAGACGTTTCTGGCCGCGGCAATTTCCCAGAAGGGCGACGGGACAGCGTCTACGCCACCATTGAACTCATCTCACGCGACGGGAGATCCTCCTGGCCGCGAAGCTATGCATAACCTCGCAATCGTCACGGACACTTTTAATTTCGATCGAATTATTGCATCCTTATGACTCAGCTGCAACACACCTCGACATCTACACTCCTGAATTTAGCAGAGCCCGGGTCGAGCATCGTTGCACACCCGTCTCGGTAGATTTACTCAGATCAATACCAAAGAGGGAGAAATAATTGATGATCGCGTCCGTCGTAGTCGGTGACGATCTCAGGTCTCTTATGTCGGTTGCGTGTTACGACGTTACGGTTCGAATACAACATGCACGCCTACATGTCACCAGTAAACCCGTGGATATGTGGCCTGGATAAGCCAGCATGCCTCCAGATGCCACAGCGGTGCGGTGTGGTGCAGTTTAGTGCAGCGCATTTCAGTGCAGAGAGCTGACAACACATCCCAACGACACAAGCATACCAAACGCAACAAGCTGCACATGACACGACGCACCTGCCACCGCAACCGCAACCACAAGAGTACAACACCCTAACCCTAACCCTAACGGTACAAACGACCAACGTCCAACAAGCTGCCCGCGGCAGCGTCCCCCGTCATATAGTTTGCGCGACACTAGACCACACTGCACACGACAAAACACTATGCCACACGACTATACACCAACACCACACTATGCTACCACTGCACTGTTGTACACCTACCTCGACAGACACACCGCAACTACCACAATACACCATAATACTGTACACTTCACCATGCACTGAATTTGCACATGCACGTTTACACAATTCATTACCAGGCACTATTCATACTGCTCCAGTTATATAGGCGGAACGGTACAAATCAACTTGAAAGAGAGAGAGCTAAACATACACACGCATGATAGAGCTCTGTGTGGCCTTGAACACTGACCATCTAGGGGTGTGGAGCCAGAAATCAAGCTAAACAAGGTGCGAACAAGAGTGCAAACAATGCAGAGAAGAGAACGTACCCAGTACCAACTGAACTACAAAATCCAGCACCAGATTGAACACCAACTGCAACGCCAACTACACCCATCACGGCACTCAAAGGGCAAGTATACATGCTCCTTATGGAGCCGTTTATTGCTTCACCTGAATTAGCGTGGCCACTCCTGTCAGGCCAGCAAGGATGCCGAACACAGAATCTATTCGCTCTTCGATGGAACGTGAGCGGTTTCCTACGGGTCCCACCATCATCAGCGCTGCCACCAGGTTCATCGGCACTCTGTCACAAAAGGGGACGTACGACAGAATCGCATCCGAATGTATAGGGATTGTGGGACTCAGGTCTCGCGACCTCAAAAGCGACAAGTGCGGTACTACTAATCTTGTAGAAAAAAGCGGGCAAGTATCACCATGCTGCAAGCGTGGCGCACCGCTCGTTACCAGTACATTGCAGTCATTGCAGTTCGAACACATCCCCTACCCCAGCGGCCTGGGCTGTTCGCTGTGACCGATGACGTGGTAAACGTCATAAACAAGGCATGTCCCCTCTCAAGTCCCATAGGTATTAACACCGCTGTCATGATATAACCGTATAAAAGAGTATGAGGGTATAAGGGTATACGGGTATAACGGTATACTGGCACGATGTTGATACAGGCCCGAGCATTGAATTGCGATCGTACGTAGGTCACTGCCGACTAAAATTGAACTGGGTTCGTGTGTTTGTGTGCGCCGTATCGCCGCCGCCATTACCGATGTCTGCGCTCAATGCCACTGGTACCAAATACCACACATCAAACACCACCACCATCGCCATCATCACCATCTCCATCATCGTCAGCATCATCAGCATCGTCATCTTCGTCATCATAATCATCATCATCATCATCATCATCATCATCACGGCCATCATCATCACCACCACCGTCATCATCATCGATATCACCACTGTATATCATCATCGTCATCATTATTACCATCCCATTATTATTACCTGAATATGTTCATGACGGTGCCGCGCATTCTATCGTCGATGTACTTGGACCGACACGTCGCCATCGCTGGTAAGTACAGGCCGATGCAGGTTTCGTAGACCAGGAACATCAGCAACAGCCTAACAAGCAAACACGAAGGGAGACATGTCCACCAAGAGGGAAAAAAGGGGATTTAAGGGTGTACAGCCGAGTGTTCCACACTGAAACGTAGTAGTTTGGCGTCCGTCAAGAGAAATTAAGGGAAATCAAGGGTGTACAGCCGATCATTCCACACTAAAACCTAGTAGGGTAGCGAGAGAAAAAAAGGGGAATTAAGGGTGTACAGCCGAGTGTTCCACACTATAATGTAGTAGTTTGGCGTCCGTCAAGAGAAATTAAGGGAAATAAACGGTGTACGGCCAAGCATTCCACACTAAAAACTAGTAAGTTGGCGTCCGTCAACGCAAATTCACGGGAATCAAGAGCGTAGGGCCAGTGTTCCATACGAAAACTTAGTAGTTTGGCATCCGTCAAGGCATATCAAGGGAAAGTAAGCATGTATGTAGGGCCGGATGTTCCACACTAAAACCTGGTAGTTTGGAGTTCGTCAAAGCAGCAGCAGGGAAAATTTATATCTGCCAAGGGGTGAAAGTGCTGTCTCCTGACATCTTCGTCATGTCATTGTCAACTACACGGTATCAATAGAGACGGGACCAAACAACGGCCCACCATGAGTCTAGGAAATAACCGCTGTCACGTACACCGTGCGGATACGGCATGACTATGATTTGTACAACAATGTCACAGCTGCAGCAATGTTGTCAATGGGTAGAAAGAACGGTTTGACGTGAACAACACACCTTGTACACTGTGCACTACCCTCAATACAGCAGGAAAAACAGAAACGTAAGAGGCAACGAGTTCCACCAGGGACGATATAGTGATGCTTTCTCATGCGTTCTATGTAATGTTTACATTGTGTTTATACTATGCCATGTAATGTTCTTAGATATGCTCTATGATGGTGGCAGATGGTGGCGGCATGCATCGTGCTATCGTCTATTCCAGTACCATGAAATCGCAGCCATGGCTTAGGGCTTGCGTTCATCAGGGCGACACCTGCGTTCCTCCTTCGAGTATTCCCAATAATTCCTAATGGCTACTCGACGAGTATCGGCGTGAGAACCCACGTCCACGCATTTTAATGTTGTTAATATTATTAATGGCAAACTGCACTCGCGCCAAAATGCCGCGTCACATTGCGTGGCACCCGTTGCTTATGATACGCCGCACCACACCCAACCGCTGGATTCAACAACTGGTGAAGCGACATCCGTCGCTCATGATATGCGGCACCATACCCACTCAATGCTCACTTTTCCGCCGTAACTCCCGTCGAAGAGGTCGCCAACGCCGCCGTCGCTAGCCCTGCACAACACGACAGCGCAGCCAGTCCGAGTAACGACAGTGGTGGTGTCAGATACTACGCTTCAATATATTTTTACGTGTGTTGAAGGTCATGGCCTCAGCGTGTACAGTGTTTGGCTCAGGTTGCACCTCATTCGCCTCAGGTTACGCCGCATATATTCGTGTATATCACACCATTACACTACATGTATTGAAGCTCATTGGCTCAGGTTGCACCGCACTCGGCTCAGGTTGCACCGCATTTGCCTCAGATTGCACCGAATTTATCTCAGGTTTCACCGCAATTAGTTCAGATTGCACCGCAGCTGGCTCAGGTGGCGGTGTGATCACCGCTGTCACCTCAAGGTACACCGCATTTGGCTCAGGTTGCACCGCAGCTCTTCGTGTCACGTACTTACCAAATCCACATTATACCGACAAGTGGCACCAAGCGATGTACGTGCCAATACAGAGTTTTTTCAATGCACAGGACTTTTTCTGGGTCTTCTTCTGTCGCCGAAGCGCGAGAGTGTGAGTTAACAAAAAAAAATCTAATGAAAATCGACTAGCAGTGAATATGCTCAACCCCCTGCGCGATAAAAAAGAAGGCGTGTATCCGGGAGGGTGAAGGGCCATTAGCTATGAACAGGGTTTGTCCAGAAGATGAAAAATAAAAGCGGGACAAAAAAAGTGGGTAAGAGATGGCACCATAGCTGCAAGCAGGACGTCACAGAGTAACACAAAACACTGCACAGACCATAGAGAACTTCCGCTTTAAGGTAGTGTAGCTGCAGGCAGGTTGTGTTGGCTTACCTGTAGCCGCGACGAGGCATGCTTCTGGAGACAGTGCCAAGCCTTCTGGAAGTCCCTCCGTCAACAGCTTGAACAGCGAGCTTCCGCCGCACATGCTCATCATCAAAGTAGAGAACACCGTCCCCAGAGCAATGACCTTGCTCTATCAATACAAAAATACGTGGAAATAGTGGTCGGGCTAACGTGAGTACTAACGCGGCGCAGTGTGGCGCGGAAATGGCGGCTGGGATACAGTGAATACTATTGGGGTGCGGTGTATACAGGTTGAGCTTTAGACAAAGAGCATTGTCCCCCGAGCAATCGCCTTGCTTCAAGAAAGAGGAGCGGAAGCAGTGGTTGGGCCACTATGAGTATTAATGGTTTAGCTGTATTGAGACCAAAGGAAAATACAGAGCAATCACCTTGCTATTAGTATAACAGGCGCGCGGAACTTTGGAACACTTTTAGCACTCGTAATAATGTAGTGCGATGTTGGTGTGGCTGCAGTTAGGTAAAGAAGGGGTAAGCCCTACGCTACTCGTAATCATAGTAGAGAAACACCTGTCCCCAAAGCAAATACCTTACTCTAAGAAAGAGGCCAGGAAATAGAGGTTGAGACATTATGAGTACTGTACTAATGACATGCAGTATGGCGCGGAAATAGCGGTAGGGCTACTGTGAGTACTAATGTGATGCAATGTGATACCGGTTAAGCTGTACAGTATTTAGACCAGAGCGATTACCATGCTCCACAAAAGAGGTGCGGAAATAGCGGTTGAGTTTCCATGAACACTAACGCGACGCAATGTGATACCGGTGTAGCTGTATTGAGGCGCAGAAGGGTTAAAGTCTACTGTAGTCCGGAGACAGTGTCAACGGTTGTCCCAAGCACTGGCTGACAGCTTCAGTTGATAACAGCTAACAGCTAGTGCCTAAAGACTACCGGGTATATAGTGACCAACAAGCCGATAGAGAATGGAAGAGTCATGTCTGAGGGTAAGAAAAAGGCTTGAGCAGGATCGGCGAGGAGGCAACCACAGTACGCCTCCAGCACTAAAACACACAAAAGTGTCATACGAATTCTCATAAACCACATGCACCCTACTTCTCGCACCAAGCACTGCTTGTACACGAACGGAAGCAAACATCTGTCGCCAAGGTAGCAAGAACAACACCTAACATTCGACAGACGACCTACAGCACTACCAGGTATAGACGACAGACGAACATACCATACATGACATGTGATATACTAGCGCGCTTAGGACAGATCACGATCTAGATCATCTATAAATCCCATACACCCCGTTACGAGATGTTGGGCAAGAGCTGTGCCATAGAGATCATCTCACTCGGAAAACATGTTTGCAAGACAAGAGCCGTGTCGTACAGATCCCAACCGACAATCGTTATCTAGATCGTGCAGATCTTTTAGATCAGGGATAAGTCTGCCCTGAAATATATAGATAATGTATTAATAGTGGGGATTAGATCCGTCCGTTGTGTGTATATACTTTGCATGAAATACGGCAAGCAGTAACAGGTAAAACATACCTCAGGAGCGTTTTGTATGGCCGGGACCCAGAGCACGATCCACGTCATCATGCTGCCTTCGAACAACGCCTGCACTAACCCCATCATCAGCAACCTGCCATCGAGCGCGATACTTTCCAATGCCTGCACCCGGCGACATACAGGACAGCACACAACACCCAACTAAGTAGTGCACAAAGGCCGTTTAGCATGCTCTTGGTGTGGTAAGGCATGAGGCATCACATGTTGCCCTCGAACCAGGCTTGCACTAGCCCCACCATCCGCAGCCTGCCATCGAGCGCGATCCTCTCCAACGCCTGCATCTATCGACGTACCGTACATAGTACCCAACAAAGTAGCGCACCACGTTAGTTTTGCATGTTGCTGATTCAGTAGGGCAAGCGGCATCCTGTTGGAGGAACAATACCGCTCTCATCAACTCTCCAACGCTTGCATTGACAGGCATACAGCAGTACACAAGAATTACCCAACCAGACAGCGCACTAGGGTCGTTTTCCATGTTATTGGTTCGGCAAGGCAAGCAGCATCCTGTTGGAGAAACAACACAGCTCTCATCAACTCTCCAACGCCTTCACCCATCGACACAGCACACAAACAGTGGCCGACAAGTTAAGGCACCAGGGTTGTATTGTGTGTTGCTAGCCGGTAAGGCAAGCGGCATCCATCCTGTTGAAGAAACAACACAGCTATTTCACTAGGGTCATTTTGCGCGTTGCTGCTCGAGTAAAACACGAGGCATTCATCCTGTTGGGGACACAAGACAGCTCTCACCAAGGTCGTTTAGAATGCTGTCGGTTGGGTAATGCATGAGGGTAAGGCATGAGGCATCCTTTTGGAAAAATAACGAGGCTCTCACGTGACAGGCCTTCGGTAATCGCTGATATCGAGCACGAGTTACAGTTTTAACTCTTTCACCACTGCAACAATGATCCTGATCCTACACTAATTCCAGGTAGTGTTCCCCAAACAACAAATACACTCAGTTGTAAAGGCGGTAAAACCTGGTGCCACCGCCAAAATGCACCCTACACCAAAAACGTTGTCCCGAAAAACGGGGGTGCCGTTTAAAAGAGGTTAAGAGCCTCGTAAAGCATACCTGGTACACCAGCGTGTACTGTACCGTATCAGAACAGCGGCGATTGTCTTGTTAAACAGATATTGAAGCACACCCTACGGCAAGGGCATTGGTATTGTCTACTGCATACCGCTCAGCACACAACTGGAAGAGATTTACATTAGTATTTATTGTTGATCTCGACCCATGCAAGGGTTATTCGACCACGATATGCATACTGCAGTACGGTACAAAGTGCGAGAACGTGAGTTGGCAAAATACGATGCATATCGACGAGCAGTGGGAACGATGAGCCTTCTGCGAGATAAAAACAACGGCACGCGCCACGGAAAAAGAGCGACATCTGCGACCATGGGCTTGTCCAGAAGACTGTAAATAAAAAGTGATGATGCAAAACAACAACAACAACAACAAAAATAGATACGACGCATGGTCAGCTTACTTGTTGCGTGTGATTCAACGCCGTGAAGGAACGATCTCCGTAGTTCTCAGTCCAAGAGAGGCCAATCAGCACCAAGGCAATCAGCGACACCTGCAATGCCATGCCATGCATGCAGCAAAAAGCACACCATGCGCAGGAGACGGAAGGTACAGCTTAGCAGCTGCTGCAGCGGGGCAACGGGTACATACCTCAGGGAATACTTGACCACACTAATCTAAGTATGACGCCAATAACAACAACCACTCCAATATAGCCGCACTGCCTAAGCATGTCCAAAATCAACCCAATCGTGGTCTAAGGGCGAACTACCTAATATTTTTAGAACTCAAAACGGTATCCCGCACAAATCCCAAATGGTTTGTCGCCAAAATGTGTGTGTGCAGTTCTAACAGCGTCTGAGTGAGGACCTTGTATCCATCACCACATTGCAAGACGCCAAGGTCTCCGTGTCTTAATAACAACCACAACCCACAGCAATGCCAGCACCACCATAACCAACTATCCAGACGTAGCCAGGCTGCCTGCATATGCCACATCATTATTCAATCACCATCTACCAAAAAGTGAGCTACCTAACGACCTCACTCTAATGGCCCACATTGAAAGGGGTCAACATGTCCATCCCCTCCACAGAACAAGATAAAAAAACACCACCACTAACAGCAACAACGCCACCACCAACAATAATCCAGCACTAGCCGGACTGCCTGCATATGTTACATCATTATTGAGCTACCTAAGAATTTCACGCCAATGGCCACCTTGAAACGCGCCAAGATGCCCACCACCTTCACAAAAGCCTCCGCCACGAAGCAACCAATAACAATAACGCGTCACCAAAAATTACGACACAATCAAAGAGCAACAGCACCACCACCACCACCAATAACAGTAGCAACAACGACGACGACAACAACAACAACACCAACACCAACACCAACACCACCACCACCACCACCACCACCACCACCACCACCACCACCACCACCACCAACAACAACAACAACAACAACAACATCAAGATCAACAACATTGGTCGCGCATGTCACATCCTTCATCAATCGAGAGCTACCCAAAATTGAACTACCTAAAGACCTCACCCCAATGGCGACATTGAAAGGCGCCAAGATGTTCATCCCCTTCACAGAAGCCTCCGCCGCGAACCCAGAGGCGATCGTCGCCAGTCCGATTCCCCATGTTGCCATGCGGAAGGTATCTGCGAGCAGATGCGATGGGTATTCCCGGCCGTGGTGCTCCGTAACCATCCAAGATTCGAAGGCGGTCGCGAGGAGGGTAGCGCCAGCACCTATTAATAATCATCCGTGCGTCAGTGCGCCGTGCAGGGTGCCCAGAAAAGCGCAGCGTATGAGAGAATCACAAGAAAAAACCTAAAAGAGAGTCAAGAGGGGTGTTGCACACCAAAAGAGAGACGTATCATACCTACGATAAAAGAGAGAGGTACCATACAATGACAGTGAGGAACAAAGAAAAGAGAAAGGTATCATACGATAAAACAGGGAGGTGCCATAAGATCTAAAAAAGGTTCAATAAAACATACCAGATGCCGTATACGAAATACCAGATAGTCAAGACAAGAGAGAAAGGCGCGCGACTATTTGGCAAAACGGCGAAAGTTGACAATTCGTACAGCAGTAGTTTTATTTGCTTTTGAGGGCGCAAGTGGGTTTGCCACATATGCTTACGGAACGATTCCGTGCCGAACTGCTTGGGTCTGAACAGTACTAAACAGCGTTCTGTAAGCTATCAATAGCAGTCGTTTACCACGGCGATATGGTACAGAGGCGTGGCGAACACACTGCATCAACACAGAGCTCAAAAGGTCGTCTTAACGACCAGGGACGCACTGCGATATCGCGACGAAGCAAAAACATACCACTTTGCGTCTTGAGATAAGAGTTTAGTGCATTATTACGGTTGCGAGATATGATAAGTTATTCGTCAATTAAGCTTTTCTACGTAATACCTGCCATGACGCAGCCTAGCAAAAGCAATACATTATTACGCTTACGAAGTATAATATAAAAAATTTGTGCAATACTTGCAACGACGCGCCTAGGGCCTAGCAATTGGGCGAACAGTACTTATAGCGTAAACACGGCGGCTTTTAGTACACAATTGCCATGCTACAGCAACATTCGCAGTATGTAGTACCGCACGTTTTCTCTGTATGTGAGGGCGGCATGAACGCCGTGCTGCTGCTAGACTGTTGGTACACCATTGCTTTGCTACAGCAATAATGCAGTATCACAGTTACGAGGTATGACAGGTTATTCGTGCAATACCTGCGATGACGCGGCCTAGCAGCAGGGCACCCAGCTTCCTGGAACGGATGAGCAGGCACTGCACCACGTTCAGGACAGCCCACAACATGCAGCCCTTACGCCGACCGTACCTTGGCAGTAGGAATACGATACGATTCCACAGCAGAAAAACAGGGCCAAGAGGAATACAACAAAGCATAACGCAAACGTACATGCTTAAGATTGAACCCAAAGGGCGTGACTTTCATTCGATGTTTCAATGCTTCAATCCAAAAGCTTCTGCCGAAGTGGATTAGTAAACTAATACGTACCCAACTCTGCTTTTATTTGGTTTTGTACAAAAATATTTTAAGGACGTCAGCGGTGGGTTCCAGTATTTATTTTGTACCGCAGAAAAGGTGAAGTGAAGCAATGCAAATTAAGGAACAGAACGTAAGGTAGAGTGGCGGTGGGGCAATAACAGCACTAAAACTGCTAAAGGTAAACGTATGTCTACCGAATGAGAATCATCGTAATCCTTATCGTAATCATGGGGCTTGCAAGACCCTTGGGCTCGTCGTTCGTGTTTGGAGGTCGAACGACATGGTGCAAAGTTGGGCATGGCATGCTAAAATGTGAGCCAATGAGCGTCAACACATGCAGATAACATGTGGAACCGTAATATACGTAAGTAAATGCGGTGCAACCTAAGCCAATGAGCTTCAGCTTGTCAACATAGTATAAAATATGTTGAAGCGTAACGTCTGACAAGCTGAAGCTGGCACCATCCATGGTATCATCCGGTAGAGGATCCGATCAACTGGTGACATGAGTGCCGTCTGCGATACGGATATTTAGCAGTGTTTGGTCAAACCTGTGTTTATGGCTGACGGGGTTTACTCCTCATTCGGACTAATTAGACCAACTGGCCAATCAGACTAACAAATTACCCAACACTGTTGGGATATGCTACCATCAATAGCATTTCGTTGTAGAACATGTATCGGTTCTAGGAATGCTATGGATGCTATAGATGCTATATCGAAGTATGTCTAGGCCACGGGATTTGTCCATCGAGTTGCACTTTCACCTTTGGTCAAAAGCGGAGTTGCTAGTGAGTTGTAAGTGAGTTGAGTACGAGTGCGATACAGACTTTCTTAAGTGAAGTGAGCCAGCAACCACAGGTACTAACTACACAGGTACTACAAACCCTTATCGTTCGTAACATGCTTCTATCGGTAGCAGTCAAGGGAGGCCTAATGATAGACGCGGACCCTCATTGCTCAATTGACCATTGTTGCAAATCTAACCCATGTTGGACTTGATTGTAGCATTGGGAACTTTATCCGAAAAAAAGATGACCGTTACAGCATCGACCACATCAAGCAGCCTGGGCCGTGTCGCCGGGGCGGCGTGGGTGTCTAAACTGCTGTGTAAGGAGCTGTGTGACATGCGTGCAAAAGCGTGGTGATTATTTCACTGACTGTTGCACGATCTCCCTATAGTAGTCGCTTCATACTATCGTAAATTTCGTTTTCAACCCCACGCACGTGTTTGCGGACAAACTGCTTAGAACCACTAGTAGTGCGGGATTACTTATAGGCAAACTAGACGGAAGGGATAGGCAAAGTACACATACTGTACCTGGGTTTCAAACGGCTTACTATATCAATTGCTCCCTTCAGCCCACCTGTCGAGAAAAGATCCAGCAAAAAGCCCGGTGACCATGGACGACATCATTCCTGCCAAGAACATCTTCGCTATCTGCCCCATGTCCAGGCCGTTCTTCTGTCAAAAAAATATACCACCGCAAAGAGCAGCGATGTCAAACAAGCAAAGAGAGAAAGGGGCAACAATCGTGTTATTAAGATGTTATTAGCATTTGTGGAATGTGTCACATGTCCACATGCAGCACAGCGCATTACAGCAGCACAGAGCAGTAGCGACATGAAGCGACACCAATCGACATTAATCGACATCAATCAAAGAGGGACTGGGGCATTGGTCGAGGTATTTCGAGATTGTCGCATCGAACTAATACAACAAACGACAGGAGCTCAATTTGAAACACTTATGACACTGACGCAGATCATACCGGTACTATCAAATACGATGCCGGGCAAGATATGCAGGGTAGCACACTCGCAAGATAGCAAGGCAGAACATGGAGCATTCCGGGTGCAAGCTCTGTGGTTACTGCGGCTACTGACGGTGGTTTGTAATCGCACTTGCCAGCAGACGGTGCATCGAGCAGCCAGGCCACTCTACACCAAACCAGCAAATAACAGGACAACAGGATACCAGGGTGCCGCGTCACGCTTGGAATATAAAAAACCAACATAACCAGCGCGTGGCAGTTTCAAACTAGGCACAACAACAGCGACACCTACAAGTACTACGTACTGTGTAGAATGCGTTTTAAAAAAGCTTCCAAACTACAAGTACTACTTACTGTGTAGAATGCTGTAAAAAAAAGTTCTAAACACGTCAGCTGTTCGATAAATTTAGGGCCGATACTCATATTTGCAAGCTGCGTGGTACATCGGCCGCTCGTTTGTCCTACGATTGTTGTCAAGGTGAACATCAACAGAAAATGTTATAATGCTAGCTAGTACCTGGTACACGTACTTCATCCCAAGGTAACAATTTGTTATGATTCGTCAATGTTAACAGCAATATATTAAATGCATACCGTCGTAAAACATTATCAACGACAATAACGGTACTATTTGGCAGTACAGTAGTAGTACAGTAGTACATTGCATACCTCTGAATATATCTTGTACATGTGCGCTCCTTGGATGTACTCCCCGAAATTACACACGGCCAAGACCCCCAGGTATGACCAGCGGAATTTCCGCAGGCCCGCCTAAAGCACACGTGAACAACCGGGCATGTAACACGAGATGAAAAAACTTTCGAAAGAGCTCGTAGCGGAAACTCAGAAAAAATGAGGCGTGAAAGCTAGCGAGCAATCCGTCAGGTCCGCGTGGAGCTGTTAGTTGCCCAGGACCAGTACGATACAAGCTATAATAGTACAGCTGTTGCTATGAACTCGCGCAGCATGATCTCTGCAACTGTCGCCAACTTGGGTGTAGACACCTCGAAAGGGGTCTCTAGTTTTTGGCGCGGTTTAAAGTAGAAAAAAAGCATTCGGTCGTGAATATACATATACCCGAGTAATGCAGAAGCAAAATAAGAAATGCCACGGTACATCGCTGCTGCTACTGCAGGATTGCAAGGTATCGGTGGGGAAGCAAGTGATAGCATACTGGTACTATATTGAATGATACATGACACGACCCACGACCCACGATGCAAAATCACATCACCCACGGTGACATTACTACATGGCACACGATGCATGACCTGACACATGGCACACGATCCACTACACAATGTCATCACTCACCAAAACGCCTCTATCGCGCTCGCTGCATGCACCGTTTCCCAATATGGTCCGCAAAACGTTGGATGCCATCTGCACGCTAGTACTCGTCACCACTGCTCCAACCACCGCCCGCCGAACGAAGCCTGTGTGCGTGGCACATGTGTCGTATACGATAAATGTGTTGTACCAGGTAAGCGATAGTGTGATACCGGTGTTGAATGTGTTGTATGCGTTGAATGCTTTGTATACGCTGCATGCTGTATGTGTACGTTTCATGTGCGTTTAAGGTTATGTGTTGTATATGTTACATGAGCAATATGCGCTGAAAGTCATGCTTGCTGTGTGTATCGGAGATGGTTTTAACCCGGTTGTGTGCGTTGAATGAATTTGTTGTATGTGTTGACTGTGTTGTACGTGCTGAATGTGTTGCATGCGTTGAATGTGCTGTATATCTACCTAAATTATGCATTTTGTTTTGGCATGGTGCTTTCTGGCGACCGAGGGTTTTTTCTCGCACTTTCGGCTGCGGGGCAAGCAAGGGGGTCGTGAGCATATTACGCTGCATATCTGGATCCCGGCCGTGCTCCGTGGCGGTGCTCTGAGCATCCAACTTCGCTGAGCTGGCTCTTTTCGTCAAGGTGTTGTGTTCCGCCTCGCTGAGGCGATCAAGTGCATGAAAAACCCTACGTACATTGTTATTATTCTTGAAAAATAGCCCTTTCCGTTCTCACATTTTATTATTCGCCCTGCTCGCCCGCCCGATGTGCGACATCATCAGTCCAACATGTTCTCCCCTCTCTGATGTCTGCCACGACGTAGCTATACATACAGCCAGCAGCAGAGCAACAGCAGCAGCACATCTCTTGAATATCATACGTACCCGTTGCACCTAGCCCTGTGAGTTATGTTATACACCTCGCACTGAACGTGTAGCACACCTCGCCTGACAAATGCCTCTCTCCGCCCGTCTACTTGGGAGATTGGTACCTAGCTACTAGCTCTTGCGTTGTTGTTGTTCTCCCCGCGCTACATGTGGGAGGTATTCGTACCGGGCAAGACCCACAGAGCAAGGCCATAGTGCCGCCTGCCTCGTTTCGCCGAGCCGCGCAGGGGCCATAAAAATCCATATGTTTATTGTCGTGAAAAAGGAAATTCAATTTCATTATGTCTCTTCTCGCTCTGCTGCTGCTGTTCTACTGCATCATACATGGCCCTCCAGAATCAGTACGACTTGTGGCAGTCACGGTACAACAGCAGCCGTGCTGTGATCTCTCTCATTTTGTGATAGCCGCAGGCGGTGCTTCCGTGTCTATGTGTATGTTGCGCTTCTGTATAGCAGGTATGCGTGCGTGGAGTGTGTGCTGTTACAAAATCAGTATACAGCAGCATGTAGCGTTTGGGGACGATCCTCTGGCATATCCACGGGTTCAGTGCTGATACGTGGGCATGCATGTTTCGTGCGTGTACCGCAACATGTAACCGCTACCGGGAACCTCGCCGACTACGAGGCATACAATTCACCCTATTTCCTCTCCTTTTGATTGATCTGGATCCGTCTACCGAGCCGAGCGCTGCAGCGAGATGCTGGCCTCGGCCTCCGGCTGAGCTCAGGAGTGTAGGTGTTGTGATGTGGGTGGCTGACTTCATGCGAAGGCACCATAATTCGAGTGAATTTCAAGGTTGGGAACGATTTCCGAGCTTTATATTCTTGATACATACGAGACCGGGTAAATGGGTGTGGCAATATGACTGCAGCGAGTAGTGGTCTTGCGGGAGAGTGCGGGAGATCGCATTGCAAAGGTCCGCGACAAATTGCGAGCTTTTCTCATACGTACGAGTACGAGTAAATGGGTGTGACGGTATGACTGCAGCTAGTTGTGGTCTTGCGGGAGAGTGCGGGAGAGCAACACATGACACGAAGAGGAAAAGAGGAGTGGGTACGAGCTTGGAGGCTACAAAGGGGCGAGGGCTGGGCGCGAGTGTGGAGCGCCGACAGCCAGATAGGTGGGAATAACTCGCAAAGGTGAGCGAGATATCCCAAGGAAAACATTCAAACAGCAGTGAGGATATTCTAATTGCGCCGCGTTTTCCTTCATTGCGCCGCATTTCAGTACATCGACGAATCGTCGTAACCAAAATGCGCTCGTCGAACCAGCGTGCCGGCGCGCACGCGTAGCATATTCACAGGGTCGAACCGAGGGCGTAGCCACAGCCTCGATGACGACTGCTTCCACAGTCAATGATCGCTTTCATCATACTACTGTGAAAGCCGAGTCGACACCAACAGGCACCACGGCGAGCAGGAACAGTGATACGACCAACAACAATGATGACGCGTACATACACGCACGAGAACCAAGCACAACTATCGAGTGTACTCCTGGAAGAGAGTAGCCTGCTGCCAGAGGAAAACACCCTGTTGCTGAGCAGTTGGAAGATAGTGCTGATCTGGTTGCGATTCTTCGAGAGCTGCAACGCAGCAATGTCCACGCCCTCCCTCCACGACTGACAAGTCCGGACCCAGAACAATGCGGTGAACTGCTACATAAATGCCAAGGGTACAGAACCAAAGCAGGCGACGCGGGCGTTACAGTACGATCCTGCATGACGTTGGCGGTATTGGCAGATGTTTGTCTCATGGCAAATTATCCCGACCACCGCGTGCGGTCGATCACCGACCATGAACTGTTGGTCTGTTTACAACACGTGGCATGGCCATCAGGTAGCCTCAGTGCAGCTGCCATCACTGCACGACTGCAACAAGCTGCCCATGCCGTACCCCCGCCAGCAAATGCCAACGAAGTCCACCAGCATGTCTTCAATATTTGGAAGGCTATGCGCAAAGTAACGGACACCACGAGGAGTTGGAGCCACTTCAAGGTGGACGGCGACATGTTTGGCGCGTGGACACCATCCGCGGCTAAGATATACGGTCGCATTATGCTAGAAGCTCTGCAGCCGGTCGCGTTTCGCGAAAGTTGTCGAGCATTGTTTGTAGCTGATACGTAAACACTGAAGGACCCGAGCGCCTTTAAGAAGCTCATTTGGGACCAAGGACTCCGCTGGCCGGACATCCAGCGGGTGCTTGATGCGGACCGTCGTTCTTGGAGTGGTCGCAGAAGAACACGTTGCGTCGCTGGCGATGCGCGGAAGCATCGTGGAGGTGAGGTTGCCAGTTCTGCACGCGTTGCGACACACCAGTACTACTACAGGTATCAAAGAGATCGAAGAATTTCAGGACATTTAGAGCGATGGGACCAACGCACTCACGTGTATAGGCCTAATAGTGGTCGCAGAGGAACAGGTTGCTGGCGATGCGCGGAACCATCGTGGAGGTGAGGTTGCCAGTTTTGCACGCTTTGCGCCAAACCAGTACTATCACAGTGGTTGAAGAATTTAAGGAAATCCAGAACGATGGGACCAACGCACTTAGGTGTGTAGGCCCAATATATTTACTGGCCGTAATCCTCGGGTGCGTAATGTCGGCGTGGGCGAGATACCCGGCCGATGTGCAGTATCTCCCGCGATTCGGGTTAGAGCCCGGTCCAGGGATATACCTGTTTCACGGACGGAATGCGCTACTACGGAGCACAGTGTTTTTTGCCTTGCCTGCGTTGCTGGCATCGCCTGCGGAAAGCGTTGTGACTAAAGCGGTACCAACTACGGTCGAGACGGCGAGGGCCGTGGTAGAAGATAACTATGAGAACGAAATTGGTTATTCGGCATCATCGGAGATGGTGCATGAGGTGTTCGAGAAAATTGAGGAAAAAACAAAAAAGCTGCGCCTCCGATTGCCGTGGCACTTCAGTCGATCAAAGAGAGAGAATCGAGCTTGCTGTGGCAAACGCGGTAGTTGACGAACGCGGCAAGAATCAAAATACAAAAAGAGGGACGGAGAATGCCTGTCAGGAGCGCGGCCTGGTTTTCGGGTTGCTGATTCGGTGCATTGTGGCTGCAGCTGCATTTGTACTGGTACGACTGTGTAGGCGCAACAAAGACGGGGCGCGGTTTTCGATTTCAGTCGGATTGACGAGGCCAAACCCACGACGGCGAGTACGCTGATTTCTTCGCCAAAATATGTATTTGCATACCCGACGACGCTTGGGTTGAGAGGAGCCTACAAATGGGGGCATGTTCACGCCAGGAGCGACGAGCAACGGTATCGGACTCCAGCTATCATTATGAGGGCTGGTGGTTGGATAATCTTCAATCACAGGAAAACCGCGAATAATCATAGGGAAATGGCGGGGGTTGTCGAGATGGAGCGGCTGGTTGAAACTGGTTTGGGCGTGCGTATGTGGGACTTGAACGGGGCGAGCAAGAAAGAAAGTATTGCTGCAGCTCAGGGACGTCGATTTCCAGCTACGGGTATTGGGTAAGCTGGACAGCGAAAAATGGAATAGGTGGTCCACAGCTTACTGGATCGTTACCAAAATATCAATCCACTGCTGTACATTGGTAGCTCTGTTGCATATTGTCCGTATTTATGTGTTTACGTACTGCAGCCCGTCTGAAGTCGTTCGAGGTCGGTGTGCTTACCTTTGCACGGTCACAACACAACAATACAATATGCCAAGAGAATTCGGAGAAGCGTTCTGAATACTGCATCTGCGTGCTGGCTGATGGTAACGAACTACAGTACCACATGCGCGTACTGCGATGACTAGTTTATGATCGTGACGTGGAGCACACATGTCATGCAGAAAAAATTCAACGATTGGATACATGTGTTGCTTGAGATGCCGTCACAGTTGCTCTCATGGTGGCCACTGATAGCTCGCGTTTGTTGTCAGGCATTTTGTGTTTACTGTTTTGTACATGTTTGAGAATCTGTCCAACACTCTGCTCAGTAGGTTACATGTATACGACGCATACCTGTGACATTTTGTTGCCGTCTTATTTTTCACTTTTATTTCCAGGCTTTCAAGGTGGCCCTGGTTAGTTCAGTGGCTGGGAGAACGACCCTAGAAATATGTGCAATAATAATTGTACCCTCTTTGGCGGCATTAAATATTCAGATATCTAGACGTTGTAAACTGCTTGCTTTTGTCTTACGCTCTAATCTGGACGCTGTATCTGCATTATAGGGAGGACTTCTGGTGTTAATTTGCCGTGGATATTTCGTCTGTCTCTTCCTTTTTCTTCAACCAAGTTTCCCCAAGTCCCTCCGGGCCTGTGGGTTACTTTGGGGGGGTGCTGTGGCGTCTGGGGACGATCCTCTCGCATGTTCTTGCGTGAACCGCAACATGTAACCGCTAATGGGAACCTCGCCGACTACGAGGACACAATTCACACCATTTTCTCTCCTTTTGATTGATCTGTGTCCACCTACCGAGCCGAGCGTTGCAGCGAGAGGCTCCTGCTGAGTTCAGGAGTGTAGGTGTTGTGATGTGGGTGGCTCACCTCTAGCGAAGGCACCATAAGCAGCGCAGCCGCAGCAGTACCGCACCAGCCGTGTTTCAAGATCTTGCCTTTGTGCCAGTATTGACGATGTATGCGTGTGTGGTTGGTGCACAGCAGGGGATCGAACCGCGATAAAATTTTCACGTCCAATGCAGCAATGAAACACACATCGCCGGACCTCATACCAGGTATACGAAGCATGTCACAGATATCATTGGAATGCCTGTGTCTATGTTCATTTTAGACAATCAATAGCGACGCCCCCGGGGTATCAAGTCAATGCCATCCCGAAGGGGAACATTGCGCGTCCATGTAAAATATACACTTTTGTTTTTTGGGCATGCTGTTCTCGGGCAGCTGAGGGTTTTTCTCGCACTATCGGCTGCGGGGCAAGCAAGGGGGTCGTCGGTACATTACGACGCATGTCTGGATCCCAGCCAAGCTCCGTGGCGGTGTTTAGAGCATTTAACGTCGCTGAACTGGCTCATTTTGTCAAGGGTTTGTGTTCCGCCTCACGACCAGGTGCATGTAGACCCCCACACATTTTTTTTGTTCTATTGAGGCCACGATGGGGCCCAAGCGTCCCCTGGTCCCCGGTTTTCCGGCAACTCAAATATCTAGATATTTGATCGGAACAGTAAAAAACATGGCTAGGTTAACACGCTTCGTTTAGAACTTCGGCTGGTTCGTGGCTTAGGGTTGGCAAACACCAGGGTCAAGAGTTCTTCATCGACAGATGCTGTTGAGTCTCTTCAGATCGGTTTCCCTCTGGTTCTCAGCATAGGTCCACACCTTGACCTTGAGGCGCTGCAGCGATCGAAAATTGGGGTACACAAAACGAGGCAAAAAACGATCCCCAACTGAACGTGTGCACTTCACTAGCGAGCACAAGCAATCACGGCCCGCGAAATTGAGGGGCGCTCCCGGTGGGGTGTATGACGACGTTGGGTGCGCCAGGCAGCAGTCGTAGGCAGCCAGGAGCGCCTCACGGGATGCTTTCGTGATTTCGAACTTGCGAGCCAGCAACACCAAAAGCTCCCGAACTCGCTGAAATATATCAGGTCACGCGCGGGAGCCTAATACGATGCGTCACCGATGAAAAAACTGTTTTCACCAAAGCTTTCTGCTCGCCAGGCGGATTGCGTAACTCTTGTTGTCTTCAGTAGGTCTTGGGAGAAAAGAAGAAGAAAAAAAAAAAACTAGAGGCAAACAAGTGAGGGGTAGGAAGTTTTGGAGTCCGAAAAAAATACTAAAAACACCTGAAAAGCTCTGTGGTATTGGATCTTTGCTGCATTTTTTTCTAAAATTCGAAATAAGGATCTGGTTTGCACATGCCATACTCTATTGTCAAGCGGTTATATATGTACGCGAAAATGCCTCCATACGAGCTCCTACTCAAAATATTCCTGTGCGATCTCCCGTGGCCTTCAAATTTACGCTGCTCCGTTCCCACATATGTTTCAGCCCGGTCTGTTTTCCCGCCCGCTGTATAACATAATTATCAGTCCAGTTTTTTCACCCTTTCTAGCAACATCACTCCTTTGTGACAGCGACGGACGGCGAGTGTGTGTAAGCGTTCGCTTGTGTATGTATGTATCAGCGGAGTGTGTGCTGTCATACGTCATGGGCGCACAAGACGATCAAAAAGAGCGGGTGATTTTTTTTCAAAAGCAGCAAGCAAATCCCTCCCGTCCCCAGCCCTCCACAACGTGTTGCGGGGGAAACTAATGCCACGTGTTTTGGCCTGCGCAATCCCCACCGCGACGGCGTTAATCTTGTTTAGGCCCAAGATCAAAAGCGGCGTCGGAGGCTTCATTTTCATCGCGTGAGTGCATCCTCGCGGTTACCCTCCTTAGAGTCCCGAAACCATTCCCTGTACTAATTCCAAGTAATTTACAATGGGCTTCCAGTTGTGGAGGGGTTAAGGTCATTCCTAACGAGCAAAGAACACTTGTCATCGAATCGTGAGCAAAAATAGACGTGACATCTTCGCCGATCGTAATACTTGTCGCGAATCCGCTGAGCCTCGCAGCCACAACATCAATACAACAGTATGAATACAGCAGTACAGCAGCAGTACAGCAGCAGCGGCACAACGGCAGAGGTGCTCCAAGCCCTCGCCTTTGCGTCAGTCACCGTGTATGTGTGTAGTTGGTGCACAGTAGCAGGAGGAGATCGAACCACGACGATAACATTTTCACCTCCGATGAAAAAACAATGAAACGCTTTTCTTTAGGGAATGTTAATGTTATCAGTGATCAACGTTGAAAGTCATCTGTCATACTGCATATGGTCGGATGGCAAGCATAATATACAACAATACAGCAATAATGAAACACGCACCGTCGGACTTCATGCCAGGTAAACGTAGCAAACATCAGCAGCAAAAAAGAAGTAGTCCATACATATCATTGGAACGCCTGTGTTCCCCCTTTTCGACTTGCGACGCCCCCAGAATATCAAGGACATGATCAAGTCAACCCCATCCCCAAGGGGGACCTTTCATGCATACAAGTGTATACGAGTACATTGCATGTGTTTCGCACGTGTTGGATGTGACGCGATACGGAAGGAAGTATGTGTTGCATGTGCAGTATGCGCTTAGGGCCATTCCCATCGAACACAAAAAATGCCAGGAATCGTGACAACAAACGTGACATTTTCACGAATCGTGACATTTGTCGGGAATCCTGACTTTGAGCAGAATCCTGAGATAGAATCGTTTTGACACTTTCCATGAAAATTGGTGTCAGGATTCTTGACAAAAAAACGTGATTTGTTTTTTGAAAACGTAACATTTTGGAATTTCGAAATGTCAGGAATCGTTATAAATTGACAGGAGTCGTGACTTTCGGCGTTCGGTAGGATGACCCTTAGTATCGTGTGTTGTATACCTGGTATGGTGAATGCGTTGCAAGCGAAATGCGCTCTGTACGTGTTGTATGCGTTGCATGTGTTGTATGTGCAATGTGATGTACGTACTGCATGTGTTGCATGCTGCGTCTGGGGTCATACTGTAGCATACTGGCATATCATCGGGTTTACTATTGACGTGTAGGCATGCATGTTCTTACTCGAACCGTAACATGCAACCGCAGCAGAGACATGGGAACGTCATCAGCTATAGGCGCAATTAATACAGCTCTGCTTCGCTCTTTGATGCTGATATGGGCGCATCTTCTGAGCCGGGTGTGAAGCGATGCTAGCCCCGGGCTCAGAGTAGGTGCGAAGGTGCGTGTGTTGAAAATGTTGCATGTTATCACAAATGTGTGCTTAAGCATGTGTTTCATGTGTGGTGTCATACTTCGTATCCATGTAATGACTTGTACCCGGCAAACGTGATGAATGCATGCGTTGTGTGCGCTGCAAGTGTTTGTGCTGTATGTGTTCGAATGTGGTACAAGGCGCATCGCTCCGCAGGTGGCATCCGCCAACTACGTTCACTCAGCAGCGAAGGACAGCGAAACAAAAAATAATTGAAGCGGACAGAGGTCCATCGCATAAACTGCAACCTGACGAATTGCAAAAGCCAAGAACCGCGATATTTCTCTATTCTGGCCAAAAAACCACCTCAGTACAGCACTAGTAGAGACAAAACCATGAGCGAAGCTACGACCCTCCTCTCTAAGATTGCTGTTATTAGGTGGCTTTTTAGTGGAAGGAGAGGAGAGAGGCCGGGAGAACCAAACCATGGACATTAAGCAGATGGTTCTTGGGCGTCTTCGTCGGGAACAGAGGTATAAAGTCCGGTGGAACTCAGATGGTGTGTGGTGGGCCGTTGGGCCGATGTGGTCGAATAGCCCGGCCAATATCGGGTAGGGCCCCCGGCATAATAATCGGGTACCTTTTGCGGGTTGAGTAGCCAAAAACGGGTCTACCCGGCGGAAATGTGGCCGTCGTTGGGTGGAGGCCAGCGTTGGCCAATCAGATGGCGTCCTGGGGGCGTGGTGAACTCTCAACAAGAAGAAAGGTACCCAATTGTGGGCACAAAGGCACCGGGTATACCCGATTTTGGCCATCGCTCAATAAGAACGGAAGGGAAGGGCCAAGAAGGAATCGAAGGACAGTCGAGAAGAGAAAAAGGGTTATTAACAGTCTGCTTATCAATAGGAAGGAACAGAGAGCAACACAATAATACCATGAGGCACGAACAGAAAACCGAAAAAGCATACGTAAATGGGCTTAGAGAGAAAGGAATACAAAAAGGACCAGGCATAAATGAATGGGTCAAGAAGAGAGGGATAGGAGGGAAGGGAAATCCACCACACGCGGAGCAATTACTACGGTAAAATGCTGCAGGATACTTTGTACCTGGTATACGATACAAAACCTGCCGCGCAAGGTTGTCGACCCTCGCTGCCAAAGGCAACCGGCTCTTCCATTTTCTCGTACTATTTGGAGCATTGGCCTAGATAATCAAAGTAGTTGTGGGTACCAGGTCCTATAACACTTGGGTATAGAGGGCACAGCCTCATCACCACTATAATCCTTCAAGTCCTGTCATCTCGGCAGCGCCACTCTCAGATTACTTTCGTTGCTCACTCCCGAGAGTGTGGCTACGCCATACAAGCCATCTCGGTGTATCTCCACACCCAACCCCGACCTGAAAAATCCACCTGCTGCAGGAGTATAGTACCGTCCCACTTCAGCGTTGTCGGCACGGATGTCACTTTCAGCTGCAACGCTTGTTTCGTTAGAAGGGGTTTTGTTCGTTCGAACAAACCACCCGCACAAGTATTGTTTCGTCTCGCGGCCGGTCATGGACGACCAGGACAATCCCCGCGATTCCTCTGCCTTCGAGGAAGGCCAATTGGTAGAGCTGTGAATCGGCAGGATTTTATAACTAATAACTAATCGGTAGGTGTCGTGAGCCAACTAGCTGACCTTAGCCGGCAAGTCGGTGTGCAAAGCCAGCTTATACCAGCCGACCGGCGAGCAAATTAGCTCCACCTGGTCGAGGGGGTTTCGAATTGTATTTTTGCGGTAACCGAGGTGGAGGTCAAGTTATACAAATTTTGTGCAGGTGGAGGACCTTAAAAACTCGGCAAAAGGGGAATGATCGTAACACGTAGTGTGTACATGGTCAGGCACCCAGGAGGCAGTTACATTACGTACCATATACCCATTGCTGCTCTGGAGGTGGCCACGGCCGGAAAAATAAATAAACATTCGACACTGCTGTCATTCATACGCAAGAAAGTACGCACAAGGCGCCGAAGTCCGCCTCACAAGCGTTTTTTTTAGTAGGATGCAGCTCACTCCCCACTTGACTCGGCGAACACCCCACGGCGCTTCGCTCTTGGTGCACTCAATATCTGCCTGGTCGATGAATACCCGACGTGCTCCCTCCCGGCATTGTAGGGATGCGAGGGTCCAGGGTCCTACGGACTACTGCCATGCGCGATTATCATACGATGATTACAGCGCCCCCGGCGAGGGGGCCAAGTCCAAAAAAAAAAAGATGCATCCTTCATTAAACAGTCCATCCTACTAGTATGGAAACCCAATAAGTCGGATGGTCGGCACCTCCGGGAAGCCACTATCAGCCCGACCAAGTTGGCAACTTAAGTTGTGCCGGCTCCCAGCTCTACCGACAACGGCAGTGTAGGAGCCATCAGTATTTGGCTTGCTTTGGGATGTCATCGACCCCATGCACGTTGCTTCAACACTATCCAGAACATTCGAATATTCGGAAGGATCAAATAAAGTTCGGATTGCTCAGAATGTTCATAATGTCCAGTACATTCATACCGTGCTTGAGAAAGTCTAGTACACCCAGAAAGTGCTGTACATCAGTATGTCCAGTACGTTCAGAGCGTCCAGGATTGTCCCAAATGTAGGAGCTCGGTTGAAGAGTCTCGGTGCGGCTGACAAATTAACACTTGTATGTGCTGTGTGCGCTGCATGGGCTGTACCGTTATGTGCCGTTCTGGCCTGCGATAGATAGGCGTGCAGAAGGCAGTCAAGATCACCTGATTCGCGCCATCAGCGTCACCGCAGCCCATAGTTGTCAAGGTGTTAGGCCGTTAGGCTTCTGGAAAAGGTGAACTGACTACCCACTCGACCTCAGCTTTATGCTGTAACGTATGACTTTCCCTGCCTGGGACAGCGGGATATATTTTCAGAAGGTCGGCGGATATAAGGACCAACGTGTCAAAGCCATCGGTTCCAATTTCTGAGGACGGACGGAGAGTAGTCGCCCGGTTCAACATGCGGAAGTTCCCGTTTTTTTCAGCGCAAGTTTAATATTGTGGGCTGTGTGAAATTTGAGATCCTACGCCCAAAACCCATGTCCTACCGACGACGCCATTCGTAAAGGTACCTGTATTATCAACAGTGTACTAGTCGGTTGGGGTACTGGTCGAAGGTTAACTGATTATTCGCCCGAACACAGCGCCACGAGGACGACATTTCACCAGTTTCATTTAGAAGTTTTAAGGCATGGGGGCATGGGGGCACACGTACGTGCGCTTGAGCAACGGTGGACAGTCGATGTGGTCAAGCGCTGGCCAGAAGTATTGTTGTACCCCTCCAAGGATGTACGCTATAACAGTAGTGCCAGCATCATACCCTTGCAGCCTTGAAGCGCAACGTTCTCTACAATATGTTCCTATTGCTACAGGTGTTGCTGAATCGTTGCTGTTGATACTGATCCGGCGGTATTGGTCAATGATGTCACTATTGCTGCTTGTACTGCTATAATACCAGTACCAGGTACGGATACATTGTGGCTACTTGGCTGTTGTTGCTACGTACCGCATGGCGATCTTGCTGTAGTAGTATTGCTATCATATTGCTGCTGCTGTGCTATTGCTGCGAATGTAGCTATTGCTGGCGCTATCGCAACTAATTTTGGTCGTACATATTTGCTTCCGTTACTGTTAGCTATTGCTATCGCTATTGCCATTGTTGAGGCTTGTGCCATTGGTACTGCATTTGCTATTGCTATTGATATTGCTTGTGCTGCGTACTGACTTAGTCTACTGTGTTGCAAATTTGATATTGAATTGCTATTGTTATCCATTTTGATATAGTTACTGCTAGTGTTATTGCTAATGCTATTGCTATCGCTATTGCTATTGCTATTGCTATTGCTACTGCTACTGCCATTTGTCTATATTTATTTGCTCCTGCTAATGGTTGTATTGCAATGTTTTCATTGCTATTGCTTCGATATGTTCGTGCTATAATTTTATACGGCGTTTTTCATCCCTAGATTGTTCAGCTGCCGTATTGATACCAGCATTATTGTTATTTCTATACTAATATATTCGAGTCCAGCACCTTGGTTACTGCTGAGTAGAACTACCCACCATCGCGTAAGAGTCACGAGTTCCCACAGCAAGTACAGCCATCAGTACTCGTAGTTCAAATCTGAAGTTTTCACCGTTTATCATGACAGCAGCAATGCTGAGATGTACCAGGTATTAATAGCGCAACAACACATCAACCTGCTGATGGGTATCCGGATGCCAATAGAACACTGCTGCTGTGCAGCAGTACGCGCAGTAGCTCAACGTGCAAATAACAGCAATACAACACCGACCTGCTGATGTGTATGTGCATCCGCATTTCAGTAGGCTACTGCTTTACACCTGTAGGCGCAATATCATAGTTCCACGCGCGAGCAGCATCTTTCTGAAATTAAGTACAGCTCGCCGAGTACAACAATAACACCCCAACATACTGCTGATCAGTATATCGATATCAGTAGCATACTGAACAGCGGTACGCGCAGTAGCTCTGCGTGCATGCGGTAGCAGCTGGGGTTGTTGTATCCACAGTCTCTACAACACCAACATTCTGCTGATATATCTGGGTGCCAGTAGGATACATACGTATATCAGTCCGCGCAGTAGCTTATCCGGATGATAGTATTTTACAACAGGTGCGCATACGTAGTTAATGTGAGAAAACAACAACAACAACAACGTACATAGTAGCTCCACGTCCACGCATTATCTGGAGCTGCTGTACTGCCAGCCGAGTGCAGCAATATTGTGTACAACGCCAACATACTGCTTGCGTGATTTGGATGTCAGTATGTAACAGCAGTGGGTCACAGCAGTAGGCACAGTAGTAGCTTATAGAACGTACGTGTGCAAGCAGAATATCAAGGTGCTGTGTCATGTATCTCGCACCTTCCTCGTCCTTGAGTTTTGTACGGCTGCAAATGAGTGCAGCACCAAGAATCACAGTCCATGCTGCCAAGTTGCCTGCAACGCTTTTGTGCACAGCGCTCGGCGTTGTGCTCCTCGGCAAGGAATCCCTGTTCTTCTCGCCCCCCCTTAGCTGTTGCAGTCCTTCGTTCGCCTCTCCGCGACTGGGCAGTCTAGCCAGCAGATCCTGTGCTGCGGATGGACAGCTGGAGCCAAGGATAACACCATCCTGGTGCAATGATAGTGGCCTTGCACTGGGTCGCGGTGTAAGCCGTGGCGACTGCCGTTTGCGCTCGGCAGGATTCAAGCTTGGGCAAGCACTAACCGCCCCCTCGCGGGTAGGTTGAATCCCGGAAGTTTCAGGGGCTGCTACCGCAATGAGAACGACTGCGAGTAGCGCCCGCATGGCATGCAGACAAGCAACAGCAGGAGCCCAAGCCAGCTACCAATCTCGACTGCCCCTTCCCGAACTCCAGTAGTACTTACTTATGCGATTGCACTATCTATGGTCCCCCCTGTTAGTCGTTCTTCTCCCTTAAGTCCATCGGTGTTCCTCAGTTCACTAGACGCCGCTCGCCAAAAACAGACACCATCAAAATTTGAAAAATATTCCTAAAACTCATGGAACATAACCCCTCCCATATGAATACCGTATGGAATCAGCTAAAAAAAAACAATCATGATGTAAACTCATGGCTTAAACCGTCTTGATTTTATCATTATTCTATAGGTGGTACCTGGTACATCTTATTTTGGTCGACTATACTAAACGCCATACAAATAGTAAGAATATACAAGTGTAAAATACACGCATATGAGTATCAATCAAATAATCAAACAATCATGATTAATTAATCAGGGTAAATACAAATAGTCAATGGAAATAATCAATGGCCAAATCAGCACTTTTTTGCTGATTATCAACAATATATTAATACCCACCCCCCCTCCTATACAAAATAGGCTTAAAAATTATGGATTCAAAGCCTACGTGTGCCCCCCACGTGCTCATTTTTCAAAGTACGACTTTGGTCACATCTTATTGGGCTGGAGGAGGTCTCTTTAATCAAGACATTTCAGATATTCAGACAAGCTGAACTGGGCGCCAGCAGGATGATCCCGCTTCCGACGCTCCAAACTCCTTTCATTCCGGCACTAGAAGCCGAAGCGTGAGCAAGAACTTCTGTTGCGTGGGCACTTCTAGCATTTCGCACCGGGGTTAGGAGGGACTGACTGCACCTAGTCAGTAGTCAGTCTAAGATCTTCAACCCTGGTTAGAGGTCGTAGTAGTTAGCATGGTCAGCAATTACAGAAGGAGTAAGAGGAGTAGTCTAGTAGGCTACTCCAGTCTCGTGCTCTTGGTGCACGTGCTAGTACTAGCGCCCCACAAACATGTAGAGGGTTTCTTGCGACCACCACCAACGTTCCACCACAACCAACGAGTGGGCACCGGCTTGGATGCCCACAGTCAAAGGTGAACTCCGGACAGCCTTTGCCCCGGTTGCATTGCTGCTATTTTGGGTGTCTGTTAGATGCCGTGAAGCGACGTTTGCTCCGCGGCACGCTCACAGGTGTCTCCGGCAGTAATTGACGGCCGTTCGTCTTGGAAAATTCGGTTAGGAAGCGCCATGCAGTGCAAGCACGCCCGAGTTCAGCTTCCAGGACTGAACTCTTGCGCCTTGCTTTGATGTAGTGACTCTGTGCTCCGGTGGTATTTGCGTGTGCGATGAGTCCGGGGGGGGCGAGATTCGAGATCATGTGGTGTGACGTGTACGCTCTCACTTGAACCTGCAACCTTCGCTCGAGTGCTCACATTTTCCCCCTGTGTGCTGTTGTCCTGTTCGTTCGTTCTTTGCGCTTTTGCTGGCGATTGAAGCATAACGCATTACCGGAGGACCTACCATAACTTCCGCCTGGGAAAATCGCAGGGTGCCAAGGGGGAGACAGATCAGTTCCATGTCGAACCCGATATGCCCGCGATGGACGAGAGTTTGCTGGAGGAGGAGACTTTTTTCTCCATTGCCGGACCCATGACCAAGGTGAGGCACCACCGCCATTTTTCATCATCTGGCACTATAATGAATACTCGTCTGCTGCTGCAGCTGCTGCCGCTGCTGCTGTTGCTGTGGTTTATGTCGGTTTTAATGTTCTGTGGATTTTTTGTTGCCCTTTTGTGTTCCACCTTTTTTCCATCTTCATCATACACTGCAGGACATGACAAAGCGATGCCGCATCCCAATCTACTTTGTTGTTGCTATGTGCTAGTTGTGCTAGTTGCCTCGCGTGGGATCCCATGATGCATTTGGGAAGAATAGTGCTCTCTCTTGGCGCCTTTAGATAGCAGATTGTGTTTGATATGATTCCAAAATTGTGGGGAAAATACTTGTACCTTTGAAATAATAATTGTCGCTGCCTTGAAACTACCAAAACTTGGTTCCAAGGCAGGCGGCTGCTACGTACGGTACGCATTATGTCATGAGCTTCGAGACTTCTCCAAGCTGTTGGCCACGTACGACGAACCACCCACCTGCATACTCATGCTGTGACACTTGTGTCTGTGCTCTCGCATTCACGACACGGCACATTCTTTGTCGTTCTCATGCGCCATGCATGCGTTATTTGCTTCCTTGTGCTCGCTGCTCTTGCTGCTCGTTGTATTCGCTGTGCTTCAATTATCGTTCATGTTATGTGCACCGCGCGCTGGATAATGTCCTGCTGCACCTTATTTTCGCATGTATTCGGTGCTGCTGTTGTGCTGCGTGCTGTTTTCTCGTGTATCACACCTATTAATCATTGATAGGTGATGGATGCGATCACGGCGTATCGCATTTCGTACAGTCGCTTCCGCCAAGGGTTTCACCGAGGCGCTAAGGGAGAAATCAGCGCGGTGACCAGCTTCATGACTGCCGCGCACGCTAAGTTCATGCCAGTGTGAGTACGAGGACGTATCCCGCTAGAGCACGAACACTGATATAGTTGAAATATAATACAACGCATTCTACGCAACGCTAGGTACAGGTACAGTCGTTATTTATTGGCGTGACTCGTACGTACGAGTAGCTGCGTAGCTGCACTTTCAGGCTTTCACTCAAGACAAGACTGCTGAACATTCGTGGGGTGGGCAGTGTTCTTACTACGTGCGTACTGCAAAGCAATTGTTATACAACTGCCTACGAATCTGCACGAACACCCGAACATGACAACGTGGTAGCCACAGACAGATGTGATATGTCCTCGAAACTGATACGGGTACCCGGTACTTGGTACGTACTTCTGGGCTCATATACGAATACCAACTTACATGCAGTACGGACTGCTGTGCCTGGTAGTAAATACCGTTTTCGTCGTCCAGTCATGCATAAAAACACCGGCCAGGTAAAATCTGGGGCCACTTCTACTTATTGCATTTTTTATTACAGTGAGGGGGGCTATAAGGCGGTATAGTGCACCGAGATTTTGACCGCCTCATCTCGAAAGACCGCACTATTGGAGTTAGGGCGGTTGACCGCCCTATTGGGCTTTTGGTGATATCCCAATGAGGCGGTAACCGCCCTGTTGAGTGCATACAGCCTTTTAAGGTACAGCACAGAGTGCCTCTGACCCAGAAGATGACCCAGAGGGCCTCACAAAAGAGGGATATCATACGTGTGCTCGGAGAAGGAAGGTGCAGCGTTGCAGCAGTACCAGTGCTGTACGCAGTAAATAGGTGTGGTATAAAATACACACCAAAGCACAGCAGAGCAGACGGGTGCACACACTTTGCATGTTGAGAAGTACCAGGTGTAATATTAATTGAGCTGCGGGCGACAGAGACCGCCGAAGACGCACTCCACCCAGAGATAATACACACTGCCGTACTGTTGTACGGAGAGGGCTCTTTGCTTCACAACAGAGCTCCAACCTATTCTACGGCACTGTACTACTGTACTGACTAATGTACTGCACTAGTACAGTCCTCCGCTGTGCCCGCCCCCCCTTGGCGTTGTTGAGGCTCACAGAATTGCCTCATGTCTGCCTGCTGCACTGGCTTAGAGGCATGCGCTTTGATGAGCGACATCCTGGCCTTCTGCATATAGAAGGAGGCATCGCCATTGCCGCACGCCTCCGCTGCGCTCTCCAGAGAAACGAAGTGCAACGAAAGTTCGACGTAGGCCGGGGGGGCACCGCCCCCGTGCCCCACCGTATCATCAACACCGCCCGTGTCCGACGCCTTGCGCTTTCCCGCCTGGGGCTTGACCGCCTGGCCCTTGCCCTTCGAAGATCGCTTGGCGGCAAGGCAATCATGGCAGACGCGCTGCATTGGGTTGTCGCAGTCCGGATCGGCTTCACCACAGAGTCCGTGCAGTCGACCACCGAATTTTCCGCGACATTCGTGGCCGTCAGGGTGCTTGGGGGTGCGGGCTGGAACCAAACACAGTTCCCCTGCTGCACAGGGCATCGTGCGTGTCCCCTCTGTTCGTTGTGTGCTAGAGGTGTGTGTTCTCGCAGCAGCAACAACAGCAGTAGGGATGTGATACTGCTGCGTATACCTCGCTCAAAAGCAGCACCAGAGCGAGGTTTTGTACTGATGTGGAGGCGAAAGTGGGCCGTGGATAGGGCGGTAGCCGCCCTGTTCGCATCTTCTGCCGTGTCAAGCAGTTTTCGACAGCACTATCTAGAACAACCGCCCTATTCAGACCGCCTTATACAGGCCATAGGCCCCCCTACTGTACGAGCCATAACGCCTCAGATGGGGAGAGAGGGGATATTGCGAACTTACCTGCGTCCATGTGTTGTCTAGACATTGAACCGTTACTTGTATAATGCAATAGGTATGATATGATATGTACAATTGCTCTACCTGGTACCAGTAGCTGATATATTGTTAGCACTAGTGAGGCGTACAGGACTTCGTAGCCGCCCGCTCCAGCTTTCCTTTCCAATATAACGCGCCTCACCCTCGCGAAAGGTGTATGAGCCTCATTGCACGATGTGGGTACGAAATAGATCTGTAGCGTCATCTCATCAATCCGAACAGCCGCATCCTCGATCCCCCTTTTCCGATTTGTGGGATGATATGGTTGTCACCCTTCGATCTTCGTGTGGTTTGCATCTACGACTACGAGTAGTCGAGGTAAGCTACGAGTGCTGTTACGGAGTTGTACGTACAGTTAGTAGCTTCGCACAGCAGTTATGGAAATGTTTATTGTTCTCGTGGATCGGATAAAAGTAGTATTAATAGGAGAACCTGTATAGGATTTGGTAGGCTTGTATTTACCAGTTATATTTGCGTAGGCGTTTCAAGCCCTCCTCCTCTGACTCTCTTCTCTCCCTTGTTTGTGGCAAGAGCATCCCTGTACTTTTTCAACAAAAATAACCTTGCGAAGACCCTTACTAATATGCCTGGCACAGAATATCCCGATTTTGGAATGTTAGATTCGCATCATCCGACGGGTGCTACTGGAAAGTCGATAGTTTAACCAAAAAGTTCCAAACTTTTTTTTGGAATTGTTTGCTGAACGATTTCCTGTACCGTCGTTATGAAATGGGGAAAAACGAGTAAATAATGTCGTCTGACTCTTTTTTTCGTCAACCGGCCCAATTTCTCAATTTTCAAGCCTCGATGAACTTTTTCCGCCATCCACGATTGACCTTCGATCTCGGGATAAAGACAACGAACGCACGATCACTCCTCATCGTTCCGGACAAAGTCACATGAGTGTAGGTGACAGCGCTGAAGAGTTCATCTGCGTCCATGCCCTTGGGCGTTAGATGGATATTTCTTATGTTGTCCTGTGGTCTTCCGTCAAATCCGCTCATCAAAACACTTTTTTTTTTCCCCCGTTGAAGACGATTGAGAGTTTTTGTCTCTGTTTTCCACACGTCAGCCGCCAAATGTATGTTTAACAGAACCCTGGTCGGCGCCCGCCGCACATCACCGGCCGTAGTGTTAGCACTGTACACCAAAGGTGGATCGGTCGAAGCCCCTAACGGGCTCGCCATGCTCAAATTTCACGACGCTGTCGTTGATTTCGTTGAACGAAGTGTGTGGAGCACACGAAATCACGCCACATATAATCCAAGATCTGCGTGAGAAAGATGTTGGCGAAGATCGCCGCCAGAAGTCCATTTTTCCCGGAAAATTAAAAACTTCCAAAGAAACAATGTAAAAATTGTGCCCATAGACGACGGTCCAGGCGAAGTGTGGCTGGGGTCTTGAGAAATTGTCAGGTTGTTTTTTCCTATTATAAAACACGGGCTTTTCATTAGCAACGGTCGTAAGAGCATGTTGATATGTAGCCTCGTCGGAAGGAAGGACGCGTTTTTGTACATGCAGCACACACCTGCACACCCTAAGGTTTGTCCTCATACTTTTCTTATTCCTAGAGATGCGGAAGCTTGTACAGGTTATTTCTATGGCGATAAACTCACAAACTACATGACACTCTGAGACGGGTGCAAGCCGATATTTCATGTTGTTGCACGTGCACACTGGTACATGTTATGGACGGCTACGTACAAGGCTGAGTTCCTATAACTCGCCTTGAATCCAGTCTGAGTTCGTTTCACTGTAGGATTGTAGTTTTCCGTAGGGTGTCCTCGTTTAACGGGAGGTTAGAATGTTTTACATCTCGGAATTTGGCAATCCTAAGTTCCACGCAATTCCAAAGTGATTGTTCGGGCTGCACGATCAGCTTGGATACAAGATGTATGGGGTGCATGACTTGGTTTTATTTTGTTCGTCTGGGCCATGTTTATGAAACACGCTGTGAATGCCAGACGTTCCTAATCCCGCTTTACGCGGCTTCAGAGTATCGCAAAACCTTTGGTGTCGCTGGATGCCGTTCCTTGCGGCAGTAGCCTCCGACCGCTTGATCCCCACTCATGCTCTCGGCCCTCCGCGCATAGCTACGACGTCTCACCGTATTTTTATAGAGCCCGAGTGCATTTGATGCCTCGCCGCCGTACCAATGGTTGATACCCTGGAGTACCGCGTTGCTATTCTAAGCAAGCACTGCTGTTGTTACCTGCTGTTCAATGTTAACTACAGATGGCTCTAATCACGAGGTGATAATACTTTGCGAAAACGCCATTTAAAACTCGAGCGAAACACGGTTGTTCTTTATCGCACAACCTGTACACGAGTCGAGAGTTGGCTATGTTGAGCTCCGACGCCCCCAAGCACGCCTGGAGCACAGGGCGTGGTAGTAGATTGCTCTGTTCTGCCGGCCTTCTGGCGCACGTGCTCGGGGATATAATTCGAGTTTGTAATGTACACACCCG
Source organism: Undaria pinnatifida (assembly GCA_012845835.1). Taxonomy (NCBI): domain Eukaryota; class Phaeophyceae; order Laminariales; family Alariaceae; genus Undaria; species Undaria pinnatifida. Next base: position 11,181,482 of record JABAKD010000014.1, on the reverse strand, counting down.
AAAAAAAATGACGTCTTTGGAGATGAATGTGACTTTGTTTTTTGTCCACCGCCGACCGCAACAGACCGTGAACAACGAAACCAGGAAAGCGACTTTTTTGTTTGACCAACCACGATATAACGTCTGAGAACTAATCGTCAGGTGCCGTTAGCCAGCTGAGTGACATTAAACGGCAAGTCGGCTGAGGAAACCAGCTGATGGTCAGCCGACATGGGAACTTACGTCAGGAGGGCGAAGCGAGCCAAATCGCCCCCACCCCCCGGCCGAGAGGGGCACGCTAAAAAATATAGAACGCACCCCCTAAAAGTATGGATACCCAATAAGCCGCATAGTCGGCACCTCCGGAAAACAACTATTAATATTTTGTCCTACTACTGCTGTAGTAACTAATTGGTGACTCGAATCGTGCCAACTCACAGCTCTATCAATCGCGACAACGACCAATCACAATCACAGCGGAGCAACTTCACACAATCACAGCGCAGGCATGCCAGCGATCCGAAATTACAGCGGGAGACACCCGTGCAGCACCAGGTAGCAGGACAGCTGCCGCTATTGCCGTGCGTACCCAGTGTCGCGGATGGGAGCCGTTCTCTGCGTTCCCTACTGTTTTTTGCTGACCTCGTAATGTTGCTACTGCCAGATACCCTCTGCGTAACGTCGACACATACCCTCTTGGTTTTGCCTCGACCCTAACACCAGTACGCCTAATGTATTCAAGTCCACTCCAAACTTACATCATCACGTATTGGGGCATGTCTTGTGACCGCGGACTACAGATGGCGAGGTGAGACAACAAGTTCCGTCCACCATCCACCACCGCACACAACTTGACGACGGTTGCCAATACCAAGATAATTTTCCGTGATTCCTAGCGACAGTTACTACCATCTTAAGTTGGTTGGTATGTTCTAATGGGTTTCCGTCATTGTTGTGCGTGTCTTTTTTCTGTTTAGGGGGCAACGTGCCAACCTGATCCGCACGACGAACGAGGCGAAGGCAAAGGGAGATGTGCAGGCCCCCCTAACACGACTGCACGTGCACTTTGGATGCGGCCGGCTCGGCATGGGCCTGCTCTCTCCCGCCATGGCGCAGGTACATGAAGAGTAAGCTAGATATTGTACGTAGTCGACCCGATGTCATGGTCCATCGCTCACCAATCACTAGCTTTATCGTCGTGGTGACGATGATGTGACGATGATGCTCATGCTGTGTTGGTGCTAACCTGTTTTTTTTTTCTCTTTTTAGTCTAGAATAGTGAGTCAGTAGAGCTTTTGTCTATTAATAGTGGGCTGCCTGCCACTCTTTCTGTTATTGGCCTAAACTTCAGTTGGTACAGCGCAGTAGAGCTCTGGACTGTGCTCATACTACGAATGCTAATGTTTTGTGGGTCTTTGTGTTGTGTGCTGTATCCCTTTGACAGGCGGAACGTCCCGTGATTCTCATCGATGGCCCGTTCGGAGACTACGAAAAGCTTGTCAAGGAAGGCCACAAGACTGTCAATTTCTACGTCAACGACGAGGTGATTAGTATCTACTACCTGGTATTAATTGTAGTATATCGTAGCTGGTGTAACCTGCCGTTTTATCTTACTAATATTTGACGATGTGATAACTGGTTGACTATAGCAGCTGCAGTTACAGCAGTAGTACTCGTACGATAATAGGTACTGTAGTTTGTAGTTTTCTTGTTTCGGTTTTCCGCTTACTCCGTTCGTGACATGTATTGACTGTTTTTATACGGCGTTATTGAAGATCTCCATATGCGGCCACTTTCCTCCGTCCTCCCTTTGGGCACGTTTGCGAACAGCCTACCCTCACCGACGTCACCTTGATCACCAGCGAGGCAGACCTTCCCGAAGACTTGCACGCTCCTGGCCTGAGGCTGTTCGTATGCTCTACCGACGCCGCACTGCAAAGGAGGGTCGTCGACGCGTGCGACACGCTCACCACTTCTCTCGGGCCCGTAAGTACACCTACAGCAGTAACACGTGCCGTAGTGCTCAACTGAGCACTGTGTAAATGCAGTAGCAGTGTAAATAGGTTATTCTAAATATCCTCTCACCAGGCTGACGTTTACTGCACGCAGGTGCAGCCATGGATGGTATGTATTTTGTCTTCCAAGTGCGTGAAATGTCGTAAATGCTAGATACCATGGTCTGCTATACCACTACGAGTACATCGTAACTTAGAATCCTTTCAGGATATCATGCATGTGTCCATGTAGCGTCTCCAACTCGCCCGTGTTACGAGGCGTTATTTCCCAACTTATATTCCAGTACAGAACAAGATAGTGTCGTCTGTCGCTTGGAACTTGCGCAGCAGGATATTTGGTGAAAATATTTCAAGGACGTCAGCCGTGAGTTTGTACGTAACTTGTCTTCATGTATCATCTTTCAGGAATTATCATCTGGACTGACTTGGAGGTGGGCGGTCGCACCAGACATGTCGAAAGGAGTCCCTACTTTTTGCACGGTGTAAATTAGAGACCCGCCTCCGCTCGTAATACTTTATATGCATGTTTCGTACTTCTAGTAGAGTCCACACGGTTTTTACGCTGCATGATGTGATGTCAATGTGATGGTGATGTGATGGGGTGATGTGATGTAAAATACGATGCAGGTAATGCACAAGGTGATCACGCCTCACTTCAACGTGGACAAGAGCCCCGAAGAGCGCACCTACATCTACGGCTGCGAGAACGACCACGGGTAAGCGTCTGTGTCCTCTCCTCGCACTTTGGATCCATCCCACGGTAGGGTTGCAGCATCAGTCCCTGAGCTCCTCACATGAGGAACTCAATATCTCACCCGAAATATGACTTGGGAGGCATTCGGTCGCACAACCCGACCGAGCTTCTATGGCTTATTAATAGTCCAAAAATAAAATGTAGTCGTGAGATTATTTCATTGACCGGCAGTTTCTCACATACATGTCATAATGAGGAACTCAATCGCCCAGGGACTTTTTGGCGCAATCATACAACAACCCCATCCCTACCGTGGCATGACTCGTTGCTTAAGTTGCGTGGTGTGGTTCAATGCATTGCGTTTGGTAACATTGCGCTTCGTAAAAGTACGTTTCCGGTGGGCTTTATGATATGGCACTAATATCATGAATAGCTGGTACATTTGAGTATTCAACAGAAGAAGTAATAACAAGAGTCTAGATGCGTTGTTTTGCATCCTGCCGTGAGCACCTGCTCCAGATTGCTGGATTATTTGATGCTCGTAGTATTAATGGTGGTGTTTAATGGAGAATGTCTTACTGCTGACGGAAGCAGGCCGATGCGATACAGGGGAACTCCGAGGGAACGGAGCTACCATCTACCATGGTAGGCCGCTGGTGTCGATTGTAGGTACTATGTTACGATGATGGTCCACCTCACACGGCACCTGGTTCCCGCGCTTTTTGTTGCATTGATTGTTTTGTCAACAGGATGGTGGAAGAGCTGGGAGAGAAGCTCGAGGGGAAGGCCTTCGTCGTCACCTGCATGGTGAGACAATCACCATACTCAGTATGTTCATAATGATCACATGCTGATGGTGACCATGCTCGTAGTGACATGTTATTGATGGTGAATGGTGATGCTGATCGCTTACGGGTGGTAATGTTCGTGATGATAGTGATGATAATAATGTTGACCACGACTTGGACTGTTGGTGACGATGATAGCTGTTGGTGGTGATGATAGCTGTCGGTGACGATGGTGATGGTGTTGAGGTGATGACTTACTGTTGGTTACGAAACCGTAGTAGAGGTCATATTTTCTGACGCCTTATCATCTCATCAATCCATGAGAGCGTTGAGAAGCTCAGATATGACGACGGATACCGTGATTTCAAAACCATTTTATTTTGAACGCGTAGCGTGCTTTTTCTGTCACATATTACTATTATTAGTAGTATTATTACCTGGTGTATGCTGCCGCTACGATGGGTCTCTATGCCGGTTATTTGTTTGTTTTGTTAACTTGTTTTTTTTTGTTGGCATGTTTGTCTCCAAAGGTGGACCGGATCTGCACTGGCCGTGAGGTGGTCGGGAACGACATCAAGGTCTCGGCTGAACCCCACGTTGGAGAGGTAGGTCTAACCATCGCATCGCCGTGCATCGCACCTTACTAGTCTGTTCGTTGTGTAAAAATTGCTGACGGAGGTGTGTATGTACTCCTCCCTCTCTGAGTGATTTGCCTCGCCTGCATCTTTACTATCGTACTGTTATTAGGAATACTCGGTCGGTTACTACCGTCAAGAGAAAAGGATCAGTGGTAACGGTGATGACGGTGACACAGTGTATCGTAGCGTCCAACACAGCTTTTCACTGTTTATGACTGTACTGACTGTTTTGACTGCCCCGAATCACATAAGCGTCATAAGCGTCACACTGCCCAGCGTGGGACCCATTGTGATAAAATATATCCCCCCTACCCTCACCGGTCACACTACTATATATATTACTACTACCACTACGACTACTACTACTACAACAACAACAGGATATACATAATGAACTGGGGCATGCCACAGCTGTCAGACTTTGTCCCTCAAAAACGGGTTTCATAGTTTCCGCGCACAGATGGAATGACATCATCCTGTTTGACCCTGATACGAGCTACACTGTCGTTCGAAAGAGAGTCGCGACCTATATCCTTATTTATTACTGAGTACTAGTGAAGACACATATCCAGTAATACGTCGCGATCGGAGTACCGGTATCACTCACAGCTTGCGAAGATGAGTTGCGACGAAATGTTCGATCCCACAGATGGAGTATATTTTTATTTTTTATAACATCGTGTATGGTCGCGATACTTGGAGTTGTTCCCGACTGTCGACTGACACGATGGGGTGCCACATAAACAGCCTCATTAATTGTTACTGGTACCTACCTGGTATAGTACCAGGTATTGGTCTTGTATCGTTTACTATTTATAAGCATCTGGTATTGCCGGGATTCTTGCAACTTGTATCCGACTGTCAACTGACACCAACCACATCGTCCTTCCTCGTGCTGCTGTTATGTTGTTAATGTTGCATATCGTGGCGACATACACGGCCGCAGTGTAACCTATAATACTGCTATGTTGCCCTGGTTCGATCACGTGTAATCGCTATCCCTTCAACTTGGTTCCGACTGTCGACTGACACGATGCCGTCCTTCCTTGTGCTGGCATTGCATTGCATCGCGGGATGGCATTGCATGGCGTGGCATGGCATGAATCGATCATCTGCGGTTGTCGATAGGTGGTTATCCTGGAACCGCCCCCGATGGCGCCCTTGCCTGCATTCGCGGGCGACAACGTGAAGGTCCCCATGACCTACGGAGAGGCCAATTACTTCTGCAGACGCAAGATCACCATGGTCAACGGCATGCACACCACCTTGGCCTTCCTCACCCTTTGCAAGTGAGACAAAATCTTATTATTAATTATCTCTTACTAATATTAATAAGACCATAAACTCGTCAGACACGCCATCAACTCGCCTCCCTGTTTTTTGCCTGTTACGGAAGTGCTGCTTCTATACGTAGTCTAACAAGTGCCGGTATGTGCTACTAATATGCTATTAATACAAGGAAATACCTGCACTATACTGTAGCGGCGACTGCTGCTGTACTACTACTCCGATTACTGCCACCACTGGTTGTTCCCATCTGTACCAAGCGGTGTTAGTGGCACTATAACGTGCAACCGGCACTACTCTACCGGCGCTGTAGAGGACCACTGTCGTACGAGTTTATTTTTTCCTCGCGCGAGTGGGGAAGAATGAGGCTTAACCAATGGACTACTGCAAAATGAACCCACTCAAATTTCAGGTAGTTTGTCCCCAAGAACGTAGGTGCACTTTCAAAAGGGTTAATCTCACCACACTTGTTCAGGTGTGGGTCTTGTTCCAATTTTGTGCGTTTGCCATAGACAGCAGTGCTAAAATAATTACTCCGGAGTATATGAACAGCAGTGCTTAAGTGCTAAACTGGCGTTTCTTGTTTCCAACCAACCCTGTTTCCGATATGTTATGTTATGCTATGTTATGCTATGTTATGTTGCTGTTTCCGAATCTTATTTGTGTTGCCAACGCTGTCTTTGCCGGTAACAGAGAGGAAACGGGAGACCACCCCGGTGACCACAAGCTGCTCACGTGCAAGGATGCCCCCGCGGATATTCAGGTGACATGGCAGATTACGCGAGATAGCAATGAAATCCTGGCACATGGTGTCGTACGAACAGTCTGTCTTGTGCATCATTGCGCCTATATGCGCGGGGGGGAAAGAGTTTCACCTGTCCTGGCCACCTGTGTGCATGGTTGCTTATAATATACCAGGTATTGTTGTATAGGCTAGTTCACGTAAAAAAAACAAAATCCTCTCCCCGGCGAATGTCGCGATATCCAGTCAAAGGGTGAATACTTGGCATCGTGCTGACCCTCATGGCCAATGGAAGAGGGTGACATGGCCAGTTTTTTTAACGGCCTCGGGCTGTCTCTAGGACCAAAACTCTTGTCGACCAATGAAATGCCTTCATATTCTTGAATAAGATTCAAGCTTTTTCCAAGCGGAGGCGAGAAAAAAAAATGCGCCGCATTTTGCACGAACCGGTTGGAGGTACTCCAAGGCATTTCTGAAGAATTTTTCACAAGAAATCGAAGATTTGACCCGACCGTGTGCAACATTAAGCAGAACTTGGCGAAAAAACTGAATCCTACACGAAACCAGGTAATTTGAAAAAAATAACGAATCGTACCCAGTTTTACGCACTAAAGTCCAAATGTCCACGCCGTTATTGAGAGATAAACCCTGAAAATTTGCACACGTGTTATACAAGCCCATCCCGAGGCCTGACCTCCGGGGAGGGGGGTCTTTTTTCCTTTTCCACCGAAACATTTTGGTCTGAGGTGGAACGCATTTTCCAAAATATCTTGACGGACGAAAAATCAGAAAGAAAAAAGAAGAAAAAGACAGGTGAGGTCTTAGCAAGGCACACAGCAGACGTGCGCAAATTCCACGGTCTGAATCGAAAAAATGGCGTGGACATTCGCCGGGGAATAAATTTGGGGGTTTTTACGTTGTACGAGAAAAGCGACTATCGGCCAGGTTATTGGTTCAGGCATGATTTTGTCGCGCAGGCTGGGTTGCAATGTTATGTCAGTATCTCGCAAGCACGCGAGCGATAACCTGACCTCATTATGACATTATGACATTATGACATTATGACTGCCCTGGTGTCACTGACGCCTTGTACGACCCCTTATGACCCCTTGTGTCTAATGGTTCGCTCGCTTTCACTTGTCCGCACTATTCGCGGTGATTGTTTGTGTTGACCTGACGTTAATTGTGACCTCATTATGACGTTGTGACTGCCCCTTTTGGTCGCTTTGATGTTACCGCACGACACGTGGTTTGTCCTTTGTGCTGGTCTCAGGCTAAGATCTGGCACTGGGCTGTGGCTCGTCTCCTGCTCATTTTGTGGGAGCACGACCAGGAGATCATTCGCCACGCCCACAACTTGACCACGGATGACGAGGTACGCTCATTAATCATCACATCATCACGAGCAACGTTAAACATCCCGCGCATCAACATTCGCATCACGATCATCAGTATTCACATAACGATCTAACACGAACACCACGATCGATCGTCAACATGAACATCACGAACATAGACAGTAACATGACGATCATAGACATCAACATCACGATATTTTTTTTGCTTCTCGTCCCATGTATTATTTTCGCCCTTTTTCTTTATACCGGTAATAATCAGTCTTACCCGTAACTCAGATCTAGGGCCACTTCAGCAGGCTCTTCTGCCCCCTCACTTCGGCACGCGCCCTCCGTTTTACCGCGGGAACACTGAAGCCCTTTCTGCCCTCGTAGACTCGAGGCCAATTGCGCCTACCCACGCTGTTAAGCGCTCTCAGCATTTGTTCATTTTATGTTTTAATGTTTACAAACACAAACTCAATCTCCGACCCACGTGGGATTCGAACCCCAGAACCAACTCTAGCAGCACTCGAGGGTAACCACTAGACCACCGGGGCGACTTGTATATTCTTGGGGTTGGAGTTAGCGTGGACATGAGCATGAGCATTACGATTCAACATGAACGTCACGACCATACGCCATGCCCACAACTTCACCATTAATGACGAAGTACACTCGTGGACATGAAAACGTGAAGACGAACATGACGATCGTCAAAATCAACATACACGTCATGCCCATCAACAAGAACATTCGCACCACGATGATTAATGAATCATGAACATGACGATCAATCAACACCACGACCGCCAACACGTCAACACGATCATAGACCTGACGATGACTCGCATGCCCACATCCTAACACCCAATGACGAGGTACGCTCACCACCGTGAAAACACCAACTAACGCCAAGAAACCAAGATGAAAATAGCGATCGCCAATATCAACCATAAAACGCCACGCCCATCAACACGAACATGCACGTGACGCTCATCAACATATTTTGGTGTGGTGTTTTGAATACTTGCTCTGTTCATAGGTGTGCGAGACGTTGATCGCGTACGCGCGCAGCTCGTTAAAACGCTTCGACACAGTCGAGGACACGACGGGAAGGGTGCTCGCCGGCGGAGTCGCCAACCGCTGGAACACGCGTCTGAAGGTGGGTGTTGTCTTAATAGTGCTGTGCTCGTAGGTAGAAAGTTTAGTATATTCATTATTTTCTACTGTATAATATTTTTTTTAATTCACCAGTGTTGTAAAATTGCGTTCCTACTGCTCTGCACCATGCTTGTGACGTTGGGTCATAATGTGCTCAGTTATTAGACCGCATTGAAAGGCTGTCGCCAAAGAATCGCTGCTGAAATGATGAGTGTTACATCACGCCCAACGTAAAAACAGTTGACCCCAAAAAACGTGGTGGGTGCACTCATTGCATTGCTTGTAAAGGGGTGGGTCAAAAAGGCTACTGTATCATACAACCACCTTCAGTAGTTTTGAATCAGGTACGACATGCACAGAAAAACCGCCCAGTGATACGAACTACGAACTGGTGTGGGCGTGCGAAGCGAAGCACATCACAGTCTGAATAACGATCGTGAAGCACACCACCAAAAAACGTCTGAACGCACGTCACCGCTGAACACCCGTATTCCGCTACACACGTGTTTCAACTGCGTACCGCAACGCACCCACATCCTATCCACTATATCCTGTGACAGATACATGCGTAGACCCGAGGTCGTCTCAGGATGATGTCGACCACCTCTTTGCCGTCACCCTAATCAGCCGCATGTACCATACCAGCTCTAAAATTGGCTTAAGCAGGCGCAGCGGTAATGGCAATTGGTTATGAAGATGACTTAAGGCATAGTTACAAGTAGTGTGTGCAACGATCCATACCTGGTGCTCCATGAATTGTTTAATGTCGATGTTGTAGTTATATTTTGTAGAAGCGTAAAGTCAAAGTCGCGACACCAATTTTGACCTGAAATATCGTCAAGCCCTTCTATCCAAGCATAGTACGCGCAGGAATATAGATGCATTGGGATGACCCTAGGAATGCGGTTGAGCGTGTAGACTGAAATTGTATACACAGGGTACAGGGCGCGCTTGTGGTGTGAGGAGCAGCTCTGCTGTCCGTTGCCTATGGTGGTTGGTGTAGTTTGCTACGTCTAGCTTCGATTTGTCGCGTAGAGTTCATTACATGGTGTCCAATCTATTAATCGAACTGGCCGTTAGATATGTTTTTTATCCAATGTCGAAGTGTTGGGTATAGAGTTTATTGCATTGTGTCCAGTAACGGAACTAGTTTTGTTTGTAACATGGTGTTCGATCCAATAATCGAACAAGGGTGTTTTGTATTTTTATTGTTATAGACTTATTGTACGGCTGTTACACGATAAATGGCCTAAACTACCTGGACCTTACTAATTACTCATGGCTTCTCTTGTTTCTCTTGAACTACCTGGACGTGATGTCTTCTTGTTATGTTTTCTCTTGAACTATTTTAGGTGGCGCTGAACTACCTGGACAGCCAGCCGAGGCCTGGCAAGATGGAGGCAAGGCTGCTCAGCTTGGCTGGAGTCAAGTGAGTGCTGTTGATGATTTGTTCTCTTAGGTTGCTTGCAGAAATAGGTTGGTTGGGATTAGGCCGTAGTTCTGTTTGATGATGGCGATTTTGATTCATGCATGGGGAGCGGTGCAGAAAGTGTTCGCTGAAGTTGGTGGCAAGCAGAACTACTACTGTCTACGATGGTGACATTTATTGGTTCGAGTATGCGTGTGGGGACAGTGCTGACTATATTGTCATATGTGCGGCGAACACACTCTGCTCTTGACGAAGAAAAGCACGATCCAAATGCTTGTGCTGCCGCTCTGTACGTATCGTGCGTGAATGTGAACACATCAATATCAACACAGCATAATGTTAAATATTAACAATTGTTGTCCTTGTCGTTGACGTTGTTGTAGTTGTAGTTGTCGAAAACACACAAAAAACACAAATGTTTCAATTCGTGGTCGTTAGTTGTCGGCACCCTTGACTCGACTGTTCTCTTTTTGTGGCCGTGCCCGTAACCAGGTACTCGGACGTGATCGCAAGCGTGAAGGATCTCGTCGAGGACAGCCACCGCTTCGTTGGCACGGCCCCTGCGTCGCAGCCCTAGGTGGTCATCATCACCGACCATGCTGATCACCGCGATCATGGCCGATGCTGATAATCCGTGCTAATCATCCATCATCATCAATGAATCATCAACACTATCGATGAACGCCATGATCATAGTCATCATAGTGATCATACTGATGATACTGTTGTCTTCGCGTCGTCATACCACGACTACAGCAGTACACGACATGACACGACATATCATGGCATCATGCAGCCAATTTGGGTCACTGACGTTCATGGACGTTTGTTGCAAGACATGGCTAACATGTTGCAATACATGGCTAACACCGCCATAAGAGGCCGGCCGTTTTGTTTGGGGAGGGGAGGACGTTGCGCGGCGGCAAGATGTTCGCTGATGCGCTGCTGCTTGGTGAAGAACGAGTGCTGCAGACCGGTCTTGGGATAGACCCGTCTTCGAGTAGACCCCTCTTGGAGTAGACCCCTCATCGAGTACTCGTGGAGCGCTTTTGGGGCTAGCAGCATTCTCACGTTTAGAGAAGGTTGGAAGGAGGTGCTTTTTTAGTGTGTTACGGGGGGTTCCGACAAGCGCAGACCAGATGATACGTACTTAGTACTTAGAATGTGTACGCCATTATGGTCAAGCTCCTGCTGCTACGGCTGGTGGTGTGGTTGTGTTAGTGGTTGTGTTAGTGCTGCTGGCACTGAAGTAAGGGGGCGGTGACGCTTGCTGGGCGCACTCGCACAACACCTTCGGTGTCGTCCTTGTCCCACATAGAAACGAGCGGAAGTTGGCCGTACTCGAGGACAGGAAGCGGATGGGGCTCCATTTTTTCGTGTTAATGCACCTGGTAACACAAGACGGTAGAGTCGTTGTTGCTGCTCCGGTCAAAACACCGCACTATCTTCGTATATTCTGTTGACGATTTAGGTTTCCAGGTAGCTTTTGCTTGCCATATTCGAAGCAAAGGCGAAGCACACTTGTTACGATTGAGATGAGTGTGGTGTTGCGGCTGTTGGTGGTTGGTTCACTGCTGGGCTGTTTCTGGTGTCTTTTCTCGTTAGCCCGCATCATGGCATCTGCACTCCTACAGTACTTGCCGTTATTAGCTCTACACAGAACGGTGCGTGTTTTTGTGAAAAGACGTTTTTGTTTCCAGGTGGCTTGCCCGTGTTGTTGTGTTGTTTGCGTTTTAGCATTCAGATCGTTCTCCCCTTCACTCCTCACGTTAATTTGTTGGGTACATTTATTCCCTCTTATTGTAGGTTGGTGTAGATGCATCTACTGCAGCTACAGCAAGCAGTACGTGTACTGCAGTAGCATATGGTGACGTTAACTATGTATTTTCCTTCAGTGCCGAGAAGATCAGCGAGCGGTCATGATGACGGCATGATGTTTTTCCTGCTGTGTCCTACAGACTGACGCAGGAGGAGCAGGATGGGTGGGATCTCTACACTGATCTGCCTACCTAGATTCTGTTCGTTTGTTAATCTTGCGTGTTGGATTAGCTTTGGATTAACCGGCAGTTTTGGACTTGTGAGGGGGTCTATATTCTTATTCTTAGCGTGATTGCCCGGTGAGTAAATGAAACGATGGGGACCATTTTATTTATTTATTTTTTTGGCGTCCGTCCGTGACAATAACCGTTGTCACATTCAGGGTAGTGTGTTAGCTTACCTACTGATACTATAAACGAATACATGCTATTATTGAGACCAATACTGTCATTCGACACTCAAATCTCCAAATGGGCATTGGATTGTAATGCAGCTCCAACACTGGGGCATTGGTATGCTGTTCCCCACTGTGCTGCTTGTGTTTTTAGGTCGGAAGGTTGAATCGCCACATGGTCGTTAAAATGTTGGTGCCAACTACGAGTGTCAAGACGTGTGGATGACAACTCCGCTCAGGGCCTCTGAACCCGGGGATGGAATCACGTTGTCCCCTGACCGCACAACGCATTGTTCTCGGCTAGCTCGTCAACTGCCGTACGTTTACGTGGTGAGGGTGGCGTCGTGTTGGTTCACAAAATAAGTTCCTTAAGAGGGGCATAGTCCTCAAAAAGATCTCTTCCAGACAGATGTTCCCAAGTTTAGTGAGTGAGGTACAAAGTGGCGGGAAAAGCCGAAATGTGTCCATCCGTCTGACCCTAAATCTTGCTGAAATAAACACCGTACTAGTTTTCTACAAGGTGAGCACATAATTGCAAAAAAAGCAGCAAAGCTACCACGTAGTCAGAAGCCCTGAAAGCACATGTTTCGTTTTTGTTCGTGTCCCAGTTCACTCGTTGGGGCACCTTCTCGAATTTCCGATTCATGGGATTTTCGGCCCAGGACACAGACAATGCGACGCAAACATCCACTCCATTGGACATATTTCAACACACCCTCACTAGCAACATTGACCTTCACGAAGTTTCACCTCCTTTGGCTCAGTAGTCGTATGTGTTCGTGATAGCGGCATGTATGTATCAACTGTACTGCGGTGAAACTCTGATTGGTTGGTTTGAATAGCAGAACTGTTGATTGTATGTTGTTGTAACAGAATACTCTTCTTGTGGTGCTACGGTACTTCGGTAGATTGTACATGTGCACGAGTTATACATCGGACCGTAGTGGTGTGTACGGTACGTTGGTATGTCGGTACGTTGGACACATTGACGAGTAGGAACATTCCTGTAGTGTTGCTAACACGATATAGCTTGTCTCAACGAACAGCCTAGCAATAAGTTACAGTTACATACGTTGTGTCACGGAGGTAACTTACAGGGATCGTCTCGTGGTATCACCCACGAGCAGTCCCACGGGTATGTACGAGTAGGCACTATGCGAGGAGGTTTAGGTATTCGACTACGAGCGGTTGTTACTGGGCTGTGGAGAGTTGGCCCACATGACCCACTCCACTTTCTGACCTGTCTCTCCAGACATTGGTCTCTCTAATATAATACCTTTCTCCAGAAGCCACTGATTTACCAACACGCTATAGCGCTATCGGTCGACTGCTGTACGTCCCCCTGGACTGTGTTCGACGAGACTGTGAGGGCGGCTTGATCAACCAGCCTCGTCATGGCTGAACAGGAGGGAGGTGACCCTGCGGCAAACCAACAGGGTGACCCGCAGGGCTTTGGTGAGAGAATGGATTCCTTAGAGTCTCGAGTGTCTCAAATGCTGGATATGTTTTCTAACCAGCAGCAGATGCTCCAGACAGTTGTTGAGACACACCAGAGGGAGAATGTGGAGTCCTCTAGTTCACGTGCTGCGCCGCGAGGCATCGAACTAGAGTCTGGTGTGCACCAATCGGGTGCCGCCGGTAGGACCGCGGGGAGTACGGGAGGCGATACCCTAGGCTTTGGCGTGTCCGACATGAGGGTTGGGAGCAGGGGTGTTGTAGACCCAGGCTTGAACCCGCGTGTTTCTGATGAGAATCGTTCCTCTGTTCCTGCAGTAAACTTTGGTTCGGTTGACGGGACTGTTGGTGGGGCTTTAGGTAGCCAGTCCTCTATTCCGCCCACTACCTCAGTAAGTGAGTGGTGGGGAAAAGTCGCTAGTGGGAACACACTGATCCCAGCGGCTGACAGTAGTTCGGGGGAGAGCTTGGGTGGGGGTCTTTTCAAGAAAGTTCCCAAGGCTCCTGAATTTATCGGTACTGATGTATCGTATCCTTCATGGTCGCAGAATTTTCTGCTCAAAGCTCGTCATTACAATCTGAGCGAGCCGTTCACCTGTGATATCGACATTAAAATCGCCGACGTTAATTTCGACTTGACCCCTTGGGTAGAGAAGGGATACAGCGTTGGTGTACTGCGTCAGCATGAGATTGCTTGGTGGTTTCTGTTCGACTGCTTGAAGAAAGACAGCCACAAAAACATGGCAAGGCAAGCTGGTTCCCCGTATAAGGCTTTTCGCGCGCCCAAGGATCACTTTCTACCGTTGAGTCAGAGTCAAATTCGAGTGCAGGAAGAAAAACTGAAGTCTCTGCGCATGCGTCCCCACGAGAATCCCACAACTTTCTTTTCATCCATCAGAGAGACGCTTGGTGTGTTGACCATGCTTGAAGTAACGAAGGATGATCGTGACGTGTGCAATCTCATGCTGGAAGGACTGTCCCCCGAGTACAAGACTTTACGTGAGACTCTTGTGGTGTTCTGTTCGAATGACCCCTCTTTCATCGAGACCAAAGTGCGTGAGCGGTACCTAGACTTGCAAGCACAGGGTGGTTCTAAGAAGCAGAATAGTGTTGCTCTGGTGTCTAGGCCTGCGAAGAAGAAGAGTAACTTCAAGAAGCACAACAAGCAGAAGTCTAACTCTGAGTCTGATTCCTCGAAGAAGTCTTTTCAGGGGAGGTGTTACAAGTGTGGGGAGGTGGGTCACATGAAGCTCGACTGCAAGGCTCGCATCATCCCTCATCCTTCCCAGACTGGAAAGCCCGAGGCCGACGAGAATGAGAGCGGGTGTTCGATGTCGAAGGCTATTCGGAAAGGAATCGTTCGGGAAACTAAAACTCGATCGGATAAAAAGTTGGGCAGAGTTTTTGTTGACCTGGGAGGAAGGAAGGACATTGCGTCCGTAGGGGGAAAACATTACCCCATGATTGTGAAGGATGATTTCACGAGACGTGCATGGCTTCATTTCCTGAAAAATAAATCAGACGCTGGCAGTGCTTTCCGGAGTTTTCTTGCGAGTGTGCGTGCTGATGGTGTCCCGTCATTGGTTGAGATTGTTAGGTCTGACAATGGTGGGGAGTTTTTCGGGGCGGAGTTTGCATCTGTGTGCAACGAGCTTTTGATCAAACAAGAGTTGACACCGGCTTATAGTCCGCAATATAATGGTGTTGCAGAGCGTGGGCTGGGATTGATAGAGGAGGCCGCGATGGCGGCTCGTATTCAAGCTAAAGTTCTTTTTGGGCATGTACAGTTACCTAAGACTGATAAACTCTGGGCTGAGGCTATGCACTGGGCTTGCGAAGCGATGAACCACACTGCGTGTTCTGCTAACCCTGAATCCAAATCGCCGTATGAAATGTGGTATGGTGAACCTCGTCCCGCTAGACCGTATCCGTTTTTGAAGCCCGCCTACTGTAGGTGGCAGCGACCGTCAAAGCTGCTGCCGAAGGGTGAGAGTTGTTTCTATGTCGGTCCTTCGAGAGACCACCCGCGTGATTGTCATAGAGTACTTACGAGGGCTGGTACTATTCAAGAAACGAGGGATGTGACGTGGGAGGTGCTGCCGTCACAGCTCCCTCCGCTGCAACCTTCTTTGCCGATAGAGGTAGCAGAGGAGGGAGGGGAGGATAGTGACGACGATGTTGAAACCGAGATATGGCCGCTTGTGGGAAGAGGAGTCGCTCACACACTTTTGAAACGTGATGCCGTGCTCTCTGGTGCGGGAGTCGAGGAAGTTGAAAGTGTTGGCGCAGGTAGTATAGGCCCGTCCTTTTCTGTTGCATCTTCCCCTGCTGAACCGTCTGCCCCCGTGAACATTTCTTCTGGTAGTGTAGCTCCTTCTGTGTCTTCGCCTGTGAATGACGGGGAGGGCCAGGGAGGGCAGGAATCAGGAGAGGTAGAGATGGGGGATCTGGGAGGGGATGATGAGGTAGAGTCGATGGGGCAGGGAGGGCATGATGATGAAGAGTCGATTGGGTCGGGAGGACTGGTAGAGGCGGAGGCATCCCCTCCAGCCGCTCGTCGTCCGCGGCATGTGGCCGAGCTTGCTGACTTTAATACTTCCGCGCGTGAAAATGATGAAGTGAGAGAAGGTAGGACTCGCGCGCAAACTCGTGCAGTCAACCACCAGAGTGTACCCGGCCTCATGGCCACCCTAGGACCCATCTTCGCGACAGAGGTCCTGTACTCATTGTTGTCGGAGCAGAGAGCAGGTGATGAGACGGAATTGCCGAAAGAACTGGTTCAGGATTTAGAATCGGAGCCTGGTAGTTATCAGGAAGCCCAGCGTTCGAAGTACGCTAAGATTTGGGAAGGAGCCAGGTCTGCCGAAATTGAAGGCTTGATAAGAGCAGGAACGTTCACGTTGGCAGTAAAAGTCCCGATAGGCTGTAATGTGATTGATGCTAGATGGGTTTTCAAGTGGAAAGCAGACGAAACAGGAAAGATAGTGAAGGCCAAGGCTAGGCTTGTAGCGAAGGGCTTCAAGCAGAAGTATGGTGTGGATTATCTTGAGACATTCTCGCCTACCGCAAATGCTGCATCTTTACGATTGCTGATAGTGTTGGCGTGTTTGTACAATTTGGAATTACTCCACTGGGATATTGAGCAAGCATTTGTTCAGTCGGAATTGGATCACGAGGTGTTCATGAAGTTGCCTCCTGGCTGCGGGTCGATGTCAGGAAAGGTTGTCCGTTTGAACAAGAGTTTGTATGGATTGAAGCAGGCTTCTAGGACATTTTACAAGAGGCTGGTGTCGGAACTGAAGAGGATTGGTTTTGAGCAGTCAATGTCTGACCCCTGTGTCTTGCGTTTCATGATGGGAGACGAGGTATTGGGGACGGTCGCGATCCACGTGGATGACATTCTGTATGCAGGAAGTAAGAGCCTTGCCAAGGTGGTTGTGGCAGCACTAGGTGACTCTCTTCCTACGAAGGACTTGGGGGAGGTCAAGTTCTTTCTAGGTTGTGAATATATTCGCGACCGTGAGGCTGGTACGATTGAGATTTCTCAGGAAAGTTATATCAGGAGTGTTCTCGAGAGATTCAATATATGTCGCACCAGCTCGACCCCTGCTTCCCTTGCCAATGATAACAGGTCCGTGACGGAGGATGAGGGGGCAGGAGATGTGCCGTTCCGAGAGGTGGTGGGGAGCCTGATGTGGATCGCCAGCCAGACAAGGCCCGACATCGCGAATGTTGTGCGGGCGGTGGCGAGGCACTCTCACGAACCAAAGAGTAGCCACTGGAAGGCAGCTCAGAAGATTCTCAATTATCTTCTGGAAACGGCGCATCTGACTTTGAAGTTCAAGCAGGATAGTTCGGTAGACGCAGGCACGTTGGTGTATGTAGATGCTGACTTTGCAAGTAGGGCCACTGACCGTAGATCAGTTTCGAGTGCGATGGTTTTCGTGGCGGCGATGCTTGTAGTTTGGATTTCTAGGACGCAGAAATGCGTTTCACAGTCAACTTCAGAAGCAGAGTATCTTGCGATGGGAGATGGTGTAAAGGAGGCTCTGTTTGTAAACGGAATGCTTCAGTTCCTGAGGCCTAGTGCGAAGCCTCGTAAGATAGATGTCCTTGAAGACAACGAGGGGGCGATTGCGCTCGCAGAGAACGCGCTGAGCTCGAGTAGGAGTAAGCACATCGATGTGAGGCACCACTTTCTTAGGAATCTGATCGAGGAGGGTGTGATCGAAGTCACCCACGTCCCCAGCGAGAAACAACACGCGGACATCCTCACGAAGGCGTTGCCGAGAGATCTTTTTGAAGTTCAACGCGACTTTGCACTTGGTGTCAAGAAGTAGAAGTCTGAGTCGTTTTGTTTTTGTTTTTGTTTGATATGTATTTGGTCTGGTAGATACAACAGCCCCTAGGGAGGGTGTTCGTGATAGCGGCATGTATGTATCAACTGTACTGCGGTGAAACTCTGATTGGTTGGTTTGAATAGCAGAACTGTTGATTGTATGTTGTTGTAACAGAATACTCTTCTTGTGGTGCTACGGTACTTCGGTAGATTGTACATGTGCACGAGTTATACATCGGACCGTAGTGGTGTGTACGGTACGTTGGTATGTCGGTACGTTGGACACATTGACGAGTAGGAACATTCCTGTAGTGTTGCTAACACGATATAGCTTGTCTCAACGAACAGCCTAGCAATAAGTTACAGTTACATACGTTGTGTCACGGAGGTAACTTACAGGGATCGTCTCGTGGTATCACCCACGAGCAGTCCCACGGGTATGTACGAGTAGGCACTATGCGAGGAGGTTTAGGTATTCGACTACGAGCGGTTGTTACTGGGCTGTGGAGAGTTGGCCCACATGACCCACTCCACTTTCTGACCTGTCTCTCCAGACATTGGTCTCTCTAATATAATACCTTTCTCCAGAAGCCACTGATTTACCAACAGTATGGCTGTGCTGATACAGGCAGTATATGAACCTTCTCGAGTTCTGTATGTCAAAACGCATTTACAATATTTCCTTATCAAACTACTATCGGTAGGCTTGTGCGTTGTATACTGCTGTACCGGCAGATCAATCGGCGCTCTTTTTCTCGCTCTCCCTTTCAACTTGCAACCCGACTGTTCGAACTACGCAAGTAAACTGGGAAAAAGCCCGGCAACGCATACCGTTGGCGACGAAGACTGCACTAGGGGGGGTAACCTCATTTTCACTACTGAATCGGATCAATCGTCCGCGTGCCTCAGTGCCTCACTCGACAACGGACTCAGAACCGTTTTGTCGGAGCACCTTGATAAGCAATTCCATTGCGGCGGTGCATATTGTGTAACCTAATGCCACATAGCGCCACATAACACATGGTGCGCTTGTGAATAGCTCTGAGTCACTGAAAACAGAGACTAACGAACAAAACTGACCCTCCTACCGTGAGCGTGACGTTGACCGTGACCTGCCCAGGGCCATGCATTACACCACCCTCACACTACATACAGTCAGTCGCACGTCGAACCTACTCTGGATTCCTGCAACAGCCCGACACCTAAACGCCGACGGACTGCGCGATAAAGTGTCTCTGCCGCAGGACTGCACGGGCAAGCCAGACACTCTATGCTACGTACATTCAAGCACGTTAGATGCTACGGTTTTAGCAAATTCTTTGGATGATTTGTTGAACAGTGGATCGGTCGGAGCGGTGGAAGTGTAACCCACCTTCGGCAATCTCCAAGGGGGGGGGCTTTTTTTTGGCGCCATGTAAATCATGTAAATCAGAAACTCGCATTCGCTCGTAGTAAGCAAGTTTCCAAAATAGAGACCCCACCTGACACTGGGCAATACACGCGTTAATAGGTACCTGGTATATTATATCTCCTTCGGAGAGCAACAAGCCGACAGCGACACCAAACGTGCATAGATTCCCTCGAAGTTGACCCCGTTTGTCCGGGGGCTCCGTGCGAGACTCGCATACCCCGTCGGGGACGAACTCGGGCGAAGGGAGGGGTGGCGGGGGCGCCATAACCTCGAACGCGGTACCACACCACCCTCCCACCCCTCCCCAACTGCCTCCGTCCCACCCCTCCCCAACTGCCTCCCTCCCTCTCCTCTCCCCCCCGACAACCTAAAGAAAGGGGCCGATAGGGCCAACAGGGGAGCGGCGCCTTGCGGATCGCCCACAAAAGACGATACCGCGAGCCATGAACGACGGGGCTCCACGACGAGCGAACATGCAGAGGGCCTTCTCCGACCGGAACGAAGGCAGAACCAGGACAGCCGCTGGGACTGGCGAACGAGCCTTGAACGGGGGAGGGAGAAGGTAGCGAGCCACCAGGCAGCTACACGGTGCCTCGCCTCCGCAACCACCACCGGCAGCGGTGCTGGCGTCGCCGGCACCATATTTGGGGCCGATGCCATCCCCGTCAGGGGCACCTCTGCCACCACAGTCGATGCAGGGACCCTTGCGGTCGTCGGTGGCAACGGAACTGGGGCCACCCCCGGCGCCTACCCGTCTTACCCTCACCAAGGCTACGGTGCAATGGGTAGCCAGCTTTTCATTCTGAGTAGCGTAGCAAAAAAACACAGCAATGCGGTGTGTTTAGATTAACAAACAAATCATACTTGAAAAAAATGGTCGCCACTCCCTGGAGTGGCCCTGAGTCGTTTAAAATGTAAGGTCCTAAAAGTGCGCCCTCCCTATCATCCTATCATCCTATCATCCTATCATCCTATAATAGCCTTCGTCTGGGGCGGGCGAGAATACCTGTCGGGACTGCGTAGAGTAGACCTCCTCATGTGATTTCTACTCCTCGACATGGGATTCTCACCGCGTTAGGAGGAAGTGTCGGCCTGTTTGATTTTGCATTACGTGGATGAAGCTCGCTGCCGCGGGGGCTATGTGTGCCTGCAGTAGCAGCCAAGGCCGGAGGAGGTAACTCGCGATTCAGCTGAGGATCGCGGTGCCAGGAGAGGTGGAGCACGTGAGGGTCAGGGCACGAGAAGTGCACGGCACAGGCGCCTGACTCGTTCTCACCGACTGCTCCAGCGGCTTCAACAAGGTCAACAGTCAACAGGCCTGTCAACAAGCCTTCAACGCGGTCAATAAAGCTTGGCCAAGACCAACAAGCCTGCAGCAAGGTCAACAGGCCTTCAACATGGTCAACAGGCTTTCAACACCGTCAACAGGCCGAAAAGACGGTCAACAGGCCCCCAACACGGTCAACAGGCCTCCAACACGGTCAACAGGACGTTAACAGAGCGTCAGCACGGTCGACAGGGAGGCATTGTTTGAGGAGGAAACTACATGACAGCGATCACGTCGTTAGTGGATAATCGCTTTTTATTTCCGTGCGGGTCCCAAGGATGCCCGGACGTTTGCTTTCTCGAGTGGGGGTCTTGTGGGGCGGGCGTTTTTCTGCCTGACGTTGCGGCCAGGGCCGAATCGTTTCCGAGAGGGGGTCAGAGGAGAAGGAATGGAAGCATTCGCACACATGGACGCTGGACGATACATATCTCGGCCTTGTGGGGGTCATGGCTAACACGGCTTGGGATAGTGCCTTCCTCTGGCACGCGCTGTTAACCAGGTAGGCGACATGAGCATGACAGCATGACAGCATGACAGCATGACAGCATGACAGCATGATGGTCAACCCTGCTATTAATAAGACAATGGGGCTACACTACCGCCAAAAGAGAACGCCCCGACGACGGCCAAGATTTCGCTCCTGGAAAATGTGGACGTTCGAATCACCGAAGAAGGAAGGGTGACGCGTGTGACATGGGGGCTATAATGGGAGATACGAAAGGAGTGGCACTTACTTTCAGGTGGCCCTTTCACGCAAAAAGTTTATGACAAACGGAGCTCCTCAACCGAGGATATAGCTGCCGTGACGCTGGAATCTTGTTTGTGTTTTGCTATATGTGGTTCGTTGCAAAGCTAGAGCAAAGCTAGAGCATGGCTTTGTGTCATCGGGTGAGTGAACCGTGCATGAATGTTCCTGAAGGTTCTTGAAGGTTCCTGAAGGTTCCTGAAGGTTCCGGAAGGTTCCTGAAGGTTCCTGAAGGTTCCTGAAGGTTCCTGAAGGTTAGCTTTTGCGTGAAAGGTTAGCTCTTGGATTAAAGGTTAGCTGTTGTTGTTGTTGTGTGTTGTGTGTTGTGTGTTGTGTGTGTTGTGTGTGTTGTGTAAGGTGTTGTGTGAGGTGTTGTGTAAGGTGTTGTGTGAGGTGTTGTGTAAGGTGTTGTGTGTGTTGTGTGTATCGTGTGTGGTGTGTTGTGTAAGGTGTTGTGTGAGGTGTTGTGTAAGGTATTGAGTGAGGTGTTGTGTTAGGTGTAGTATTGTATGGGTTGTGTGAAGAGCGAGCGAGCTCCTCAAATGAAGAACGAGAAAAAAACTGGGGTGAATCCCTATCATCGTAGAAGCTCTACTACTTCAAAGCATAGACTACGAGCTGGGCCGGGCAAGAGGCCCTGATAGGGACAATATCGCAATATCACACCCAATTTTTGGAGTTTGGATCTGAAATTTTGACACGTGATTTCAAACAAGCTGAGTAAGACATTCAAAATCGAATGCAAAAAAAATGAAAAAAAAATCTTATTGCGGCCGGCCCAAAATTTTTGCTGAAGTTTGAGGCGGGGAAAAGTGCATCGATTTTTTTTTTTTCTTTTTGCATCTCACTTCCACTTTTTTTTCAGCTTGATTCAAATCACGTGCCAAAATTTCAGGCCATAACTTCTAAAATTGAGAGGTCCATGGCTAAGTTTCCACCAAAGTGCCTCTGCATACAAACTTGCATATATTTCAGGGATTCATCCATAACTTTCGAACGAAAGTGACCCATGAAATAAAACGCATATGTCCCTACTCCTCGTCCCAAGTTGTACATGACATATATGTCCAGAAAAATTGAGCCAATTCCATCCACGTTGTATTTCGAGCAATTTTAGAAAAAGCAACACAAACAAATCATGAAAAAAATGCTCAAACTAGGGGACGTGAGTGGCAAACACTTTTGTCGGCACCAACTTGGCAGATTCTCAAGCTGGAGGGCTTAAAATGACCACCGTATCTAGCTGATTACGAGGATATGCTCAGTTTGCAGTGTGTGTGTGTTCTTCACATTAAACCGTTCTTCTACTCGTCGACATCCAGCACACCCAGTGTCCGTACTGATTCTTCACCCTAGAAAGATCAGCTCTGTGGTCACAAGCCACGACACAGAGATAATGCATCGTAATGCATTCGACAACGCAATGTCATGCCCTAGTACTGGGTACGACAGGCACAACATACATACGTCAGCAACAGAAATACATTGGAAGAGAGAAATACGAAATAAACAAAAACAAAAACAAAAACAAAAAACAAAAACAAAAACAAAAAACAAAAAACAAAATAAGAAAACAAATAAAAACAAAGATAAAAATAAAACAAAAAAAATGAAACAAACAAAATGAAGGGGAAATCGAAGAAACAACCCAACCGCAAAGGAGAGCCAAAGCTCGGAAAAAAAAAAAAACATAATAAAATGAAATAAAATAAAGTAAAGTAAAACCAAAATAAGATAATCCGAACACGAGCCAAAAACCTGGACACGCAAGGAGGGAACAAAGGGGAAAAAAAAAATACCCCAGAGAAAGACGAAAAGTGCTATGTACCTACTAGTCGGCCTGGTACCTTGCTACCCTGTCTGCCATCTCCTTCCTGCCTTCGTCCACCGCGGTCTCCCTTCTATTCCTCCTGTTGCCCCCCCTGCCCCCATTCCCTTGGACGGCTTTCCTTCTACTCCTCCTGTTTCCCCCCCTCCCCCCTTTGTGTTCTTCTCATTAAACCAAAATACCTTGTAAAAGAGAGAAACAACGAAAGAAACCAAGACAAAATAAATAAATAAATAAATAAAAAGGGGAGCCAAAGCACGGGAGATAGAAACATACCCCGAGCATGAGCCAAAATGGACATGCAAGGGGGAAAGAAAGGGAAAAAATACCCCGGAAAAAAGAAACAAGTAGAAGAAGGAAGACTGGGAGGGCCAAAATAAAACAGGCTCGTCACCTACCCACCATGCAAGACTCCCTTCATAAGGATAAGAAGGGGAAAGAAAAAAAAAAAAAAATAAATAAATAAATAAATTCACGGAAAAATCAAAGTACCAAGACATCACATTCCGAGCAGCCGCAGCAGTTGGCGGTACGAGTGGCATAGATAGAAAGGTTCCACCTACTAGTCGGCCTGGTACCTTGCTACCCTGTCTGCGGTCTCCTTCCTACTTTCATCTACCGCGGTTTCCCTTCTACTCCTCCTGTCCCCCCCCCTGCCCCCATACCCTTGGGCGGTGTTCCTTCTACCCCTCCTGCTGCCCCCCCTCCCCCCGTTCCCTTCGACACCACCCACGGCGGATGCGCGGCGCTGTCTACTCAGCTTTGCCTCATCCTCGTGCCACCTGCCCATGAACCGTTCAGCTGCTTCGAGGACCCCCCGGTACCACTTGTCCACCTTTTTTGCTGCAGTGGGCCACAGCGCGGTCCCAACTCCAAAAACTAAGGGGGAGTGTTCCGTTGATCCCTCGTTGGCTTTGAACACCCTAAGGTCCTCAGCTATGGCTCTAGGCCAAGTCTTAAGTTGTCCGCCTGGTTTCGGGTTCTCCCCACCAGCGATCGTCCCGAACATCAACCGACGGGGCAGTCGCCCCTTGTGTTGTCGCACCAGGGCCCCGGCAAAGAAGAGCCGCCGTTTACGGATGGTCGTTTCGATGCTCTCGCATCGTGTCATCCTGAGGGCCTTCGCGTACGAGAGGGTGGTGTGGTCGGTGCGTAATCGGCGCTGGAAGCCAATGACTCGCAAAAGGACTTCGTGGTGGGCTGATCGGAGCTTGGCGAAGTGGTCCGCATTGAGGGTCCACGTCACACACCCGTACAGCAGGGTCTCAATGACCTCGGCCTTCAGCATGCGGACTTTCAGACTAAGCGGGGCGGTCGTCCTGTCATACAATTCCGGGCCAAACCGTTTGAGGCATGCCCGCATGAGACGGATCCGTCGTTCGATTTCGAGCGAGAGGTCAGCGCTTTCGTGGATAATGCCGCCTAGGTATAAAAACTGGGTCGTCTGTTTATACCTCTGGCCTGATGCTTCGATCGCGAGCGATGGGGCGAGGGATGTCTGGTCCGGTGTTCGTAGCAGCATCGTCTCTGTCTTCTTTTCCGATACCGTGAGGCCTGCTGCTTCGAAGACAGTCACGATGACTGTCATCATTTTAGCAAGGCCTTCCGCCGACTTCGAAACAATTCCTGCGTCATCTGCGTACAACATGCCCCACACAGCCCTTTGCACGCATGCCAACGGTTCCTCTTTTCCGACTGCACTGCCCTCTTCGAGGTGAACCAAATCCCTTACGATGCTTTCGTCTTTGCTGAAGCGTACCAGCACGACGTGTATCGCAGCAGCGAAGAACACGTTGAACAGTAACGGTGATAGCACGCAGCCTTGCCGCAGCCCCTGGGTGACATTAAACCAATCCGAGTGCTCGCCGTCATCCGCACGCACGCGAGCCCGCATGCCTTCGTGGAAGTTGCGGATAACTGTAAGCATCTTGGTTGGTACGCCAAGGCGTGTGAGTACCTCCCACAACAGTTCCCGGTCGACAGAGTCGTACGCTTTCTGCAGATCGATGAAGCACATGTACAGGGGGATTTTCCTCTGTCGTCCGAGCTCTTGCAACCGGCGCACGACAAACAGCATGTCGACCGTCGACCGTGCGGGACGGAAGCCGCACTGTTCTTCAGGAAGTATTTCCTCGGCCTCGCAGTAGTTGCTAAGGCGGGACGCAACGATTTTCAACAATATTTTGCCTGCGTGGGCAACAAGCGAGATCCCTCTGTAATTGTTGCAATCAGTTCGATCCTTTTTTTTGTGAAGGGTCTTGATGATAGCATCTTTCCATTGCTGGGGGACTTCGCCCGTTACCCACACGTTGACAAGGATATTGTGAAAACACTGGACGAAAGCGGGGTGGTCAAGTTTTAGTAGTTCGACCGGGAGACCGTCTGGTCCAACGGCTTTCCAATTTGACATGCCCTTAATCGCATCCGTCATCTCGTCCATGGATGGTTCATCTCCAAGCGATAGTTTAAGCGGTCGCGGTGGCAAGAGGTCGATGATCGTGGGATCGAGTTTCAGCGATTTCGTGTTCAAGAGTTTGTGGTAGTGCCCCGCCCATCGTTCACGAATTCGCGCTTGATCCCGCAACAACGTGCCATCCTCGTCCATAATAAACTGCTCGCTCCTCGCTTTTGTACCTTGCAATCCCACCGTACTCTTCAGGTGCTTGTAGAACCCTCGTTAATCGTTACTCGCTAGGAGTCTCTCGGTTTCGGCGAGGTACTCTTCAAAGTACGCTTGTACTCCTGCGGCAACCACTTCCTGCAGATTCGCACACGCAGATCTCAATTTCTTCCACGCTACACTATCTCGGGGGTTGGCACGCAAGAACTGTCTCGCATCCTCCCTCGCTGTCCATGCTACTCTGAAAGCGGCCGAAGTTTCGGCAGGCTCGCACCAACCATGCCGGCGGTGGCGACGTGGTGGAGGTGGCACCTCTTTCTCTACAGCATCGATGATAGTCGTGGTGAAAAACTCAACCATGCCAGACGTGTAACGGGGCTGGATAGGTTGGTTGAGAGTGGAAACAACCCTCGCGATTACTCGTTGGCGACGCTTTCCGTCGGATAAAAAAAGCTGCCTGTCGAATTCTCGGCGTTTTGGGGGTTTCAGCATTTTTCTGTTGGACGAAAAGTGACCACTAAGTCGGACCTTGATGTGCACAATGTTGTGGTCTGAATCGGCCTTAGCTGGTGGCGGAGGCTGTGGGATGACTTTAACATCATGTACTCTAGGTCGATGGGCTTGGCGGGTTAGGATGTAGTCTATCCTCTTACGGTCATTCGGGCTGGTGCCGTTGTACGTATGCGATATCCCACCCTTGCGCGTGCTGAAAAATGTGTTGGTGAGAGCTAGCTTGCAATTGGTAGCGAACGACAAAAGTCGTTTGCCATTATCGCTACGAGCATCTCGTCCGTATGCTCCAAGCACCCTACTTTCATCATCACCGCACCCTTCCATCCTCTGCCCAGTTCGCGCGTTAGCATCCATCAGTACAAACAAACACTCTTTAGTGGGGATCTGTTCAACCAGGTCCTCCAGCTTTTGCCAGAAAATACCTTTCAGCTTGGTGTCTTTGGTACAATCAGTTGGGGCGTACGCAACGACGAAATTAACATCATCGCATCGACCATCCAACTCAAAGCGCATAGACATAAGCCGTTCGTCAATGAACTGCTGGGTGAACCTAGACTTACGGCATATTGAGTCCTTAACTGCTAGACCTACTCCGTACAGCCCTTGCCTCGCTGCTGTTTTTTCCTGACCTGAGCAAAAAACTTGGTATCCAGCTGCACTGAATCTCGTGTTGCCGGGCCGTCGAGTTTCCTGCAGGCCAATGAAGTCACAGCCGAGTTGCTGGCCTTTCGCCAGTACACGCTCGTCATGCCCATACCCGTTCTTCCCCTTTACGGCCAGGGTACGCACGTTGTAGGTCGCTACCGCCACAAGTGCCGCCTTCCGTCTCTTACGAGTCTCGCGTGCTGCTTTCTCGGCCAGCCGACGAGAGGCTCGTCCCCTCCTCCGTTTCTTTTTCTGTTGTTTCTTTTTTCTCTCTATTAATGTGATGATTGTGGCTCTCCGTTTCGTAGCCCGGTTCGCGCCTTGGTTTCCGCTGGCTGGGTGCAGCCGTCCCAGCCAACGCCGACACTCCCATCCTTCCTGTCGTGCATGCGTACCCACGCGGTGGCCAGCCTCTCCACTCCCCAAGCTGCCCACGCTGCGCTCTCTGCTGTGGTGATGTACCCGTCCTGCCCCGGGGATGAACTCCTCGGCGTCGGGGTTAAAAAGAAAACCCATCACCACCACCCCACGCGGTCCTTAGAGTGAGCAGTTCACTAGCCAGACCGCGCAAGGTTCCCTCTCTACCCAGCCCCGAGGCTCGATGCCCGTGTGACTGCCGCTAGACCGCTGCAGGTCCTCGCGGGCTTCCTCGGCCCACCCCAAGGACGGGGCAGGCCGAAGGCAAGCGTATATAATGTAGTGTGTATACTTAGTGTCAGGTAAAAGATGTAGGGTTAGGGTTAGTTAGCAGTGGGTCACTGTTGTTCAAAAGATATGCCCGACTGACGGATTAGGAAGTTTCTTGGCCGGCCCAGCTCGTATACTATTGGTAGCATGTGTTGGATGACGGCGGTGGAAGTCTCGATCGGCACTGAGGGGTTCATCATTGAGCGGGCGGGGAGGGTAGTGAGGAACGGAGACGCGTATCGCTTGACGCGCTGTCTCACTGGCATACCGGACAGGCAACCGATGCCCCTCATCCCCATCGAATGCTACGGGTAGGGGGCAAGCTGCCTTGAACATGTCTTGGATACAGGCTTATCCTCGAAGCATGTAGGACGGCAGACAACGGGGGGGGCGTTGGCATACAAACGCAGCATCAACTCGTATACCAGGAGCGGCTGGGGCACAATTGCTCTTGCAGGAGGGGTGCCTGGGTGATTGGCTCGTATTTGAAGTGTAAACACGCCATTTCTACGGGGGTGGGAGGGCTACGGTAAGCGTTGACGGAAACGAGGTGTTTTTTTCGTCGCCGAAGCTGTTAGGCATAAGATGAACCAAGGCGAGGAAAACAGCCAGATCCTTCATGGTCGATGGACCAAGGCGAGGAAAACAGCCGAACCCTTCACGGTCCCAACTATGTCGTAAGCAGATACCTGGTATTTCTTAGTGGTATTTTTGCGTAGACGCATCGATCGGATTTGAAAGGGTGAAATCGATGGGATATTGATGGCATGCATGACAACAGGCAAACACATGGACATGATATTAGGCTTGAAGACTATAGCCCATGCCAGGAGTTGAGAGTATAGAACCGATGCGATGCTGGCGTGAAGCCCATAGCGCGTGCCAGGAGCTGAGGAACGGGCCAATACGATGCCATCGTGTCGGGGGTGGTATGCTAGTTGCCTGGGGGGGGTACGGGCGCGGTGGGGATTGATTGGAGAGAAAAATAAAAAAATCGCGAGGGTCGGTAATAGGAACATGATTGCTCAAAGGGTGATTCAACAATCAGAACAACATTTACCCGCAGACGTACAGTCCTCGCGTACAAGCAGGTATTTTTTTATTTGGTTAGTTCAGCATCCAGTCCAAAGAAATCCTTCCAGAACAATCGCTGGTTGTATGCAGCTAAATCGTTTAAACCAAAAATCGTTCCATCCGATACGAAGCAACGGTACCCGTGCTATTCATATCCACGCACTACAACAGATAATCGACTTCCTACATTGATTGACATTTTATAACAAAACCTAGGAGAGTGCAGGGTTGTACACCGCGTTCCACTCATCCCACTTACTGCATCGTCAGCATTACGGGTACATTACTTTTTCAGTACCGGGTAGGTGGGACATTCATAATCCCACGGTGCAAATAAATGTCACCCAGTCACAGCGAAAGACAGAAGTGCGTCTAACCATTTTTCACTAAAATCAAAATATCAGTGTTGAAGTAGATACTTCGACGTATAATGTAGGCCCATCTATGTAGATCCACGGCCGTTGGCGCCCAAGTGAAGTATAGAAGCATAGACTATGTGTTTCCCGGTTAACTTTGCCCCAATGATGCTGATATGTTGTACGTATCGTATTATATCCCGATAGAATGATAGAATGGTGTATATCACCATTTTTGTGTTCCGTTCGTGTCCCATTTGTGCTGCCTGCTTCGCTACCGGTACCCTGCCTGTCGCATGGGAAAGGAACCTATTAACACGAACCTATTACTACGTCTGTCTGTTCCGATACGCCCATGGCGCACCCCTGTATGGCAGTGTGCTGTGACGTGCCTCCTGCCTGCTGCCTGCTGCTTTCTGATTGTTGCTAACCTCCGCGAGCACAGACGAATGGAAACCTGACAAGACTAGATCGCGGCAACTTACGAACTCCATCCAGGCTTCACCCCAACCGACCCTCCCTTCCTATCCTGTTTTACGTCAGAAATCCTGTTTTACGTCTGGGTTCAACCGTTATTTCATCGTTATCTTGCATGCCACCAAAAACAAGAAACCCGGTCCTACCCATGCATGACTTCACGTCTTTCTTCATCTTGCATGCCTCCAGATTCAAGACCCCGTGCTGTTAATGCGTGCATTCAGCCCTTCAACTGCAATTCTCCCTCCCCTCTGCCTTGCATGGTGAGGCCATGGTGAGGCGCAATCAATCGCCGTTGAGCAGTCTCACTAACCACTCTGCATGGAGACGTAGGGGCCGTTTCGGTATTACATATAAGATACCGAACAGTCCTTAAATTTCCATACAAAGTGGTATACCTTACGTTCATGCTACAGCTACTACAGCTACTACAGCTACTACAGCTACTACAGCTACTACAGCTACTACAGCTACAGTACTAGTAGGTATGGTAGTGTCAAAGCCGCTCATACATACATGGTTGGTTGCTTGCCTGCAAGTTAAAGTTGTCCAAAGCTTCCACTTGAAAGATATAATTGCCGTACACACATTCGTGGTTGGAATGCACGCGTGCGCATTAAAATATCGAAAGTTGTCCAAGTCTTCTACTTCGAACAGGCAATAGTCGCGCATGCATACATGGTTTGACATGCGTGCGAACAAAAACTCGTCCAAAGCTTTGAAGTTACAATTGCCGCACACACATACACGGCTTGTACGCTTACGCATTAAAAGATTTAAACGCTTGTCCAAGTATTTTACTTCAAAAGAGAGAATAGCCGCAACATATACTTTAACATGCGTGAGCGTGCGCTTGCATTAAGACTTCTTCAAAGGAGAGAAAATTTCCGCACACATGTTTTGACATGTTTTGTCGTGCGTGCGCATTAAAAAGTTAAAAATTGTCCAAGGCTTCGAAGAGGGAGTTTTCGTGGGCGCTGAGTGGCGGCGAGTCGTCGTCCACCGACTCTGGATAGGTCTCGAAGTTGGAGGTGTCGCCGCCTCCCTTAACCTTTGGTAGAAAAGGCGCTTCCATCTGCGACAAAATCACATCGTGCGACGGAACAATATTGCCAAAGGGGAACAAGGAAGGTGGAAGAGGGAAGAGGAAGGAATATCAGATAACAGGCACTTCGCTTCCATCTGGGCAAAGGAAAGTCATGGGGGCGGGGGGGGGACAAGAGCGGGTGTACTCATATGTTGCTTGCCTTAGTAATGTGGCCATTGCCCACGCATCCTTTTCGAGATGAAGCACGGGGGGGGGGGGGGGTCGGCACAACTACGAGACCGAGCGGCACAGGGATATACCGTCTTGTAGCCGCCATAATCATATACTACTTCAATCCATTATACACAGCACTGTCAATACCACGTGGCTAGGAGACACGTCGCAGACCGTCTACCTCGCCGTTGGTCGGAAAGGTCCACCGGTGAAATTTGAAAAAAAACTGTTACACACGTCAGCTGTGAGCTCGATAAATTTAGGGTCGGTATTCATCGTTGTAAGTTGCGTGATACGCCGACCGCTCGTTTGTCACCGGTGTATTACTGCGAGTTTCAAATTTTAACGATGCCGAAAAACAGATACACATTTCGAGTTGCAAAGCTTGCAATGACTGCAATGCCGGAAGCGCCCGTCGACCACCGAGGCATAGAAGATCACGCAACGTCACACAAGATGATAGTCCACCCCATGCACAGTTACTATACAAATTCCAAGCTACGAAAGTTCCTGTGCCAATCTATACCGGCACTATCTTACAAGAAATACGTCACCACCTAGCAGAAGCGCCCTAGGCGCTCGTCGCTCACCTGTCGTTTGTGCATGTATAATACCACCGTCTTATCCCGAATACGTCACGATTGTATGGCGATGGTATCACGAAAATATCACGATTATGTTGAAATAACACCACGATGATATCTGCATTGTCTCACCTGTCCTTTGTAAACTGCTTCCCAGTCCATACCGTTGAACCACTTGTGCTCCTTCACCGACCGCGACCCTCCCTTCATGCACCCTGCGCAACCACGTCACAAAAATCACGTCAATCACGTCAAGTCCAACCATATGGCGTCAAGTCGCACCAGTCATTGTCAAGTAAGAGCATCTTAAGGCGCACCACGTCATGTCAAACGAGATTGCGCTATCACGTCACACGAGGTCACGTCAAAATGGCACCAGGTAAAGTCAAACGAGGTCTTACCACGAGTTAACATCGAACGAGGTGTGCACACGAGTTCACGTCGTCACATCATACGAGTTAACATCAAACGAGGTGTGCACATCAGACCACGTCGTCGCGTCACACGGGGTTACGTCAAGGTATACGAGGAAACATCAAACGGAGTCCCATCAAGACGCATCAGGTAACGTCAAACGAGGTCAATTCACGTGAGGTCACATCGCACGAGGATAGGTCAAACGAGGTCACTTCACCCTATGAAATAGGTCGCATCGCACAAGGTCGCGTCGTTACGCCACACGAGAGCAGAAGAGACAAAATCTCAACGACAGGCGTGAGCGTGCTGAATTATCCCCCGTGATTATTACCATTTCCTCAGTCGTTCCGGTTGAAGGCGTCACCATTTATACGTTCGCCTATTATTGATGGGGAAACAAGCTGCATCAGGGTATCAGTAGGTTTAGACAGTTTGCAGTTTGCAGTAGTGACTGCCCCATGTGGTTGATGCAATCGATGGTGACAAAAGCGCGCGATCGCGTACGTACGGGGCTTTGGCGGAAAAACTACTATTCATTGAATATCTTCCGAATTGCGTTGTTATTATTGTTGTCTGGGTCTTGGGAGAGAGAGATTTCTCCCCTTGGCCAGATACACCCATCGCAGCCTCCTGCCATCCCCATCCATCCCCTGCGTATTTTACCGTCCCTCTCTCCCTACTATGATACCAGCCGGGTTCTCAACTATCACCACCTACAGTCGTCTGGGATTACCAAGCCTCTGAATGTCCGAATGGTACCGTACCATTCGACTCCTCCACTCAAGAAACGAATTAAAAAAAATAACGGAACCCCGGCTACCTAACTCTGCCCCCTGTCGAAAAAAAAAGGGGGGGGGAGAGGAAGAGGAACAAGGGAGAGGCACAGACTTCTGGCTGGGTTGGCCAACCCAGTGACAACCTCGATTCTGTTGACGCTCCCGGCGAGAACCCCGGCTCGCTTGTGCTCGACTCGGTCTTGCTAACCTACTCGTGAGGTCTGCTCTCAACAGTGAGAGAGGAAGGCGCCAGTTTGCGCTCGTCTACCCCCGAGCCCCAAAACCCTCCCCAATCCCGGGTATAAATACTTCGAAGTATGCCTAATTCTCGCTACAATAAACCGTGATACCCCGATCATTACATCTACGGAGACCGTTATTTCGTTTACCGGCAAGTACATCCTTATCTAATATATTATGCTACTTTTAAATATCAATAGGCCAAGCTACTGCAGTACCTGGTACAGTACGTTTAATAGATGCAAACAGTAGGTGGTTTAAGACAAAACAGTAGGTACTGACAGTAACTGACCCAAGCGGTTGGTGCGGTCGATAGTGAGGAAGCGCTTGATCATGTCCCGCGCTTTGGCGTCGACGTGACGAGGAATGTCCAGCTTCCCCGCGAGA
This sequence comes from Undaria pinnatifida, assembly GCA_012845835.1. Taxonomy (NCBI): domain Eukaryota; class Phaeophyceae; order Laminariales; family Alariaceae; genus Undaria; species Undaria pinnatifida. Next base: position 11,148,058 of record JABAKD010000014.1, on the reverse strand, counting down.
ATCTTTTGGTAGATGCCGATAGGATTCTCGTCGTAAAACGGCGGGTATCTGTGGAGCGAGTGGGGCGAGTGGGGCGAGTGGGGCGAGTGGGGCGAGTGGGGCGAGTGGGGCGAGTGGGCACGATCCACGGAGAATCGATAGTAGTGTCACCGCTCCAAAAAATGCTCATTTTCGACATACATACCCACTACTGAGTGCCGTGCTTATCGATTCGAGGACGCTCAAAAGTATGAAATTGCGCTTGGCGAGAATAATAGCCGATGGCGGCAAGACCACTAGTAATAGCACCGCCGTATACATTGCCAGATGGCAAACATATTAGTAGTAGTACAGTAATAGTGTATATGGTACATTAATATCCTATTACATGAAAACAACAAGATAAATGTCATACATGCCGTCGTCTTCTCAGAGTTAGGGATCATCAATACGTTGAAAACGAGTATTACAGATTGTTTGAGCAGGCACGTAAGACTAACGCTACGAAGCACCCAAACACTTGTGGGACTACCAACACGCAATCAAGAGCACCTTTTGATTTAACAAGTCGTAAAACAATTTTTTGACGCCCACGTACCCCGCAAGCATTTCGTGAATAAGTACTCCCAGCGCCCACCAATCCACAGATCGTCCGTGGCCTTTGCTCTAAGAGTCCGAAGGAAACAACACCGTGCACAATAACGGGCGGCGTTCGTGGCGTCAATAAGGGGTGTCAATAATATATCGTCAATGGCCTTTGCTACCAGGTTCAATGGACAACCAACAGACACGTTTACAGACGGGGTTCAAGAGGGTTATAAATAATGCAGAAATCCTGTGTTTGATGTGTGTTGATGTGTGTGTGTCGATGTGTTTGATGCTCATACATGTGGCGCTACCAATGAAACTCCAACCGCCGAAACAGCGACAGCATCAACGGGCAGCAATCGCGGCAGCAATGGCGGCAGCAATCGCGGCAGCAATCTTGAGCGTCATCACAGATCGCCCGTGGCCTTTGCTCTGGAAGTCTAACAGACAAAATGACGGGATAACTGCAGTTGGGGCGGTAATGAGGAGTGTTATCGCTTGTCGTCCGCGGCCTCTGCTCAAAAAACCCAACGGACAAATTAACAGGCGGTAAGCAGGAATGGCATGCAGAATTCAGAATGCCGTGTATGATGGTGAATCTTGTGTTAAGCAGTCAGTGTGAAGAAATCGTCGGTAGATCGAGATCGAGATGTGCGATTCGTATGTATGATATATCACAGCGAGGTATGTAGCAAGATGGTGAGATATACAGACACGGGTTTCATCGTTCGACGTTCTGCCAAAAGCATGCAAATCATGGAGGGGGGTATTCACCGATAATTCCATGGTTATAACACGTTGACAGGTACCAGGTAGTAGCATGCAATAAACGAATCATGCAAGTTAACCAATCAGAGAGGCTGCAGAGAGTCTGTCGCCCCGATGTACAGTGTAGGGTGTAACGTGCAGGTGGCGTTTCTTAGAGTTGGTTAGGGCTGCGTAAAGATCGCTAGATTGGCACATACTGCGGTCAAGCTTGTATGTATACCATCGGTAGCATAAAATAATATCTCGGGTAGACATAGCTTCATTACACTGACCTGGATAATCTCGGGTGCCAGGTACTCGGGGGTCCCACAGAGAGTCCAAGTTCTGAGTTAATAAGAAGTTAAGAAGGTTTTAAGAAAAAGAACGCACAACATCACATGGACGTTTTGGGGTTAGCACCGAATAGCACCGAATAGCACCGAATAGCATGGGCATGTTAGGGTTAACACCGTCGAAGGTCGAAGGTGGACAGAAGGTCGACATCTTAGGGTTAATATCGAGCATCGACATGTTGCATCGACATGTTGCATCGACATGTTGCATCGACATGTTACGTCAACGCCTTCTATGAACATCTTACATGTTGCATGTTGCACTGGACATCTTAGGGTCCACATCGGACACGGACATCTTAGGGATAACATCGAACATCGACATGTTACATCGACATGTTACATCGAGATTTTACATGGACACCAAATCGATACCGGGGTATCTTACACAGCACTTTGCATGGGCATGGGCATATCGATGTTAGCTTTTACATGGACATGTTGGCATTAACACCATCGACAGCATACGAGTACGGCTAACATGTGTCATCGGCATCATCGACATCATACCAGTACTGTAAGCACCTTGTTTGCGTTAAGGCTAACACCTTGCATCCAAATCTTCCATCGAGACCTTACATCGACATGTTAGGGTGAACACCGATGATGGGCATCCACGATATCGTCTGGTTGACACCGAACATCGACATACCAAACTAGGGTTTAATATATGTCATCGATGTATTTCATCAACATCTTAAGGCTAACAACAAACATCTATAAGTTAGGGATAATGCCGAACATCATCATCATTAACTCGTGTGGACAGCTTAGGGGTGCTGTAACACCGAACATCATCCTCATGTTTCTTACATCAACATTTTACATCGACATCAATCAGTGATCGACATTTTAGGGCTAACAACGAACATCGACACCTTAATTAAGAGATATTACATTGGTCTAGACATGTTACATGAACAAATATGGGCTGACACCAAACACCGACATGTTTTACATCCATGTCTTGGGGTAAGAATCGTAAATCTTCCATCGGCATGCATGGCAGGATTAACACCGAGCATCGAATTCCCAGGTTCAACATCGAACGTCGACAACTGGGATGTTGAATAACAACCTCGCCCACATGGCACCACTCCTTTGCTACTTAACAACCAGTATCAGGTCGGAGGTCGTTGCCTATTGGGTGACATCCCTTTAAGGACGTAAGGTCATAAAAAAATCATCGATCGGAAGAACCAAAAACTGACGGTGTAAAGACACTGCTTTTGATTGGTGACACACTGATTGGTGACACACTGATTGGTGACACACTGATTGGTGACACACTGATTGGTGACACACGGATTGGTGACACACTGATTGGTGACACACTGATTGGCGATACACTGATTGGTGACACACTGATTGGTGACACACTGATTGGTGACACACATGCAGGTACACGCAGGTGATCAAACATTTCTTCAAATATGAGCACCGCGGTTGTTTGGCGAAAGGGCCCATTCAGTGTATGCGCTTTGATTGATCTCCGCATTTTAAGGAGGATAGAGATGGCTGAGATGGACCGTTTGACTATCTACTCAACGTGCGCACCACATCACCCTATCGTCTCCCTCGTAGGCGGGTACTACCAGGTGATCAACTTCTACCAGGCATAATGCAGCGAAAAATAACGATGTTGCCGTTCTGTTCCCCAGCGCACTGGTTCATTGTACGGTAAAACGATAAACTTACCATTATATCAGCCACACCGTATTTAATAGTATAGTTGTATGGGTATAATAACATCACAGCCCCATGGATGGAATGTCACAACACTAGAGAACGTCACAGCACACATCCACAACAACACTATGCTATTCTCACCTGTCCTCGACAACCTTGGCAAACCCGAAGTCGGTGACCTTGATTCGTCCCTCACGCGTGATGAGGAGGTTCTGCAAAGCAACAACAGCGGCAGGTAGCATGGTGTCACGACAGGTCACAGTTGTTCAAGGATAAACCGTTCATAATGTTAAGAACATCAACACTATTAATATTAATATGAATGAAGAAAAGGGACGGGTACAACTGCAAATATCGTGGCATGACTCCCCGGTTATCTCCATAAAAAAACCGCACCCTCGTTTCGGGGTCTAATTGCTTCGACGGACATTACTTCGATCGATGGAGATTACGTTGATGGAGATTACTTCGAGATTACTTGGAAATCGTATGGAATATGTTTTGCTCTGGGAAAAGAGTCTACCAGCTAGGTTTTACTGCCGTGCGTGTATGTGCTGCCGGACGCACGTCGCGGTAGAGGTCATGATGACACATCACATCATCACTATTGTTATAAGGCTCAGTTAGTTTGGGTAAGCTAAGCTATTGGTTAACCTTTTGCAAGTGGTCAAACGGACTAATACCCCACTAATTTCCTCAACAAATGGCGTCGTCGACAGACCATGGGTTTTTTGGGTCGTGGGTTCAAAGCCCACATCCACCGTAATAAATGAAGCGGCTTGGATGTATTGACAGGTCCGCCGGTATGTCCGGCCGACCTGCTATCCCGCCGTTTCGGGGGGGAAGAGTGTTATAAGGCTTAGTTTGAGTAAGCAATCGGTTAACCTCTTTCAGGTGGTCAAACGGACTAATACCCCACTAATACCTCAACACTATGATACCACCACTACTATGATATCACCACGTTTGTTTTTGTGTGGCTTCCCAGTTCATACTAAGTAAGGCACTTTATTTTAATACTAGTGGTACCGTTCGTATAGTTTTAATATAGTTGTGATATAGTTTTAATGCGATGTAGTTTTAATATATACATGCATGCCTTCTGAGGCAAAAAAGGGATTTTTTCGAGAAATTAAAAGTGCTTCAAGAATTTTGTGATGGACAATGATAAGTCACACGGCCTATGGATAAAACAAAAAAACATACAAAAAGTGAATGAGAAAGTCCGACGATGTTATTAACAGATTAACGAGCCCTGTACAGTGTCAGCCAAAAACAGCCTCATCAAAAGTGCTACCAGGTATTGATATGACTACTTACTTATTAATTAATATGAATGGTGTTATTATTAGTGTCATTAGTGTTAGTGTTATTACAGCAGCAGTAGACTAGTACCCCTATCGTACCACGTGTCGCTCATACATCATACCTACACCATACATCATACATCATACATCATACATCATACATCATACCTCATGCCTCATACATCATACCTCATACCTCATACATCATACATCATACATCATACATCATACCTCATACCTCATGTCTCATACCTCATATCGTACCTCATACCTCATACCTCATACCTCATACCTCATACATCATACATCATACATCATACATCATACCTCATACCTCATGTCTCATACCTCATACCTCATACCTCATACCTCATACCTCATACCTCATACCTCATACCTCATCATACATTTTGTTCGCATGCATGATCACTACACCACGGTTGCCACACACAGCAGCTAGCTGCTAACAGTCGTCCACACACAGCAGCAGCTAGCAGCAGTAGTCGTCTACCCACAGGCATTCGGACGTCACTACACACAGTCGAAAGCCCTCATCAAAAGCTTTCAACCCATGTCAACCCATGTCAACCCATGTCATCAACCGTCGCTACGTTCAAAATAGTAACAACAATGGTAATACTAGACTATAGACTACTGACTGGTAAATACTCAGTAATAATAATCCTCCGACAAATATTCGGGACGCATGATATGATAACAAATCCTACCCGGTACTACTTACAGTACTACAGTAATACTTCTGCTGTTTACTCTTTTCGGTCCCATGTACTCCGGAGTACAATACACACATAGACTATACATGCAATACACACATAAATGCAATACATACAATACATATATACAATACATACAATACGTACATACAATACACACAACACATACAATACATGCAATACATACAATACATACAATACACACAACAGTCTATACACAATATTATATTTGCAACACATACAGCAGTTTGTTGTACAGTTCATGCAATGCATACAATGCATACAATACATACAATACATACAATGTACAGCAGTCACCCAATAACGGTGATTGCCACATTTCCAAGCGTCCACGAGTAAGCGTGAGCGCGCAGCAGCGCGACGCGAGTAAGATGATATGACGCCGCACCCGTCCTGTACGACCCCTCGCATCGTTGTTGTTGCACTACTGTTCAAATCGTACTAATAGTACTAATGCTAATACTAATACTACAATTACTACTACTAACTGTTGTACTACATACTGTCGTACTACTGTTGTACTACTGTTGTTGTACTACTGTTGTACTACTGCTGTTGTACTGTTGTTGTACTACTGTTGTACTACTACTGCTGTACTACTGTTGTACTTTCGGACACCAACGTTCATCACTCCTCATCATAAGCCAGTCAGCAGTGCCCGATCGATGCTGTAATCATCCACTTTCATCGTGAATGTTTTCATCTGAAGCCCCAATGGGCTTGATAGTGGCGGGCAAGGATGCTCCGTAAAACATGATATGATACGCCATACCTCAGGATTGACGTCATGGTAGATGGCATCCATGCTGTGCTGTAATAATAATGTTACTTTAGTATAACGTAAATAATCGGACAATGAAGCATACAGTTGAAAAACGGTTAGTTTAGTGCTACTACTGCTGTACGTACGATTAGTCTACTGCAATACAGCTGGTATAATAGTAGGTATAGTAGGTATAGTAGGTATATATAGTGAATAGGACAAGGCAGCTCCTTACCTGACGTGACAGTACCCTACAATATGAATACAATATGAATACAATATCAAAACAATATCAAAACAATAATACAAAAACACAATAATACTAGTAGCAGTACAAAAATAGTACAATGTCTAAAACAATAATACAATAGTAGTACAATAACACAATAATACAATAACACAATAATAGTACAATAATATCAAAAGAATAACACAATAATACAACAGTACAATAACAGTACAATATCAAAACGCCTACCTCAGGCTTGAGGTCACGGTACACAACATTCAGGCTGTGGAGATAGGAGAAGGCGAGCACGATCTCCGCCGTGTACAGCTTCCCTTGGTGGTCAGGAAATCTGCGTGTTGATTTTTCGGACGACCAGCGGCAGTTGGCAGTAGTTAGCAGCATGTATTAAGCTGTTTGGGACTCGCTTTACAGAGCCCAAAAATCGACAAGGGCGACTTTATCAATTTGTAATGTTAGTTGATGTTACTTGATGTTACTTGATGTTACTTGATGTTACTTATATAATATATAATGATGGCGGTGACAGTGCATCACCACATCACCTCGCCTGTTGTATTTGGCAATACGAACTTCTTTCTTACAATTAGCGATGCCAGATAAATAATGGTAACTACATGATTGTACCTATCGATTGAAATATTCTATATTTCGATCCATGTTCAATAACAAATTATGAAGATTTAACACGTTGTTTACTACACCTAAACACTGGGTTGCATACTGCATCTAACATCAAACCTTCTAGAATAGTATACATTACCAGGCAGATGATATGAAGGGATGTCTTCTTACTGCAACTAACAACTGTGGGATTTGTCCCCTTTAAAGATTTATAGTTTCCGCGCACATAGTGAAATGTCCCGCCCCCCGCCCCCCCCTCCCCCGATCCCTCTTGTTCAAACGGCCCACCTGAAATCAAAATCTACCAGAGTAGTAAACACTACCAGCCAGCTGATATCATCTCATTGTCTTCCTAGCCATCCATGCCGTAGCTCCAACTCATTTCCGCCCTCCCCCCTCCCCCCCCCCCCGCTTTTTTTTTTCCGCCCAGTTTGTTCAAACGCCCCACTTACAATCGAAATCGGCTAGAGTAATAAACACCTCTCCGCAGTTGATGTAACGTCATTATCTTTCTAACCGTCCATGACGTATTTCCCCCGCCCCCCCTCCAACGCCCCCTCCTTCCCCACTACCCGCACGATCGCCTAGGCCTAGCACCACGTGTATAACAAGCCCCTACATACATATATGATTAATACGCACGATCGGAGTCCAAATCTTTGATCTCACAGCCGGAGTGTATTTGAATATTATATGTGACCTAAACCTCTTAAACCCCCCCCCCCCCCCCCCCCTCTTCTCGCTCTCTCTTGCTCAAACGCCCCACCTAATATCGAAATCCGCCATAGTAATAAACACTTCCACGCACTGGATATCACCTCATTATCTTTCTAGAGCCATCCATGCCGCTGCTTCCCACACCCCGCCCCGCCCCCAACGCCCCCTCCTTCCCGACCACCTGCACCATCGCCTAGACCTAGCACCACACGTATACCAAACCCCTACATCTATGCGACCTAAAGCCCCCCCCCCTCCCCCCCCGCCCCCCCACCTTTCCCCCCACCTCCCCCTCCCCATCCCCCACCCCCCACCTCCCAACCCGCCCACACGCACACCCCACCCACCCCCTCGAACACTCCACCCTCTACCCACTGGTTGTATGACTTACAGGATATGCATGATAAACTGGTGCATTCTTTCCAAAACCGTCACATTTATCCCCTTACAAGAATGTATACTTTCCACGCACAGATTGAGCTGCCCCGCCCGCCCCGCCCCCGCCCCCCCCCCTCTCCCATGATAAACTGGTGCATTCTTTCCAAAACCGTCAGAATTATCCCCTTGAAGGATTTATAGTTTCCACGCACATATTGAGCTGTCCCGCCCGTCCCCCCCACCCCCCCCTCCCCACCCCCTCACCCCCGCTCCCTTTTAATCAAGACCAGGCCCCCACGTCCTTAAAAACTCCGCCCTCCCCTCACCGGTTATTCGACTTACAGGATTCACTTGATAAACGGATGCATTTCCTTCCACAGCTGTCAGATTTTGTCCCCCTCAGGAACGGGCTTTATAGTTTCCGCGCACAGATTGACTAACATCACCCTGTCGACCCTGATAGCTACACTGTAGTTGCAAGGGGAGTCGCCGACCTATATCCTTAATGAGGACACACAACCCGTAATACGCGCGATCGGAGTATCACACACAGCTTGCAAAGATGGGATTCGACAAAATATTCGATCTTACAGCTGGAGTGTATTTTCATTTCTTATAATATATAGCACTTCACTCTAAACCGCCCAGTCATAGTAGTACAATACTGTTAATAGTACAATAGTACTATTAATGTTCTCCAGCACGCTCGTCCGAAAATAATAAATACGAAGACGAAGACGAAAACGATGAGATTCGATTGCGAGCACGAGCACGAGCACGACCACGACCACGACCACGACACGCCCTTTCTGAGCACGCCATGCGTGGGTCCTCATCCCAGCATGAATGAGGCACTTTATCTCCGTTGAAAAAGGCTGATCATTTATGCATTTCGCTAGAGCAGTCCGTGGCAAGGGGTTAGCCCAGCAGATACAAGAACGGACTCTAAAATGTATATTTTGTTGGTTATATAGCACTACCCACTAGACCATTTAGTAAGTAGTTTGACTATTATATTATATTATAATAAGTCGTCTACCAGGTGGTGGGTCTAGTGGATAGTCCTATTAATATTAATATTGTAATTCGAAGCATAACCAACAGCCTGGACGAGCTTGTGGCAATACCAGGATCGTTATGCTTCACGCGAGTTGTGCGACCCTTTTTTTTTTTTTTTTTTTTTTGCACACTTTCACTTTCCAGCTTCTGGACAAGCCGTAGTCACAGGTGTCATCCCTTCTCCTCCCCGGTTCTTGCCTTCAATTTCTATCGCGCATAGGGTTCAGCAATCCCACTGCTCGTCGATTGTTCATCGAGTGTTGCTAACTCACGCTCTCGCGCTTTCCGCAAGTCAATTTGTCCACAAGAAAAAGTCCCAACGAATTTATACGAGTGTGCACTCGGCGGGGCTCGAACTCACGAAACTGACCTATACCAGGCTCGAGGATAACCTGATACGCCACCGGGGCGACCGGTGTACTACAAGTCCTCAGTTAGATCTACAAAACGAAGCATTCCATACCCCAGCATCCACCATCCCGGTCTGCTTCGAATACATTATAACGGTATCGTATGGCCGATATAGTACTGTCGTTATGTTTGCTTTTTAGCGCTACACTTTTCCATCGCGCTCGCAATACACCTTTCCCATGTCAAGCCCCACAAGAGTTAACAGATACTGTACCGGTATTGACAATACTAGTTCGCCTTAGCAATAACGTCAACACACACCAATACACACCACCACCAATAGACACCACCAACACACACCACCAATAGACACCACCAACACACACCACCAACACACACCACCAATACACACCACCAATACGCACCAGCAGGCACCGAGCGTTCAAGAGCTTGGCATCAACCGACAAGCATCAGATATTTGTAATGTTTGTCGTACTGGATGCGGAAAAAAATTGAGCCACCGACCGCGATCGATGTGTTGTTTCACATGCTTTGGGGCCGTTCATAAATCCCCTCGCGGAATAGGTGGCGTGCTCAATGAAGGAAAACAAAGCAGTTCAGTGACTATTATTTTGATCACTACCGCACTGTGACTACAATCCGAGTTTTGTACTGTGTGCTGGTCAAGTGGATTACTACATATGTTTTTCATGTACTTTGAGACGATTTGGGACCAATACCATTCAAAAGTGTCAATAGTGTCCCCACGCCATCGGTGGCGCTTTCAACTACTATGATATTATTAGAGGACAACCGCTATCGCTACCGTACCGTACCGCCATTACCATACTGTCACTATTAATACCACACTGTGACTGCTGTACTGTACTGTGACTACCGTACTGCACTGTGACTACCGTACTGTAATTGCCGTGCAGTACTTTGACTAGCTGCGACTACGTCGGCCGTCATCCAAGGCTTTTCGGCCAAAGCGGTTTTCTCGGCCCGTTTTTTTCGACCAATTAGAAAACTGATTGCCACTCATCCGTTTCTCTACTGCCTACTGTGGTGTACACCAAAGCCTGCAAGAAGAAACATTCCCCCTCGATCGGAGTCTTTACAGTAGTGTGACTGCTGAGGCTACTGTGACCACTGTAACTACTGTGACAAGTATTGGCTACTCCTGTTGGCTACTTCCGTTGGGTACGTCTGTTGGGAAGTGTTGGGTTGGGTTGGGTTGGGTACTTCTGTCGGGTACACCAAAGCTGGCACGAGGAATCGCCCTCCCTTGCTCGGACAAATAGTAAGATACACAAGACGTACAAACGCGGTTGTGATTCATCCCTAGTGTGATGGGATAGCTGTAAGTCAAGTCAAGTTTCCTCCCGCTCTTGGCCTGCCTGTTTCTTATAGTGTCGACGTTCACTATAAAATAGTGTCAGCGAGAGACTTCGATCCCTTGCCGTACCACCCCCCCCCTTGATCCTTTCATCCTTTGATCCCTTCCTCTCCTCCTTGGAGGGACGAAACACCTACTGACACCTACTAACACCTACTAACACGTACTAACACCTACTAACACCTACTAACAAGTAGTAACACGTACTAACACCTACTAACACCTACTAACACCTACTAACACCTACTAACACCTACTGACACCTACTAACAAGTAGTAACACGTACTTCCAGGTATGGCGATAATTCTTCGGCGACCCCTGCCAACAAACCTTACGATGGTTTTGCTCTAACAAAAAAAAAAGATGTAGCTAGCTCAGACAACTTGTCATCATCGCACGAGAGCGGGGAACGTTAACGAAACCCTCACCTCAATTCCCAAGAACAGTACCGTACGAAGCTCCGTCCTATTGCTTACCAAGCAAGACACTATTAATAGCGAACCCCTGTCAGCGCTGACTCATTAGCCTAGTGGCGCATCCCTTCTAGCCAACAGCACAGTCGCTGGTAGCTTGAATGTGATCTGACAGCGTTGTATATCGTAGACCAAGGCTCTAAGTAAGGACGTGACGTGCACGTTTGACGCCGTACAACAACTGGCCGCCCCATTTGTCCATCCTCGCTGTCGGTCAGTCTCTTTGTTTGTCTGTTTGCTCTGCCTTCCACCCCCCTTGTCTGTATGTCTGTCCCATATTTCTGTCTATCCTCTCTGCATGTCCTTCCGTCTCATCTATCTGTCGCTTGTGTCTGTCCGTCTCCGCTGTCCATCCCTTCTGTCTGCCCTTCCCGTCTATCTGCTTCTTCTGTCTGCCCTTCACATATGTCTGTGTGCCCTTTCCATCTGTCCATCTCCTCTGGCTGTCCGTCCTACCTGCCTATCCCTTATGCCTGCCCGTCTCACCCGTCTCTCTCATTCATCTCATCCGTCCATATTATCGTTCTGCCTGCCTCTCTGTATGTCCCTTCTGTTCATCCCGTCAGTCCAACCCCTCTGCCTGTACGACTGCACCCCCTCTGGCTATATGAGTACACTCCCTCCCTCGGTACACCCCCCTTGCCCATAATATCTTGCCCGTCCGTGTTACTACAGTACTATGTATGCTAGCTATATCTAGCTATATCTAGCTATGATATATCCTTACCTTACGCACGAGCGAAGGTGGCTGAACAGTTCACCTCCCTCCACGTACTCCATGACGAGGTACAGCTTTGTGTCATCAAGGAAGAAACCGAACCTGCAAAACAACACACAACCATAACATGCAGTACCAATACACACATTTTTACATGTCATACCTCGTGGCCTGTAGGCCTATATCAGTCGCTCTTCCGGCTCAGTGTGGCCAGACGAAGCTTTGCTTGCCCAACCAAATGCCGATGAATCACACACATTCATTCGTTCGGTCTATTCGGTCTGGCTAGGAGACTTTGGTCGATATTTGACAACAATGTCAATAATTCTATTATTAGTCTAATAGTAGTACCTGGTGTGTGTTAAGATATACGAGGTAAAATACATTATTATCATCATTCTACATAAATACGGTAAGTCCACTGTGTGATAAGTGACCCCCGCCACTCCGATGGACACGTCTACATCAAACAGTCTGCGCCGTCGAAAGTAAATTTACATGAGCAATTCTATATTTAGGGGGGGGGCTCGATATGCCGACATGCTGCCAGATTCATGAAAATATTTCATTTCTGATTTCTTCCTTACACAGGTACAAGGTATGTAGTGTAATTATTTCTCACACCCGACGTGCACACGCCGCCGCGTAGCCCAATGCGCCTCTTTCTCCCTTTTTGTTTATCTGCGCATACATCTGTTCCCGTACGTCTCGGCCTAAATGTGGAGCGCATCACACCAATTTGGAAGCGATTTGAAGAATATTAACAACAATGATGTCCGGCAAGAACGTGACGCCGCTTAGGGATATATATGTCTCCTTTCTTTATTTTTCTATAAATGCGTGTACATTTGCTCTCGTACGCCTTTGCACGTTTCACTCCGCTTCGACTGCAGTTCCACCGCACATCACAAAATCAAATGTGCTAACGCAAACGCGCGCTTGCCATCACACTATGCCGCCAAGAGCCTAGATCGAATAGGAGGGCTCTCCTCTGATGTGCTGTGCTGACTCATATCTTGTCGATGGCAGGCTAGAGTATAGACTATACAATTAATAGACTTTTCCACTGACATCCTGACCCACACAGATCGGCTAACATGTTGACGATGGCAGGCTACGTAGACTGCACATTATAATGTCATGAGAGACTACACGGGTTTACTCACATGTTGACGATGGCAGGATGGGCGATCATACTCAACAGCGAAACCTCGTTCTTCACGTGCTCCACCTCCAGGAAAAGAACAGTAACACCACAAACATCACCACCGACGGCACAAATAGCATAGCAAGCATACCTATTGTTAGTATTCCATTTGGCATCCACCAATCACATATGCTGAAGGGAATCCGAAATCCAGCGGCTTCAAACGTGGAAGGCGTTACCCAACAGACCTGAACACCTCACTCACCAACACCTCACCAACACCGCACTCACCAAAATATTCCAATAATAATGTAATCCTTGCTTACAAAGTTGTTCAATAAAAAAAGGGGCATGGTGAGACCCGGCCGATTACTCATACGACACAGCTCGATATGTCGTGAAGAATAACCTAATCGTACGATTCATTTTAGTATACCATTGTTACATCTTATACGAGGTAACTGGCGACGTTGAACCCACCCGTGCTCTCCACAATTATCTTCTTGCGATCAAGGCTACGGTAGGGGTGTACCCCCAATTTTCACTCCCAGCCAGGTCAAAGCCAAAAAAGGGTATAGCACTAGCCTAGAGGTACACCCTTTGGCTTCTTTTTACCCTTTTTTGGCTTTGACCCGGGAGTGAATATTGGGGGTACAGTCGTCCCCGCTTTAAAGACACTCTTCTTAAGAAAACATCCCCGCTATAAGGACACGTTTTTTTCCCAGAACATGGTGCCTCGAGGATGTCCGCTCCTATTTGTACGCGAACGGAAGAGACGGCGAGTACAGCGAAACGGTGGACCTTCTTTCGAAGACTGTGCATTCGTTCACTCATGAAACTCAAGTCAAGCGAAGAACGAAGGAAGGGGGTGAGGTGCAGGCGACTCTTCGGGATATGTGGGCGACGTAGTTTTTGGTGTTTGAGGACAACACACTTGGCATGCCCACATTCGTTGATTGGGTTTTTTTACTTTCTCGTGGAGTTAAATTTTGGTATTTTTGTCTTGTGTTTTTGCCTCGTGTTGACCTTTGGGGAAGAACGGTGTCCTCTTTTCGGTGTATTTGCCCGATTTTTTTGTATGTTGTGGTCTGCGCTACCGACCGTTTCCTAGTGTCCTTCTAAGGGGTCGACTGGGTTTGTTTGGTCCCTATGTGGCAGGTAACTTGCGTGTATCGTATCAGAGCTAGTTCCAACGAACTGATGTGTCTCAGGTGTGTTCGCGATATCTTGGGCATGATGTTCACCGTGAGGATAACGCCTTGACAGTAAGAAAAGCCTGCAACAACACCAGTGCACTGCCGTACACATTACAGCAAGAGCCTGCATCAACAACAGCGCACTGCCGTACACATTACAATAGGTCGTGCTGCACTCCTTCCCGCGTTTCGGTGGTGGAGGGAAATTCAAAATGTGTAAAGTATTGGAGTGTACTACAGCAGTAGTGTTGCGGCCTTTCAAATCACGTGTTGTAGTTTTTAAGCAACACAGTTTCGTGGTCGCATTCCTGCTTCAAATGCGCGTATTTTGACATATGTTACACCTCCATTGGCCCCGGGGACGGTGAGTTAGTGGCCCCGGAATCCTAAAGATACTTCCCCGCGTTAAAGACACTCCCGAAAAAAAAAACGCGGTGTGTCTTTAAAGCGGGGTCGACTGTACCCCCGTACCGTAGCCTTGATCTTGTATTCTCCTAACTCATGCAGTACGTATACGTACAAAGCAAGACGGGAGCATCCATACGTAGCACACATTAATCAAAGTGGCCCCCCTTCTGCGCGATAATAAGTTTGGCCTAGATAGTACGACCTACCTGCTTCATCCGAATAATTGACGCCTTCTTGGAAATCTTGAGAGCGTAATAGTTTCCGTTGTCCAAGTGGCGCACCAAGCGCACTCGACCGAACGTGCCGGTTCCTTCACACACAGGTCATACGTGCATAAAGGTCAAATATACGAAAGGTCAGTATTTGTTGTATCAATAGTGTATATCATCACACCTCGCACAGGTCACGATCTATAATGGTAGATAATTTACGAGTACAGCAGCTGGCAGTTCTGTTATTAATAGTATAGACTATCCTGCACCAGGTATCTGCGTTCTGGGATGTTTGTTCAGGATCTGTTTATTATCATTATTATTATTATTATTATTATTATTATGAGGACTCGTCAAACCCTGGAAACATTTGCTACATGATCTTCACATCATCACATCATCACATCATCACATCTTGACATCACATCATCACATCTTCACATCACATCTTGACATCACATCTTGACATCATGCAAGACATCATGCAAGACATCATGCAAGACATCATGCAAGACATCATGCAAGACATCATGCAGGTCCTACAGCTCCCACCCAGTAACACGAGTAATAATTAATCGACCACCCGGTACAAATCTTCCCTGAAATATCTACCAGGGTAGATGAAGAAGTAAGTGGGGATCGGTGACCTGGCCGACATCTGAATAGTATCCAGCAGTCTATACAAATGGCACTCTTGTCCCTTTTGGGCGGTTCGCAGCGTAAAAAATATACCAGCAACTTACTGCTGCTATACAATATCATCAGGGTTCGTAGGTCATACCAGGTGCATACCAGGCACGTACGTCATACATACAAGGTCGACGTCGACGTTAAGGAACGATTCGGCAACTCTCAACTCAGCCTCGCGTCGACACCTCGATGACACTCCACAGGTACATGTACATTACCCACCAGGTAGTCTTTGTGTCACCTAAATGCGGCCGAAGCAGCCATGCACTTGCAAGTACGAGTTAGTACGAGGTGTGATGCAGCTTGAAGAGTGCTCACCTAACGTCTCCATAACTTCAAGATCGTGCAAGCCGAAGTGATGCTTTTCCCTTCGAGTAAAGTCCTCAGTGACCTCTGTCGCCTCCTTTCGCTCCCCCACATGCCCCAACTGTGTAATAACAATGCACGATTACACGAACCAACACCAACAACAGGCGATGACGACGGTCGAACGTATCATGCATCGGCTGTAGCACACCATCCACGACGCAGCCCGACCAGCTTCACTCAATCGCACGGCCCCTTGGAGGGGCTTGCTGGCTTACAGCAATATACCAGGGGCAATATACCAGAGGGTAGTCTACATATAAAGCGTACCAGGTACTACTTACTGTATTAATACGAAGAAACGATACTCGACGGTAACTATTTATTTCTTGCGACGAGGATACGAGTATGTAGTCTATCTAGTCTATGTATGTACTCGCAAAAAATCGGGAAAATCGCTCGTATTAATAGCGTTGCCGACGGCGGATCAGCGGATGACAGACGACAGACGACGACGCACGCATGGCAATTTGATCTGCTGGTAAATAAAAGAGCTTGCAGTGGCTGCAGTCGCACAGTCAAACCGCCGACTTTAGCGCGGACATGTTGTTAATACTACGGTGCAAGGTTTGCGAAGAAACGATACTCGACCGTAGCTTTTCGTGCTAAAAAAACACCGCTCGTCATGATAGTGTCGGCGACGGGTCGGTATGGCAGACAACGACGACGGCAA